>CP034373.1:1200000-2400000 GCA_003955835.1 Exophiala lecanii-corni | reverse complement strand
ATCGCTCCTTTCCATGTCAGTAATCATCAATACAATTTAGAAACTTAGCATTGGTTCAATTCCTCAGCTCGTCGATTGGGCATCTTCGCAGACTAGGGTGATCAGCAACCAGGCGACAGTCTCCTCTTGGCCTAATTGGTCTTTATGGGCACATCACAAGGTCGTCAACGTCGGTCCGGTGACGAAGTGCCAAGGTAAGAGAGTGTCCCTGCTCTTATGCAATCGGTATGAAGCATACTGGTTCTGGCGAATGGTAGATCTATTATCTAACTAGAATTCGATGGAAGAGTAAGGGATGAGGAGGAAAACCTCTGCAGCACCGGATAGTGAGATATTATCACAGAGATGAAAAACCCCCAAGTCCTATCCACATTCTTCGACCATTTGGGTTGTCTGACTATTTAGTGAGTTGCAGCCGCTGTTAGACCTGTACCGAGAAGACAGTATTCCTCTCTACACAACGGGGAGACATTAGTTAGACAGTCTGTCGCACTTTCGAGGTCCCAGTCCTTGGGATTTTTGCTGATTAAGTACACGAATTCCGGGTGGAAATGTTTCAGATGGAGGTGACAGCGCCAGAAATCGTCAAAGCTATCGACCGTAAGGCCCCGTTGAACCGTGGAGGACTTGTCCCAGCAGCATCGAGATCGATGATAAAGGCTGTGGCTAGAGGCAGAATCGAACCCCTTCGGCATTCGTAGTTGTCAGAGAATACGGACTGCCAAGGGTTGTACAGAATCTCATCAGGATCATCTTCGGATGAATGATCACTTCGATCGTCCGGAAACGGGCTAGGCGCTTGCTCGATATTCTTGAAATATCCTCTTTTCCATTGCTTCATGCCCCATTTTCCTCGCCCGCCTAGTGTCGTGATCGGTACGATTACCCAATGTTCGTCTGGTAACTGGCCCAGGACTAGGTACCATCTGATCTCATCCTCCTTGGTCCAGCCGTGGGGCTTAAGCGCGGCGCATAAAGTGATGATATCTCCCGACTCAAGATCCTCTGGAATTTTTTCCTTCCTGTCCGTTGGTTTGCGTACTCGGGTAAGTCTTCGATCATCAATTGGCGTCCATCTTTCAACCTGAAAAGAGACGGTGTTTGCTTGCGGGAGTACTGTAAGAGTAGTCTGTTGCTCGGAGACTCTGTCGGAGAGCTCTTCACGCTCCTCGTCACTTGATTCATGAAAGCCTTCGTCGTCTTCTGAGACATTGTCAAAGTCTGCGTCGGAGAGATCGGCAACACCTTCGTCGAAAAAAGGTTCAGGACCATCATCAACAAGCTCCAAGTTGGCAAGCGTTCTGTATTTGGCTTTGGCTGTCCTTAAGGGCACGGTACCCTTGGTACTTGGCAATCGAAGGCGGCCCAGCTCAAAAGTGTGGTTTGCAGTAGCTTCCAATCCATTTATGGCATTTATATGGGCTGAAATCCGAGAAGAGCAACGTTAGCTACAAGTTACGGGCCTAGTTTGGATGATATACACACCTTTCGTGAAGTCGGAAGTTGAAGTATCGCCTGGGTCTGGTGTTGCAGAATCAGGCTCACCGAGGGCCGAGAACGGGAACCCCGGTGAGCCTGTTTGTCTTGACCTTTTGGTTGTAGCTTTTTGGGAAGCGGTATTGGTATTGCTCATTTATTTTGGATTTGAGACTTGCCAGACACCTAACAGAGCTAAGAGTGAGGTCCATCTTTATAGCTTTTCCACAGCCTTAAGCTACATTCAGGACGCAAAAAGCCACAAAATGACCCTGGCAGTTATACGTTGGCAAATGCAACATGGGGAAGTTGCAATGGCAAGCATTTGTGGCGTGCATGGATTGACCTTTTGGTGGAGGGCATACACTAGTCAGTCAAGGTTTTTAAACGAAGCACGGGGTGAACCGTCCAGGAGAACGAGGCGCAAGAGGCAGTGTACAGATAAGGAAGCGGAGCAGCAATTCACTGTCATGGATTATGCTATGCCGCCAAACCTATCCCATGAATTACGCTGATTATAGCTTCGCTCTATATCTGTTGTTGCCGTCGATCCAACAGTTGAACTGGCAAGGGATAGTGGGGCGGAGTTGCTTTTTCTTGCCAGTGCAAAGGTGCCAGAGGCTTTAAGCCTGTATAAGTCATCATGGCTGACAATATGTAGGTATTCGGAAGTGTAGTTGGCAGGCGAGAATGGTGTTGGCTCGATTCGTGCGACCAAGGGATGCAGGAATGAAAGATATGGCGCAAAGGGATGAAGAGCCTGTAAAGTGACAAGGCTGGTCAATATTCCTGTGGACCCCACTTGTTACATGGGGCACGCTTCTAGACATTTTCGTAGTAGGCGAGGAGACAATGGGCCTGTGTTCTACACTCGACCTTAACCTGTTCCCTCTAAACCCAGCATATCTCTAAATAGCGTCGCTGATAGATGGTATCACCGATGGCTTTCCATTTGTCGAACCCCGACGGCTTCGACGGCATTGGGTGTGCTCCGCCGACGATAATCTCAGCGTAACCAAGCCTGTGAGGAACAAGGCTCGAAATGTTACTGGTCTCGTTTGTCCAACCCAGCATGTGGCAAGGGAGAAATGATGGTTGTTGGCAATTTGGCAAGCCGTCGGAGCGAGGTTCTGAATACGAGGGAACAGTGGCTTCAGCCGAAAAAATTGGGCAATAAACTAACACTGTCCGTGGTAAGGCGGGAGTGTTTGATGACCAGAGTTAGTACGAACTTCTCAGTCGGGCGTCGAACAATTGGCAACTCCAACCAGGCTCATGCCGTTAGTACTTCCATGATCGAAATCAGCCAAAAATAGGATTTTGGCGCATATCCGTGAGACAGTGAGTCCGTGACTGAGGCTCCCGCGCGCGAATGGAGATGTGCCAACTCAGCCTCATTTTGCCAGCTTAGTCGGGCACAAATCAATCACGCTTTAATTAGATTGGAAGGGGAATAGGATGAATCTAATTGCTCGAGCCTTTGCCGACTCTCCCACTTCTGTTTGCTTTACTTGTAACGCGACCACCCGTCTAATTGGCTCGAGACTTCTCTTTGTGCGTCTGGAACTTCCAGAGTCGACAGAATGACATAGCCTTGCGCATCAGACTCCATAAAACCTCGTTTCTCTTGAGACATCGACATGGGTCTTTCGATGCCCCTCCTGCTGGACGAGATGCAACTTGGTCAGGGTATGTCGTCTTGTAACAACCCGCTGGATCACCTCCCTCGACAAAAAATGTACGATTCGCAGTCAGCGATCTACCATCGGGCCCTGCCGTCACGCCTTCTTTCCAGTGACCCAATTGTCGAGCGAGGACTATTCTCGGATGACAAAGAAACATGATTTGGTATGCGCTTCCTCTGAGGACACGAAATTGATATCAACGCTGGTGATTGGATGAGGGAGGAAATCTGGGCTTTGTCTTAGGAAAGCAGCGAATGGGGCTACAGGCTTGACTTGCATCATCTGGAAGGGCAAGCGTGCCATTTGGGTGAAAGACCTCGGACGTTTGCTCTGGTGTTGCCAGTTTCGTGCCTACGAGCCCATATAGGTGGAGAAGACTCTCAATGTCATTTTTGGCCACGCTGGCCGCCGTTGGGCCAGGTGGTTCGAAGTCAGCCATTTTGCAGGTCAGTGTCAAAAGTATGAATTTGAGGACGGCGGTATCCAGAGGCCGGGCCTCAAGCAATATGTAAACCGGGAATGGGGACCGCGCAGCAGCAAACCCTTCGCAACGCACTGGTCTGTGGGACGAGGCTTTCAACAAAACGGTGAACCACCTTATGGCCCAAACCATTCTCTGGCATTGTGTTGATTCGCGACTGGTTTGTGGTGAACCACTTTACTATGATCAGGCTGGGACAGGCGTAGAGACCGCCGACGCTATGGCGACGACGGGAGAGGTGGGTATGTGGGGTAGGCTGGGGATCCCGAGTGTTTGCGGAGCCGTCGCAAGCTCTTTCGTCGGAACATATACTTGACAGCTGGATCATAAATTTCGGGGCCGGTTCACATCGGTCACGATGGGGCAGGATGAGAAAACGGCGAGCAGGATTGAACGCTAGACGAATCCTCCACAACCCTTCCGATGCCATTCCGCGATAGGCCTGCATATCTTGCTCATCGGTGCTGCTGGCAGGGTCAAGACTCTAAGTCACTCCACTGGAAGCAGAAAACTCGATTAGCACAAACTAATTCTCGGCTATGAATACACTTGTTCGGATTTGATCAAAAGCCACCGGGCGCCATCACCATATCAAGCCATTTGCTGTGGAACGTAGTTACAGGAATGAAATTAAATTCCCCAGAGGTGAGCCCAAGAAGATACTAGGAGAAAAAAAACTAAGTACGAAGTACAAATTAGTCGCTGTGTAGGGTATCATGAGAGCTGTGGAAATCAAACGCATCTCCTCCAGCTTGCAGTCGTGTATGAAGCATTCAGACTTGTTGGGATCCTTCCATATCGTTGTAGACTCTGACTCTGCGCTGTAATCTTGCTCTCTTTGTTGGGGAAGTCGAAGCTAGTGTTGGGCTAGATAGAGTAGCTCGATCCTGTAGAGTGCCTAATGCGGGCCTGTCCACGCTCAAAGACCTCTTTGATGCATTGGAATGATAATTGTGCCTCCGCTCAAATGTTTCGCAGCGCCTGATGGTGCACATATCAGCATGATCTCCCGCAACTCGCATGTTGACATTCGGGGTGCACGAAGATCCAGTCCCTGGGTTCTCCCCTGCCCCTTGATGAGCTGTCTCTGCCAGCGGAATCACTTTCTCAATTTTTGATATAGTTGTTTCCATTTGGCCATACATCGAAAGAGTCGCCTTTACCCCGTTTATGGCATCAGTGTCCCTTGTCATGGAAGCTGCTTGTTCAGCTGTGCGTTCAGTCGTAAGCTGGGCACTTGATTTGCGATAACTTCGTCTTCTAAACGGTCCGGTCAAACGATCCTCTGCTCCTCGAGTATGATCCGGACTCTCTTGTGGTGCCGCATCCTCATGCACACCAGCAGGAGCCGCGGCATTGTCCCCAAAAGCTGCAAGTATATCGTCCAATGTGTTCCCGTTGAGTAAGGCCGCATGGTAGATCTCGGATGCACTTGCCGGTACCGCGAGGATTTCTGTGGAATCACTTGTTGCAGACTTCACTGGGTCATCCTGCACGCTTTCAACGTCAATAGCACTGTCTGTACCTGGACCTAAGAGTTGAACAGGGGTCGGTTGTATCGTGTTCGGATCTTCTCCAATGGCCTTGCCCAGAGCGTACAACGATCTGAAGATCCGCAGGGGAGTACGGATGCTATCCCTCATGTTTTGCCAGCTGTCGATGATCGAAAATCCACCATCGTTGCCTTGGCACTGAGTGCAATCTGCTAGACTTCTGCCCGGACGGAGCATTGTATTCCAGGTCGCGAGGTACCACGGATCATCGCGAACCGCCAGCTTGTGCGACAGATAGAGTAATGGGAGCATGTACAGCCTTAATGTCAAGAGTGAGACGAATATAAGATGTTGAAACAGTCGTCGGATTGTCTCGTGGACTTCATGGTACAGGCTCGTGTGTTCGTGTGTCGTCTGGGTTCGATGGCTATCCCCTTGGCTGTGATGAGTTTCGTCATCTGAATGACGTTGGCGATTTGGAAAATGAGACATCCTTGCTATCAAAGACCAGAGTGAGCGCAAAGGGTACTTTTCTCAGCAATTCGAAGAGAAACCGTGGCTGAGAACAATCTTGCAGCGTGAAGAGGGCATGAAATTCAATGTATACACATAATATGAAAATGAGCGACCAAAAAGTTCGCGCCCGCGGTCAGTAACTTCAGAAAGAGGACTTCTAGGTCTGAGGATATATGTTGATGTTTTATTCACATGTCTGGCAGAAGCACAGGCACTTTGTCGAGCGGAAGGTGTGTTCCTGCTTCTCTGACAGCCTGACAGGTGGTCCTTGCGTCTCACAACATCGGATCCATGATAGTGCAAGTGCTCGTGTTACCTGTGAATCAATCTTGCCGTTTTCTATTGTTTTCCAATTTGACTCTCGCGGAAATGTCCATGACCACTGGTGGCTTCGTATGTAGCCAATAAAATGTGATAGTCTGATGTTGCTTTCCAAACGGTCAAGGCACGGAGGTGGACGGATATGTTTGTCTGTACAAGCACGCACTGGGAATGCATGTGATATTGAAAAAGCAAAAGGGGGTGCAGTGTTCGCCTTGCTTTACGTAAATTCGACAAAATCGCCATGATAATGTCTATGCTCTTTGCTCTCTCTTCGTTCTAAGAGTGATAAGGGCTGGCCAACCGAGTCTTCAGAGAGGTCCATTGAGGTCAAGGTGGTTCTGATCTTGTTCTGCACTTGAGCGCATAAGATTCCCCGTACTGGCTTGGTAGCTACGGTGAACCTTTTCTGCAGCTAAGATTTTTCGAACCGGATATCTTCTTGAAGCTGAACCTCATTCTTCTGCTCATTCGTTGCGTTGGCCCTGAGCCTGGCCTCGAGGACATGCTTGTAGTCCTTCCGTGCGAATAAAAGATCAATCTCCTCCAAGCTCAAACCTTTTGTCTCCTTCACGAAGAAGTAGACAAATATCACAGCCAATACATTGAAGGCGCAGAAGAGAATGTAAAACCGCCAGCCAACGTTACTCACCCCCATGGGGCCGAATTTAACAACAATGAAAGTAATGAACCATTGTGTGAATACCCCCATCGAAGTTCCAATGTGTCGAACGTGCAAAGGCGCGATTTCTGGAACGTAAATCCAGGGCAGCGGACACCAGGAAGCACCAAAGACGAATTCGAACAGGAACAAGCTGACAATGGCAAGCTTATTGGAAGAGGTGGTGTTCACGGCCAGCCCAGTAGTGAACAGGATCATGAAAAGTGAGCAGAAAATTGCTCCGTATAACATCACAGTGCGTCGACCAAGTCGTTCTACGGTATAAATCGTTGTGCAGGTGCCTCCAAGGAAAGGGAGAGTTACCCCTCCAGAAGTAATAGCCGCTTGATTTTGGGACATTCCCAAAGAGTTTATGAAAAGGTAAGTTGCGTACTTGGCAAATACACCATCATAATCAGCGTTCAGGTCCTTTCCTGGGGTTGTATCATCAGAAACTCACATAGGATACCATATTATTACCATCCATCTGCTGGAAGAACTGAACGAGAACACCAAGCCACAGACGCCAAGTTGTATGGACTGGGGAATTGTCGTAAAAGAGATTTTTTATGCTGAAGTTATACTCTTTTTCGGCCTCAAGCGCCGCAAATACGTCAGAGCGGTGTCTTGCCACTTCAGCGCTGTCCACAGGGACAGAGTATATGCGAGCCATGACATGATCAGCGTCAGCCGTATGCCCATTGGCGTACAGATATCTGGGGCTCTCCGGGAGAAAGAAAATCATGGCCCAGGTGAAAATTATGAAGACCACTTGGAATGCGAGTGGAAGACGCCAGACAGCCGATGTCTCGGGATGGTTACGAATCATGCCATAGTCAAACCAGTATGCAATTGTCAACCCTAGAATGACAATCGACAACTGTGTGGCGATCCTGCGACGGACACGTGTTAGCCGCACCCTTATTGCCTCTAGGGGAAATCTTCAGACAACGGTCTTGTGGTAGACTTACAGAGCTCCTCGCGTTGCTGCCTTGGACGTCTCAGCGACCCATATAGGCACCATTGTGGTATTGAAGCCCATGCCTATCCCACCAACGACACGGCCAGAAATGAGCCAGGATGTGCCATTGGCTCCGGCCTGCAGACCTGCACCAATGCAAAGCAGGAACCCTCCAATGACAATAAAGAGTCGACGTCCGAGCTTCTGCCCAACTATTCCAGTGATAATGCAACCTGTCAAGCAGCCAATATCATAAATCGCCACCACGGTACCTTGCAGGTCTGCATCATCAGGATCTATGCGATTGGCCGAAAGGAAGTTTGGTAGTGCAATCAATCCACCAAGTACGCCCTGGTCATAGCCTTTGGTCCTGATGTCAGCATACACGGCCAGCAGGAACAAATACAGGCTGAAATGCTCACCGAACAGAGTGAAAGCCCAAGCCGAGCATAACGTATTGCCCGCCTGAAGCCAGAAGCCATGCAGGGACTGGGCGTATCCTCGATTGAAATTGGACATGATACGTTTTAATTGAGTCGGCCGCGCTATATTGGGTTGAAGTATGCCTGTAATAAGCTTTCGTACTGGATTATCTTGGGGAGGTAGATATATTCTCCACACCATGATGACCAGAATGCATTTCCATGGAATGGGATGCTCGGCATCAACTGGTATCAAGCACGCTGTATCCACGTGTACAAGCACCCAATCGGTTTTCTTGCGAGAGATCCATCGGCGCTGATCCGTGCGGGGTTGACCATTCGCGGTCCAGACACCGTCGCTTGGCTCATTGTGCTGTCAGAGCCAAAGTTGCAACTTGATTTCGTCTGACTCAAGGTGTGTCCTCTCACTGCACTTGCTGCGGGTGCGCACCGCACGTCGCCGAACCTTGACAACTCAGAGCACAATCGCATTCCTTCTTAAGTGGACAAAAATGCCTGGGGGCAGAGTCAAGAAGCGACAAACGACTGAATGAAGGCTTATTTCTGTAGCCGTGGTTTTTTGAACCTATCTGCGGCGAAAACGTCGTCTTGCCAGCTCTGCCTGACAGACGTCACGACGTCAAGCGCCCTCGAAGCACTCTTGTACGTTTGACCCATCTCTCCGAGCGCCTGGATACAAGTCAGTAGATTCTCTTGTGCTTCCCGGTTCTCATTGCTGTCGGTCGTGGTGGAGCATAATTGAAACACGTGTACCAGTGCAGCGGTCATGGCCACATGCACCGTCTGGTGATGTGGTCGTCTCAAACCATATTGCCGGCGAAATGCTATCAATAATCGACAGATTTCATTGGCACTATCGATGCATCGCCTGAGAGATGAAGGCGTATTCTGGTCCGGCGATGTCAGGTGAGCTGCGGCACCTCCAGGGCTTATCAGCGGCCTGTGGAGAAGTATTATACATTCGTGAAAGATAAAATGAAGTTCCATAGCAGAAGGCAGGTAAAAGTCACGGCCCGGCGGTTTTGTGTCAACACGGAGTGACTCGGGGAGTGCTGAAAGCCAGGTTTGGAAGTTATCATCGGCCTCGGCCACGAATGCGCGAATGTCTGTAGCCACGTCTGGCACACCAGCATACAAGACCTCGGCGACTCGCGCAAGGATTTCCATAAGCTGCGCAAGGTAAACATGAACATGAGCAGCAGCACGGGTATCGAAGTCCGCAGGGAACCGGAGCGATGTATACACATCGACGTAGTAATTCCAGTGGTAGGAGGGCGAAGGTAAAGCAGGTTGAACATTATGTGCGAGGTGTTGCATCAGACAAGGCCTTCCACTGTAGGCGCTCCAGAGGGTATCGATGGTGTTGGTGGACCAAAACAGATTTCGTCGAACCACAGCCGTATCGACGTCAATCGAATCGCTTGCTGCAAGCAGATTGTACTCATTTTCCAAATTTAGATGCAATCCTAGGTCAGTCATGATTTGCACCGCCATGGCGGAATTTATGCGTCCTCTTGACTCTCGGGCATGTGCTGCCTCATGAGATGAGAGGATTAGCAATGCTTGGGCTGTGGCAATCGTGGGACTATCGATCTCGATGTCCAGATAGCATTTTGTGCGAAAGCCGAAGAATTCGTCGGTGGACTTCGCCACTGCTGGATGCGATCGATCTGTATATGCTGTACCCAAAGTAAATCTTGTTGCCGTTAGCAAGCATGTCATCTTTCCTAAGGAAGTGAGATCTCACACAGCGTTCTCCAACGCCGGAGAATAGAGAGAAGTTTCATGGCCGTCCATGAACCGTCGTCGTTCGCGAAGAAAGACCTCCTGATCCAGGACGTACATCAAAGGATTGTGCCAGCAGAAAAATAGATCAATGAGATGCTGCTCGTAGATTGGATCCGGACTCCACTGAAGGCCCGCCTGAGTGATGGCTTGCTCGCCATCTATCAAAACATTGCGTATGTTAGGTTGCACAAGGGAGTTCTGGCCTGCGTGGACAAGGTGGAGGTTTGATGTTGCGCCATAATAGCGGGGTAGCCCATCTTCCGAGATTTGAAGTCGTCCGAGTCGGCTTGTCAATTGTTTTGTCACATCTTCTAGAGAAAAAGTGCGTTGCTCCTCACTAGCTGGCCGACGTCGATTGGCCTTGCTCCCATGCGGTTCATCGGCGAGGTCGGGCGTGACCGAGATCCCGACCTCGAAAGGTGCGATACCTGGGGAGATATCAAGACCACCGACTTGACTTGCGCTCGATGTTTGAGGTGTTTCGGTGTCGAAATTGAATGCATCAGTGAATGGCTCTTGTTGGTGGTGGAATATATCCAGATCGTTGCTGGTCGGCCGAAGCATGTCATCCTCCAACGAAGTCAGATCTTGGATTGAGTTGGATTGATCGTCGACAGCCCAGCCGGATGGCAGCGGATATTCCAATTCGAATATACGACTCCATGATAAATCAGGTCGAGTATTTCTTGGGGATTGAAAGGAGATTCATCCCGATACGTCGCCGTCATATCAGTCCCTTCCTTGACGATGTGATCATGGCTGTCGCGTACGGGAGGTTTCTTCTGAATAGTGCCATGTTGAAGCAAAAGCGCTGAATTTTCTGCGATCTTCTCTTCCGACTTTGCCGTGCCAACACTAGCTCGTGCTGTTATGGATGACCTGGAGGAATGCGCATGAGCGTCATAAGCAATGCAATCGGATAGTCGGGTACAGGTGGTCTTACCGACGGCGATCCTGGCCAAAGGTGCATTCAACTTCGTAGAGTTGGCAGTTGGAGCATCGAGGTTTGCCATTGTTGCATTTGACTTTACGTTTTCTACACTCGAGACATGCATTTGACGTGTACTTCCTCTCGAGTTTGTCCTTGCCTGGTCTCTGCGCCATGAGAATGCGGTTAGTGTTGAAGGAATGAATTTGTCAGGGAATAATTTATGGAAGGAAGTTTGTGTCTCGCTGAGGCCAAGAGAGGATCCGCCTTTAGCCTCGCAACTCCACCTTGGACTGTAGTCTGACAAGAAATCTGAGAATGGCATCTTCTGTGCGTTGTACGGCTAGTAGCACAATTCATCCAATAATGCGGAGCGGAATATTATAAATTCGACTTATGTATGCTATGGAACGAGCTGATTATTTTGACGACTCGTCGCCCGCATTTCTTGTGGATTTTGAGACTTCAGCGTGTCAGATTGAGGAGAAGGCCACTTTCTGTTGCTTTGTAGAGGATACATCATCCGCCACCAGGGAAGCTATATGTATAGATATGCTACTGATGGCATTCCAACACCTGCGAAAAGGCATAAAATTTAACGGATGTCATGGAAGCCCCCGTCATTCACCACCACAGAACCATGCATGTAACTGCTCTCATCGCTCAGTAGAAAGCTCAGGACATTGGCCTGTTCTTCCGCGAAAGCCATCCTTCTTAAACTGATTGCTCTTGTCACAGGTGATGCCTCATTCTCCTTGGTGCCGATAGTACCTTCCTTGCCCATAGAATGCTCGACCATGCTCGTCAAAGTCCATCCAGGACAAAGAGCATTGACACGTATACCATCTGGTCCGTAGAATTTAGCGCCGTTTTTGGTCACTCCAATTGCCGCATATTTGCTGGCGGTATAAGCTGCCAGGCCGGCAGCGTGCAATCCACTAATACTGGCAACATTTGCTATTACACCACGTTGACCAGGTATACTATGAGTGGATTTCGGCGTGAAGGATATTTGCCGAGGCTGTTGAGTTTTCATTTGGAGTGCTTGAAACTTTTGGCAAAGCCACAATCCTTTCGTATTGATTGCATAGGTTCTATTTGAGATCTCGGTCAGGCTGATTCAAGTCCCGGTTCCACGGTCACTTACTTCTCAAAGAGCTCAGTTGTGATACTTTCCTCTTCTGCCCAGATTGACTCGCAGATCCCAGCACAATTTGCGGCATAGTCAAGCCGGCCCGTCCATTCAGTCGCTGACTTAACAGCTTCTCTAACCTGCTGCTCTTGCGTGATGTCAACTTTAAGAAACTTGCTCTGGACATTCCACTGATCTGCGATCTCATCAGCCACTCGCGACCCGTGTTCCTCATCCATGTCGACGATGACGATTGAGATACCGCGACTGGCGAGCTTGTGGGCGGTGGCTCTACCAATACCCCGGCGGCACCGGTGATCAAAGCAACTAGACCAGGAGCCATTTATTCTTCTTTGTCGTTGTCGTCGGCTGTCGATGGTTACTAGGTGTCGGTATATGCACGCGGTGTTTCTGAGTAACCTGAAGTCTTCGGGCATTGCAAACGTCGTGGATTGCCACCGAGACATCTTTCACAGCCTGTAGCGTCCGACATGACTACAGCAGTCCAAGTATCAGGGCCAAGAGGTTGTCCCGTGGAAATATATGACACTGAGGAGAACCGAATGCGGGGATGCGGGGAAAATCTCTCGTCTGACCATTCACATTATGTTCAAATGATCATAGCACAAGACACGTGACAGAAGGACAACTCGCGCAGTTCGATTTCAAAACCACTTGATAAACGGAAGTTTGGACTTCTGATGGGTTCATGAATGAAGAAGGTCACCAAATGTGGTCTAAATGAGATCAACATCAATGTTTTGAGATTATGTACCCATTCATCAAAACAAAGCCTCCTGCAGTTTGTGATGAGAGTCGTAACCCGTCAAAATGCACCGGAGATGAGTGCTTAGCTACTGTTTTGTGTCTGACGAGCATTTATCCCACCTTCATGCTACGTCCTCCAGAACTTCCTCGACTTCGTTGACCACATCATAACTTTGACCATTCTTCGTTGCTAGCATATCGAGAACACACAAAGCACTCGCGTGACATGTACAAGTCCACAGAGGTAATGTGTCGCATTATGATTTATATGATGGTGATGGGAACAAGTTCTGTAAGGTAACCAGAATGCGGAGATTCCGGGGCACATGAACCCGTGGCGGCAAAGTACGTGATCTCTCTAATCAGAGTTCCACGGGATTTGAATCCCTTGGGCCTAAACCCTGCGAAGGCTCCACCCTCGCAGCTTGTCATGACTACTTGGATACTTTGCCATTATCGACTATTTGTGCATTCTTAATTCGATCTCAACCCTCCTTTGCATCTGGTATACTCAAGAGCTTTGTCCTGTTAAGATATTTTTGAATGCGTTAGAACGCATATCCGCATCATGGCAACAACTCACCTAGATGCTCTTGTCGTTGGGGCGGGTTTTGGCGGAATTTATCAACTTCACCGACTACGCCAGCAAGGCTTGTCAGTCAGGGTGGTAGATATGGCTGGTGATGTTGGTGGGACCTGGTACTGGAATCGATATCCTGGAGCTATGAGTGACACAGAGAGCTTTTTGTATCGCTATTCTTGGGATAAGGAAGATCTGGTGTCATACCCCTGGTCTCATCACTACGTCAAGGGGCCGGAGGTACTTGCATATTTACGACACGTTGTCGAGCGACACGATCTTCGAAAAGACATGCAATTCAACACCGAGCTGATATCTGCCGAATGGGACGATCGGGTCAACTATTGGGATGTGAGTTTAAGCACGGGTGAAAGCTTGAGAGTCAGATACCTCATCACCGCGCTTGGTCTGCTATCCAAGGCAAATTATCCCGACATCCCTGGCCTCAACACTTTCAAGGGCAGGCTTGTTCACACAGCGGCTTGGCCAGAGGATCTTGACGTTACTGATAAACGCGTTGGAGTCATCGGATGTGGATCAACAGGAATTCAAGTCATCACCGATGTCGCCCCGATTGTGAAGTCCCTCACATGTTTTCAACGACATCCACAGTATAGCGTTCCCAGTGGTGATCGACCGGTAGAGCCAGAGTACCGTAAGTGGGTCAATGAGAACTATGATCAGATCTGGGATCAAGTACGGAATTCTATCGTCGGATTCGGCTTCGTCGAATCCACAGTACCATTCAAGTCCGTTGCATCCGCCGAAGAGAGAGAGGCAATCTTCGAAGATCTTTGGAACAAAGGCAACGGCTTTCGGTTTTACTTTGGGGGCTTCAGTGACCTCGCCACTGACAAGGAGGCGAATGAGGCTGCTTGCTCCTTCATTCGCAAGAAGATCTCCCAGATAGTCACTGACCCAGAGAAGGCACGAAAACTGTCACCTCATGATTACCATGCTCGACGGCCTTTGTGTGATGGTGGCTACTTCAAGCAATTTAATAGGCCGAACGTCGACGTTGTCCAATTACAAGAGACTCCAATTACAGCTATAACCACTGAAGGGATTCAAACTTCAGATGGTCTCCATGAACTCGACGTTATTGTCTTTGCCACAGGCTTCGATGCGATTGAGGGAAACTATAACCGCATTCGAATCCGTGGTCGTGATGGAGTCACTTTGAGAGACAAGTGGGATCCTGTCGGACCCACCAGCTACCTTGGAGTTGCCGTCCCCGACTTCCCCAACCTGTTGTTGATCACTGGACCACAAGGACCGTTCACAAATCTACCGCCAGCCATTGAGGCGCATGTTGACCTCAACGCCAAGCTTATTGCTCAGGCAGAGGCCGCGCGCAAGAAGCATGGTGACGACGCCTTTGGTGTGATCGAGGCACTTCCGGAAGCCGAGAAGGAGTGGTGCCAGACTTGTGAAAAGGCGGCGGAGGGAAGTCTGTTCAAGGAAACCGCCTCATGGATCTTCGGACAAAACATCCCTGGCAAGAAATTCGCGCTAAGGTTCTACTTTGGCGGCTTGAAGTCCTTCTATGAGTCTGTCCAGGGTGTCATCGACGCAGGCTACAAAGGGTTTAGGTCTTTCGACGAACCGTCGTCAGCCAAGCTATATGCTCCACACAAAGAGTTACAGGAGAATGCCCCAGTGCCCCGGTTGTTAGACACAGTACAGTCCTAAATTTTTTTGTGTCTATCGCGACCTTGCACAAGTGGACCTTCCTTACTTCTTGAGTCAGTGTGCATTCTCGAACGAAGGCTGTATCGATTAGTACTGCTGCCAATGAGTCAAGGTTACAAGCTGGATGTTTGACTTGTACAGTGGAGGCATCATAGCGGGCCTTGTATGCGGGTACCAGGGCCAGATTCCTTTCTGCCTGGCTTCGGGAAGAGACAGCCATTCCTGCAGAGATAAGGCATAATCTGAAAATGCCTGGTGTCTGCCACTGTGGATAGTTCTGAAAGAGAAGGCCAGGCATGGTTGTGCGCCGAGATGCCATTAGACTTTTTGCAGGTGAGCTGAGATTCCTAAAGTACATTGTGTGAATCGACATCTTGTCTTCCCCGCTGCTTGCAGAGATTCAGGTAGATTAGTGGTCCACTCTTAGCTAGGTGGAACGAATGAAGACGTTTATCACGATTATCTCAAACTACTAGTGCCTGTGAATGAGGTTTCTGTCCTGGCTTTTTAGGAATGGCCCATGCGTTCTCGTCAAAGGTCGCACATCCCACAGACAGTGCAGCCCCCACGTAGCTAAGGATATGTTATCCACTCAAGCGGCTAGGCTGGAAGGGTAGAGAAGATTTGATTCAATGTGAAGTCAATGAGCTTGTTGAGGTATCACGGTCCCGTAATTACGAGATGACCTTGGTCGGATACCCATGCCAGTGCGAAATGTAGGTTACGAGTTTGTCACATCAGGTCTCCGCGGGCCGCATACTCTTTACAGGCGAGTGCTTGAAGATCCACGGGTCGCAGTGCTCAGCAAATGAGACTTGAAGGATGGCAGAATCAGACCCCAAACCCTCACTAATCTATGCATTTTCGTTGACCTCAATTAGTGCCAGATCGCCCGTGGGTGGGTGCAAGGGAACACCTTGAAGCGCGCATTCCTACTCTACATTGTCAAACTGTGGAACCTTTCGAGGGCTGAGGAAGATAGGCGTAGTGGTAGGCAATGGCGCATAAGATCGTGGCTACTACTGTAAACTGAAACAACGGTCGATTTTGGGAGCGCTGGCATGTTGGAATAATCCTCCCCTATCTGTCAAGTGGCCTTCTGGAAGGCCGCCATCCTCAGAAACACTTAGTTCCATAGTGATGATCCCTGCGTTACACGTGGCCTTCTGGGGGCCGGCCAACAAGGGGCCAACCATGAAGTTCAACGCTAGCCCTGATTATCCCTGGAGTGTCCTTTCCATCACACTGCCAATTGTGACTCGTCACATATTCTAGAGTCACACCCTGCTCCGATGGAAGGACATCTCCAGTTCTAGAAGACTTTCAGCCAATGTGTAGCACGAAGTCTTGACACGAGCAATCTCGGGTCAAGTAGCGGCTGGGAGACAACATGTACAGGGCATGAAGTACATCCTCACAAGCTTTCACACCTTTTCTCCTCTGTGCAATTCTTTGACCGGTAATTTCACCGTCACTTCTCCTTCAGTGAGGTCGGCCAGGGCTCATGAAGACTTTTTCAAAAACCAGCGTTTGCCTGTGTACGGAATCTTTTCGTGTTCGTCCTCAGGTGTGATTTGCTACGACCGAGTTCACGCCAACATCGTAAATGGGGCGGCAGGTTCCGACCACAACTTTCGTACCCACCACTCGATGGCTGAGGGCCGAAGGGTGTTTCCACTCCGGCATCACAAACACCCACCCTACGGATCCTGGTCGGGCTACTAGACGTTCGAGAAGCAAACCCTGGTGCCGTTGTAGGTACATTATACTGACCTTAAACCTTAGGTCCGTGCCGATACAATTCTCCCAGTTTTCGTCCAATAAAGCAGAGGGATGCTGGTCTTGGCGAGACAATGGCAACACGCCTCAAAGTCAATCTGGCGCCAGACTGGAACAGAGCCGGGGTAGTTATGAAGTATATGGGCAAGAAAAAGGTTTTGGCTTCAGACCGGTCCTTGCACTGGCCCTCGAGAGAGACTCGACACGCATTGAACATCTTTGAGCGTCTTGAGCATGTATGGAGGTTGGTCCACCGTCGTAATCTTCTCGTGTTCTCTCCACATGTTCAGCCTAGCCAAAGCCATCTCTGTCGATCAACTACCGGAAAAGGCGGACTTCAAGGGCCAATACCACACGCTCATCGGTTGATAGCGGTCGCGTGGTCTCCCTACTGCTGGCCTTTTACTATGCGAGTTTCCTTGAGACCAATTGGTGGATTGGTTTCGCTGGGTCTTCAAGGCACTTGGTTTATGAGTGGGGCATAGGACGTGGACTTGACACTGTTGAGCCCCGTCTACCCCGAAGCAGGAACATCCGTTAAGTCTCGTCCTGATTATTTGCCCAGCAACTAATTGGTGAGCTGTGCCTAATGCTCCACTCATTTCCAGCATTATACCATCAACTGTGACTTTTCCGTCTGCTCGATCACTCAGTGTCTCTCCATCTGAAGACTGGCTGGGGTCCCACTTTTCGACTTGCGAAGGCCCACCGTAGCTATCTATCGAATAATTTATGGAAGGGCCCAATTCTGCAAGTGTGAAAATGAGGCATGCTGGCAAACACAGCAACCTCGATCGCACCCTGGTCTGGAGGGAAAGCGTTTGAAAACACACCGCCTCCCACCTCTTCAACCAGTGCCAGTGGGTGGGAAGTTAGAGTTATCGTAAGCTCTTATTTGAGGGATTGTTCGTTCATGGCTAAGATGATTGCTGCTCCAAAGCAGCAGTGGTCTATATGTGAAAGCTCTTCCGTCTCTTTATATCTATCCAATTATCGCCACATAATTCCTCGACTACGAAGAATCTTGCACTTCCCCAAAGGGCATCACCCAGAGTGTCTCACTCCTGTCTACTTGGCCCTCCTCGAAATTTCAACATCACCGTCGAGAGCTCACCATTACTGTGTAACCATGGCCCACCCTCAAATTCACTCATTTACGCTTCGACGCTTTTTGTCGTCGTTCGAGGAACATGAGAGCTTTCGTCTTGGTGCACCACTGGGACAACATCAACCCTTCCGCCACAAACGGCTGCTAGCTACACTTGACATCCTTGTCAGCATCATTGAGACACAACCAAGGATGCTGACTTATTTTGAGGGAGACTTTGGTAATCTTCCTTTCCCCACATCATGGAACATCCTATCTCTAATGTGCTCTAGCTCAAATAGGATCCCAATTCGAGTGACAGAGCATGAGTAAAGGGAAGTGGTTTCGATCGACCGAAATCTCCTGGGCGAAAAATTCAGACACATCTGGCTGGGGGTCATGTGGTCAATACCACATCTGTGGTAACGATTCCCTACTTGCAGTGGGTTCGCATGGCTGCAGTTTGCCGTCTGCAGTTTGCCAGGGATTGCATAAACGTGAACGGGGATGCCAGGGGCACTCGTATGACCCAAAAACAACTGCTTAATAACGGCGCCGCAGACTTCGGTGCCTTTTTTCAAACTCTGGATGGGAAAAATTGTACAAGATAGAGATTGAACAAATTGTTATACTAGCTCTCTCACGCAGTTTGAATATGCATTCGGCATACTATATTAGTCTTTCGCGGCGACGCGATGGTCCATCCGTCTCGCCAGCGTGGAGACGGTGGCCGTTGCTAAGATCCACTTGCTCGCCCCAACCAGGTCAAAGAATTACTCTCCAACGCTGCACTCACGATTCTCACTGGCCGTGCAAGCCGTTTGGTCTACCTTTCAAACCTCTTGGTGTGGAATGAACTTTGCTCACTGTACAATTTAAGGCTTGCACAATGACCGTGACAAATGGCACGTTGCAAGTTGGTGCCGTCACCCACTGGCGCCGGCATGCCCAGCGAGGGGGCGAGCTCCCCTCGAGTCCTCGGCCGCTTATGGATGGGCATTCCACATCAAATCACGGGTTGCAATAAATTCTGTTACTGAGTACTGCCCAACTTTTTGATCTTACCTAGCATGTGACACGAAGTAGCAGGGCCACTCAGGGCTTCACTTACCATTTTGCGGCTCTTGGCCCACTCCCAGTCATCGACTGCAGTTTGCAACTTCGGAGAGAATGAATCATGGTAGCAGATAATTCGCGTTTAGCCACATGTGCATGAACAAGCACTTGACAGTGCTGCCGTGGTTGGTCTGTTCGTACTTGCAGCCAATGAAGAAGCGCTCAGTTACTTCGCGTCGTCTTGACAGGCTTCCATGCTTGTGCAACAATCCGCTGCCAGGGTTGTCTCTACCTTTGGCAGTGTTGGACAACACGAGCTGTCACTCAAACTCTACGGCATGCAAGTTGAGGGGTGGCTCTCAAGCGTGGGCCGAGCCGCATCCCTTTGCATTTGGCCCAGGGCGACGCATTTCAGAGTATCGTGATAGGCATGGCGGCGTAGCAAATTGGCTTTCCATTATTCGTAGGGTTTAAATCCCACCGATGTTGCTCCGTATCTCGATGGTACCAGATAAGGGATATGCCCTTGGGTACTGGGAGTACAATATCCGAAGTTTCGTGCACCTGCTGAACGACAGTAGCCCTGAACCCCATAGTGTGTTGGCACGATTGGCACGCTACTGGCAATTGACTAACTAGCCCAGCTGGGCTCAATAGCGATTACGCTACTCGGTACAAGCCATGGACCAAAACCGGTAGAGCGGTGAGTGGCACGATGATGCAAGACACTACGGCCCTTTCGTGCAGCAACCGTGCCGTTAACCCAAGCGTCATGCAACCCGTTGCTCGCCCTGATGTGCTGTGCTGTGCAGATCTCAGCGCGTTCGTCCCCGGAACTGAACAATCTTAGTTGCTTGCCTTAGAGTTTCGAATCCCCAATGCAATGATCAAGACGCCAAAATCTACTAACCACCCAAGAATCCCCTTTCCTCCTGCATGGCTACTGAACATAGTGGCGTGATATTCCCTATGCAAACAACTCCAAGTCACCCCTAGTAAGCCACAACGTACCTATGAAACAATAATTCATGTCAGTTCGGCCGCGGGCGGCATCTAAACTTTGGCTTTGCCAGGCTAAGGAAATGCGGGCGTGAGAATTCTGCATCATGTCTGCATACCAAGCTGCCACCCCAAGGCCCTCCGGGCGTCTCGTCTATGACATGGACCAAGCACACAGGCGTGGGACAAAACCGGTGTTCTGGGTCGCGGAAGCGGTTCAAACAGACTAAACCTTGGTTTGGTCCCCACCCCTACCTCATGACCAGCTATTTTATATGCGAAGAGTGTCCCAGAAAGTCTGTTCCATATTGCATGACAGCCACCATGGCTTCAATCTCGGTTCCCGCAACTGGATAGCGCGGTGATGCGTTGGCGTCTTGACAAGAAACATTGTCCATGGAATCACGGCCCCAAGATTTCCGACTCGCAGCACTCCGTGAGGCATGTTACCGGAGCAGAATTCCAAAGAGGAAAGATGTACTTCCCTCTTGCATGTCGAAGTGTCGAGTCAGATATGCAGACACGAGTGTCCACGGTAGCCCTTACTATTTCAGCAACGCAGTTCCATTCTCCATGAAAAAATCCCCAGGGCAATAACGAAGATGCGGAGGAGGATCCTGAGCCCCCCCAAAACTCCACTTTTTGAGACGGTCCTCTTGACAGGCCGCTTCGCCTAGTGAAAGACAAAGCACATTCTTATCACTCAGGGCGTCGGGTCGTCTACAATGCACAACCTAGTGACCCTGTCCTAAATGTGGAGTAGACCTCCTCCTTGGTATCTCGCCCATCCGCGGTAAACTCAGGAGAGCCCTAGCGTCTGCTGGTTTCCTCTGGTGGGCTTAGATCCTGGTACATCCTTCTATGCAAGGAGGCCGTCTCTGCAGTCGAGCCAGTCTTCTGGCTCTCGCCTGAACACACGCGTCGTCGCCTTACTTCGATCACTTGAAGCACTTCCTACATACCGACACCCCGCCCGAGAGCATGGACAAGCAAAAGGCGGACCAGGAGCCACCTGTTTGGGATGCTGATCTCCGGATTGCAGCCATTCGGCTTCGATCCTCGACACGACATGCGAAAGTACGCAGGCCCACCGCTTCATTGTACTCTCTTTCGGTACGCTTCGCTCATACATACTCCTCGGACGTCTCGGCTCATGGGGCCTCTCAAACTTTAGTGATTATTCTAGACATGACCGCACCCTTTTCACGGAATGCCAATTGAAATGCCAATCGCATTGATAAGCAGTTGCAAGTCTGCTGGTGGATACAGTGATCCACAGGTCAGGGGCCGGACGACTTCGTGTGCAGGATTTGCCCTTCTGGTACAGGTGAGGACTACTGATCTGTCTTCGCGGCCCAGCGTCCTTGCGGGCTGGGTAGGATGGCCTTGTGGATTGTGCATACGACATAAGGACACGGTAAGTGAGTCAGCGAAGTGATCTTCGGAAGCGTCACTCTAATGGCAGTGGGTCTTAATTTTACGTTTAGGTTTCTGTAGCTATCGCTATGTGATGGTACAACGTTGCACGAAGGTAACAATCATCCTACAGCAACGCATTCCAATCCATGGCACGATATGCATCCTTGACTGTGACAAAGTTTGCACCTTGCAAGCCAAGTTCCTTGATGGTGACCAAGTCACCCTCACCGGTCCAGCTGTTCTCTCTCAATTCATCCCACATCTTCATCATGACGCCCATTTCCAGGCCCCAGCCAGGCCAGATGGCACTAAAATCATCAAGTGCAGTCTGCACGTATTTGGATTGCTTTCCAGTAGCTTCCGACCAATCCTGCAGGAGCTTGCCGGTAGTGGTTTCTTCGCTGGACGCGAGGACGAAGCGACCAGGCAGAGTAAGCTTTGGTTGTTTGAGCACGGCTAGAGCAAATATTCCGACATTGGCTTTCGGATCACCTATGGCCTGAATTGGAACATCTGCAGCAGCCGGAGAAAGCTGGACATAGCTACCAGAAGATTTCTTGACTTGACATTAGTCTCATGATATGGTACGAGAGTTTACAGGAGAGGTGACTTACAATGTAATTTGGTGTGAAAATCGGATACTGGTAGTTATTCGCGTACCAAGTGATCCAGAAGAAAGTTGTCTTTGCGAAAAGGGCTTTATCTGCTTTGATATAGTCGTCGATTCGATTCTTCGCGGCGAAATGAGGAACCCGGTATTTGCCATTTGACAGCCTCTCACTGTTTGGGAGAGTACTCCAGATGTAATGCTCGAGGGTTGCTGTCTTCGACGCGGCTTTGGCCAGGTTGATACCTTGAGCTTCCTCAACGTCCATAGCTTTTTCTGGGCCATATGCTGAGAAAGGTTCGAAGAAATCAGTCATGGCGAAGATCGCATGAGAGCCCTGGTCGATAGAGTGTTAGGACATTGTGGTTTTGGGTTGTGCGAAGTACACAGTCAGTGCCGGACTTACCTGGAAGGCCTTAACCAAGGACTCTTCATCGTTGATGTCGGCTTTGACAACCTCTACCCCACGCAGGCTTAGGTTCTTTGCCTTTTCAGAGCTGGGATTACGGGTCAAGCCTCTCACTCGATAGCTTCCGTCTTTGAGGGCTGCATCGATCAGCGATAGACCTTGGGTACCTGTTGCACCGACGACAGTAAGGAGTTTGGACATGTTGATGACAGAAAGATGGTTGATTGTCAATAAAGTTCTGAAATTCTTTGAAGTCCCGGAAATTGATTGATTGCTGTTGTTGGAGCTGTTCGTTGTTGACTCTCATTCAATCTCGAGGACATCGCGGCATCCTTATACATGTCGGACATCTAGGATCCAGCTGCGAAATCACTTGTAGGACCCATCATCCGAATACGGCATTCGTTTTGTGTAGGTACCCAGGTCATCGTGGTGATTCCTTGTGAATTACGAATTCGTCTTGTAATCAAGATTTACCTCGACGTCAATGACATCTTCGGGCCGTAGTAGGAGTTGTAACGTGAGAAAATAAGAATGTCATCTACGAATGAGAATACTCAGATCTTAGTTCTCTATCTCATGATTCTCAACATGATTCGATAGAACCTTGGACGGCTTAACAGGTATAGCAGAAGGGAGGGGTTATACGGAAGTGTCGTTCGGAGGCTGCTCGTATTGACGAGTCTACGGTAGGGCGCACTGGATTTAGCTCTGATGATTTGTAACGCGAGATGGCTTGATGGGCGGCCGCACAGAGTGACGACTTTACGACTGCGACGAGAAAAGTAGGTCCGGTAGAAACACATCACGTCACTGGGGTTGACAGAAAAGGCATGCCATCTGACACAGTTTAAAGCAGCACCAACTCGTCTAGGTATGCTGACATACCTCTCACTTAAGGTTTACCCGGGGCCAGTGCGTGGGTGCTCGATTTACTCTCGAGTCTTGACTAAGCGTCCTCCTTCCATCAGCTCCCTGACGCTTTTGGTACCTGAACTTGGCGTTTCACGCAATTGGCGAATAGACTTGGCAACACACGAACTCCGAGGCCCACGGCTGGATACGAGTCCCTTGCCTGTGTCCAAGCAGTTTGGAGACCCGGAGAAGGCAATCGCATGTCCGGCAGAGCGACCAAGTAACCAAAAAAGAGCCACGTAGTAAGCAGACTCATGCTAAGTAGTTTGGATACATCGATGCGACGGATAGTAGTTCCGAAATTATTTCAACGACATAATACCATTTCGTCGAATCTGATGACTACGTAAGCTGTTTAAATCGGTAGACGTGAATTGCTCCCTCCCTCCCTTATCATGAGGCTCTACCAACTTGAAAGGACGTCGTCTGCTGCACCGAAAAGCCCAAGGTCGTCGGAAATTGTAATACCGCGATTCTCAACGAGGTACCGCCGTGTTTATCGAGATTGCACTTCCATAAATGCTGAAGCTACAATCGCTTCAGCGGTTTCCTGGAAATTCTCAGCCGAACGTAGGCAACCAAACCCGCAGACCCAAGAGCCATTGAGCCAGCATAGAAAATCGCAGGCCGATACGATTTGAATCCACTATCTGCACCTCCATATGCATCCAGAATGAAACCTGCAATGGGCGCACCGAGGAAATAGCCTGCTGTCCACCCGGTCACAATCATGCCCATCGCAACCGACACTCGAGCACTGCCAAAGACGTTGCCAACGACGGTCGGCATGATTGCGAAGAAGCCACCATTTCCTATTCCGTTGATGATCACAAAGGCGATAAGTGGAGCTAACGACGTAGAGATTGGCCAGAGGGCCAACATGCTAGTAGCGCTGATCGCCAGAGAAATGAAGAGTGTGTTGACTGGTCCAAGTTTATCGCCCATTAAGCCACAAAGAACTCTCCCTAGGGCGGAGGAGAAGTTGAAGGATGCAACAAGAATCGCTCCGGTTCGGGAGGTGAGACCGATGGATCGGGCATAGAGAGGTAGGAAGAATGGTGGCACGAACAGGGGAAACGTGGCTAACAACAAAATTAGCATCCAATACCATCAGAAGAATGCCCCGACCTTACCAACAGTCCCCGCAACGAATAGGACAGCAAATTTGGAGTCCCGGAATAATCGCCTAAGTATCAGAAGTGTTAAGTTTGTCATGTCTCGATGGAGCATTCTGACTCCGAGAAGACGAAAGGCTTACCATTCAACAAAGGACGATGCGCGCCACGGCACTCTCTCTTTTATGAGCCATGCAGCAGGGAGACCTGTAGCAAGCGTGATCATCCCGATCAACCTGAACGTCCACGCTGGCCCAAGATTCTCCACGATGGCAGACATCGCAAGGCTGATGACTGCTCCTCCAAGTCCGCCACCGGCAAAGACCAGCCCGTTCGCCAAACCTCGACGTTTCGAAAAGTACTGTGCCGGAACGATGGATACCACCTTTTTCGAGGGTTAGCCATATGCCAAAGACATGCCTCGGATTTCATGACTTACCATAAAGCAACAACTTTTCATGCAATCAATAAGTCAGTCTCCGTAAACGATTGGGACAAACTGCATGCCGCTTTGCTTACCTCACTCCATATCCCATGACGAATCCTGAGGTGACGAACAACCCAGCAACGCTTTTCAACGCCCAACCGCTCAATATCTGACCAACACCCATCAAACTGATACCCAGATACGCAAGATTTCTTGCTCCGATAGACCTCATGAGTCGACTGTTGACTAGAGCAAAAGCTGCATTGCATCCAACAGTGAGGGAGCCAACGAAGGCCAGTATCGACGGCTTTGCCAACCCCGAATCGACAAGACCCTCTTGAATAACACCCCAGCTATATGTAGTTCCCACGAACCAGAACGTGATAACGCTACAGGCAGCGACAATGATCCAACCATAGCCACCGTCCGGCGCTGTGGCATCGGTGGCTTGCGATGCCAAGACAACGTTGTCGGTCTCTGCGGTCAAGCTGGTTGAAGCGTTCCATGTCGCCAATTCGGTTTCTCCATTGCTGTCATGTCGCGTGGTAGGCCCTACGCTGGGCGATGGTGATGTTGCGGCCTCTAATTGTATTGAGCTCGGGCTCAAGCTCGATCTGCTCGGCTCCTGACGCGTGAGTGTCTGTGTTGAAGACATTGTGACGGGATCAAAGCGAGATCTGATATGCTAATATCGCAAAGCGTCTAGAGTCAGAGCTGGATTGTGTGACTCATGAGTCCGTCGTTTGATTGAAAGCAACGCAGATAGATTATGATCTGGAAAGGAAGAAGACATGTAACGAAAGAGGTTCGTACTGATGATGACAAAAATTTAAACACGTAGGCTGACGCCCTTTGATTTATTTATCAGGTACGGGTCCCGCTCTAGTCAGATATAAGCATATGTTCTCTATCCTACCCCTCGTGACGCTCCCGCCACTCGGCACGCCTTTCCGGAGTACGGCCGAAAAGCTAGGCCCAACTTGGACGAATTCGTGAAGTGTTACTGAGTTGCAAGACTTTACAAACAACACTTTGCTCTATAGCTATCTACTAGATATAAATTTGATCAATACTACTTACGGGACCCTAATTGGCACTGCAAAGATATACTATCAACTACTAGATGCTATCCTGGCTTCTCCTTTACATTCAATCTACTAAATCAGAGTATTGAAATTACAATAGAACAGGCTAAGCTCTGAGTGAGCAAGTCCGACGCTAGACTAAGTGTAACATCTGTTTGGAACACTATACTCTGCGTTGTTCTACAGCTTAGCCGGATGTTGTATACTAAGTACATAGTTCTGGTAACGTAATCGTAGAGCTGCTAAGTTCAGTCACGTAAAATATACTATTACCTTATTTTTGGAGGTTTATATGACAGTTAGCACAGGGACGAGGCAAGTACGCTCCAAGTATAAAGTCTTGCAAATACTGATAGTCGACATAAGTAATGACTTCAATATAGAGCAGATACTAAGTAATCTCTAGTTATATATATCATGTTAATCTGTGCTACCAATGGGTGTTCGTTACTTAATACCGTATCTACAGCAGCCCGAGGTTCTTAACAGCTTCATATGTATCCTCCACGGTCTGCTGGAACGGAATCGTCGTCTTGAGACCAAGGACCTCGCTCTGACCGCTTTTGTCCAATGAGAAATGGTTCTTCGGATCTGCAACAGCACCTGGTTCACCTAAACCTTCCACCCCTCTGCCTCTCAAACCCTGCAACCCGTCTTCAAAATAGTTTGTCCCTGAAAACAGCAGCACGCGGTTGTTTTGTCCGCTTGGTAGAGTCAAAGATACAAGACATGCCTGTGCCACATCTCGAACATCAACCCAGGCAGGTAATGCCGGAGTGCCGACCTTTGGTGCGAAGTTAGGGTCCTTTCCCAAGATGCCGGCGATAAGTCTTGAAGTGCTCGTATTCAAACCTGCAATACCATCTTTCGGCAGGGAATCTGAGCTGTAGTGGATTGGTGGACCGTCTAAAAGGTGGTCAGCACAGCATGAACGCGAATTGGCAGATAGCAACTTACAGATCATAGGTGGACATAACGTCGTAAGATCGAAGCGTGCCTTTTGTGGATGAGCTTCGTCTGCTCCTACATCATGCAGCTTCCAGGCCTCGCGCTCCGCAAAGGTCTTGCTAGCGTGGTATCCAAGAACTCCATTTTGCGCCGCTTGTTCTTCTGTTATTGGATTCCAATCTGCTGCAGTATACGTATATCCGGGTCTGGAGCTTTTCGTAAGATCAACCACTGATGCGAATGACGATAGAACAGTCAAGCGCTTCAGATCAGCACCATAATTTAGAGCGCTGAGTAGAACATTCCTTGTTGCATTGACAGCAGGCTTAACGAGTTCTTCGATCGGGTTTTTCGATGTGGTGAAATATGGTGATGCCAGGTGAATGATATACGCGATTGAATTGTCTTTCAGAGTCGAATCGAGGGCGTGGGGCGCCGACAGATCGGCAATCGCAGTGAAGCTGAGGCTGCCGTCACTTACGGCAGTGGCATACTTTGTTCGGAGATGCTGCGCTTTGTCGAGCGATCTCACAGGAGCCAGGACACGATATGCTGAGGAACTGAGGAGTTGTTCTAGCACGTGGGCACCGACAAATCCGTTGGCTCCTGTGAGCAAGACCAGGGGTTTCGAAGAGGCCATGCCGTTGGTGTGAAGGGTCGATTTTAAATACTGGGAGCTGTGGGAGTTCCAACAAAATGAGGGCCGGAGGTTATGGGGGCCAACTGAGTACGAAATCCTTTGAAGGTCCAGGCTCTATACGAAAGAGAAGCTTCCACCTCGGTATTGTACTTTGTATATTATGGCACATGAACACGATCGAAGTACTCAGGTTTGAGTGGCGCGACCGACATATTTACATCGTAGGAGCAATTAGACATCAGGATGTTACCAATGTCGGACTTACGAATCGGCCTGAGGCGGCCGCATGATGCGTCTTGTCCTGTGCCGGCGTGCTTGCGGACGCTTGTGGACGTCGATTTCTAAGTTGGGGATGCGTTAATCAGCTTTCGATTCTCCTTAGGTGCATTAGCCGAGGGCTTGGAAGCCGAAGCGATCTAGTCCCGTACCACGTTTCTATCCGCCGGCAAGACGTTTCCGTCCGTTAGTCATCCCGGGGAAACGATGATTGTATAATGATCCTCTGTGATCACGAAAAGGATCTTTCATGACATCGGATTTGGTGGGTCTACGGTTCTTACGCAGGCTTATGTTCACACGTACGAAGAATCTGCATACTTGAACGAAATTTTTGAACGTCTGTGGCTGGATCGAACGACACAGGATAACCAGACAGCATATCAATACTTCTTCAGCTATTGCTCTCACTTATGTAGACAATTTCTGGACAGAAGTCGGATCTCACTACTGCAAAAATCGTGAGGATTACCCAGTGGTTATCTGTCATCGCGAGACCCAGCCTGAAGCGATGGTACACTAACTAACTAGCAGTCTGGTGGCCCCGACTAAGCCGATTTGCGTTTTTACACCTTACTACACAATTTAGTGAGCGAAACGGAAGTCGAGTCGCTTATTGCCCTTGTCCTTTGTCGTCGCCAAGTAGTTGACACGCTCCTCTCTTGACATAGCATTCCAAATTGCGTCTCTGCGATTGTTCACCACCACGTAGTATGCTTTGGCGAAGATGAAGATGACAACATTCCATGCTAGGATTCCCAAGAGAACTTTGTTGCCACGGTAGTAGTATGGCTTATCATCTGCACGATAGATCTGCGACGAGATGATGTTGGACATCTGAACCGACATGTTGTAAAGAGAAGAGCCGACAGTACGTGTTCGCACAGTCCCCGAATTGCGTGAAGTCAAGGCGACGAGAATTGCATGAATATAAGGGTAACCGACAAGCAGCGTGGAGATGACCCATTTTGCCCAGTTGGAGTTATGGAATTTGGCAGGCAGTGTAACGAGAGCGACGAGAAGCGGTAGGCACCACAATTGGCCAACGATTCCAAGCAATAGTCGCTGGTTGATCTTCTCAGAAACCCATGTCCAGAATAGGAGCTGCATGATGAAGATCGTATATGCGGGAATGGTGAGAAGGTTAGTCTCAAATGTATCGAAACCAAGAGCCTTGCAAGTGAGGGTAATATAGGCCTGTGGGGGTGTGCTGGGAATGGTCCACGAGAGACCAATGAGGTAAATTGGCCAGAGGTCATAATCAGTAAGGGAATCCCAGAGAAGCCTGAAGCTGAGACCTTGACGATTGTGCATTGTTGCTTTCCCTGGGTCATCTCGTAGGATTCTCGTGACCATGATGACCTCTTCTCGCTCAGTGAACCAGCCTTCCTTTGGCCGAAGGAGACCTTTGATGCCGTGGCGCTTAGTCTGTGTCGGCGATGCCGGGAGATAGAGCCAAGTTAAGATGCCAATCACGCCGGTGAAAGAACCCTCGATGCAGAACAAATACCGCCAGCCTTGACCTTGCAAGCCAGTGCTGCCTCTGAGATGCAGAATGCCATATGCCAAAAATGCGCCCACAATCTGTGTAGACTGATAAGATGTCCAGAACCAGCTCAATCTTCTTGGAAGTTCGTTGTTCTTGAAGAAGTAGCTCAAGTAGAGGATAGTGTCGGGAATGAATCCACCTTCGATGAGACCAAGAAGGGAGCGACAGATGTAGAAGCTAGTTCTGCCTGTCAATGCTGCCTGAGATGCCGCAACTATAGACCATGCTACCATCTGAATTGGGATCCAAGTATCCGGACCCAATTTCTTGCTGATCAGTTGGGAAGGAAGTTCTGCGAACAAGAATGAACAGTAAAAGATGGTCATGCCGTTATTATAGTCGTTTGTGTTAAGCCCCAAGTCGACTGCAAGCTCATCAGTAAATGCACATCTTGAGAAGGAATCGTTGTTATCACTCACCGAGCATGTTGTCCGAGAGTGCTTGAGTAATGTTTCCACGATCAAGCTGGAGCGCGAAGAACATGATACAAGCAGGGAGGGCGATGTACCAATTGAGCTATCGTGAGCTTTAGCATAGAAACTCTTGGATGATGAATGGAGTATGAACTAACCCTGCGCACTAGAGCTTTCTCTTCTGCCACTGTCCATGTGGCCGAAGGGTCAAAACGATGAGTACCTTCGAAGCCTGCAATGGGCTTGTAAAGCTCCGCGGCCTCGGGAGCATCCCAGACGTTGTTGACATTCTTTACCAATGATTCTCCAGTAGATTCGTCGACCGAAGAGGTTTCAGATGGTAGTTCATATCCGGCATTCACTGAGACATGGCTGATGTCCTTTCCGCCGAATTTCCACCACGGTCGAGGCTCAGAGACTTTCTTGATAGTCTGATCTCCTACCTGAGGATATGCCTCGATTGTACCAATCTTTTCGCTCATGTCGAGTTAAGCACCGGGGAAATTGATCTTAGAAAACGTTTCCAGGGTTGTCCTGTGCTAGAAGAGACGAAGGAGGTTCTGAAAGGAAAACCTGCGTTTTAAAGACACCGACCACGAGTACGGGCTATCGCTCCGCATACGGAGAGCGACCGACAGACTTTTTCTCTGCTTATCGCGTGGCTGAATCTGGAAAGAAGAAATCATTCCGATGACATGCTCCCTGGATTTTTGGGAGCAGAAGATCGGGCCCATGTGGGCGCAAATGGGGCATCTGGAACCAATGTGAAGCTGAAATAGACCATGGGCACGATTCACGGCGGTAGAAACGACTGCCACATGGGTCTAGATGTTGCAAAACCCGAACGATCAACAAGGTACTATTCGTGATATAGACGATGAAGTGATATATGGTGTAGATTGCGTGATTTGGATGCGGCGCCATTTGGTCTCGATGGTGCTACTGTAACGACGTCTGGGGGCAGGTTTAGTGGTCCGCATCCCATCAAATTATTACTTGCCTGCTGGTTGGTCGTGGAGCTCAAATCTGGACGCTGATAATCACACCATCGATGCTAGGCCGATAAGCGTTCTTGGCACAGTACAAGACTTCAAAGCCTCAAGCTTCTCTTTGCTACCAGCCTACCACAACACCCAAGAACACGCTTGAACAAGCGAGGTGGCTTGTTCATAATGCTTGCAATCACTTCAGATGAAGGTGTTGAAAGTCGAAGTTTCCAATTCCTATTGTGAGTTGCAACTCGAGTCTGATTCCGCGAAGGCAGGACTGCAACAAAACAATGGCCGAAACCATGGTCTGTGTTTCTTGACTAGGTCTGGTGCAGAGACACTCACCGGACGTCCCCGTATCGAGCACTTGAGATGTCGAGATTGGAGAGTCGAAGTAGGTTGAAAGCGCGAAGCATTGATGATAACGAAGTCCTCACCATGGAAAGGGATCTCCTGGGAACTGTCTGTAGACGTAGTAACGAGAGGCCTGAGCATCTCGAGCATTGTCCACGTATACTCCCATGGTCATGGCAGACCGCAAGTTCATGACTTCTCACATATGTGAACATTGACGAGTGTCACATTGCCATGTTCATCTGGAGTTATACTCTTCGGAATTGGAGGCATGAGTAGCACTGAGTAGGTATGAAAGCGAACGATTGGATTCTATGAAATAATGCTCCACCCTATTTGCTTGGCTACGGTGGGCTAGGAGAATTCGCAAATCGCAGGTGGTCTTGTTAGGGACAACCCGTTGGCAGGCCATGCATTGCCCACCCTTTAATGAGCTTGTCAGCTATGAATACATATATCGTATATGCAATCAAAGAGAAAGAGATCAGATATGAAATTGCTTGGCATCAACAAAGAGCACTCAAGCCTTGCTCGAGCCTCATCAGTCTCTGATGCAAGTAGAGGCTACACAGCATCTTTCATCCTCAGCCAGCCGGAATTGTTTGGTTGGCTTGCAAAGTCTCTGTTTTCGGCAATCTCTTGAAGGGGATTGAGAGAGCGATGAGAATAGTAAAGCATGCACCAGCCAGCGAGAAGGCAAAAACATCATTGATTCCGATCATGTAAGCGTCAACCACGGTAGGAAGAGCTGGGCCGTTGAAAACTTGGACAATCTCTGACGCTCCAGTGCTTAGGACCTTGGTGGCGTCAATCTGAGGCGCCCTGTCTGCAAGTATGGACAGGAGGCGGTTTGCAAAAACAGATTGCGCGGCAGTGACAAACAGGGCACCACTAAGGCCGTTGAACACTAGTTTCAGATTAGGAAAACAAGGCATCTGGATTGTTCTCGATACATACTAAGCATAATACTGGTGATGGAAGGTATGTGTTCTGGTTTCGAGAACGTCTGGAGTGTTATCAAAGGGATTTGATTCCCAAGACCAATTCCAATCCCGAAGAGAACTTGAGGTCCGAGGTAACCAGCTTTAGAGGAGTTGATGTCCAAGGTAAAGAGCAACGCCGCACCAACAGTGGCCAGCAATGCACTAATCAGCTCGTAAGGCTGTAGGAAACGCGTTTTGCCAGTCAGAAAACCGCTGAGCACGGCGCCCACGGCGAAGAAGACCATAAATGGAAGAGTGTTGATGCCGCTGTCTATGGCGGACTGGCCATTAATGGACTGAAAGTAGATGGGGAGGTAGAAGAGAACTTGGAAATTTCCTAGATTTGCACTGATGCCATTTGTCAAGTCAGCCACGGCCCAAGATGAAGCCTAATCAACGTAAAGGTATACATACATGTGTCCGTATAGGACATTACTCCAAATGAGACGTGGTTTGAGTAGGTGAAGAGGGACCATCGCATAATTACCTTGGAATTTTTCATTTGCGATGAAACTGATGGTCAAAACTAACCACATGACCAAAGTGGCAATGACAGGAGGATCCGACCACGACTTGCTCTGTCCGCCCCATTGGAGGGCCAATGTGAAGCATACAAGGCTAGAGAGGAGTAAGCTGAAGCCGGGGACGTCAAGCTGCAAGATGGTCTCCTTCCATGTAGCTGGAACAGGCTTGATGTGCTTTGGAACGTGAATAAAGCGTAACAAAAGCGCGATGATGGGTCCGCCGATTGGCAGATTGATCCAAAAGCACCACCGCCATGTGACCTCGCTGGTGAAGGCACCGCCGATCAGAGGCCCGAGGACTGTCGAAAACATGAATGTGCCCATCCATAGGCCGATCAAAATTGGGCGTTTTTGAGGTTCTGCCAGATAATTGACCATGAGAACGGAGCCACTCAGGGTTCCGGCACATCCGAGGCCTTGAAGCGCACGACCGACGATCAAAGCGGTGCTGTTGGGTGCTGCAGCAGCCAAAACACTCCCAATCATAAACACTATCACAGAGATCAAGTATACAAGTTTAGCTGAGAAGTATGTGTATAGCTTGCCCCATACTGGCGAGGAAGCTCCAACGAGGAGAAAACATGCGGCACCATACCACCCGACGTCATCCAGCCTGCGGAAGTCGTCCGTTATGCCTGGAATTGCCGTGGACACAATGCCCTGTATGATAGGACTGTCAGAGAATGTATTAAAAACGAGCTCTTTAGATACTAACAATGTCCAATGCTGCAAGAAGTGTAGACAGGAAAACCGTAGACATGGCTATGATGAGGTGGATCCCAGTTAGATACACAGGTTTTGTATCATTTTCAACTGCGTCCTCTTGTGCATGGTTTTTTGGCTTCTCTTCGATAGCCTGCTGTGTTTGTTGTCGATACTCAGCAACAGGGTCTCTGCTTTGATCTTGGTCAAGCTGGCCCTCCATCGTTATGTTTCTTTTGTCGACTTTAGGGGTTTTGTGATCGAATAGTTCGCTTGATTTTCTATTGATGCAACCCAAATACCATCTTATAAAGAGAATATGTACAGCAGAACAACTGATAGCTCCGGCTTGTGTACTAACTGCGTTACCAGAAACGATCAACCATCCGCGGAGGGTGGTGGGTTTCTTGGCATGCCTCCGCGGAGGCTGTTTTGGCGCAAGGGAATGACACCTGTAGTGCAGAGCCAGATCAAGATCTTTCTCGGAGAATGCGAAACTTCGTGCGAGAAGAGTGAGTTCTGTTCGTAAGCTTCTCCCTCAAGTCCAGAAGTGGTCCGACTCGGTCGAAAAACAGGAGCGAGAGATTTGTTGGGCCTGGAAATTGATCGGACATGTCGCCCATGAACATTCAAGAAGCGCTGAACTTCTCAGGATTTAGTGAAGGGCCCAGGCTACGTCTTGTTTTTAGTGTTAGGGGACCCCGATATCTGGAAAGGCAAAAATATCGTCGAAAAACGACACCTCCGGCCCAGGCCAATCGAAGTCGGCGCCCTCACCAAAAATATCTGTCGGCAGAGGGATGAACGAGCCGTTCCATGTTGCATCAGAAGCAGGTTGGGCATTCAAGATGCGGTCCAAGTCATTCGAGCTCGTATGGGCTTGCTGTGGCTCGCCTTTGTCAATGTACGCCACGATATGCTCGTGTAATCTGCCTAGGCTTTGGAGGCAGCGGCCTACTGCGCCACTGAACTTTTGCATCGAGGACAGCGTCAGTTGACATTTCAGCCAAGCAGCTTGTAGCGTCTCTGAAGTAATCGACTCCACTATTGGTTCACAAATCATTGACAGTAATACAACTATACCAGCTGTTCGAGCGTAGAATAAGTTGTACCACCACGCCCCAGTTGCTGCTGAGACTGCACGCAAATGCACTTGCTCAATCAGCAGTATCGAATTCTCAACACAGGCGATGGCAAGAGGCTTGGACACCATCAGGGGTAAGTCGGATGCTTTGGTGATTGTGGCAGCAGCAGTATTGGGTTGGGCGGACAATTTGCCTTTCTTGGAAACCTGTTGACAGAAGCTGGTGAAGACCGGTCGGTACAGGAGAACTCGCAAGTGTAAGTATCGAACAACGAGCACTGAAGATTGCTGTTCCAATATTTTAACCGCCGTGAAATCTGCAGGTAAGGAGTGGCCGTCCCGCCTCTCCCAATGAAGATGATCCGGTATCTGAGCTTCGAGTGTGCTTATTAGATCGTCATGAGCTAGGACGTACTGGAGAATTTCAAACCCCTTCCTATTCCTTTGACCTAGGTTATCGATTGTCACTGATTCTTCTTCGTAGACATGGACTATGATGTCGGCGAGGATTTGGTACAACTTCAGGGTTTGTACAAAGAAGTGTATGAAAGGCGGATCAGTATCCGAATGTATCTCCGGTTTGATAAGGCCTTCATCGCTGAGTAGGCTTGGAAGAGGCACTGCTCTGTACTTGTGCAGCATCAATGGTCTTCCCAGAGTCATACTGACAACGGCATCAAGCATGACGCAGCCATGCCAAACTCGACGACGCATCTCCAAATCGAGCAGGCTCAAGCCTTCTTTTGTCCGCGGTGACTCAATATACAATCCCAGAGCCTGTGCCATCCTGCAGGCAATTCCAATACAATTCCAGCAACGGTTTGGGTGGGGCGTTGACTGAAGGTATTGAGTCATAAGCAATAAAGTCTGAATCACGGGAAGTGATCCATCATCGAACATATCGACCTGACAGAGAGATTTGGCTTTGTCCGCAAAACATTTTTCAAACCTTTGACGAGACTCTAATGGCATATCCATGAATTGTGTCGCCAGAGCTAGCATCAGATTTAGCGCACAATGGAAAACCACACTTCGCGAACCATACGCAGGAGAACCTCCAAGACCACCGTTCAACGTGATTCTTTCGTCGACTGATTGCTCCGGCCGCCAGATCTGCACATATGCTGACATGAATGTTGGCTTGTGGACAAATGGATATAAGTGATATATCTTTTCCCAATAGCAGTCCAAGATTTCATCTGTTACTGAGCGCGAGAATAGCTTCGCATTGTGGACTTCATCATTAGTCAACAATCTGGGTTGATTGACGACTCGTTTCTGGTTGCTTGGACTACCGCTTGAGGTCAGCATTGTCGGTGTCGGACTTCCATGATTGATGGCGCTGTACACATGCTGCATTAGTGCTACGGCAGAAGAGCTTCCGTAGTACCTGTTGTCATCACCCTGACCTACTTCACCCATAGTCGAGTTCGCACCCATAGCGTCCACGGCCATCAACAGTTCCTCGTCGCGAGAGGCTGTCACTGGCTTCGGAACCGCACCGTCAGTCGCCGATTCCTCTAACCCAGGAGTTTCGAGATTGGACTCATGGTGGGTGGTGATGAAGCTTGAAGATCCTTTAGACCCAAGAAATTTGGTAACGTGCCGACTCTCTTTCGCGAGGATGAGTTCTCTCTCGAGATCTTGAATGCGTTTGAGGAGAGTTCCGACATATCTATCGCGCTCAGGGTCTTTTTGGTGCTCTAGGTTGTACCGGCAAGGACTTCTTTGTTGACGTCTGTGTGAACATTCCCCGCAAACCGGCTTTATACCGTCGCATCTGGATTTTCGTGACCTGCATTGGTCACAAGCCACAGCAACTTTTCGACGTTTTCGAATTTGAGCCTCTGCATGTTCGGCCGTGGCCGATGACTTCATGAGTCCATCATCCATCCATTCACCATGTCCTGGTAAGTTCGAGCACAGTCGAAAACTGACTCGAGATTCCGAGGTTGGCAAGAGAGGATTGACTCGATTTGGTGGTCTAGCAATCTAGGCGTGTCGAGAGGGTAAAGGACTTCTGGTAGCTACGTAATTACTATGCGCTAACTAGGCTGGGTTGGCTGTTGATCTCCCGCCCGAGACGCCGACACTGCAAAATACCCGAAACAGTGTGAACCGAGGAGTAATCAGCGCGTTTGGCTTGCTGCGCCGGATGCGGGGAACGCATATATCTTTCAATGTGTCTGAAACGACTTGCACAGTAGGCATGCTGATGTCAATGCAATCTTCGATCTGTAGCAGTGAATAATTGATGCTAGAAAATGTCCAACCAAGCATTCACGGTTGCTCGCGACAAACTCATTGGCCCGAAGGGCAGTACAATATTGATTACGGGCGGCAGCTCTGGTATTGGCCTTCAGACAGCAATCCTACTCCACGACCTCGGCAACAATGTTGCAGTGGTCGATAGAGAACAGCCTCATCCATCAGCACCGAAATCATTGACGAGCTCGTCTCGTTTTCTGTACCAACAAGCTGACATCACAAGTTGGAAATCTCAACGAGCAGCATTTGAAGCGACTGTGAAAAAATTCGGCGCAATCGACGGAGTCTTTGTTAATGCTGGAATTGCTGAGTACAAAGACCAGTTTTTCAAGGACGAGCTAGATGAAGATGGACTGCTTAAAGAGCCAGATCGGAGAGTCTACGATATTGACCTTGATGCGGCCAATGATACAGCACGACTGGCAATCTACTACATGAGGAACAAGGCATCCGGCAAGAACAAGGGCGGTAGTATCGTAATGACAGCCAGTCTTGCAGGTTATCTAGCCAGTGCGGGCGCCCCACTTTATAGCGCTGCCAAACATGGTGCGTTACAGGAGATTTCCACCCATGGAAGTGAAGGTACATCAACTAACTCTTGTTGCCAGGCATCGTTGGTCTCATGAGGGCATTGAAGAACGACACAGCGAAGTTGAACATCGCAGTCTCGGTGGTTGCCCCAGGCATTACTCTGACACCTATCTTATCTGGTCGCAAACCCGGCGAATCGCTGTCAGACTGGGCCAAAAGATTCCGAGGACTAGGAGTTCCCATTAACGACCCCGCCGAAATTGCGGATGCAGTGGTCTATCTCTTCAGTCAGGGCATAGAAGCCAACGGCAAGGGTTATCTAGTTCAAGCTGGTAGAGTAGCAGATCTTGAGCTAGGAATCGCAAAGACGAGGAGTCAATGGATGGGGGAGGAGATGCTGACCCTCTTCCGTGGAGGGCGGAACGCTCCTTTGTTTCCCAACAAATTGTAATGATCAGACTCACCGAAGGTACTATCGAGCCTCAAATACTCGAGGACCGTGATCGTGTACCTCATTTCGATCATACTATAAGTTCCACCGTGTTATCACTAAACTGGGACTGGAGCGAATTTAAGCAAACACACAATGAGTCCATGGTTTGCTGTTTCCGCCTCGGAACTGTGTGGATGCTCCTGAATCCATGAAATTGGCACTTTACCCAATGCCAAATATGAAGGGAATCACTGTGATGAAGCGGGAGGCTTTGTATACAAGGACGATAATTGATCTTGTTCGTTGCCTTTGCGACATGGGTGACCAGACACAACCGGTGATAGCACTGTATAGATATAAACCAACACATTCAGCATGATGATGGCGCGATGAGAGATATTATGGACCAATTTGAGAAGGACCCTGTGCGAAAGCGCAAGACCTTGTGTATTCGGGGCCAGATTGTGGTTCATGTTTAGCTTCAAATGAGCCATACAACTTTCCGCCGCCATAAGCCCGCGAGGCTGGGACTTGGATCACGTAGGACCGACCTCAAATTGGGAAAGTTCGACCTCAATTTGGCATTTCCAGATTTTCAAATTCAGCTATCTCCACCATTTAGTAGTGGAGCGAAGACCTTGTGAATCCGTGATAATGGCCCTGGTCCAGGCTGAGTCCAGCCGTGGTTTTGGCTGCTCAGTACACTGGTGCTCCGCATGTTTGCAAAGAGTTTCCTCGTTCTCGGCGCCCAGTCCCGCAACCATTCCCACAAGAGCGTAACGAACTCCACTAACTTCAGGGGTGGCTGTTCTTGGAGCCAATTTCACAGCAAGAATAGCCACTTCACACCCCGTCATGAATTTAGTGATGGAACTTGCGTCATCTAATCTCGGCTGTTGTTGTCAACTATCGGCTGTTCTTCACTTTGTGCTCGCTACCCATCCTTTTTCGGGGTCCTTGCATAGCGCTATCAGCCTCTGCACGCCAGAAATGGCCGCCCAAGTCAAAAGTGCTACAGGCAATGCGTGGCATGCTAGGTGATTATGGGTCGAAATGGCTTGAGTTGAGGAGAATCTCGATGCCCACCTCACGGCGGCATGCTCCAGACATTTGCCTATTCGTAGACTCATACGCAATCCCTAGACATTTCCTGCCGCACCCTTCTCTCGCTATTCAGCCTGCTTTCTGCTGCATTGATTGTACTATCTCTTATGTATACTCGACAACTTGCGTATTCCTTATAGTATATCAAGCCGTATAAGGTCCCAAAGCGCATATGTACACTTACCACACCTGTACCACCAGTCCCATACAACGAGTCGCACACTGACGCAATGCCATGTCTGTCGCAGTGCGACATCTGAATGGTGACAGCACATTCCTCTTGACATTCAGTCCTGAGCCACATGTCACCATAGCCACTTCTAAGGCTACCAACAACTTCACAGTCCTCCTTGACCCATGGTTATCAGGTCCCTCCATAGTCACAGCACCATGGTTCGCCAAAACACTATTGAAGACGCCCAGCGCAATCACACACCTCTCCGAGATCGAGAACCAGACCTCGTTGTTGTCTCACAGAATAAGCCAGACCATTGCCACAAAGATACTCTATTGCAATTGCGACCAGAGGGAAAGACTATACTTGTTGCTGAGCCCTCGGCAGCGCGAGTGATTAAAAGTTGGAACCACTTTGACCCAAATCGAGTGTATGGACTTGCCAAATATGATCATAAGGTGAAGTTCGGCCGACAATTGCGATTACCTATTCCTGCTCTCTCCCCGGATGGTTGTACAGGGGAAGTGTGTATTTCATTCATACCGGCAAAGAACTATATGACTGGATTACACAATGCATTCGGTATCACTTATCAACCGCCTACATATATGAAGTCGGTAGCATCGATCTCGACGGTTGATCTGCCCCAGAAGAGAACCACAAGATACTTTCATATGCCACTGAGTCCGGCGACATTGCCCCCTTCGAGCCCAACTCCGCTGGTTTCGCCTCCAATTGACGCTCGGCCCATGTCGTTTGATCAGCCTAGAGATACAGATCGGAAATCCTTCTATCTACAAGGTGCACGACTGAGCCAAGTTGCTAGAACACACAGACCGCAATTATCACGCTGCTCAAACACAGCGTCTTCAGAACTGTTAAGTCATAAGTATGAACCGGTTGTGCGCGTGGAGGCGAAGGACGACTCGTGGGGAGGAGATATCGTTTCTCAAGAGATCACTATTTCCGACAAATCCCCAAAGATTGACACTCCGTTTCATTTTGAACTCGATCCAGCCCCATCGTCCTTTGGACCTGCTTTGCCCACCCCACCGGACACACCCAACCGCTCTCACGCCCACATCACTCCTGCCAGTCTGGGGTTTTCCCCCATCCCGACCGTCTCATCCCCAACGATTTCGACCCAAATTGGCAGTACTTACACTCAAACCACACCATCACACCAGAAGTCACTCTCTAGTGTCTCCTCTTGCCCAAGCCTAGGACTCAATATCAGCCTCGGACTAAACTCTCCCGTCACTCCAGCCCGGCCTAAGACTATCTCCATAATCTACTCACCCCATGGTGTGGCTCTGGCAGATCTGAGGCCCTACATCCAACACCATCTAGTGCGACTACCAGGCGCTCTCCCATTGACGCTACTCTTCCACTCGTTCGACTATGCCCAGAACCCATGGTATCTTGGCGGCAACATCATGACGGGATTAGAGGGCGGCGCCGCTATCGCTCGAGCTCTGATGGCGCGATGTTGGATCAGTGCGCATGATGAAGAGAAGGAAGACAAAGGGATTAGCGTCAAGCGGCTCAAAGTCAAGAGGATTGCTGCGGAGCAGGTCAGAAAGTTTCTGTGGGAGGGGGAAGAAGGCGAGTGGTTGAAGAAGAAGGGCTGGTGTTGTGATGTTAGGAGTTTGGATGTCGGAAAGGAAATGGTCATCGGGCAGACCAGGGACTTATGCTCTGGCATGGAAGGCAAGAGAGAGAGTCGACTGTTGCGATTTGGAGCTTCTGCGTAATCGAATTTTACACCACGAAGCGCTTGCTTGGAACACTTGTATGGATATGCTGACGAAGTCATGACGGTGGCGGATTGCGAAACATCGGAGTTGTTAGCGACTGAGACACATGTGTAGGATACCCTCGCCTGAGCGTAGATGAATTGGGCTAATCTACTCTTTAATTTTGTTTCTATTGAAATACTTCTAGTCATTAGATGCACGAGTATATGATTGAATCTTCATTCACAGCTTCTTTGTCAATTGGATCAGAGCAAAGCATTTCTCGATATCCAATCTCTTCGCAGGCACAAAGCCTGCTTCCCTCTAGACCTGGAGCCGCATGATGGTAATCCGACTCCAAGTAGTCCACTATCAGATGCAAGCGTCGAACGTGATTCAAATCGTGTATCTGAAGTTCGGGTCGCCTTCCAAGACCTTCTCGCCTCTATCGGCCTTCTTGTTCTCACTTCGGAAGATAATAGTGTTGATGACAACGACAATGATAATGAGGACATTACACGCGATACAGCCGTAGATACCCGGGTGGTAGTGAGGACGGTCCTGTGAGCGGAAGATAAGAGACCCTGCAACGCCACCGATGCCGCCGGCGCCGATTAGCGTGGCGGAGCAGAATGCTCTTTTCCAGTGTCCGCGGATGTTGGTGGCCTGGTACGCCATGCAAGTTGGAATGGCACCCTGTGCGCTGGCGCAGATCAGGAACGTTCCGAAGTAGCGTACGCTGGCTTGTGTGGCCCATCCCTATATGATGCGATGTTATGGTTAGGGAAGATCATGATGGACCAGGGAAAGGGGATACGAGGATGAGAAGAAAGTGGATTTGGGAGACACTTACAAGGAGTGGTCCACCTATTATTCCCAGGAGGCAGTTAACGAAGAGCAGAGGTCCACGGATGCGATACTTGTCGCCAACCCATGCCATCGACCACATAACTATACAAGCCAGTCCATACGGTGGAGCAGATAGATATTGGGCTTCGCCAATGGTGAAACCCATATTCTCGCGCAGGATGATGGGTAGAAAGAAGCCAAGAGCATAAGCTGAGGTAGTGAGACAACTGATATCGTTAGCAGGAACGACGGTGTCGGGAAGAGTGGTCGACACGTACAAGAAGATCAAGGCAAATGACCAGACCTTCCAATCTTTACCTCCGGCAGCCCAGACCTTCAGCGTAAATGGTTCGACTTCAGCGTCATTCCGATCCCGATTGATCCGTCGTAGAAGGAACTGGGCCTCATTCGGCTTCAAGAAACCCCAGGCTGGTTTTTTGGCGACTTGATCCGGGAAATCGACCACGTAAATATAGCCGATGGCTCCGACGACGACGGTCAAAATTCCCTCGATGATGAAGATCCATCGCCAACCACGATAGCCGGCTATGCCGTTCTGGATTTGTCGTCAGCGGAAGATAAGTTGAAGTTTATGACGAGGAGACTAACCATTTGCTGAATCCCGAAAGCAAGGACACCGGACAATCCGCTGCATAAGGTGCCGATAAGATAGAAGAAGGCATACCTCTTCTGCATGTCAAATCTGGAATAGTATGTGGAGATCAAATAAACGCAGCCTGAAAAGATCTCAGCAAGATACCAAAGGTTCGATCGAATCAGCATACCCGGAAAGTATCCAGCCTCGAAGAATCCGAGGAGTAGGCGAAGAGGAATAAGCACCAGCCAATCGTTGATGAAGCCAAAACCAATCTATTCAGTCAGCGAGTTTCCATGGCAGCCCCAACAAGACCTTCGTACCATCACAAGCCCCAAGAAACACAAAGACCCGGCAGCAGTCTTCTGGGTCCAACCTTCCGTGTCACTACCGTAGCAGGTGGCTGAAAGATGGTGTAGGTGACGAAGAAAACCAGAGTCGCGATGGACTTGAGTGCTATTAGTGCTCGGTCAATGACTCATCAGATGAACCAGCACTCACATATCGATAACCAATGTTCGTGGCCAGATCATCATGCATACCAGCGATGGCAGCGTTAGGCATATTTGCTCTGTCGATAAGAGAAACACAATACATCAGCCCAAGAATGAACAACAGACGTCGATCTATGCGATGGATGATCTTCCGTTGTTCTGCATAGCTGAACTCTTCATCTTCGTCGGTATTGTCTATGAGTCCTGGTTTGCCATTTTCCAACTGCGATACTTCTGGACTATCCGGCCTGATACCATGACCCTCATTAACTTCCTTGCTGTTCAGTCTGGAGTCTGCCATACTTGAAGGTACCTCTAGAAGTAATGAGCCGGGGGTGAGAGCTCTTCAGAGGGCCGGCTTCCCCTATAAGTCCTCAACGGGGTGCTCGATTATGAACCTCGGAGTGATTTTGAACGGCGGCAAATGTCTTCTTCCCCTCATATCTTGTGTCTCCAACACACCACTTGTCACGGCGTCTTATGTCCAGCCGTGCCACCTAAGATGCCATGTCGAAATCCTTGGTGGATATGGGTAGATGCATCGTGTGGCGTACCTTGGTCTATTTCCGAGTCGAGCATCCGCCATGGCGAAGAGCTTTGCGATTCGGTGTTGGCATTACTTCGAATTTCTAAGATAACAGATCATTTTGCCAAGCTTCCTTACCTCATTGTTCGTGCCCAGAGAATTTTGACGACGACAACAGCATTCATAGAATGAGCGACCGAGGCTCATTGCAATGAGATGCGGAGAGAGTTGAATCTCTTCCCCATATCCCAAGAGTAGCCAAGAAGCGGAGCGGAGCTAGTAAGTGGGCCTAGCACCGGTGTCTACTCCGTCTCCTAAGGTTGGTTTGAGCAAATTGAGGAATGTGCCGGTGCTTGGAACGGCGTCGCTGTTTTGATCGGCAGTTGTATTGGTTTGGAGATGATAAAGTACTGCCGGATGGTGGCTGGCTACCCAAGAAAATGGCGACTATGTCGAAATGGGTATCAAAAGACGCGGATCTCTCTGCTATTCGTCAATTACCTTGGCATCTCTCCGCATTCTCCAGATCTCCACGAATGTACGGAGTACGATAACGAAAGTGCCGTGAATCGATGGACCTGATGTGTGGTTGCGGAATCTTTCCTCGGTCCCAAGGTCTTTTCGCTATTTTGAACGTCACCGTCATTCAACTTCCCCAAAGCACGATACCTCCTAGGTGGGAGTGATGCACGGTGGGAACGGGGTGGTCGAGAGACGTTGAAATCCAAACGATCCTGAATCCCTCCTGATCTCCCAAGTCTCGGTTATGTAGCGGCAAATACCCAACATGATGTTTAAACAGAAGCCGAGCATGTAAAGATGACCCAGACTGATGTTTGCTCACAAAATCCTCATGTTGGCGGCGCTGACTCATGAAAAGGAGGTTTGTAGATCCAAATGGGCCGCTGCTTGTCTAGCATACCCAGACAATGGAGCCACGAGGTCGCCTTCAACCGTAAGCCTAATTAGTCGGGCCACTGAGCTCCATGCCAGGACGTTTTACGATGGTCCTTGTGCCTGCTGACTCATAAATTGTTCTCATTAACCTGGTGCTTGGGGTGGGAGACTTCGAACAATCTAGATGCCAGTCCTGGTCCTCTTGCACCCAAGAAAGAGCTGCAGGAAGGCTCTTCATGGGCGACAGTTCACGCATTACTCGAGCTCATGCTGACTGTGAACACTTGATTCATGGAATTTGATTTTCAGCCTCTTTGGGCGGGATTTCGTAGTTAAAAGTCCGGTCGGAACGATTCGTTTTGATATCAAATGACAGTTGAAAGGCTTCCAGCTGGGATTGGGGGTCTCTAGGCGCTCGTTGAACGATTTTCCCTGAGAAGCTTCGACTGAACGAAGTCAGGGCTACTTGCCATAGGATTCTGAGCGAACTCGCTTCTGTCGAATCTCACATGGATGGAGATCCGTAAATAGGACGCCTTGTGAAGCAAGGACGAATAACGCGTGCCTTTTGAAGTAAGGACGAATAACGCGTGCCTTGCTTGGCATGTAATAATTCATATATGGTCAAAGGCAAAATAATTATCAATTCGAGCCTTGTGAGTACTTGGGACATGATGATGGAAGTACATTTTAACTGATGCTTAGTAGCTTCACTAGCGCGGCCTCTGGTGTCATTAGCAGCGTGAAAGAGTCTCTGATTGGATGGGCATGACTGGGCATGACTTCCTAACGCTTGACTTCCTTGATACGTCATGTTTTCATGCCCTGGACTGCATCGCCACAAATTACCAACAGAGGATGGCTACTTTTCCTTGCCGACTAGTTTTTCACATATATACCAAACACAAAACAGTCTAGAGTATTGGATTTCACCTCTCGTATGGCTGCCTACCGTTAAACAATGGCCGAAACACTCTCACCTGTCCAGAGTGCGGCACTTTTCGACATCTTGACCCACTACGACACATATTCTGAAATCCGAGAATTCCGCCATCCGGGCAGCCTCGCGCACTATGGCCCGCCATTCACTGCAGAGCCAAAGAAACCATCAACGTCCCCGGCTCTCCAGATACTTGTGTCCAAATTCCTCCTGACGTTGCCGGGCTTGAAGAATTTGCCCGACAACTTTTGGAAGGTCCAATGCCAAGATATCATCGATCACTTGGAACAGGCAAATCTTTCTGAGAGTTACGACAAAGGTGTAATCGGTAGTCGCAAGACACTGGCGACAGCCATTTCGGCTTTGATCGAATATCCCGTGCGAGGCACGTATGGTGGTTTTCCAGAGATCAAGAATCATGATTCTCAGTATGATGTCACCAAGGCGGAGGACCTGAGCCGCTCGTTTCGCGAGTTCATGAATGATTCTATCTATGGAACCGCCTTGGAAGATCTCGTTGCAAAAACAGCCGAAACCGATAATCTGGATGATCATACCCCTTTGACCAAGGCGGTCCATGAATATGTTCTTGTCAAGTGAGCCATTCTGATATTTATTTGAGGTCACGTGGTACTGCCGCACCTGTCGAACAAACTGACAGTTCTTCAGCCTTGCATCTTTCATGCACTACACATTGATTCTATCGCCTAAAGGTCAGTATCTACTCAAATTGGTCGACAACGCAAACAAGCTAGTACCATATATGGTTCTCAAGCAAACGCTTCGGATCGGCAATGTCGCTTCCATGATACAAGCATTGGTAAAAGTCGGACTGGCCAAGATGAGTATGGCAAGTGTGACCAATTGGATGGGTTTGACACAACATCAAGATGAAGGAATGAATCTGATGCAGACGTAAATTCACCTTCCAGGACAGATTCAATTCACCCGTGAAATAGACTAACACTGCTTATAGAATCATATCGACAGTGTTGCATTGGGACATCAAAGACCTTGAAACTCGAGCGACGAAAATTGAACGTGAGCGTGCGAAAAATGGCAAGGACCAAATCCATCTGTTAAAGGAATACACCAAAAAGCCCCTACTCGAGCAGGAGAAAATCCGAAAAGAAAGTCAGCACAAGTCCATATCGATAGTGGCAGCTATTCTCAAACATGGCAACCTATCCGCCGACGTCACTGATGCACAACATACGCAGCTTCTAGAATACCTCTCCGTTCAACTCTCCATACGTGATCGCAGACAACTCATCAAAGTCCTCTGCCGCAGCACACCAGACCATTTGACGCAATCAGTCCGAGAATTAGTCGATGCCTATGAACCGGTGATTCGACGAGCACACAAGGCGATCGATTTGTCTTCAACGCTTGGCGACTTTGAATACTTCCTCAAAGATCTAATCAAATTAGCACGAATTCAAACAGACAAGGCCACAGGTAAATCCATTGTGCCGACAGTCGGCGATTTTGTGCAATTACTCCGGAAACACCAGAAATCATGCCACATCTTTATCCACCAATGCTGCAAAAACGACAAAGAACTCACCGGCTGGTATCTGGACTGGGCGAAGCACGCCGCTCAACAATTCAAACGAGATCCGGAGAACAAAAACATCACCACTCAGTCCAACGACCCAAACATGCAAGAAAAGGGTGCTGGTTCACTAACCCCAGCACTACACAAGATATTCCACTCTCTTCCCGAAGAAACACAGCGAAAGATCCCACCGATCCTCGATTCGCACTCCAAATTCCTTGAGACTATGCACGCTCAGTCCTCGGCACGATTAGCAAATGTGCTGAAATCGCCGCCTTCGAAGAATCCGGCCATTGCCAAAATCTTTTCCAGTACGTATCATGGAGGAGGTAGCAGTTCCACCAACTCCAGTCGGCCTAGTTCTAGAGCACCCAGCCCAGCGCCACCGGCTTCCCTCGATCGCAACAGCCACCACCATCATCACCATCATGATCACCACCAACAGCATCACCAACATAGTCACACTGCGCCCGCCACAACATTCACACCAACGCCATCGAACACAGCACCACCAGCCAAAGATGCGACCTCATCAACAACACCAGAAGTGACATCCTCACCCGGCCCGGGCGCATTCCTGGCCCGTTGGCAAGCGCTCCTGGACGCTACGCCAATCACGCCGATTACAGCATCAGGCACGCTCAACACGGCTTCGAGCCCCGCGATCGTACGATCCAGCGCGACTGACGTCGATGGGTCGAAACTCGTTCATTTTGGATCCAAGGAGGCTCGAGGAGATAAGATCCGCGTCGAGACTGGCGGTCTTGATGATGGGGATAAGAAAGCCAGCAACGGCGGTGTTGGTGGCACAGAGGAGGTGTCGTCGGGTGACAAGGATACCTCAGCAAAGGCAACGGCAACGGCAACGGCAACAACACCAGATGGAATCGCACAGAACGCGCGTGAACGGCAGAAGGCTCTGCGCGTTATCGTCGAGGCTATGGGCGTCGAGTTTCGCAAGTTGTTGGCCGAGACGGCGTGTGATTGGTGAAAAGCATAGCAGGTGAATGAATATACAAGGAAGTTCATACGGTGGCTCTGGCATCCCTGACTGTCTACTTTGACTCATCGGTCGCCTCGTTGGTCGCCCGGTCGATCAGCCGATCGATCACTCAACCGATGAATCTACACATCTATACATGGAGAAAAATATGTCCGCCCGCCTCATCCGGGCCTCGTCCCCCAATCCCGCTTCCCCATGCACCAAGGTTTGGAGTCGGACGTATCAGATAGAAACGGCTAAGGAGAATCCAAACGAACGACGGAGTGAGAACAACGAGGATCGATGGGAGACAATCTGCGCACGGCGAACAGGTGATTTCAGCACCGAGCAAAGAAAAGGAGGAGGGGAAGAGGAATGGAAAGCAGCGGGAGTCTCGCGCACTGGTTGATTAACAACCCCCGTCTCCCTTTCCTTGCGTTGCCTTGCCTTGCCTTGACCGCAGTTGCAGTTCAGCGCTTCAGCAAACCCATATGACTTACATGCTTGCCTAGGCAATGCATACTACATAGATAGCATGCTGCCCACAAAGCAAGTCTATCAGAAGAAGGCAAGCGTTAGCTGGCTAGATAGACAGATAGATAGATAGATAGATAAGCAGACAGGGAGAGAGCCAGAGAGATGGATGGACAGATACATAGAGAGGTAGATCCCTCTCCATCTCAATATCTCGACAGAGGACGATAGAGAGTATCACAGTCAATCTCACGGATTCTGCCAAAGAAGAAATCCCCCAAGCGATTTAATAAAATGAAAACCTCCACCTCCACCTCCACCTCACCAAAGTGGTAGAAGTGATAGAACTCATCCCACCGGTAGGTAGGTACATAGGTACATAGGTACCTAGCAGACGCCCCGAAGACGGACCTACATAAGTAGTTAGTCAGTTAATATTGTTGCATAAAACGCGATGCAAAGCTAACTTAGTTAACTTAGAGGCACGGGGGTCCGGGGAGAGGAGTAATCCGTACCAACGGTGTGCTGCGCGTACATATGTACCTGTGTGACCTCTCGGTCGGTCGATCGATCGATCAATGGGTAATAATTAAGCCCTAAGTAAGTGAGTTCGTTATTAGGTATCTACCTACCTATATACCTACCTACCTACCTACCTACCTATAGTACATACCAGCTGGAGGACTGACAATCGTCCGATCAGCGGGCGGGCGGGCGGGAGTATCGAGACCTTCGACCTTGGGTCTTGGCCCTTAGACCTGGGATGCGATGGTATAGTGCAGCGGTAGCTATAATTAGATAAATGGCAGTAACAGCGTAAACCTGGTGAGAGCGTACATGCATGATGCTTGTATGCATGTATGCATGCATGTATGTATGTATGTTAGTGCCGATGTATCCATCCACGTTATGTACCTGCACTGATCAATGAACACGTGTGACTAGTTGGTTATATATGCATTTATGTAATTTATGTATATGTCTATATATATCTACCTACATATCCATATATATCCATGTACATCCATGCACATCTGGCAAAATCCCAACGAGAAAATATGCCCTAAGTCACATCAAAAGATTTGAAGCAGCGGGTATCAAACCTCGGACCACCAAGACCCAAGACTCAAATTCATATCCTTATTCCTTATCCATATTCATATTCATATCCATATCCATATTCTACTTCCTCACCCCCTGTGCCATCTGTTCCCTATCACCTACCTATGGTGCGGCGTAGTCATCGGACTCACTAGGCTCTTCTTCCTTCTACGATGTGTGTCTGTATATTCTATATTCCGACGATGCGTAGAGAGCATGCTAGTTAGCGCGCCGGCTCGGGAATGTATCTATTCAATAAACAGACCCAGCTCAGGCTTACAACAGTGAGGCAAAAAAACAATATCTTGGACGTCGTGCCATTTTATATATCATACTAATCGTATATAATCCTCTTGGGACATCGTAAATACTGTTTACCCAGAGAAAAATCCAGTATGCATCATGCAGAGTGGCCGTTCTCATTGCTTTCATATGCATCTGCTTATCCAATCAAACAACCTCCGCGTACTCCCTTGATCCATAATCAAGTCTCGTGTCTCAATTCATGAGAAACCAAACGCCGTCAAATGTAAGTGGTGATTCGTTAACTTGATGTGTTCACTCAATTCCCCATCCAATGTTTCCGAAAACCTCATAACAGACTATTTGACATCGTCCAAATTCAAAAAGGTGATTGTGGATCGATTAAACCATGTGTGGGTATCATGTCAAAGCCAGATCAACGCCTAGAAGCCTGGGTCTTTCTCTATTCCAGGTTCATGAAAATGTCAGTCAACGACTACCGCCCTCTTTGTTGCAACAATCTTAACCTCCGCTCATCATCCTGAATGGAATTGACATTCCTATGTGAAGCTGGTATTCTCGAACTGTTCATGAGGAAATCCGGTGGACTATTCGCTAAACTGCCGGGAACTCGAGGAGAATTTCGAAGGTAGGCCGTTGGTGGTTCTGCCAATGCGGGTGGACTAGGCTCACGCACAGCTGTATCGTAGGTAGGTAAATTACTCGAGCTCCGTTGTGTTCGGGGAGCTGGTGTTTTCACCGCGGTCCTGTAGGAAGGGATTTTGACTAGATCAAGATCCTCCATATGGTCGTATTGTGGAAATGGAGTTCTGGCGCCAGAGAAACTACCTTCTTCCTCTTCTGATGTTCTTCTAGATATGAGATTGCTACCCGGTTGACTGGGAGTTCCACTCTGAACGCCCGAGTGGGTATGGGAATCATAAGGGCTGATTCGAGGGTTAGTGTTGCCATTTGAAGATTCATGGGGAACGAAATAGTCATCGTATTGCTGATGTCGATGAGCATTCTCCGATGCAAGATGCATTCCTTGATCATCTTCTAGCGAGTTCGAAGCACTTCCTCCTCGCAAGTCCTGAAGTCTACTCTGGAGAGCGACGGGAGAAACATAGTTTCCGTTGGTAATGGCGGCAAGGCTGGCCAGATTATCGGACGAAGCGTGTCGGCTGTGGAGATAAGGAGTTCCTGGAGTTGACAAAGCTGTCCCCGGAGTTCGATAACCATCCACATCCGAATACAAAGCATCAAGAGTATGTTTGCCATAAACCGGAGGCGCAGCGTTTGCTAAATCATTAGCTATGGCGGCTCGACTGGCCTGTGGTGTTTGATCGACCAAATCATTGTTCTCGTTGATTGGGAGACTAGGAGAGATGTAGAGTGAGACGGGAAGATTGGCGCGTAGTTCGGAAATGTGACCATCAGGATTGTGTAGTTGAACATTGAATTTGACCTTGTGACGGACCTTGATACCTTTGGTGTTGCAATCTTGTAAGCAATTGTTTAAACTTTTGGGTAACTCCAAGTATCGGGAGAATTCAAAACCCTCGGCGGTCTCGTCAAGAATCTGTTCATCCTCGGTATTGATCTTGTGCAAATCAGAAACAATGACCCTGTCGTGTTTGGTAAGACCCCCGCCCATCGCTGTGACTCCCCACTCAGGATCGACAACAAACTCCTGTTCTTCCTTGACTTGGGTAGACACATTGCCAATGACGAGACCTTTGAGTAAGGGGATGAGTTTGAAATCGACCTGGACAAAGGAACCAAAAGCTACGGCTTTATTGGGAATGCTGATAGAGTACTCGATCTTGTTGGGCCAGATGTTCTCCACAGACTAAGAAAGCGTTAGCGTTGATTTTCGAGACTGGACTGAGGAGGTATTCGCATACCATAGCATGTGCAAGTTCCAGAGCACTTGAATCTAGGGTTCGAACAATGCGAAGAGGTTTTCTGACCACAATGTCCCTACCTCTCTTTCTCACGATCTCTGCCTTTAGTCTGTAAATTACCCAGGCATCTTTCAGACCCTCGACACTCTCGGGCAAGTTACCTTCCAAAACACATTGAAAAGGCCACTCATAGTTGTCAGGAGGTAGAATCTCAGTTTTTCCTTTTCCAGGATCGCGAAAGGTCCAATTCTTTTCAAAAAAGGTCTTTTCTTTGTAGTTCGTACGCCGACCAGACATGGAGGAAGTCGAGGAGGTCTGCCATCTGCTCAAATTGTCAGTGGAGTGTAAAGTCACACCACCCGGGAGTCAATGACTTACGACATGTGTACAATTCCACTGAGTGTCAGGTCGATTTGAGCAATGTTGAGCATATCGGTCAGACAGAGAACCACCGAGCCGGAAAGCGAAGCACTCGAGGCTTCATCTTCATTTCCTCTGAAGACAATATAATCATTGTCTAGTCGAATATCAAAGTATTTGACGCTACTGCTCGTGCCGGAACTGGAGCCATGAGAAGTTAAGAACTTGAGGGCCATGGCGGGCGATTTGGAAGGAGGGGTTGTTCTCAGCAGATGGCGATCTGCTATGGAAGGGTTGGAAGAACTTCTGGAAGGGCGGTTGATTAGAGCGGAACGTAGAGCAGGCTCATTTTGGGTCGCAGGGCATTCAGAGGGAGAATGCTTGCGTGCCAGGCGCAGAATTGGCCTAATCTAGAGAGGAGCTGAGCATCAGCAGAGTGAATGACGATTGGATCAAAGAGAGATTGTTGACATGTGTTCATGGAAGAAGAAAAAGGGCCAGAAGAATTTCTTGTGGATAAGATGAGATATGCAGCCAAAACGGAAGACGATAAGTATGACATGGATGGTAGACGGCGAGATGGGATCATGGCAGAGGGGAATTGGAGGTGGACCTAAGACCGATCGGGCAAATCAGTGGGTGTCATTTCGGGATGTACCTCGTTGGTGCCTCAGAAGCCAAGTCAAGTGGATCCGGGCGTGGGCGTTTCAATGGAAGGCACGGAATATCCGGTAGGCTGACTAGGCTGGAGCAGGCATTCCAAGGCAAGTGCTGAGGTGGAAACAGCTTCAGGTGTGTACTGAGCAGGTACCTCATAGGCCAAAAGTCTAGGACAAGGTACCTCGAAAGAACTTGTTGGGAACTTGAGACATGTGGTGGTGCGCTCTTTTTGTCAGTGGCCCTTGCAATAGGCCAGATCTAGTGGCGCCAGTAAGAGAGGCAAGATTCGGAACAGCAAGCAAGGACGGAGTAGTAACCTGCAAATTAAACCATGAGCCCCGATGCGGCGGCGATGGTAGTGGCCAGTGGCCAGTGGCCCGGACCATTGGGGACTCTGAGGAAGTAAGGCTTGATTGACGAAAAGACCAAGCAACCCGGCCATTCGGAAAAGAGGGTCGATACGACAGGGCAAAAAAAAAAAGAGACCAGGCGAAATCAGATGAGAAACTTTAGCAAAACTTACTCGACTTGTTATCAGGCGTTGATCCACCGAGGAGGAAATGGTGGCCGTGGTTCGAGTGGAATCAATAGGGCCCGGTGGCCCCGTTGGGCTGAAGGGGGCCGAAGAGACAGGTACAGGTACAGGAGTAGGCGTCGGTGCAGGTATAGTTGCAGGCCGGAGGGGCGTGGTTGCAGGTATGGTTGCAGGTATGGTTACAGGCGTGGAGGTAGGCGTTGTAAGGGGAGTGGTGGGAGTGGTGGGAATGGTGGGAGAATGTGTGGGTATCATGGGTGTGGCACGTGTGGATCCAGGTCTGGCTGCCCTTACCGGATTAACACCGAGGCGGTCGCTTGTGGCTAAAGTTGAATAATCCCGTGTGGGTCGTAACGCCCAAGGCCGAGGGGCTTCGTTAGCCTTGGCCTCAGATCCTGGTTCAGAATCAAGCCCATCCAGGCTAAGGCGCCGCCTAAGCAGCCCTGACCCATTCCCACGCTGACGTGATTGTGCTTGTTTGGCTGCCCGTTCCTGAGTCCAGTCTTTTTCTCCTGAGGACGACTGAATCGATGCTCCCGGTTGTGATGAAATTCTCTCAGATGGCAATAACATTGATCCCGATAATGATGGCGAATCTGATTGCTCCGATGTTTCTAGACTTGGTTGGTCCTGATGAATTTTCCCCATCTGATCTTGTTTTTGGGAGTTCTGTTCCTTTACTTGCTCACCGTTTGGGACATGGTGAATCTGAGAAGTCGGATGACGGCCTTCGAGTCCACTTGTGATACTGACACTATCGCTGACACTACCACTATCGCTATCGGTAATCGTGATGCTTGGTACCGCCACCGCCCTACACCGTGGATTCGCCGGATCCTCAGTGATGCCCCTGGTGATAGTGTCGGCTTGTTCGCGATCAATCCGCTGGTCAAGATGGTGGTTTTCTTGATGTAATGTAGCCTTGAAACTTGACTCTTCTGTGTCAAAATGGCACACTGCTGTCCCTCTTGTGCCTGACGAGATTCGGCTTGACCTTGACTGATTGCTTGTGCTATTGCTGACGGCCAGGGCCATGCTGGCTCACAGACCTGCTCTGGGCCTCTGTGCTCGTGATTTGACACAGCGATAGTCGGCGCCGATCCCTTGTTGAAATTCAATAGATGGCACGGTTCTTTTGCCGATATCGCGGCTTTGCCCGACAACACCCAAGGCCTAATCAATACTGGAGGTGACTAGCCTTGTGATATCTGGGTGGATCCCGTAGCTCTTTCTGACACCGATGGGGAGCCCACTTGGTATTGCAACCTGCAAGACCGTACTCCTCAGTTGTCACTTGCACATGTGTGGGCGATGTTCTTTTGCCCTAACGCTTTCAGGTGCAAACTCAATCATCTGGATCTGGTGGCTCCTCAGGTGTTGTGGCAGCCTTTGAGGAGCTGACAGATTCTAGAGAGTTTGATAACGAGGGCTCTTTGAGATGGGTCGGAGGATCTGTTCCGAGACGGTGAGGGTTTTGGTTATGGGTTTCGGTTTGGCCGTCGATCTTGGTCAACGTCTTTGTTGGCTCGAATTGTCCAGGCGTGCGTAGGTGAAGGAGGTGGTGTTGGACAAGACCACTGGCAAAGGGTAGAGGGCAACGAGTGTCTATGTGTCTGCGTCTCTGCCTGTACTTGAAATGCGGTCGAAGAGGGAGGAAAAATGGCAACGATGTTGAAACTCCAAGCCCACTCAACGATGAATTCAACAAGTCACCAAAAAGTTGACTTGACAAGTGAGACTTTGTTTCGGCGGCATTATTCACACACGTCGTCCCCTACATGAAACATCCTGTACAGTGAATCTAACAAGAGTACTAATCAAGATCCAAGTTCCAGGTGGCCCCAAAAAAAGAAAAGTCCAAAAAGACTGGGTTACACGAGAGGTGACAGAGTGTCGGGCTACCGCAGCATGTCGACGTAGACGGGCATACGGACGGGCCTTTTCCTTCTTTGCTTTCCACAGACCCTTTGTTGTCATGAGCCTATCACGAAAGAAATACGATGACCATTCCGTTTACATGGTCCTGTTCACCCACGCCCATGTTTGGCGAGGGGCGGGGGAAGGTGGTTCGAATGGGGAACACAAACTCACTAGGCTGTTTACGAGAAGAGATTCCCCGAGCTGAAGTACCTTATTCGGTAGATCTGAAGGGAGGCTTGACCGAAACACGAAGGAGATGTGGTTGACTTGAAGGCTGAGATGAGGCAAACCACGATCAGACTTTGCATGTTTTCGGAAGGCCCTCACGGGCAGTGTTCAGACTCTAGAGGCAGGAGCTAACTAGGAGGCCAGGAGGCAGGAGGCAAGAGGCAAGAGGCAAGAGGCAGAAGCAGCAGGTGCCAGGACTTGCCCTAGGAATGCCGTGGAGTGCCTTGGTCACTGGGCAGTCGTGCTTACCCCAACATCCGAGGGAACCGCCCCGGACTGACAAAGCATTAACCCAAGTGTTGGTGTATTCGTCCATTGGTTCATTGGTCACTCGTAAAGTCATTCAAACCTACGCCTCCCCAAGTAGGGCTCAACGGGCGAGGGGCCTTATTCCTTGGGTGCCTCGGGTATTGCGATAGGCACTGTAACCCCCTAGATGGCCCCCAGGGTGCCTTGTGCTTGATGCTCAGCCCCCTTACTTACCTTAGGTAAGGTCTCACCTACACCTAACGTTAGGCAGTTGATCACCTATCATTTTCAACTGGTAAAAGCTGATTAGCCAAGGGCTGCCTGTAACAGTAGTGTCCACCGAGTATCCATCAGTAGTAACTGGTTATCACAAAGTACTGTGCCGTCCACCTGCCGTCTGTACTCAAATAGCAATGGTCAAAATATATTCAACCCCACCCATAATGGGGGCTTTTGGGGGGACACCCTCCTAGGCAGGAGTTAGGAGTCACTCGAAGGCGTAAGTACTCGTCGGTCTCTAGTTGGTAGCCTAACCTGGGCACCTATGGCTTTTCGATCGGATAATGATACGTCTTCGTGTCCCAGAAGCATAATTAATAATGATCGAAAGAACCGGCATCTATCTCATCTCCTACTGATCAGTGATCACCTCATGCCGTATATCCAGCCCACCAGCCCAAGCACGCCTCGGCCCGCGACCACGTGATTTCGAACCTCGGCCGGATATACATACTCCGTAAGGTCCATATATCATATTATATATCTTCAGGCACTGCATCTCATGACCTCGAACACGACACTCACCTACCCAGGTATGCGAGTACGTCGTTCTTCGTATAGCAAACACCTGAGTAACCTAGGTTCACGCGACAAAAATCACTCATAACCACAAAGCTGAGGGAAGCCGAGGCCAATTCTTTATTGTCACCTCTATAGCGCGACTCAGCAAGAAAATAACAAGCCCCCCTTGCTCACGACACCAAGAGTCACGAACTGGCGTTGTAATAATAAAAATGAACTCCTCGTATCCCGCTCCCAAACTAGTTAAACATGTACATACATCTGTACCTCCGTACATGTTCCGAGTTTATCCAAGCCAAGCAAACCTCCAGCACGATCGTATTCGCTCGCCCAAAGAAAGAACACACGCCCAGCACCAGCACTAGTGTTTACGTCTGGCACAACGCCCAGATCGTGGGATGGCTGCATGATATCTGCATCTGCATTTCATTTCGTGCATGTCGATTTTTCTCTGCCTTGTCAATGCTCCATAATACAGTGAATCAGTGACGAGTTGCCCCCCCTCTCAAATATCTCCTGAATCCCTCCCTACACGGCCATTCCATCCCCTATCCCCCTATCCCCCTATCTCCCTACGCCCATCCCATCCCACCCTGACATTATCTCTCTTTTCTACGTACCTCAGTCCTCGCAAATCCGTGCTCGCGATGCGTCGTCTCGCCTCGCGTCGCCTCACCGATCGCGACGTCACAGACTCTCAGCTACCATTGATTTAAACCGCCCTCAGCGCTAAGCATTCCATACTATCGTAGCATGATAATATACATACTCAACACATTTACCTTTGAGGATCCTCGCTGGGACAATTTCTCGCAACGGCCTGCATCAGTCGAAATGAGCTACCGACCTACCTACCTACCCAGGCTTGCCATCCTAACAACTAACAACCGGAAGGGCATTTTTGTCCATTGTCATCATTTCTCGACGATGGATTTGCCCAAGAAAAATAAACAACAAGCGTCCCGAGGACCACGACGACGACGACGACGACGAGCGTCAACAGGGCATAAAAGCTTATCGGATAAATGATGCGGGATTAGCCAGACTTTAGCCGATTGGTAACTATCGCCTCGCTCGAGGATTAACTTGGGTACCTAAGTTACCAGGTAGTTAGCATCTTATGTGTCTGATGCTGTAAGGGAGGACCTAGGTACATACATACGTACATACATACATACATACATAAAGCCGGCTCTATTTAATGTCTACATGAACCTCTGTAAGGAGCGCGCGAGGGTCTGCGACTCCTGTGATATTGAAAATGTACGGAATCTGGTCCCAGGATAGGGGATCTTTCTATCAAGTTTTTCTAGGGCTCCATTTACCCGCGGGCAACTGGTGGAATGGCGCTCGCCTCATGAGAGTCACATCTGGAGGTATCAATCCTCACGTAGAATTTTGTGGATCGCACTTCTTGAACATACGACATGTTGCGGTAAACATTCATCCATCGCGAATCATATCAAGTTCAACGTACTGATTCAAGTATCTGTCTGATCCCGATCCTAGAAATATTCATATCGTCAAGCCTTGAAAGATCTCTAGATGCCACGTCATATCTGACACGTAATTCTATTCATGACATGATAATCCAATCTATCCTTCCGCTCCTCACTTGGAATCCATGGGTTATCGGTTGACTGTTGTCCTTGGTGGTCAGGTATACCTTCTTGAGGCCCTGTCATGTTTATCTCTCCAACGTGTGGCAGTACCGCCTTTTCACAAGCCCCACCCATGCCCAGCTTCTACCGTGTCCAAGATGTACCTCTGTAGTTCCACATGCTTTTCAGGTACGAGACCGAAATGTGACCACTGACCACCGAGACTTTCGGAGGTTTCCGTCGAGGGCCGTTAGTGCATGCATGTGCATTCTGCAGGCAGCGTCGCTTGTCACCCATCCACTGATAAGGCATTCCATGTTGGTGATAGTCCCGAGGTTATCTGACATCCCACCAGTCTTTGAGGCCCAAGAGTCAAAGATCAACCCGCTCGAGTTCGTGTCACTTCGGAAGAAAAATCGATTGTGTAGTTAAGGGAATAAGGCTTGCATGAGCCTTGCCCACCGGCTTTGTGACCACGTCATGATTTGGGTTTTTCTGCCACGGCGTTTTGGTCACTGTTAACATTTTCACGTGGCCGATTCCAAGTTCGCATGTGGCCTGAAACATCAAGTTAGTATTTGCACGTGCATCGTCAAACACATGCGGGCTTTTGAGGAACAAAACATTCGAGTCATGCCAGGCTTACCTTCACTACACGTAGTGATGATGCAATCTTGCTCGAATGCCAGACCACTCAGGGGATGGTCATCAATCTTCTTAGACTGTTTTATGACGGTCAGCCAAAAATACCGACTATTTCCATTCATCAGACTTACCATGACTGGCGGAAGTTGAGCGGTGCGAGCTCGAGATTCGACCGCATGATGAAGGAACTCAGATTCGTCAACGACCTCGGGCTGGATACTTTGATTTCCCGTCCTATTGGAATCTGATCGAACTCGATTGACCACGCTACTTTCGGTCCGCTGTCGTTGAAGTGAGACAGATTGTGCTGAAATGCTACCTCTTGTTCTCGTTGCAGCCTGCACTTGGATCAGACACGTGCTTTCGATACAGAATCGCGAACTTACCGCTTTTGGTCTGTGCAACATCCCAACGCTAAAGTCCCAAAGCAACAACTTGCAATCATCGCCAACACTTCCAAATCGATACGTAGTCTCATCACATCGCCATGGGTCGAAAGCGACAGCCGTCACCCACGAGTCGTGCCCATGACATCGTGCGATGATTTGACGTTCTGCGAGAGACCATATCGTGACAAGATCATCTTGACCTCCAGTCAGGATGTACTTTCCGTCCGGTGACCAGCAGACGCAGGTAAATCCTCCATAATACGAAGGATACATATCTGTGAGCCTGCAACGCGAAAAGTTAGTGAGAACCAGACGTTTGACCTAGGTCTAGTGACTGACCTTTCTTGAAGATAATCAATAACACGGAGGTAACCATCGTCTCCAACCACAGCCAGATGTTTACTGTCAGGTGAAAAAGCAAAGTCGGGTAAGCTTTGATTGGAAAGCTTCCAGCATGCAACAGGATTTGACTTTTGGTTGGCCGAATTGACACTCTTCGTGATGACCAGCGTGGAATGTTCTTCATCTTCTATACTGATCGCCTCGTCCACAAGTTCTTCCGAGACAAAAGGTGCGTCTTCCTTCTCTTTATCGTATACCACCAAAGTCCCATCCATATGTGCAGCAAGGAAATGGTTCTCAGATCCCGGAATCCACTTGATCTTGGCCACTGCACTGCTGTTGATGACACCGTTTTTGTTTATCCGTGCATATTTCTGCGACATAGGCTCGTACCAGATGATGTCACTCGCTGAAGATCCCATGACAACGTCTATGTGAGTGGAATGTTTGCTCACGGGATTTACATCATGGCATATCATGTGCGCTTTTGTGAAAAGGATCTTGGTCATAGGGTCCGTCTTGGAACTCGAGGAGAGGTCGAGCCACTGAAAGGCTCGATTGATATTGACAAAGGCAAACAAGCCGCCTTGATCGCGTTCGGCCAATTTCTTGGCTAAGCCTTCATGCGGTATGACACGAGAAACGAAAGAGGAATTGCTTTTGATGATGTTGTTCTTGGGCTTGCGGCATTTGAGACCCTCCCTGGTCAATACTGGAGACAGGGCAGCGTTTCCTTCCCCAAAGGCTTTGACAATATTGGACCGGTGACTTCCGTTGGCAGAGATGGCGAGGTTGCTGGAATCACTCGAAGTCTCGATGGACAATCTGGAATCTTTCTCAAGATCCTTCAACTCCCTCGCCTCTTTCGCCTCTTTCGCTTCTTTCGCTTCTTTGGCCTCTCGGGCTTCCTTGGCCTCTTTGATTTCCTTTGCTTCTTTGGTATTGGTCAAACCCAAGGTCTTCCATCGTAACAGACTGCTCGTCGCTGTGGGAGTCTTGTAAAGATCGGGATTGATTTGCTTGGGATTCAGAGAAACAAGGGACAGCTTAACACCGGAAGTTGGAGGAGCAGCAATAGTTGCCAGAGGGTTTGGGTTGACGATGGGTGCTTCCGAAGGATGTGGGGGAGGGGTGGCTAGTTGCAGGTCATCGCGTAATATGTATGTGCCTGATGGACATTCAGCGAAAGATCCGAGTTTGTAGATTGTTCACTATACCTTCACCCGCCTGAAAGGTATATTCGGGTCCTTCACGGACAGTAAGAGTATTTGATGTTTCGAGAGTGGTTGCAACGAGACTGCTATTGGTAGGGTATCGAGGTGGAGGTGGGATGGCACTGCAAGGTACAGGTCAGTTCGGAAGTCGGCGACTTGAGGTAAGGAAGAGGTGGACGCACAACATCTTGCGTTGTTCGCTGAGTGCTGAATCGCAGGGACAGTGTGTTTGTTGCACAACAAGGTCACTGGAGTAAGAGAGATGAGGAAGGGAGTTGATTGACGATAAATGGCACGGCTCAAGAGAAGCCGACTTATGGAGGGACTCGAGGGAGACGCGGACAGTTGTGTGGTGGTAGTTCGAAAATTGTTCGGCGCGGAAGATAGAGTTGATGCTACTGTAACTGTGCACAATCTAGTTCAGTTACCTCGTGGTAGCGATCGAACTGGATCAAATCGATAGGAACGAGGGTGAACGAGTAAGGAACCAGCGGGTGTGTTGATCTATCTCATGAGTGGCCCAGTCGATGGGGAGGGCTTGCAGGTTGACTTCTGGCAAAAATACCCAAGTGGCTTACAGCTAAGTGCTAGGCAGGGTGCTAGGTAGGGAGTTGCCTTAGTTAGCCACGCGCGGGCACTCGAGTTGGCGGAGGTTGCAGGCATCAGCAATCAGGATGTCGGAGACACCAGGCACCCAGGTGGCACCCAACTAGTTGGTAGGCTGCTAGGCTGCTACGCTGCTAGTTAGGCTGTTGAGTTGAGTTTGGTCGAGGGGCCGGAGGGGCTAAGACTCAAGAGATCTCAAGAGGTGGTGGTCCAGGCTTCCTTTCCTGGGGACGGCAGAGCTTTGCCCCGAGACTGCGCAACCAACGGGGTAAGGATTGCAAAAAGACCTTCTTGCCTGGCGCCTACAGGCTAAGGCTACCGAGCCTCTGAAAAGAACCGGTGCTTCAGGCTAAGAGGGTTACGCAGTTAGTCGTTCAGGGGCCTCTTGGCTCTAACCTCTAGGCTCTTGGTCCTCATAGGCTTTGGCCCTGCGTGGCCCTGGTAGGTGACTGGTTCAGTGGCACGGCTGGTTCCAGGCAAAATGCGGGGTTATCCTGATGCCCGCGGGATTCGTGCGTCGGCTATTGCTCTTCAATCTCTCGGACTGACCGCCCACGGCGAAACGCCTCTCCAACATTCCAAAGATGATCGTCGCATGTTGACCCTGTCAACTCAGTATCCTACCAGGCTTTTGTCCATACCCATCATGTGATTCTTCAAGCCTCCAAAGGGGCGAGAGATTGTGTGGATACGGTCGCCATTATGTACTCACAACCTCTAAACCAGCATCAGAACTGACGCCTCCGAGGCTTGAGTCTTCTTGACAACAAGGTTGCAGACGTCCTGTGCAATGCCTCAATCATATATCATCGGGCCATTTGAGACTAGATAGCTGTCCTCGTAGTGTATTGGCCAACTCTTGACTGACCAGCTCTAAATCTGTGCGAATCTGTTGTTGTTCTTCATCGTCCGAATCCGCAAACCCATTTCGATCCCCGTTTGAGACGTATGACTCTTGGTCTACGTCTTGCAATCCATTTCCATTCTCTTGAGTTTCTGATGCCTGCGTTGGTGGCTCAGGACCAGTAACGGCAAGCAAGATGTGATCGGCAATGGGAGTGATGACGGAAGTTGCACCCATATTTTGTGCTTCAAATACAAGAACATCTTCCGAGGCAACAGTGTATGCAGCGGTCATGGTTGTCGATTGAGTGCGCATGGCCTTGATAGAAGGCGTGGAATTTCGGTAGGCGTAGGCGAGGATGGATCCGTTCAACGAAGAGACCATGAGAGAAGAAACATGTCCACTCCAGCCCAGTGCTTCTTCGAGAAGGGACGACAAGCGATCCGAATCAAGTAAACCAGCCTGTGTCATGGTTCAGTATATAGGAGCACTTATGGTGGGTGTAGAAGGGGATTGATTGAGGATCTGGCCGCTTCAAGGCATCTGGTCTTCGTTGCTACGAAGCAGTCAAGACCGCCTCGGAGCTCAAGGCTCAGGGCCAGCCTCGTAGCATCTGCCACCTTCGTGCACGACCGGAATTCCTTGGCACTCAAGGGCACGTGGTTGGAACGCTGAGACTTGCAGCCTTACCGTGCCTTACACAACCTCCCCTCCCTCTCCTCAATCAAGAAGGCTGTCATCAACAACTGCTTGGGATTCCTTTCTCATCGTTCGCTTAATATTCGGGATAGGAATTCTCTCAAGATTGATCCTCGATCCATCTACGATTCTCAGGTACTGTTTCCCCTTGTTGCGTGCATTCTATCACTCGAGCGTATCATGCTTCAGATGTCAGAATCTCAGCTCCTGTTGACCTCAGCCACAACGCCACGACAAGGCAACCAGCTTCGAGCTTCGAGCCTCATCACAAATGTAAGTATCAACCGCGGCTTTCAGTGATGTCAATGGGCCCCTTCGAACTCACAAGGTTGCCTTGCGATGGTCTAGCACGTAGGACATAACAAGTCGTGGTGGCTATGTGCGCCCTTTCCTCGAAGTTTCAACAGATTCAGCCTCGCTGCCATTTCTTGATTCATGCCTGGTTTATGCGCACCATCTTGCCTGGGAATTAATCAAGCTATGACTACCATGTTGTCGGCACATGGCCGTCTCGCTACTGTCAATTTTATCCACTACGCAAGCTCATCCCGTTCGCTTGACCTTTGGCCCCTTGACCTCTCGATAGTCAACGAGCAGGCCAACGTGGAACAGACCGGACCGATACCAATTAAAGGGACAAAATGGGTTTACAAGTGATTGAAGCAGTGTTGATCCTCACGGCATTTTCCTCCTTGACGGCACTCACTTCAGCCGACGGCTATCTCTCGATTTGGGACGAAAATGGCTACGACATTGCTCGAACTTGTGTTCAAGAGGCACTGAATAATTACGTAGGAGGTGGTCTCTGGAATGGGGCGCTTGGTTGTGAGCGGCAGGATGCTGGATTCCCAAACGACTGCGTTTGTCGATGCGACCTACGGCCCTCGGCAGAATCCTACATCTCGAGTGTGGTGAAAAGCCGTTGCGCCAGCAATACCATTGACATTCAGAGCGGGATTCTGCTCTACAATGCATATTGCGCAACTGCCGTTACGTCCGACTGTGCTGGCGTTCAAACTTCAGACATAACTTTCGATCTCCCAACTACCAAGCAAGCCCCTCTATCAATCTGGACAGATAACGGCCTGGATACGGCACGGACCTGCGTCGGTAACGCATTCATCCAATACGTTGGTGGTGGGCTCTGGAACGGAGCTCTTGGGTGTGTCAAAAACTCCGATGGCCAGTTTTTAGACGCGTGCGTCTGTCGCTGTGATATTCAATCCCTCGGAACATCGTATATATCCAGCTATGTCAAGTCTGGATGTTCCAGCAATACCATCGATATCGAAAGCGGCATCTCAATATATACCCAATACTGCGCCGCCGCCCTGCCTGGCGTGTGTGGACCTGCTCCGGTCATTACGACGACAAGCTCAACCTCCACCAGCCAAGCTTCTACTCAATCTCGTCCCTCCACCAGTACTCCCAGTCAAACCTCTCACCAATCTTCGACCGACCTAACCTTTACAGGAGGCTCCTTGTCCTCTTCCTCCTCTTTCTCCCCCTCTTCGCCCTCTTCCTCTTCATCATCGCCCTCTTCCTCCTCCCCAATCGACAACCCTGACAGCGCAAGCCCCACACCACAACCCACAAGCAGCTCTGCGTCCAACAGCGGTCTAAGCAGATCCGAGAAAATCGCGCTCGGCACCGGCCTGAGCATCCCTTTGGTCGCCCTCATCCTCGCCGTCATCGGAATCAGATACCAACGAAAGGCAGCGCGACGAAGTCACGAAGCTGCTCGAAATGCCACGATTTCAACTTGGCCACAGTACTCCTAGATCGCTCGATGCCAGACTTCTGGGCAATTGGTGGAACCGAGCGGTAGTCGTGTAGCTTCGCAGTTGCGCTGCGCGGAGATAAAGACGGGTAGACAAACGTCGAGGCGGATTGAATGGCCAGGTTGCTCACTGCATGCTAGCCAGAGAGGGAGCCACCTACCAGAATATTCACTGGATGCAGAATCAGTCCCTAGCCTACTAGTTACTGTAACTAGGTACTTCGAACCATGACGTGACCGATTAATGATACATGAAACATGAAACATAAATTCCACTATTGTTATGCTTCAAGTCTGAAAATCGAAATCAAGTCTCGTACTCTCGTAACCCACACACCACGCACACAGCTTGTACTTCCCTTCGACAATTAGAATTTGGCATACATGGACATCGCCACACCGCTACATGGCTACATCACTGCAATGCTGCATTGCTGCATCAGTATAGCTGTAGGGGTCAGTCCCGTCTACTGGTGAAGCACGGGCAGTTTATCAAAAAAAGAAACCAAAAACCGACCAGTTTGTCAATCCGATTCCGATCAAAGGTGCATGCCATGTCGAGGTTGCGAGGCTATCCAGGCACAGCATTATGTTAGTGACTCGTGACTCGTGAGTTAGGTTGAGCAGACAGTCTGAATGGCATAATGGCTTTCAAAGGTTTGCTCTAGTTAGTGCACGCCGCCGATGTTTCACGGTTCCGGTTCCGGCACGGCACGGCTACCAAGTGGCAGTTGCAGTTGTTTCTTCATTCCTTTCATTTCGTCGTGAGTGGGCAGCTCGGGTCGGTCGGTCGGTATGGACTGATGGTCCCTTGAGGCACCTTGGACTGAGGACAGACTAGATGGACGGTTATTGAGATCGGCATTCCAGATGTCGAGATACAAGGGTCGCTGTTGTTCATTTTCCGAGCTATACAAGTTCCTGGGTGATTTTCTGTTGTTCACTATTATAACGCCGTCATACGAGGATTGCCAATCAATCCTTCATTTTCATCAAATGCAACCAATGGCCTGGTTGACCGATCAACCAACCTGCCTGCTTCCTGCCAACTCCATGCTTCTGGAAGTGTCACATCATTTCGCTGTCAAACCTTGACTAGCTCCCAAGATCCCCATGCCGATAAACGCAAAAGTAATACAAGTTTGCTTGTTGTGGCTCAGTTGCAAGCTCTCGGAAAACAGTCCGAGACCCACGTAGCACATGATGCCGCTCACAACTGCAAACATGAACCCATACACCGCCTCTGTCGGGCCTCCGAGACTGCTCCTTTTAGCCAATTTGAACCAGAGTGCAGCAACCCCAGCTCCCAGTGGTTGCGAAGCACCACCCAAGAATGAAGACCATGCAATCGCCTTTGGACGTGAGCCTAGGGCTAAATACAGGGGTAATGACATAGCAAAGCCTTCAGTGATGTTGTGAATGAAGAGGGCCATGAACACAGCAAAACCGAGGGTTGGATTTGCGTGGTTTGTAGCATATGTAATAAACCCTTCCGGAGCCTTGTGTAATGCAATTGCTAGTGAAGTCTGTAAGCCGATGGACATGAATGCGTTGGTAGGAACATGATGGTGATGCTCATGGCCAGCCGACGTTGAATACTCGGAAGCCCGACGCTGCGACCTTGCCGGTTCTGGATGACTGTGGATGGCATGATGATAATGATGTGTTGCGGATCTCGAGCGTGTGCTGTGAGTTCCAGTGCCCTCGTGTGTATGATGATGACCGAGTGGTGCCTCGTGAATATGTTGTGCTTCTTCGTGGATGGGAGGTTCAACGCGAAGATCCATCTGGCTCCGCCAAGTTGGAGCTCGCACAAAGGGACCGCCCTGGCCTGGCAAGATCGTACCACGTCTCTGCGCAGCCTTGAAGCAATCCTGTCCGCATGGATCTGAGAAGCCCATGCACGGGCCAGTCTCGTCACAGTTGTCCTTATGAGTGCCTACATAGCGAGAAAGGGTGCGAGTAAGACCACGAGGCATCATGGTAGGTCGACGAGATGAGGGCGCAGTTGCGAAAGATTGGTTATTATCGGCATCTCTTTCTTCATCCCTCCCTCGTGGTTCGGTTGGCTTACGCGGACTGAAGCTATCGGTACGGGCCAGAAGAGGTGTGTCCTCATCGCAATCTGGATTAGGTGCGTTATTTGACTTGAATTTAGGGACACCATTGGTATGTTCGTCATCGTGGTCGTGCTCCGACATTTCTTCGGGATCTTTTGTGTCCATATCGGGCTCATCGTGAGTATGATCACAGTCTACCACATGAGAGGGGATAAATCTGTGCATGATCTGTGACAGGACCTGTATTCCGACAACGCCGACCAAAAATAAGGTAATCAATAGGTATGATGCGGCCCGGGGGAATATCCGGCATCCACAAGGTATATTTTTGACTGAGGCAGCATAGAGTACAGAGAGGAGAATAGCTGCGGTGGAGAGTTAGCTCTTCGCGTTTCCAGTACAGCATGAGCGGATCTTGCGGAAACTGACCATGACTCCGAAGCTTAGACTCAAGGAGGCTGAGAGGAAAACATTGCTTTCGGTAATTGTGAAGTTCTGGAATCTTGGGAGGCGGCGAATGACGAGATCAACACAGATGATGGAGGCTCCGACAGTACATGCTGTCGGGGGTCAGATTCGAATGTGAGGTGAGAAAGCGAGGCATTGGGCTCATCTGTACATACCAATACCGCTAATACATGCCATGATCCATCCTCGAGTATCATTGTCAAGCGCCATGATGGAGGGTCGAACTGCGGAATACGGGGATACAGGATGCGGGACGCCCAGGTTGTTATATCATCGCGGTCAGAAGTGATAGAAGTGATACAGTTGATATAATGCCGGTGATTTTCTCTTGAAGAATGAGGCGAGACCTTTGTCACTAAGGGTAGATCGACATGATAGAAAGGTTGACTTCAGTAAAAGGTGGAAGTCAGAGGCGCAGTGGTGGGTTGATTGGTTGTGTACAGAGGACCTTAAGAAATTCAAGTTTGTCCTTGCAGAATCGATGTCACAACGTCCGGCTTAGGTCTAGGGCCACCATGGGCCACCAAGGGCCACGTTCCTTTTGTGGGCTAGTTGGTCCTCCCCAATTAGGAGCCTTTGCAAGTTCAGAATGCCTTCGTAACCAATTTCACTGGTCTGAAGAACTCAATCAACATAATGTCAACTAATACAAAACAAGCACAGGTCCATCTGTTTCCGCATGAGATTCTCGAACTCAGAGAAAGACACCATGAATCAAAAGGGCAAAAAGGCAAAAAGAATTGATCAGGCTGGAGTTTGAACCCTGGACTTTACAGCTACTGCGATTAATCGGACACTACCCGATTGGTTCCAGGCAGGACACCCCACTTGGGAAGGTGCTAAACATTCCACCCGAACAATTTCTTGACTTCGGGCGTGTTTCGACGTGTCTTCGTTTTGCACTTTTTCCCTTCTTGAGCGTTCTCGTCAGCAAACCTCGTTCTATATGTCCAAAACTACCCTTGCTATAGTTGCTGGCGCTTCAGCAGCGCTGGGGGCTTCAGTCAGCCTGCTTTTTGTCTCAAGCTCTCGTAAACCTGATCTTCCACCAACTCCAGCAGTACGAGACTCACCTCTGTCCCCGTCTCCTGCACTTCCTCCTGTACCTACTCCAGTCTCGATACCAGTGCCACCCGTCTCCGTCAGCACTCAATCTTCGGTCTCTGCAATTGTTTCACCTGTCGATCCGGCTGGCATTTTGAAATATGGCTTTCCCGGCCCCGTCGCAGATACTTTGACAACCCCTTCGCACCTCTCCTCCTTCAACCGCGCCACACGAAATCCGCACTGGGTAGCTGAGCACTTCACCCTCAGTCACTTCTTCTAAATAATGGATCACGTCGTCACAGCGTGTTCTACGAAGATCTGTCTGTGCCGCCCATTTTCCGAGCCAGACTTGCCGATTACGCTAGAAGTGGTTACGATCGTGGTCATCAAGTCCCGGCAGCAGATGCAAAGTGGTCTCAAGAGGCTATGGATTCCACTTTTGTCCTGAGCAACATGTGTCCACAGGTTGGTGAGGGCTTCAACCGGGACTATTGGGCACACTTCGAGGATTTCTGCAGAAATCTGGCCAAGAAATATCCCAGTGTGAGAATAGTGACAGGTCCCTTGTATCTACCAAAGAGAGACGAACGGGATGGCAAATGGAGAGTCTCCTATGAGGTTATCGGTACACCACCCAACGTCGCTGTTCCCACCCACTTTTACAAAATCATCTATGCCGAGGAAGCACAAGACAGTCCCATTGGAAAAGTAGCTATTGGTGCATTCGTCCTTCCTAATGCAGAGATCCCCAACTCGAAAAGTTTGTCTGATTTTGAGGTCCCACTTGAGGCAGTGGAGCGAGCCAGCGGCCTGCTGTTTGCAGACAAGTTGCCTGTTGAAAGACGAAAACGCCTGTGTGGAGAGGTGAGGTGCGAGATCATAGTTCGGGAATTTGACAAGAGCCGACAACAAGCCAACAGAACTCAGGTCAGGTAACTCAATGGTTGACAGGTTCAAAGGCCATGATGTTGACCAGAATTTCCTGTTGGGATATCCGTGGTAGATCTCGATGGATTGACGGCTCCGGTTCAAGCATATACGTCAAAGTCGATGCGTCCGGTCACTCTCGCACAAATCTTGTCATTCTGCGTCTGCAGTAGAAGGCCGCTGCAGAACATCCGTCATTTGAAGAGCTCTGCCAGCATTTTGGATCCGCCCTCCTCAACTGAATGAACAAACCAGATGCACATCATGGTCAACGTCAAGCGGAACACAGCCGCCTCGGAGTTTCAGCCTTCGGGTAGCCTGTCTCTCCTGCAGAATCGAGGAATCGGACGGCAGTGAGCGCACCGCCATTGCTACATCGAGCCAACTATCTGCCAATTTCCGCGGTGGAACGATGTCTGTGAGACGACGGAGCAATTGAGCTAGCTAGTGAATACAAGTAGCTGCTGTCGCAACATCAGGAGAAATCCATATGGGTGCATTGTTGGCTATGACGAAAAGCTTCTTGTGCGTCCACCTAGTAGACACCATCAAAAGCTTGCAAATCTCGTCGCCAACATATATCGATATCAAAAGAACGATTTGAAATCGTTATGACGGATCTTGAATCAAATATAGACGCATATACTGAGCAGTATCAATCGTTGTGTACTCGTCAAAGATCAGATTTGAGGGTTAGCACCAGAGTGACCGATGTTCATGCTCTTAAAGTTCTCGGAAACCTCTTATCTGCGACCAATATCCCTCATTCTGGGCTGAACTTCCGACCTGCAGCTCACCATATTCTTCCTCAGGCTCACAATCCGTACACCACATACGACTTCGATAAGTGCTTAACTGCATGACGTTCGTTTCATGACTTCGTTCAGAAACCTCTTGGGCATCTGCATTCAAGCTCTGCCTTTGAAATGGATGTGACTCAGAGACCTGGCGGATTTGCGATTTGATGAATGAGTAGTAGGCGTGTCGAGCCTAAGGCAGCCTTCGCCTTCGTAATTTTGCAGAGCCCTGCTTCAGTTCAGCCTCTATAGGTCGATGTGAGTCCAGAGAGGAAGTCGACACTGGAGCCGGATGCAGCCAAAGACTGTCCCTCAACGTTCAATCACACCCACATGACATGACACTGGCTTCACCAAATGAAGCTTCACGAATGTCGCCAGAGGTAGGACAATGATGCCACCGCGTATAAGGTCTGGGGGGTCGGACGCACTCTCTGCCGTCACGCATCTTAAGCAGGCTGCAACCCACGCTGAGAAGGGATCAGCTTACTAGGCTCGGTGTCTGCATGCACCGTCGAAAGCTCTCTGCCCAGCGCACTTACAGTTCAGTCCTCTTGGACCCCCTTTGCAGGAGGACTCACGCCTTTCTCATGCTCTGAGCGAAATCCACTCCGGTATCCTTTTCGAGACTTGTTGCTACGCTTGACTCAATCACACCAAGCTTATCTCGTTGAAGTACAATTGGCCCCTGCAGTCTCCACAGACATAACCTGCGTCTAATGAGGTTTGACACCTCAGCAACGTCTGGTCTTACATCTCTTTGGTGCCACTTAAGTCCTTATTGCGGCTGGCGTAAGCCTTCGATTCACGGAGCGTTGTCGAATCGTTTGATGAATGACATATGCCCTGCAAAGAACTGCTCGATCTTGCTCAAAACAAGTTGACAAATGAGAAACTAACGGAAGTCTTGAAGATTTGGTCTCCATGATCAACACCGGGAATCATCTAGCCGAAAGATCAGCCCAACCACTTGCCCGAACTCCGCAAAGATATGCTTGGATCTTTGCTTCGGAGAGTGGATCTTCTGCTCACAAGACAGCGTTCGGTGACCTTGCACAAAGCTCGAAACAAGAGCTCAACCTGGGTGGCTTGCCGTGTCCGTAATTCAAGCAAACACCGGCATATGAGTGGCTGGGATACTTGGGATTTGTAAGATCTCTGGTTGGCACCTTGGTTCCTTCGGGGGTTGTATTCTTCAACACGCTGGCTTGGTGGAAAGTATGCTGTGATCCGAAGACCTTCGCTGCATGGTCGCTAGTCAGAAAGCAGTTGTGGCGGGGCTATTCGCCATTCTACCAAGCTATGACCAAACTCATAATGTCTCTTCAACTTGCACGAGCTAAATGGAGCATCGGAACCTGGCATACCTCATTGGTGAGGAACCAGACGGCTTATTCTGCTCACGACAGAATGGTCTAGCCCCGCTTGCGTCGTTTGCGGGGTGGATTCAATGTTGCTCAACCCACAACCAGGATAATATGGCCAGTAAACCGATATGGTTGTATACCATGAAACCGTGAAATGGCAGCTTGATTGTCTGTGAGTTGATTGAGATCATCAACTGATAGCATGTTCAGGAACCCACTATTGTGAGGTTTATTGAGCCGTGTGCTGGTAACTCGGGCAGTCAAACACTCTGAGGGCGGGAATCCATATCCGGATGATGTCCACAGCCCGAATTACCTTCCATAACAATTCTTATTGCACCAACAACCGGCGAATAAACTCAAGGAGGCTGGACAACGTTCATGACACTTTTGCAACGGCACACGTTGGCCAACCTCTTGGCACAAGATTACCTGCTTGAACTCTGCCCGAAACCTGACCATAGAATGATGGCTGAGTCGACACCGAGATGTGAGAGCCAAGATCTTGCCAAGGCCGGACCATCTCTCGGTACACCAATTATACCATGACAGCCAAAGCTCACAAGACGTTTTTTCCGTTTTCGGTATCGGCGATTCTATTTTTTGCGGATTGCCAAGGACATGCCAAGCCCGAGAAGCTTGACCTCACCCCGAATCCCTCCACAGTGGACAGGATTTGGTCCCGTTGTCAAATTCTTTGGAACCCAGCTGTCTCTCCCAGCCCGCCAGCAGTGCAGGGCGCTGTCATACATGGTGTAAGATTCCTGGCAAATGCTACAATGACTCTTTTTTCGGGTTGTTTGGTTGTCGCTTCCACCACTGCCTCGTTCCGCTAGACGGCTATTTTGGCCGGTACGAGCGGTCAGATGGGAGCCACGATGTGAGCAGAAATCCAAAGATGAGCTTCACTCCAAGCGGAGTCGCCAACCATCGTCCCACCGGCTGTGCAAGTATTACCAAGAAGGTTGGTTATTCGTGACCATATTTGAAGAAGGGTATATAGGAAGGGCTTTCTGTGGTCAATCTGTGAATTCTTCCATTCATCAGTCTCACAATCAAATCAATTCATTCACTTCAGAAGCAAATTCCTTCGTTCAATACTTCTCCTACAGCCTCTCGCTCTTATAGGTTTCTTTTACTTATATCAACATCAATCCCACTACTTTCAAGATGCAATACTTCACTGTCGCTGCACTTCTCATTGCCACGGCTTCCGCCTCTGTGCTGCCAAGAACCGATGGCTGGAATGACTGGAAGGCCAAAGAGACCGTCACTGTTTACGTGACCCAGGAGAAGCCAGTTCCTCAAATCGAGTACAAGACCGAATACAAGACCGACTACAAGACGGTCACTGCCACCGCCACCGAGTACAAGGAGAAGATTGTGCCAACCACAATCTACAAGACCGAGTACAAGACCGATTACAAGACCGTGACCGACTACAAGGAGAAGATCGTCCCAACAACCATCTACAACGTAAGTACTTCCTTGCCACCGTATACACTCAACACTTGGTTAACATATTCGCAGACTGTCACCGACTATAAGGAGAAGGTTGTCCCAACCACAGTCTATCAGACGTCTTATGTCACCCCTGCTCCCATCAAGGACTACGTCACCGTCTATGTGACCAAGGAGGAAGTCAAGACCTGGGGCGACTGGCACTAAATGTCTACTCTCATATGAGGAGGACGCAACCATCTGGACATCTAATTGACTCAAACGAATTTCTCAGCACAACAACACGACCCACGACCTACGACAATTTGGAACGAAAAGTTACCTGACGACGACCAAAACTTGCATAACCTCGGCTTTTCGTACATTTTTAATCAGCATCAGCGGAGTGCAAAAGGAACCCATAAAAATTCTTCTTTTTGGCATCTTCGACCTGATCTCCTCATACTTACGGCAGAAGCATTCGGATTAGTATTGTTAATTTTTATTTTAGTGGTGGATATCTTTGCAGAAGCGGCAATTGTCAGCTGCGGTACATATAGGACATTCCCGGCTCTTCAGCCTTTCCAGGTTAATAAGGAATAATTTCTTTTTAACATTCACGAGTTCGATCTACTGTAGTGCTTGTTTGGAATGTCTACCTGTTCTTTCCCTCTGTAAGATCCGATATGAAATCCACGACACGACATTCAGCAAGGAAATCCCACCTACAGACTCTGTGATAGTATACCGTTCTCCCAAGACTCTTGCTGGCTACCTCAACCTAGCTCTTGCAGAAGAAGAAGTGCCTGAACCAAGTCTCTCACAAAAGGAATGCCAATCCGGCCACGCTGCATTGAAGTCACGTAAACCTACAAACTCGCATTCATCCCCAAGCAACGACTTGACCCATGGCCAACAGACACGGCACGACAAGAGGCGAATCGGCGGTCAATGACCAAGAAAGAAAACCAAGGTCTCACAAAAATGCAGCATGCTGGAGCGAATAAAGATTCCAACGAACCAACAGCGAGTGATTCTTGGAGCGAGCCCGCTACGGCAGGGCAGGCCAAGCACAAAATTTGCCACGGACTTGTTGTTCTTTTTTCCTTCCTTCGTAAAGAGCCTAGCTCGATATGCATGTATAAGACAGTGAGGTAACAGGTATACTCCGTACTTAAAGGTTGCCTTGTATGGTCTATGGTCTATGGATGGGGACGGGAGGGGCATGCATATTGTCGCTTTGTCAATTTCTCCATATGTGACGCGGAAATAGACTTTGCCTAGCCTTAGCCCTTCCTAGTGGCTGCCACGCCGTCGACGGGTGGGAAAATCGTCATGGCGTGTGTTCCCGTACGTTTGGCTGTGTGGAAGTCGGAAGGACGATGTGTTGGTGGGTGGATCGGTGGGCACCTCGCTAACTAGTTAACCAAAAAGCCACGCTCGGATCCTTGGAATGAATGGGTCTTGGAAAGCTGACCATCATTCTTCCCCGCCTTTCCGGGCATCGTCGGTCGTTCTTCAATGTACATACGCTGATCCTGGTGTTTTTTGGAGTTTCCATAACTTTGCCCACTGTATTGGCCCTTTTGCATGACTAGTTTGTGGTTCGTGATATTTCGCCCAGTGTCAGTTTCTTTCCTTGCTGCATATGTGATGGAGCTGGACATAGTCTTATCGTGCATATTTCCTGTATAACTAATGCAGATGCGGAGGAGTTGGAAGGACGGTTGGTTCTGTTGTACAACCAACCGCACACGCCGTTGCAGCTCCAACCTCCACAGGCATTTTTGTGATGTCAGTGTTACATAGAAGAGTACCTTTTGTCCGCTTGGGTGCAGAAATATACTTCTTGTTTTCTTCTATGCATGGTGTCATTGTGCTGCTGGTCGAGCGAAGCGTAATTACGTGCTCAAAAATATGGATCGTACGATTCATCGTTGTGGCACTGACGACAGTTGTAAAGGGATGCCGAGTCCGTCGAATCCAATGGTTCTACGACATGTCGGTTTTTATTTGCCATGGGCCACTTTTCAAGAAAAAGGTCAGAAGAGAATTCCGTACCGGCGAGCCGCGAACTTCTCGACTCCATCAAGTATAGCCGTGCTTTCTCGCAAGATCCGTGCATTCAGCTGCAAGGAATCTCGACACGAAAACCCTATCACGGCCTGTACCTAATTGTGATGCTGGTTGGCGATTTAGTCCTACCAACCCATCCTGGGCCTTTCACATTATACATAACCTCCAGCTCCACAGATGCATCCTTACAAGTCTTCCGTGCCGTGCCTGCTTCTCATGGTGTCTCGCTTGATCAGCCGATCTCCACTTACAATGCAAGCCGAGAAAGGTGTGCGTATCCTCAACTTAACAAGATGGGCTTGATGTCTCGTAATCGTTTTGTCCAGAGCATCTGCACACGAATAGAGTTCTTCCAGCAAATACACCAACATCTCATGTCGTCCATGCAGATTTCAAAATCCGAGAAAACCATGGTTATTGTGTCACAAGAACACGCTATTGAGAGTAGCGCCTGACACCCATCATATTCCAGAGCACTGACCGCCAAGGGCTCATAACAGACAACCACAAAGCGGCTGAAGCACGACCTTTGATCTGCGTCAAAAGTGCTTGCTTCGAGGGTTGTTGGTAAAGTCGTGGTCTTGGAGGATGTACAAACCCCGGACCCTCTGGGCCAATTGCCAATAGCCTTGGGTTGGTGAGATGCGAGGTCCCGAGAGTCCGTCCAATTGCGGGGTGCATATGTGAGACAACATTCATCGCGAGGAATGGCTGTGTTTTTGTTCATGTGGTACAGATTATTCATACTGTATTCGAACAATCCGGTTCTTCATCTGCGAAAGGTCGGCCGACCACCAATGCGAATTACTCACGGCCAATCAACCATCCTGCCGCTTGAATCTGTCCATCGAACCAGTTGGAAGTGCGTTGTTCATGTCTACAAACCCACTATGTGGTAATTTTTCCAGCGTGCAACGCTCTGATTTATTTTCGATTTGTGGCCTGTTCTGAGACAACCTCTAGATCGACAACAAGCTGGACCTTTGGTCGTAAACTTTTCTTGTTCTTTGTCCAAGCCGCTACGGACACGGCGCTCTTCGTTGCTCTTGTGACCTGAATGTTGTGTTCTTAATGTTGGGTTATCAAATGACTGATCTTTCTTGTGCCGACTGTGATCTCTCATTGCACGGACTCTTGACGTGTAGAGAGGTCGACTGATGAGGTCGACTCAAATTATGGAACGTCGGAAGCACATTCATCAATTTCGACATAGTTCTCACAGCGCTGATTTCAATGGGATTGCCCTGAAGTGTTGATTGAGTCGAGCGAATGGCATGCTGGGAAGCAAGAGGCATTCCCGTCGTCGATTTCAGGTCTGGTGATCAGTCACACTCCATTTGAGCCAGGAAGTCCGCCATGACTGATATTCAGAATCTACGTTTCTCTGATTGATTTCTCGAAGATCATTGATTTGAGGTCTCACCGGATATGGTCTCGGTACTTAAGCGGTTCAACTCGCCCAAATATGGACATTCTGCACCATCTCTTAGAAATATGGCTCGTTTGACATGGTCAAATTGTCTGCCTGAGTGAGGTGGCAAATAATGGAGAGACTGCTAAACGATGAGAAGCTCAGATTCCTTTCTGTTTAGCACAGGTCTTGCCACAGCAGAGTCTTGTCTCTGAAGGATGGTTAGAAGAACTCCGCCTCTTCGGATGGCTACTCATTGTCCTCGTTGTAGGACTGATTTGTCTTTAACCCGATGGAAGTATCCCGAGCAATCAGTGACCTGGTACTGTTCTAGTCCGATCTTTGGTTTTGCCATAAGCTCCACCTTCTGCCCTGCGACGTTCGATGGCAGCCTTGTATGGCGGCGCAGTCGGTGGCTGTACAGGCGGCAGGCTGGTATGACCTTCTGGCAGCTTGTATGTCGCATCTGCATCCCAAGCAGACAAATCACCGCAGGCTAGGAAAGGCGCCACCCACCTTTTGGGATCAGACTCCTCGTCTTCAAAGTGAAGCTCAACGATACCGTCTTCTCGTAGATGTCTTGTTTGTCCGTCTGGGTTTGAGGTCTGTTTTTCTGTATTCTCCGGTTGAGGAATCTCCAGCACTTGGCCAAGTTCTGGAGTCCACCCCTTGATTGGCTTGTAACCCTCGCAGACAACAAATGCTTCAATACTGCTCGCCCGACTTGACCTTGGCTTCGCTACATGTACTTTGTCGAAAACCAGCTTGAGTTGTGCATAAATGAGATCTACATCTCTGCCGCGAAATATCTTGGCGACAAACTTTCCACCTGGTCGGAGGACTTTCATCGCTAGAGCAAGTGCTGAGTAGAGGAGTTGTGATTGAACATAGATGTCCAAATCGTGCAGACCAGTAACATCAGGTGCTCCATCGCTAATCACAAGATCCACGCGATGTGTTTCGTTGTGTTCGTCAAATTCAGGATCAATGGCCTTGAGGAGTAAAGGTACAGTTGAGGGATGTGTGATATCTGCCTTGAGTTGGACAATGCCTTCAAGCGGAGCCATAGGTTGAAGATCAATCGCGACAATCTTGACGTTCTCACGAGGCTTCAAAGAGCTTTTTGATTCCTCGAGATCAAGGGATGCAACCTTGTCAGTCGTGTCCCCAACTAGATCTGATGTGCTAATTGCTCGAAGGCGACTTTGAAACTTATCCATCTTCTCGACCCAAGCTCGGCGACCAAAACTCTCACCTTTAATCAATATGCGTGACAGCACTTGACTCCAGCTGCCAGGAGCGGCGCATAAATCCACTACTCTTGTACATTTTGATGGATCTGCATATGAAAACAGGTCAAATTGTTCGTCGATTTGAATTAATTTGAAAGCAGATCGTGCACGCCAGTTTTGTTCTTTTGCAAGTCGATAATATGCGTCTCTCTTATCCTTGGAAGATTTCCCCATGTTGAGAATGAGTTTCAAGGTCTGGTGCTCGTTAAGACCGAAGGCGAGATTTGTACGTCGAGAAATGGTGAAAAAGATATCAATTTTGCGCATAAAATCATACGTTCTGACGTAGTTATCCCTGCCAAGACTCTACGTTGGAGTTGTCGGAGTTACAACACAATTCACATGTCCTCCGCATGAGGACACTTGGACGATGGGCATGAATCTGGTGTACATTATCTGTCATACCATAGAACAAGGAACCAGAACAAGTCCCCTTCCTTCGAATCGCCAGCCAACATGGCGCTCTCCCTTTACAGCGTGGTAGGAATTCTCATCCTCGCTGCGGACGGGTCGCCCGATGCTTCGCGATTGTTCGCCAAATATTATTCCGCTCCTCACACATCTACCGTTCAACCTACACCTACACAACCATACTCGACTCTGAAAGAACAGAAGGCATTCGAGAAAGGACTACTGGAGAAGACAGCCAAAGCCACATCAGATGTAATTCTTTACGACAATAAGGTGGTGGTGTTCAAGAACGAGAGTGATGTGATGCTCTATGTTGTGGGAGGTGCTGAAGAGAACGAGATTCTGTTATACAATGTGATATTGGCGTTGAGAGATACGCTAAGCATCCTGTTAAAGTGCGCTCCATATGGCGTCTCAGCTACATGAATACGCGTTGCTAACGATTGGCCCTACAGAAATTCAACAGACAAACGGACAATCATGGAGAACTATGATCTAGTGTCACTTGCAATTGACGAGATCGTGGATGATGGTATTGTGCTGGAGACAGATCCAGTCATGGTGGCATCAAGAGTATCTAAAGCGCCTGCACAGGATGCTCCCAATATGAAGAACATCGACCTAAGTGAACAAGGAATTCAGAATTTATGGGAGTTTGGCAAAAAGCAAGGCATGGAATTCGTGCGAAGAAATTTATGATGGATCATATGGATCATGGGCTCGGAGTTCAAAAGGATTCAAGGCCGATGAGATAGAGAACATGTCCGATGCGCGCACATTAGGTCAACAACGGGCAAGAGAAGAAAACCCCTACCGACTGCCTGATCCTTCCATCAGACTATACCTCCTGATCTTTCCTCAAGGCTCGCAAGTGCCTAATACCAAGGATAAGAGGTTGTCAGGTTGCCGTGTTGACACACCTGATCAGGGGTCGGGATCGCTTCTTTCGTTGGACTTATCAGCCTTGTCATGGTTCACAGAAATGTTTGGCCGTAGTAGATCTACAGCCTCGTAGCCTTGTCGGAGGGCAATTTTCCCTCTGATTGCAAATCGACGTCATTCCAATTTTTTGAAAGAGGAAAGTGCCAATCGAGTTGTCATGTGCGTGAGTGCGCTGCTCGCAAAACCCTCAACCACAAACATCTGCCCGATAGAGGCGAGTCATTCGTTTTACCAGCGCTTCCCTTTGATCATTTATATTCTCAAACTAGTCACCTTTCACTATGAAACAACGCTTTTCATCGTTGGACGTCAAGGTAAGTTGCTTACGCCAACGGGCCTTACCCCGCTACGAGGCTCCCAAGAGTCGACTGACTGAAATCAATTCCACAGGTCATAGCGACTGAGTTGGCCGCTTCTCTAGTTTCACTTCGAGTCTCGAATATCTACGATCTCTCCAGTCGAATCTTCCTTTTCAAGTTCGCGAAGCCAGGCAAGCGCGAGCAATTACTCGTGGACTCGGGGTTTCGATGTCACTTAACATCTTTCTCGCGCACCGCCGCCACGGCCCCTCACAATTCGTCAGCAGACTGCGGAAATATCTCAAGAGCAGGCGTGTTACAAGCGTATCACAACTAGGAACCGACCGAGTTATCGAGATCATATTTAGCGATGGTCAATACCGTTTATTCCTCGAGTTTTTCGCTGCGGGTAACATTATTGTGACTGACGCGGATCTGAATGTTCTTGTTCTCTTAAGACAGGTCAGTGAGGGTAACGAGGATGTCGATGTCAAACTAGGCGGGAAATACATCACAGATGTGAAGCAGAATTATCATGGAGTACCACCTATCACTTCCGACAGAATCAAGGCGGCTCTGCAGAAAGCCGTTGATCGGTCAAAGGCTGCAAGCGAAATTGGTGGCAAAAAGGCAAAGAGGGCCAAAGGTGCTGATGACCTGGGCAAAGCCTTGAGTGCCGAGTTCACTGAATTTCCATCCCATCTTCTTGATCACGTCTTCCGAGAAGCCGGCCTTGATATATCTACCAAAGCCGACGGAGTTTTGAATAACGAAGATTCTTTGAAGAAAGTGTTCGCAGCATTAGAGAGGGCCGGTGAGATATTCGAGACTTTGGGAAAAGGGCAGGACAAGGGCTACATCATTGCTAAAGTCAGAAGTACCAAAGAGTCAGACCCTGCTTCATCCGAGTCAACAGAACCCGCCCGGGAGAGCCTTCTCTACGACGACTTCCACCCTTTCCGCCCTACTCAATTTGAGTCGAAACCAGACACCCGAATTCTTGAGTTTGACGGTTTCAACAGGACGGTCGACGAATTTTACTCGTCAATTGAGTCACAAAGGCTAGAGTCCCGTCTTACCGAACGAGAAGAAGCTGCTAGGCGAAAGATAGAGGCAACCAGAGCAGAGCATGAGAAGCGTGTTGGTGCCTTGCAGCATGTCCAAGAACTGCACATTCGTAAGGCTCAGACTATCGAAGCGAACACTCATCGTGTCGAAGAAGCATGTGCTGCCGTCAACGGCTTGATCGGTCAAGGGATGGATTGGGTAGACATTGGAAAGTTGATCGAAAATGAGCAAAAGCGTGCAAATCCGGTGGCCCAATTGGTGAAATTACCATTGAAACTAGAAGAGAACACTGTGACCTTACTACTTGACGAACCAGGTCAAGAGCCAGAGGACGAAAGCGACGAAGAGGACAGAACTGATGATGAGAGCGAATCGGACGAGGAGGAAGCTCAGGTGAAACATGTCGCAAAGCCAACGGAGAAGAGACTTGCGATTGACATCGATCTTGCTTTGTCACCGTGGGCGAATGCACGTCAGTATTACGATCAAAAGAAGACAGCCGCTGTGAAAGAGAAGAAAACTTTGGAAGCATCTGCAAGAGCTCTACAATCTGCAGAAAAAAAGATTGAAGGAGATCTGAAAAAGGGACTCAAACAGGAAAAGGCTGCTCTACGCCCAGCACGAAAGCAATTCTGGTTCGAGAAATTTCTCTACTTCATCTCGAGTGATGGCTATCTGGTAATTGGAGGTAAAGATGCGCAGCAGAACGAGTTCTTGTATAGGCGGTATCTCAAGAAGGGAGATGTCTACGTTCATGCCGATCTTCAGGGTGCCGCCAGTGTGATTGTGAAGAACAACCCCAGAACACCTGATGCACCAATCCCACCGTCAACATTGTCTCAAGCAGGAGCCTTGACAGTTTGTACGAGCAGTGCATGGGACTCCAAGGCAGTGATGGGCGCCTGGTGGGTCAACTCGGATCAAGTCAGTAAAACCGCACCAACTGGCGAGTATCTCACGACTGGAGGATTTGTCATAAGAGGCAAGAAAAACCTCTTACCCCCAAGTCAGTTGCTATTAGGGTTTTCGGTCATGTGGCTTATCAGTGAAGAGAGCCGTGCAAACCATGGCAAGCATCGTTTTGAAAGGACCGACAGCATGCTTGAAGGTGAGGCGGAAGCATTAGCAGAGGATGCCCAAGGCCTTTCTGTAGGTGATGATGCCCAAGAATTGTCAAATCAGGATCAGGCAATACCCGACGTTGAGGATGCTGCAGACGAAGCTCAAGATGAAGTCAGTGACGATGATCACGCAGCGAGTGGTGACGAAGGCGTTCAGATTGATAACGATGATGATCAGGCATCAAGTGTAGCATCCGATAACGAAGACCAACGAAGCAACCCGCTGCAGATCAATCCTGAGTCAAAGGCAGATCAAGATGCCCACGATACAACATCAAAGCCTGAAATTGAAGTGGAGCAGGATTCGGAAAGTGCAGAAGACGGGGATGATCAGCAAAACGAGACACACACTCCAGAGGAGCAAGGAACTGGTGTCTCAACCCCTGCATCCTCTCAGCCCTCTCAAATATCGAACGCCAAATCCAAACCGCTCTCACGTGGAAAACGCACAAAAGCCAAGAGAGCTCAGAAAAAGTACGCCGACCAAGACGACGAAGACCGAGCTCTGGCCATGCACCTTTTGGGGTCTGACCGCGCCCAAGAACGCAAACAAGCGAGCGAAATCGACAAAGCCGCGCGCGAAGCTAAAGCCGAAGCAGACAGGGAGCGGAGAAAAGCACAACACGCCAAAGCGGCAGAACAAGAACGCCAGCGCCGTGAACGACTCGAAAAAGCCGCCGCCGAAGGCACCCCATTAGACGCCGACCACGACGAAGCCGATGATCTGAGCAGAGAACAGCTCGAACAAGAACGTAACGAACTCCTCAACATCGACCGCCTAGTCCCCGCCCCACTCCCGGCGACGAACTAATCGCAGCAATCCCGTGGTGGCGCCGTGGACGGCACTAACACGCCAGAAATACAAGATGAAACTACAACCCGGAGCTGTCAAAAAGGGCAAAGTCGTCCGCGAGATCGTCGGCTTCTGGACCAGTCTGGGCACCAAGGGACCCAAGATCGTTGACGAGCAGAGTAAAGAGAAAGACCGTGTGTGGAGGCGCGAGATCGATCTGCTGAAGGATTGGCGCGTGGAGGAGATTGTCGGCTGTGTGCCCGTCAAGGGCGCCAGGATTGTGCAGGGAGGTGGCATTGGCGGTGGTGTCGGAGGTGGAGTTGGCGGCTCTGCGACGAAGGGCAAGGGCGCGCCGGGAAAGGGGAGAGGGAGAGGAGCCGGAGGGAAGAAGGGGAGATAAGATGATGAGGGGGTCGTAAAGGGATGTAGATAAAAGACTAAACTCGGTCATGACGAACAATTCGTCAGTCTAATGAGGTGGTCCAATTCGACGAATTCGATGAGCCGCCCATAACATCTATCCTTTCCAAACTCATATGCCCCAGGGAACCCAGAATTGTAATGCTCGCCATGGCTATCTAATGGTACACTAACTAAATGCTGTTGCTACTGCTGTCTCTGACACATGCGATTCTCTATTGCTGTCGCTTTCCACTGCCGAGATTAATCCTTCCTAACCGATTCTTTATCATCACTCATCTACCCTCTCCCCCGCCGCCTTCTCAATGCGATCCCTGACGGCATCCTCGAGGTCCCTCATCTTTACCCCACTTTCCTCTTTACTACCACTACCGACGTTCTCCCTATTCTCGTCCTCCTCCTGACCGTAGTTGTTAGTCAAGGGCGTAGGCGTCCGCCGCACGGTCTCAGCGAAGATATATCCACATTGGAGATCGTCAAAGAGCCGCAGCACGCCGAAGAGCGATTGGGCTAGCACGGAGATGTCGTTGCCGAGTTGCATGTTGTAGAGTGTGATGCTGGTGTTGTTGGGGAGGGAAAGGGTCATGGTTTGGGTTATGGATGAGTAGGGGGTTTGAGGGATTGGTTCTGAAGAGGGAGGACTTGGGAGTTGGGAATGTGAGATTGGGGTGGTTTCGGATGGACATGAAGATGGGTGAGAGGATAATGGGTACTGCGATGTGGATATGCCAGCGAAAGGAGGCCAGTGACAGGAAACGAATCCTACTCTCACCGTCTTGCCTTGGCTTGACTTGATGATTTGGTCGAATTTGGCCTGCACTCGTCCATTGAGGACAGCTTGTGGGGAGAATAATGTCATGCGTCCTTGTGGCGCGTAGTGGCGGTATTTCATTCCAGGGGCTCGGGGAGCACCGTTCAGGAGTTGGTCATATTTTCCAGCAAGAGTGAGTGTTGATCCTGATGAGTTTGGTGTCGAAGGATTAGATGGTGATGGTGGCGATGGAGGAGTATAGGATGGCGATGAATCTTCGTATCGCTTGTATCCGATGTCTGTGTTTGAAAATAGATTGCCAAACTGTTTGCCGTGGGCGATTAATTCTGATTGCGATACACCTCCAGGTCGTAAAATCAGTGGCGGGTCATGAAGGCCGTCAACGACCGTGCTCTCGACACCGACATCGCATGGTCCAGCATCGAGAATGAAATTGATCTTACCGCGAAGATCATCAAGAACATGCTGTGCGGTGGTGGGAGATGGTTTACCAGATGAATTCGCCGAGGGTCCTGCGATAGGCCGGTCACATGCGGCGATGAAGAAGCGGGCGTACTTCGAAGATGGAATTCGGAATCCGATCGTTGATTGTCCTGGGTGAACGTTTTTGGCGAATTTTGAGACCTTCGGGACGGGCAGTAGAATGGTCAGAGGTCCGGGTAAGAACTTGTCGGCCAGCGACTTGTAGATTTCTGGAAGAGGTGCTTCGGTGACTCGTTCGAGATGTTCAACCGAAGAGACATGAACAATCAATGGATTGTCGCTAGGTCGGCCTTTGGCGGCGAAGATGCCAGCTATTGCTGGCTCGTTGGTCGCATCTGCTCCGAGGCCATAGACTGTTTCTGTGGGGAATGCAACGGGCGGAGAAATGCCATACTTGATCGAATCAATGGCACTGAGAAGCAGGCTGGCGTTGGGATCCGTGTTGGCCCGTGAGATATAATTTTGATAGATCTGACGATAGTGCGCGTCCGAGGCAGCCTCTGGAATGTCGAGATCTTTGAGAGTAATGACCTGGGTTCTGCAATTTGTATATGGCAGATTTCCTAAGCGCTGTCGACCTTGGATTATTGAATCCATAGTGACTAGAGCGCGGTTCTGTAGCCTGAAATTTGGTCTTAGCCAGATTGATTGTGGTTTGAGATTTGTCGATGACTGTCGTAGCATGAGGATGAGACGCCACACATGTTCTGGTATTCTACCAAAAGAGACGGCCAAATATGTTTTGGCATATCGAAGCACAAGATCAAGAAATCATGATTGAAGGAGTTGTACTCTGCAGACCTTGATTGATATCCGAACAACGTGATAGATTCTTATTGACTCAGAGGCAAAGTTGTAAAATTTATTGGGCGTACACCGAAGTTCTGCCGAAGGATAGGCTTCCACCAGCTTTTTAATGTGTGAACGTGTACAGTTCAACACCTACGTCACGATGGTGACCACGAAGTCCAAACAAGATCTAGATCTGTGTCTCTAGGACAGATGTGTTCATCGTTGGTCTGTCCATTATTCCGAAGCTGGCATGGATGGTCAGAGAACCGCGGGGAGGCAGCCATGGACGGCAAGGCTGTGCCAGAAGGCAGAATCTTCGTCTGTGCAACGTAATCCAATGAAACTTCGATCATCTCGTGTCCAATGTTTACGAAATATATCGGGATCATAAAGTGCCAATCTGAGGGACACAGCCCTTCCAGTATCACCGACTATGCTGACAACGTAGGCATGGAGCAGAGTGCTAGCCTCCTGGTCACTGGTCATTCCGCTCATAACTATGAGTTACGACGATCCCTTGGCCGTTGCTCAATAAGTGATTGGAAAGGACTTAAACATATGAAGATATGAACTTGATGTGCAAAGGAGGTCTGTGCAATAAAGACACTCTTTCTGGAAACAGCAAAGAAACAGCAAAGAGCAAGAGCTTGCATGTGATCAACGCTCTTTCCTCAAATCCCCTTGATGAAATCACGCGTTCCAAGAAGGAGCTACCGACAACTCAACATCAATGAGGAAGGCACATGGTATCTTCTGGCCCCAATACGAGACTGTGATTTGCTTGACTAGTCTGATGAGAGGAATGTGCCTCGACTTGGAAGCTGCACAGCATGTAAGCGACCAAGGGATCGAACTTTATGCGGAACATGTTTTACGAAGATTAATTGGTGGCCTGCCTGGGGCTGATCTAGATCCTACCATTTGCGCCTTAGTTTGAGTGCCGCTTTAAGTCCTGATCCAACTGGCAGGAGTTTAACATCTTGGCATTGCGGGTCCGCCTCCGCATTCATGAAGACGCCATCCGTACCAGTCTTACTTCGTGGCCGCCTTAAACTCTACTAAACCTCGGGCTGATGATGATTAACATCGCTTCGACTACATGAACGAGCATTGTACTTCTTCGGCTTGGTTTCTCGGGACTTGCAGGTTCATGACTGGTCCTCACAGGCTCTTGGGACCCAAGATTACTAAGTTCAGATTGCATGCTAACAACAACATGTCGCTCAAGCCAGCATTGATCTGAGGATATATACTTCAACAAGTCCTGAACGATCACAAAACTTGCATTGAAGCATCTTAGACAATTCATTGTGCAGTCAGTCGACAATACAAATCAGCAATTGACCAGCGGTCGAGTTCCCAAAAAAGTATGTCATACATGGAGGGATTCCCATGGCACGATGGCGAGAGGTCTATTCAGAGACGAGTCGGTGTTGATGACCGAGAAGACAACCCAACAATACCATTTCTACCAGCCATGTTCGCCTCACGTCTTCCAAACTATCCACTAATGGCTGTTGGTACGCTAGATGATCAAGATCGACCTTGGGTCACATTGTGGGGAACTGGTGCCCCTCCATTATCACAATCAATCGCCCAGAATGTTATTGCTATCAAGTCTGAAGTCGATGCTTCTTTCGACCCTGTTGTGGAAGCTATTTGGAAGGGACAAGATGATGGGGAGATTGTTCGACAAGAAGGTGATGGGAAGTTATTTAGTGCTCTCGGAATCCACTTGGAACTTCGATCACGACTCAAACTTGCTGGCAAAATTATCGCCGGCGCCTTGAACGCAGACTCAGACAATGAGGGTGAATCGAAACCCGTCGAGAAGAAATCTGGCAAGTCAGGAAATATTCAATTGGCGGTCAGCATCACTCAGAGTCTGCCCAACTGCCCCAAATACCTCAACAAGAAGATCATCACTTCTTCCACACCAAAACCGAAACTACTCTCCAACTCAGCACATCTGAGTCAAGAAGCCCTTGATTTGATCAAGAACGCAGATACAATGTTTGTCACATCAGCACACGAGCATGAAGACATGGATGCGAACATTCGTGGCGGTCCGCAAGGTTTCATACGTGTTGCTCAGCCTGAATCGACGACTGAAAATAGCACAATCATATGGCCGGAATACAGTGGCAACAATTTATACCAAACACTTGGAAACCTCGAAAGAACACCCAAGGCCGGCCTGGTGATACCCAATTTTGAGACCGGCGACGTCTTATATGTCACGGGAACTACGGAGGTATTGGTTGGAAAACAAGCGAGTTCTCAGATCTCAAAAAGCAATCTTGCGGTTCGCTTGAGAGTGACAGCGGCTAGACTGGTACAGAACGGATTGCCCTTCCGGGGGAAATTCCTCGATGACCCCACCAAAGGCCGCTCACCCTATAACCCTCGAGTTCGCGCTCTCACAAGCGAAAAGCCTGACGAGTTCGGCAGGACCCCAGGCGACGAGATACCGGTAACAGCACAGCTGGTGAAAAAGACAAAACTCACTCCGACGATCACGAGATATCGATTCGCACTCGCAGATCCCGCGATTCTCGGACCATGGAAACCCGGTCAATACGTGGCCATGGATTTCTCCAGCGAACTCTACATGGGATACTCACACATGCGGGACGACGACCCTACCAGCCTGAATGACGACTTCACCCGCACATTCACCGTCTCATCAATTCCCAATTCCCTGGGAGTCCACGGAGAAGAATTCGAGATCACGGTTAGAAAAGTCGGCAGCGTGACGAGATGGCTTGAATGGCAAAAGCCTGGGAGTGCGGAAATCGGCATCCGAGGATTCGGCGGCGAGTTCATCTTTGACCAGCAGGAAAACAAGCGAACCGGCTTTATTGCAGCAGGAATCGGCATCACGCCTCTTCTAGGACAACTAGGAAATCTCGACACCAAGCGCGTCGACACACTTTGGAGCCTGGGGATCCGTGACGTTGGGCTGGCAGTGGACCTATTGAAGCACCATCCCGAGCTGAAAGAGGCCATGACAATCTTTCTGACAGGCGATGAGAAGTTGTTGTCGAATGAGAAAGAGAAGCACAAATTGGAGGCTCTGCGTGAGACGGGCGTCACGGTCCATCGGAGAAGGTTGGCCAAGGAAGACCTTCTCGCGACTGATGAAAATGTGGATAATTGGTATTTGTGTACGGCGGCAGCAATGCGGAAGGAGATCCAGCAGTGGTTGCCTAGGAAGAGTTTTACATTTGAGAATTTTGACTATTGATCGCCAGCAGCGATGGGGAGGAAATAGTGAGACTGTGGTTGAGTTTTGGTGACATTCACGGTAGCAACCTGTCAGCTTTGTGAGCGTCGACGAAATGACTGTCAACACGCACAAATGGATTGAATTGATGTCTGTCTAGTCTATAGAATAATGAGGATTCCTCTTCTCTATATAAATAAGTGTGAACAAGAGAAAATCTCTCCTAATGCGCAAGAAAATTAATAATCGAGTATACTAGGTAAGTACTTGTCAATATATCGAATATGCGTACTAGCTAGTCGATAGTTCGGTCAATAATTAGTTAATTAGTAAGTATAAGCTAATACACCCCCTAGGGAAGCCTATAATAATAGGGTTGCCTATGAAGCTTTTCTCGTTAGTATAAAGTTAGTTTATATAGACTTTTTATAGTGTTTTAGTTCTAAAAGAGCGTAATTTACTATTAAAGTATTTTCCTTACCTCTAGTATCCTTTTCTATCGATCTTATTATAGTGTTATCGTTATAATTTATTAGAGGTTTAACTACTTTATAAACCTATTATAAGGTTACTCTTCTAGTAGTTTAGTAAGTTCGTTAGCGCTTATTAATATTATAGCTACCTATTCTAGAGTAATGACTTTATTATTAACTAATTCTCTTATCTAGTACTTATAGATATTAATATATTTAAGTCGAGTTATAAGCTTATAGCTTAGTATTATAAATAAGCGAATTATCTATTAATTATTATAGAAGATATAGATATAGTTATAGATCTTAGGGCTTATTAGGAGGCTCTTTCCTATAGATCCTAGGAACCTCTTCTATTATATCGCTTTCTTTAAGACTTCTATTAGAGCGAGAAGCTTAGCCTCTATTAACGACGTTATAATTATACGCTATTAGTTTACTTTCTAACTAAATAGGCCTTTAAAGAGGTAGAAGATAAATCCTTACGAGCTTTTTCTATCGAAGCTATCGCCGAAAGCTATATCGGAGTAAATCCTAAGTTATTCTACCTTATTATCGCCTCGTTAGTAAACGATTCCTTAGTCCTTAGTACCGCTTAGATATCTAATAACTCTATTAGTAAGTAAGGTATACTTTAGCGATAGATTTCTTAAGAATTATACTAGTTATAAGGCCGTAAATAAGATATTAGGCCTTATTTAGATTATAACCTAGTTAATAGATCTAATCTTTTATTAATAGAGATAAATCTCCTCCGGAGTTATCTATTCCGGATTAGGCTCTAGCTTTTCTAGAGATAGTAGTATATTAGCTAGTTTATAATCCTCTAGGTTAAACCTTAAGGTTATCTTATTGATATAGGAGTCCTAGATTAATAAGAGAGTACCTCTCTATCGGTCTCTAACGATTCGAATGCCTAGGAACTAATTAGCTTTTAGTAAGTGCCTTAGTTTATAGATCTTACTAAGTTCTCGGATAAGGCCTTTAGCCTTTTCCTTATTATTCCTATAATAGATAAATAGAATATTATTAACGTAGAAGAAGACGATAATAAAGTTATTTTATAGTATATAGTTAACTCCTTTAACCTCCTTAAGGCCTAATCTAATAAGTCCTTCTATAAGTTCGCGATACTATAGGAGTAGTAATCTCTTTAATCCGTATAGGGCTCTTAAGAGCCTAAGGACCTTATCGTCGCTAAGCCCTTCTAGGGCTTTAATATAGACCTCCTTATTAAGTTTACTATTAAGGAAGATATTTATAGCGTCGGATTACTTTAATTCTAAGTTATATTCTACTATAAGGCTTATAAGGATCCTAAAGGTCTCTCCGATTAAGGTTACGGCGTAATTATCGCTCTCTATATACTATAAATTACCTCTAATATATAGCCTTACCTTAAACTTCTCTAGATATCCTTTATTATTAAACTTATACTTAAATACCTATATTAGTAGTAGAGGTTTCGAGATTATATATTAGGATTTAACCTCTTCCTAAGTTCCTCTTACTTAAAGTTCTTTAATCTTAATAGTAACTACTTTAAGCTATTCCTTTACGAAAGGATAAACCTTTATTTTATACTAGTAGCGAGATTCTTATAGTATAGAGTCTCGGTATCGTTTATAGGGATTTCCTCCCTTATTAAGTATAGTAGCGAATACTATATAATAGGCCGTAAGTCCTCTATTCTTAGTATTATCTAGTACTATTACGAATACTTAACGACGAGGTTTTAGTCGTCTTTAAGTACTAGGAGGAAGAATATTAGCTTTATCGAAGTTCGTACTTATATAATACGGAGGTCTATCCTCCTTAATACTTATCGGTATAGACTCTCGGCTTTCTATATTAGTTTTAGGTATCGTTATCGACCTCTCCGTTACTGTATCGGGCTCCGGAGTAGGATATATACCGGCCGTATAGCTTCTAGGGCCGAACCTATATTAGGGATTCTAATTAGGGTTAACCGATATAGCTATATTAGCTACCGTAAGATTAGTACCGTAAGAAGGAGTTAGTAGTAGAGTAGCTATATTTATAGACTAAATATCCTAAGGTTTAGCCTCGTCGGTACTAAGACTTAGATAAGGCTATAAAATTCTAATATTATATAACTTAGCCTCGTTACTAGCGCGAGGCTAGGTTTATAGTAGATACTATTATCGAATAACCTTTATAGTATTACCTATCTTATCGTCGGTAGTTTCGCTATTATTAAGGCTTCGTCTTCCTTTCTCTATAATTACCTTAATATTATCGACGATAGGGATAGTCCTAAGTAACTCTAGAAGTAGTAATTACTTTAGATCGTAGAAGGAATTATTATTAAAGGTAATATCTCTTACCTTAAGAATACGATATTTTCTAGGTTCCTATATATAATAGATATTCCTTAAATTATATTATAATATATAATTAGGGCTTACTAGAAGTCTTAGTATAGAAACGCTATTATTTCTATACTAAGCCTTTTATCTATACTAGAAGATCGGTAGGAGTTAAATAAGGAGAGGAAGGAGGTAACGAAGATAGATAGCAATAGAGATATTAGCTCCTATCGATAAGTTTTATTCCCTATTCTCGTTTTACCTAGTTTACTTAGTTACTATAATTACTAAATAACCTAGTTAAATAGTTTCGGTAATCCTTAAGACTTAAGTTATTTAGTTAGTTAGTTCTTACGACATTAAGGTCCTGCCGACTAGTTTACCTAATACTACCCCTAGATATCCTCCCTACTTAATAGGTCCTAGGTACCGACTTAGTTATCGCTAGTTATATTAGTACCTCCTAGCGGAGTCGAACCGACGACCTTAGTATTACTACTTAGTTATTACGCTCCCTAAGTAATTTTATCTTAAGAAGGGAAGGGTTAGGCGTATAGAGAGTAAATTAGTAAAGAGTAGATAAGTTAGACCTTTAATAACTAATTTAGAATAGATTAATAAGTATTTATCGGGCGGCGACGACGTTTATTCCTAAAAAGCTATCGCGAACTTTAAAATTATTATCTTAGAAAGGAATTCTAGGCCTTACCCGCTTAGGGGTAAGACTTTAGTAAGATAAGGGGTACCTAATTAGAAACTACGGATATAGTTTTAGTCTCCTAGAAGAAGGGGTACTCTAGATTTTTATTAGTAAAGGGCCGGGAAGGTAGTAGTTACCCTCTAGGATAGAAATATAATCCTCTAGGACCTCGAAAGCGACGAAATAAGGAAGGATCGGTAAAGAGGAAGGAATAACGTAAAAAATCGTCGCGAATAGAAAGAAAAAAGGTCTAAGGATAAGTAATTAATAACTAGAACGACCTCGAAAAGTTAGAAAATATCTAAAAATATCTTATTAGCTTTATAATTATTTTATTACTATTATACATTACCTTATTAGGACTTCTTAAATACCTAAGAGAGGTAGAGAAGACCTTAAAGCTTACTTTAATCGACCGAAGGAAATTATTTATTATCGTCTTTTCGCCTATTATAATAATATCGTTAGAGGGATTATTCTAAGGATCGGCTATTTTGTCTATTAGCGCCTCTTTAAGTAGTATAGGTAAGATCTTAAAGGAATATCGAGATATTTAGTATAAAGTAATACCGGCTACTATATTAGATTCTTATACGGTAAGGGTAATACCCTAGGGTTCGACGGAAGAAAGTAGCTATTTATACTTTAATAGTAAGAATATTACCGACTTTCTAAGTACTTTTAGCGAAATATATAAGGAGTATAGGGTAGCGGATAAAGCGAAGATATCTAGGGTAGTTAGATTCTATTTCCCGAAGATAGGTAAGTATCTAAGATATACGGAAGAATATTAATTAAAAGACTAGAGTAAAATAGAGAAAATAATAAAAAAGGAATAGAAATATACGAATAAAGATTACTAGATAAAAATACTAGAATTCCTTTAAGCTATAGCGGATAAGGAGCGGCGGATAAGTAATAATATTCGATCTTATAGCCGATAATTCGTAATGGCCGCTAAACCGATAATATTAGGCTAGAAGATTACTCCTTATATTACTAGTTCGCTATACTTATTAGGTCTTCCTAGAATAATAAGAGAAAAGACGATAAAGGACCTTAAAATAGATATAAATAAGCTAGAAGGATTCGACTTTATAAAGATTAGTAGTAAAGCGATAGAGGTCTAGGAGGCGTTAGAGGGAGTAAGCGAATTAGGAATAGCAATAAGGATAAATAATAAAGAATATACCGAGGAGATAGTAAAGGCTATACCTAATCGCCCGAAAAGAGATAAAATAACCGGAGAGAGTATACGTATTAAGGGAGAGAGTAAAGAATTAAAAAGGAAAACGATAGGAGGTAATTTAGTCCGGATTATTCCTACTTTATAAGTACCGTTAAAATCTAGATATAAGGACGAACTAGTATAGGCGATATAAAAATAGTTAATTTTACTAATTTAAGTTAAACTTAAAGCTATATAAGCGAGAATTAATAGCCTTAGTTAAGTATAAAGAGTACCCGTCGTAATAAATTTCTAATTTACGAGATAAGGATCGGCCTATTAGGGAGATCGATAGGCGAACTAGACCGGTAAAATATTATATTTCTTCTATAGAGGAGAATATTACCGTACGAATTATAAGATAATAAAGGAAATAATTACTAAAGGGAAAATCTATAAGAATAATAAAGGTAAACTTTACTTAGGCTAGAAAAGTAAAGGTACTTATATTATTCGGTTCCCGCCTTCTAGTTAAGAGCTAAACCTTTATTATTTAAAAAGGCTATTAGTAGGTAAAATATTAATAAGTCGCGTAAATACGGTTTCCTCTATTCGGCTAGGGATATATAGTAATAGAGGAGTTATTAATAAGGATACTAATAAGGAATATAAAAAAGAAATAATAGATATTACGGTAGCGAGGGCTAATCTAAGATCGAAGGCTAAAGACTCGGAAGCGAGTTATAGGTTAAGAGGAATTCCTAAAGTATTAAAGAGTAGGTAAAAAGACGAGTCTCGACTCCTAACTACGAAGTCTTTAAGAAGAGGAAATTATACTTAGATATTAGAAGCTAAAAAATAGAGGTTAGAATAGGCTAAACTAGTAGTAAAAGAGAGACCGTAACCTCTAGAAGTCCTAGAAACCCGAAGCTAGACTAAGGAAGGAGATTTCGAAATAGATAAAGTACCTATAACTATAAGGAAAGTTCGTCTAATACCTAATTCGAGACTTAGAAAAGAAAGACTAAATAAAGTCTTAGGGCGTATAGAAGGTCCTAAAAAGCTTACCGAATTAATCTTAAATTAAAAAGTAGAGGGCTTAATAGTTAAAGGTTTATTATCGGCTTCTAGTAAGTTACGTTACTTTATTTTTACTAGAAAGAATTAGGAGTATAATAAGATAGCTAAAGGAGTTACTACTAAGACGAGGTTAAATTTAGTACGACTCGATAGAGAAGGAGAGGAAAAGGAGTATAGGCTAAAGAAGATATTAGCTTACCCTCTACTTCTAATCTAGATAAGAATTAGAGAGATATAAGCTCTTTTAGACTATAGTACCGAAGTTAATATTATATCGTAAGAACTTATATAGAAGCTAGGACTACCGATATTAAAAGCTAATCCCTATACGACTATAATTAAATTTAATAGGGTTATATATTAATTTATTAGGACTATACCTAAACTAACTATAACTATTAGAGGAGTTAATATCGAAATTTATGCCTTTATTATTAATATACCTAACTCTAGCTATTCTTTAATTCTTAGAAATCCGTTTATCGATACGATATAAATAGAGTTATACTATAACGGGAAAGGGAGCTATATTATTTCCCTTATAAGCCCGACGAGTAGGAAAAGAGTATTTATGCCGTTAATCCCTCTTAATAAAGGGGAAAGTTAGCGGATTTAGATATTAGCTTTTAGGAGAAGAGATAGCACGGGAAACTAGGTCGCGAACGAAATAAAGAAGAGTCTTAGTTCGTATAATCGAGAGGCCGTTATATTTTATAGGCGATAGAAAGAGTAGTAAGAGGAAGGAGAAGTAGAGGATTAGGAAGGGAAAGGGGTAGATTAGAGCGAGACTAGTTTACGGAAAATAGACTAAGGGACCTATAAAAGCTTAGTATAGAAACGGACTATTTCTATACTAAGACTTTAAGTAAACTAGAATAGAAAGGGATAAGGACTAAGATTAAAGATTAATAGGCTTATAAGAGGATAGAAGACGAATTAAATCGTTAAGAGAAGGATAAAGTAGAAGAACTTTTAAGAGCTAGAGTACCTAAAGGGCGTTTTAAGGTAAGACCGAGTAGTAAGGCGGAATTTTAGAGGATTTCGAGAAAGGTTAATATATTAAGCTTAGAGTAAGATTTAGCTATAGAAAAAGAGAGTAGGAAATAGAGAAGAGGTACCTATAAGATATATATTAATACGTTATATAAGCGGAAAGGTATAAAGGTACTACCTTAGAATCCTTCTAAGAATAACGGTAGTAATTTAGGTAGAGAATTAGGCTAGAGGGAAAAGGTAATTACTTATAAAAAGAAGGCTCTAGCGTTCTTTTCCCTAAAATATAAGTATAATTAATAGCTACTACCTCGGCTTTATATAGTAGTAAGGGGCTATCGGTTAAAGCCTAAAAGGGTAGAGAGATACCTAATTAGGGATTCCTTAATACTAAATAAGAAGGATATCCTATTAGAAGTTTTATATAACTATAAGCTAGTATTATTATAGACCTTTAAAGAGATAGGGAGGGTAAGGACGGAAATTACTCCTCCTTATATAATTAGAATAGTTCCTTATAAAGCCTAGTAGGCGAAGAACTTTTATATTCCGAAGGTAATTAAACTAGAGGTAATTAAAATAGTAGAGAGCCGTTTAAAAAAGAATATCTTAGAATATAGATATAGACCGTATAGGAATACGTATTTCCTAGTTAAAAAGAAAAATAGGTAATATCGGCTCGTTATTACTATAATATTGATAAATTAAGTAACTATTAGGGATATAAATCTACTACCTTCGTCTAATAACTTTTCTAAGGAGTTTACGAGAATATTTATACTTTCGTTAATTAATTAGTTTTTTAGGTATAATTAGTTATAACTTATTAGGTAGAGTAAAGATATAATAGTAATCTAGATACCTTTAGGAATAATACGTTAAATAACCCTAGTATAAGGAGCTACTAACTCGGTACTATATTTTATAAGAGTATTAAATAGGATTCTAGCTATTTAGATACCGAGAAGGGCGAAACCCTTCGTTAATAATACGGGTATAAAAGGACCTAAGATAGACTATAAAGGAGAAGAAGTAGCGCTAGAAGTTCGGCGTTATATTCTCGAATATATTTAAAATTTAGATAAAGTACTAATAGATATTAAGAGGGCGGGGGCTACGATCTCGGGGAGAAATTATAGTTCTATTAGGATAGTTTAAGGATTATCGGGTATATCTATAATAAGTACGAACGGTATCTAGATAGTAAAAAGGTTAAAAAGATATTATTATAGCTAGCCTACTCGAATACTATAAAATTAAAGGGTTTTCTTAGAATATACGTATATTATTAAATCTAGGTTAAAAAGTTTACGTAAAAAGCTTTATTATTATATTATCTATTAAGGAAAGGAGTATTATAGGAATAGACTAAAGATTATAATAAGGCTATAGATATTATAAAGGAGGTACTAACTATAGCGCTAGCTTTAGTTAGTTTAGACTATTCGAAAGGAGTAGGAGTAGTATTTCTTAGTTTTAATACGAGCCTAACTAGATAGGGCGCGTAACTAGGGTAAGTAGAGAGAGAAGGGAAGAGACGATACCCGTTAAGATATAAAAGTAGCTTATAGTTAAAGGCTAAATCGGAATATAATATAGAAAAAAGGGAATATCGAGCGCTTTTAAAATCGTTAAAAAAGTTTCGCTACTAGTTATATAGAGTTTATTTTATCGTTAAAACGAATATAATAACTTTAGCTATATAGTTAAACTAATAAGTAACTAATCTACTAGGTATATTAGTAACTTAATAGTTAGTATAAATAAGACTTTTTAATTTTAAGGTACGATATATACTAGGAGCAAAAAACCTTATTACGGATACTCTCTTAAGACGTCCCGCTATAGAGAGAGACCTATTAGAGAGAGAAAGTAAAGAAGAGATTAATAATTAGGTAGAGGGGTAGTTCTACTCGGTTAGACTTATACCGATTAGAGTAGGAGGAGAGCGAGTAGAAGAAGATAAAGAGAGAGATATACCGTTTAAGGAAGAAGAATATTCTAAAGACTCGATTAAAATCGCGAAAATCCTAACTAGAGGGTTAAAAAGACCGGAGAATATATCGAGAGTAAAGTTTTCTTAATTAAGGAAGAGAGTATTAAATTATATTATATATTAGGGATACCTTTTTCGAATAGTAAATAAGACGAATTCTATAAGAAGGGTATTAGATAGGAAAGAAAGAAGGGAGGTAGTTTTAAGACTACTTTATAATAAGTCGAGATATCGAATAAAAGAATTTACTTATCGAAAGGTTATAAATCGATACTACTAGGATATAATATACGAAGATATAACGTAGTATATTAAGACCTATAAGGTATACTAATTTCGATTAAAGGCTAGAGTAAGAGAGGCTCTTTTTCTAACTTAAATAAATAAAAGATAGGCTAAAATATATATTAATATAACTTATATACCTCTATCTTAGGGAAAGCGGTTTCTAGTAGTAGTAAGAAGTAATTTTAGCGGATAGATTAAAGCTCGAGGAATTAAGGAGAATAATAGTAAATTAGTTACGAAGTTCCTTTAGAAGGATATTATTATAAGATATAGAATCTTTATAAAGATAGTAATAGATAGCGGACTAGAGAATAAGAAATTAATAGAGGAATTATTAGCGAAATATAATATTAAGAAAGTACTAATATTAGCTTATAATCCTTAAGTAAATAGAGTAGTAGAAGTAGGATATAAGCTAATTAAGGATATACTTTCGAAGATAAGTAGATTACCGAATAATAGAGACTAGATAAAATATTTATATACTATCCTATAGGCGGACTGTATAATAGTAAGGGCTAGTACTAGGATAACTCCCTATAAGGTAGAGTATCTTAATCGAGTAGTTCTACCTATTAAATTAGAATATTTAACTTAGAGTATTATACTATAAGAAGAAGTCTAGGATATAAGTAGTTTACTTACTAGTAGAGCTCGAGCCTTAGAAAGAAGAGAAGAAGATTTAGAAGAGGTAAAGTTAAGAATTCGTAGAATAAGAGAGTTAGGGAAGACGTACTTTAATTAGAGGAATTAAATAAGGAGAGAATCGTTATAACTAGAAATATTAGTGCTACTATATACTACTTTTGCGTAGATAAATATATTAAGTTTAAAAGTACTATAGTTTCGTTAGAATAGGCTATACCGAATTATATTAATTAACTAACTACGTAGGAATTATACTTTATAGGAATTAGATAGTATAATATTAAGAGGGACTTTTACTAGTTACCGTTTAAAGTAGTTTTATTCCCGTATAAATACCTTTCTAAGTACCGTTCTCGCTATTAAAGAACCCGTAGATTAATAGTATATACCTAAAGTAAGAAGATAGCCTAAAGTTACGGTTAAAGTATCGAGAATATTACTATAAAGATCGGAAGTTAAAGAAAACTAAGAAGAGATAGAATAAGTCGAAGAAGATAAAGAAGATAATAAGGAAGAATTCTAAAGAGGATAAGGTTAAGAGCTAATAATTAGGGAGGTAGATTACGGTATAAGATAAGGTTAGAATTAAGACTATAGGGAGATAAGAAAAGTAGGGCTATATAAAAGCTTAGTATAAAAACGGACTATTTTTATACTAAGACTTTAACTAGCGCGATTTTATAATATAGAATAGAAATACTTATAAGTCCGAGTTAAAAGGATATTAGTAGGAAAAACCTAGGGAGAAGTAGAAGTTAGGGGTAGGTTAGTACTAGAGAGAGTAGGGAACGAGAAGAAAGTTATAGTAAATAAAGTATAAGATAAAGGTAATAGTAGGAGATAATTTAGAAAAACTAAAATAGAATAGAGTAATTTTAATAAGAAAAGACTAATTAGAAAGGTTTCCGTTTCCGGGATATATAAAGAAGTAAGGAAGAACTTTAATTAAGGAGATTTAGTTAAGATAAATAGTAACTACGAGTAATAAAGAGAGGGTTAATCTCTTAAGAGATATATAAAAGTTTTAGTCTATATAGACCTCGATCTTACTCGCTCTTAGGTTATTAACTTCTTTATCTCTTCTAATACCTTTCCCTCGTTAGAATCCTTCTTCTTCTTCTCGAAGGCTTATTATTAATATAATTATAAGTTCTAGAGGTAGTTTTAATCCTTTTCCCTTACTTTATCTAGTTAATCTTCCCTATTACTTTTCTTTTTAAAGAGAAGACGTTAACTTATATCGTCTAGAGTCTAGAGTCTAGAGTCTAGAGTCTAGAGTTTTTCTTCTTCTTTCTTTTCTCCTTATTATTTTTTAGACCTAGATTTTAAGTAGTTACTTAGTTAAATAGTAGAAATATTATAGCTACCTAGAGATTCTTATAAGAATAAGAATAAGAAAGTAAAGCCTTTACTAAAGGGTTCGTTATTTAAAGCTCTAGTAACTTTATATCTTATTTATTACCCCTCCCTACGTCCTCCTCCTAAGCCGCCTATACTTAGCTATAATAGTAAAGATATTATAGTACCTATTAGAAATTATATACTTAGAATTTCGAATATATAAACCCTTAAGTTACCTTACCTAAAGACTAGGAAATCCGCTTTAATAATAGAATATCTAGAAGCTATTTACCTAGACGATTAAAGAGGCTATATCTAATTTCTTTCGGATTTTAATATTACTTAGACTTTATTATAATATACTATAGAAGAGGCGAGCCGTATTTTACTAAAATAGCTTAGTATTAGGCTACTTCTTAAGAGTAATATTTTAATAGACTTAGAAAAGAAGATTATATAATAGGCTAAGAATACTAGAGATCGGAGAATAAGATCGAAGAAAGTATATAATAACTTATAGAAAGGAGAATATACTAACGATAATACTAAGGCTACTAGCTTTTATAATCGAGAATTCGTTAATAACTTAATTATTCCCTTATATAGAGACGGCTATATTATTTTAGTTACGATTCGAGAAATACTAGAATAGCTTTCTAGTTATACCCCGCTTCGTTTACTTCGAGAAGCTAGCTACTAGTACGTCTATAAGTTAGCTAGTTTAGGTAGAATTAAGACGTTAAAAGAACTTAGACTTCGAGCTATTAACTTTAAAGAAGTTAGTAGAAGATAGATAGATATAGCTAGGAGCAATTTTACTTAATATAAAGAGTTTTTATCGGTAGTAAAATATTATTAGTTAATCTAGGTTAAGGGAATTTAGCTTAATTATAGATAAGTACTATATAACTTTATAAATATTATTAAGTCGGAAGGGAAGTTTAGAATAGCGGTAGTAGCGCCTAGCTATACTAAGAAGTAAGCTATAAAAGGAAAATAAATTATTAAGGTTAAAGAGGAACTAGATCCTTCGAGAAGGTCGACTCGCTAAAAGAAGCTACCTAAAATTAAGGCTAGTAACTTTAATAAGTATATTAATAATAATGTAGGCTTAAATAATAGTACGGGAATATAGCCCTTACCTCGGCTAAACTTACTAGTACCTTAGCCTATTTCGATTCTAGTTTTATAATAAGAACTAGTTATTCTAGTTCCTTAGCCGGTTATTTCCCTTAATTATAGGCCTAAGTAAAAGCCTATAACTCTAGATAATATTTAACTTAAGAATCGAGAAGAAGTATAAAAAGATATTCTTAAAGCTCTTAGCGAAATAGATTAAAGAAAGATTCGAGAATTAAGCGATAATAGCTTATTATCTTTAGTATCTATACCTATACCTTATCGTAAGTTTTCTCTAGCTATTAAGTTTAGGGTCTCGATACTAATCTCTACTAGAAGAATAATACTAAATAGAGAAGGGTCGCCTTAGGTTATACCTAATTCTTTAAAGAGGTTTTTTTATAAGAGGGTACCGAGTATAGCTTCTTCTATCGTTTCTATAAGAAATATTTATATAGTAAAGAAAATAAAGGATAGAACTAGGCCGGTAGAGGCTTAGTTAGTATAAGAGAGAGTTAAGTAAAGTTCTCTTGCCTTACCTACTAGAGTTAAACTTAATCTCTTACTTAATAATATTAGCTACTATAACCCTATTAAGAATCCTACCTAGGCGGAAAGTGCGGCTTAGATAATAATTATATCGAAATATAAGGCTCTAACGAATAACTAAGAGCCTAAGCTATATACCTTTTATTTTATAATAACCCGAATCGACGATACTATTCTTCTAGTATAGGTATTTATAAAGATTACCGAGAGTATTCCTTAGTTATATACGGCTAGATATTTAAGGATTACCTAGGCTTATAGGGAAGAAGTAAGCAAAATTATTAATACTATTAATTTATAGGATATCGGACTCGTAGTCTTAGAGGAAGCATTAAAGTATTAGTACTAGTATTTTAAAAATAAAGATATCTTAGTTTAATAAGGAGTAGTAGCTATTAGAGGATATAGTCTAAAATATAAAGATCTTTTAACTCTTCGATATAGACCTTAGGAATAGGGATAAGTAGTATTAGGCTAGTTATCTAGAGAGGTTATCTTCTATATAATTAGAGCGATTAGGGGATTAGTTCTAAATAATAATTTAAGGGTTATTAACCCGGTAGAGTTTATAGTAATAAGAGATACAATAAATAAAATCTTCCCTTATATATAGAATATTTATAATAAGGACGAGATTCGGATTATACCTATATATTCTCTAAGATATTAGTTTCTTATTATTATTAAACTAAGACTTAAGAGATATATTATCCTTAATTCTAGGGTTAATAGGCCTAATAAAGATATTAGCCTAAAAAATATAAGGAGGCTAATTAGTAGTACTTAGAATACGGACTTTATAAGGGCTCGAGTTTAATTAAATCGGTAATAGAATCTTATAGACTATAGACTTTAGGTTATCGAAAACTTTCGTATATATTATAGGAATAAGTAACCTTATATAGTTTAAGTTAATCCTTATTATAGAGTAAGGGTAGTATACGAAATAGTAAAATATACTTTAAAATTATAGCGGTTACTAGAAGGAGTCTTAATTACTAGGGAGATAGTAGACGAGCGGAGACGAGAGATAAGTAAGGAGATTATTCCGGAGAAAGTATTGCGTATTACGTAAGGAAGCCGTAAATTATAGAGACAACTTGGTTAAGGGAATAGCTAGGACTTAAGCTAGTTATTAAAATAATAATAAGCTATACTTTCTTTTTTTTCTTATTATTACTATCGTTACGGACGAGGTTATCTTCGCTAATAATCGAGGAGGAATATAATATATAATTAGGGCTTACTAGAAGTCTTAGTATAGAAACGCTATCGTTTCTATACTAAGCCTTTTATCTATACTAGAAGATCGGTAGGAGTTAAATAAGGAGAGGAAGGAGGTAACGAAGATAGATAGTAATAGAGATATTAGCTCCTATCGATAAGTTTCGTTCCCTATTCTCGTTTTGCCTAGTTTACTTAGTTACTATAATTACTGAATAACCTAGTTAAATAGTTTCGGTAATCCTTAAGACTTAAGTTATTTAGTTAGTTAGTTCTTGTGACATTAAGGTCCTACCGACTAGTTTACCTAATACTACCCCTAGATATCCTCCCTACTTAATAGGTCCTAGGTACCGACTTAGTTATCGCTAGTTATAATATCTAATAAGGTAACCGATCTATACGCGCGGCTTTAATTTATCGCGGCGTATAATATCCTTATTAAGGAAGTAAGCCTTATATTATAATATATAATTAGGGCTTACTAGAAGTCTTAGTATAGAAACGCTATTATTTCTATACTAAGCCTTTTATCTATACTAGAAGATCGGTAGGAGTTAAATAAGGAGAGGAAGGAGGTAACGAAGATAGATAGTAATAGAGATATTAGCTCCTATTAACAAGTTTCGTTTCCTATTCTCGTTTTGTCTAGTTTACTTAGTTACTATAATTACTAAATAACCTAGTTAAATAGTTTCGGTAATCCTTAAGACTTAAGTTATTTAGTTAGTTAGTTCTTGCGATATTAAGGTCCTACCGACTAGTTTACCTAATACTACCCCTAGATATCCTTCCTACTTAATAGGTCCTAGGCACCGACTTAGTTATCGCTAGTTATATTAGTGCCTCCTAGCGGAGTCGAACCGACGACCTTAGTATTACTACTTAGTTATTACGCTCCCTAAGTAATTTTATCTTAAGAAGGGAAGGGTTAGGCGTATAGAGAGTAAATTAGTAAAGAGTAGATAAGTTAGACCTTTAATAACTAATTTAGAATAGATTAATAAGTATTTATCGGGCGGCGACGACGTTTATTCCTAAAAAGCTATCGTGAACTTTAAAATTATTATCTTAGAAAGGAATTCTAGGCCTTACCCGCTTAGGGTAAGACTTTAGTAAGATAAGGGGTACCTAATTAGAAACTACGGATATAGTTTTAGTCTCCTAGAAGAAGGGGTACTCTAGATTTTTATTAGTAAAGGGCCGGGAAGGTAGTAGTTACCCTCTAGGATAGAAATATAATCCTCTAGGACCTCGAAAGCGACGAAATAAGGAAGGATCGGTAAAGAGGAAGGAATAACGTAAAAAATCGTCGCGAATAGAAAGAAAAAAGGTCTAAGGATAAGTAATTAATAACTAGAACGACCTCGAAAAGTTAGAAAATATCTAAAAATATCTTATTAGCTTTATAATTATTTTATTACTATTATACGTTACCTTATTAGGACTTCTTAAATACCTAAGAGAGGTAGAGAAGACCTTAAAGCTTACTTTAATCGACCGAAGGAAATTATTTATTATTGTCTTTTCGCCTATTATAATAATATCGTTAGAGGGATTATTCTAAGGATCGGCTATTTTGTCTATTAGCGCCTCTTTAAGTAGTATAGGTAAGATCTTAAAGGAATATCGAGATATTTAGTATAAAGTAATACCGGCTACTATATTAGATTCTTATACGGTAAGGGTAATACCCTAGGGTTCGACGGAAGAAAGTAGCTATTTATACTTTAATAGTAAGAATATTACCGACTTTCTAAGTACTTTTAGCGAAATATATAAGGAGTATAGGGTAGCGGATAAAGCGAAGATATCTAGGGTAGTTAGATTCTATTTCCCGAAGATAGGTAAGTATCTAAGATATACGGAAGAATATTAATTAAAAGACTAGAGTAAAATAGAGAAAATAATAAAAAAGGAATAGAAATATACGAATAAAGATTACTAGATAAAAATACTAGAATTCCTTTAAGCTATAGCGGATAAGGAGCGGCGGATAAGTAATAATATTCGATCTTATAGCCGATAATTCGTAATGGCCGCTAAACCGATAATATTAGGCTAGAAGATTACTCCTTATATTACTAGTTCGCTATACTTATTAGGTCTTCCTAGAATAATAAGAGAAAAGACGATAAAGGACCTTAAAATAGATATAAATAAGCTAGAAGGATTTAACTTTATAAAGATTAGTAGTAAAGCGATAGAGGTCTAGGAGGCGTTAGAGGGAGTAAGCGAATTAGGAATAGCGATAAGGACAAATAATAAAGAATATACCGAGGAGATAGTAAAGGCTATACCTAATCGCCCGAAAAGAGATAAAATAACCGGAGAAAGTATACGTATTAAGGGAGAGAGTAAAGAATTAAAAAGGAAAACGATAGGAGGTAATTTAGTTCGGATTATTCCTACTTTATAAGTACCGTTAAAACCTAGATATAAGGACGAACTAGTATAGGCGATATAAAAATAGTTAATTTTACCGATTTAAGTTAAACTTAAAGTTATATAAGTAAGAATTAATAGTCTTAGTTAAGTATAGAGAGTACCTATCGTAATAAATTCCTAATTTACGAGATAAGGATCGGCCTATTAGGAAGATCGATAGGCGAACTAGACCGGTAAAATATTATATTTCTTTTATAGAGGAGAATATTACCGTATAAATTATAAGATAATAAAGGAAATAATTACTAAAGGGAAAATCTATAAGAATAATAAAGATAAACTTTACTTAGGCTAGAAAAGTAAAGGTACTTATATTATTCGGTTTCCGCTTCCTAGTTAAGAGCTAAACCTTTATTATTTAGAAAGGCTATTAGTAGGTAAAATATTAATAAGTCGCGTAAATACGGTTTCCTCTATTCGGCTAGGAATATATAGTAATAGAGGAGTTATTAATAAGGATACTAATAAGGAATATAAGGAAGAAATAGTAGGTATTACGGCGGCGAGGGCTAATCTAAGATCGAAGGCTAAAGACTCGGAAGCGAGTTATAGGTTAAGAGGAATTCCTAAAGTATTAAAGAGTAGGTAGAAAGACGAGTCTCGACTCCTAACTACGAAGTCTTTAAGAGAAGAAAATTATACTTAGATATTAGAAGCTAAAAAATAGAGGTTAGAATAGGCTAAACTAGTAGTAAAAGAGAGGCCGTAACCTCTAGAAGTCCTAGAAACCCGGAGCTAGACTAAGGAAGGAGATTTCAAAATAGATAAAGTACCTATAACTACGAGGAAAGTTTATCTAATACCTAATTCGAGACTTAGAAAAGAAAGACTAAATAAAGTCTTAGGGCGTATAGAAGGTCCTAAAAAGCTTACCGAATTAATCTTAAATTAAAAAGTAGAGGGCTTAATAGTTAAAGGTTTACTATCGGCTTCTAGTAAGTTATATTACTTTATTTTTACTAGAAAGAATTAGGAGTATAATAAGATAGCTAAAGGAGTTACTATTAAGATAAGGTTAAATTTAGTACGACTCGATAGAGAAGGAGAGGAAAAGGAGTATAGGCTAAAGAAGATATTAGCTTACCCTCTACTTCTAATCTAGATAAGGATTAGAGAGATATAAGCTCTTTTAGACTATAGTACCGAAGTTAATATTATATCGTAAGAACTTATATAGAAGCTAGGACTATTAATATTAAAAGCTAATCCCTATACGACTATAATTAGATTTAATAGGGTTATATATCGATTTACTAGGACTATACCTAAACTAACTATAACTATTAGAGGAGTTAATATCGAAATTTATACCTTTATTATTAATATACCTAACTTTAGCTATTCTTTAATCCTTAGAAATCTATTTATTAATATAGTATAAATAGAGTTATACTATAACGGGAAAGGGAGCTATATTATTTCCCTTATAAGCCTAATGAGTAGGAAAAGAGTATTTATACCGTCGATCCCTCTTAATAAAGGGGGAAGTCGGCGGATTTAGATATTAGCTTTTAGGAGAAGAGATAGTACGGGAAACTAGGTCGCGAACGAAATAAAGAAGAGTCTTAGTTCGTATAATTAAGAGGCCGTTATATTTTATAGGCAATAGAAAGAGTAGTAAGAGAAAGAAGGAGTAAAGGATTAGGAAGGGAAAGGGATAGATTAGAGTAAGACTAGTTTACGGAAAATAGACTAAGAGACCTATAAAAGCTTAGTATAGAAACGGACCGTTTCTATACTAAGACTTTAAGTAAACTAGAATAGAAAGGAATAAGGACTAAGATCGAAGATTAATAGGCTTATAAGAGGATAGAAGATAAATTAAATCGTTAAGAGAAGAATAAAATAGAAGAACTTTTAAGAGCTAGAGTACCTAAAGGGCGTTTTAAGGTAAGACCGAGTAGTAAGGCGGAATTTTAGAGGACTTCGAGAAAGGTTAATATATTAAGCTTAGAGTAAGATTTAGCTATAGAAAAAGAGAGTAGGAAATAGAGAAGAGGTACCTATAAGATATATATTAATACGTTATATAAGCGGAAAGGTATAAAGGTACTACCTTAGAATCCTTCTAAGAATAACGGTAGTAATCTAGGTAGAGAATTAGGCTAGAGGGAAAAGGTAATTACTCGTAAAAAGAAGGCTCTAGTATTCTTTTCCCTAAAATATAAGTATAATTAATAGCTACTACCTCGACTTTATATAGTAGTAAGGAGCTATTAGTTAAAGCCTAAAAGGGTAGAGAGATACCTAATTAGGGATTCCTTAATACTAAATAAGAAGGATATCCTATTAGAAGTTTTATATAACTATAAGCTAGTATTATTATAGACCTTTAAAGAGATAGGGAGGGTAAGGACGAAAATTACTCCTCCTTATATAATTAGAATAGTTTCTTATAAAGCCTAGTAGGCGAAGAACTTTTATATTCCGAAGGTAATTAAACCGGAGGTAATTAAAATAGTAGAGAGCCGTTTAAAAAAGAATATCTTAGAATATAGATATAGATTGTATAGGAATATATATTTCCTAGTTAAAAAGAAAAATAGGTAATATTAGCTCGTTATTACTATAATATTAATAAATCGAGTAACTATTAGGGATACGAATCTACCGCCTTCGTCTAATAACTTTTTTAAGGAGTTTACGGGAATATTTATACTTTCGTTAATTAATTAGTTTTCTAGGTATAATTAGTTATAACTTACTAGGTAGAGTAGGGATATAATAGTAATCTAGACGCCTTTAGAGATAATATATTAAATAACTCTAGTATAAGGAGCTACTAACTTAGTATTGTATTTTATAAGAGTATTAAATAGGATTCTAGCTATTTAGATATCGAGAAGGGCGAAACCCTTTATTAATAATATAAATATAAAAGGACCTAAGATAGACTATAGAGGAGAAGAAGTAGCGCTAGGAGTTCGGCGTTATATTCTCGAATATATTTAAAATTTAGATAAAGTACTAATAGATATTAAGAGGGCGGGGGCTACGATCTCGGGGGAGAAATTATAGTTCTATTAGGATAGTTTAAGGATTATCGGGTATATCTATAATAAGTACGAACGGTATCCGGATAGTAAAAAGGTTAAAAAGATATTATTATAGCTAGCCTACTTAAATACTACGGAATTAAAGGATTTTCTCGAAATATATATATATTATTAAATCTAGGTTAAAAAGTTTACGTAAAAAGCTTTACCGTTATATTATCTATTAAGGAAAGGAGTACCGTAGGAATAGACTAAAGATTATAACGAGGCTATAGATATTATAAAGGAGGTACTAACTACGGCGCTAGCCCTAGTTAGTTTAGACTATTCGAAAGGAGTAGGAGTAGTATTTCTTAGTTTTAATGCGAGCCTAACTAGATAGAGTATATAACTAGGGTAAGTCGAGAGAGAAGGGAAGAGACGATACCTATTAAGATATAAGAGTAGCTTATAGTTAAAGGCTAAATCGGGATATAATATAGGAAAAAGGGAATATCGAGCGCTTTTAAAATCGTTAAAAAAGTTTCGCTACTAGTTATACGAAGTTTATTTTATCGTTAAAACGAATATAATAACTTTAACTATATAGTTAAACCGATAAGTAACTAATCTACTAGGTATATTAGTAACTTAATAGTTAGTATAGATAAAACTTTTTAATTTTAAGGTACGATATATACTAGAAGCGAAAAACCTTATTACGGACGCTCTCTTAAGACGTTCCGCTATAGAGAGAGACCTATTAGAGAGAGAAAGTAAAGAAGAGATTAATAATTAGGTAGAGGGGTAGTTCTACTCGATTAGACTTATATTAATTAGAGTAGAAGGAGAGTAAGTAGAAGAAGATAAAGAGAGAGATATACCGTTTAAGGAAGAAGAATATTCTAAAGACTCGATTAAAATCGCGAAAATCCTAACTAGAGGGTTAAAAAGACCGGAGAATATATTAAGAGTAAAGTTTTCTTAATTAAGGAAGAGAGTATTAAATTATATTATATATCGGGGATACCTTTTTCGAATAGTAAATAAGACGAATCCTATAAGAAGGGTATTAGATAGGAAAGAAAGAAGGGAGGTAGTTTTAAGACTACTTTACGATAAGTCGAGATATCGAATAAAAGAATCTACCTATCGAAAGGTTATAGATTAATACTACTAGAATATAATATATAAAGATATAATATAGTATATTAAGACTTATAAGGTATACTAATTTTGATCGAAGGCTAGAGTAAGAGAGGCTCTTTTTCTAACTTAGATAAATAAAAGATAGGCTAAAATATATATTAATATAACTTATATACCTCTATTTTAGGGAAAGCGATTTCTAATAGTAATAAGAAGTAATTTTAGCGGATAGATTAAAGCTTAAGGGATTAAGGAGAATAATAGTAAATTAGTTACGAAGTTCCTTTAGAAGGATATTATTATAAGATATAGAATCTTTATAAAGATAATAATAGATAGCGGACTAGAGAATAAGAAATTAATAGAGGAATTATTAGCGAAATATAATATTAAGAAAGTACTAATATTAGCTTATAATCCTTAAGTAAATAGAGTAGTAGAAGTAGAATATAAGCCGATTAAGGATATACTTTCGAAGATAAGTAGATTACCGAATAATAGAGACTAGATAAAATATTTATATACTATCCTATAGGCGGACTGTATAATAGTAAGGGCTAGTACTAGAATAACTCCCTATAAGGTAGAGTACCTTAATCGAGTAGTTCTACCTATTAAATTAGAATATTTAACTTAAAGTATTATACTATAGGAAGAAGTCTAGAATATAAGTAGTTTACTTACTAGTAGAGCTCGAGCCTTAGAAAGAAGAGAAGAAGATTTAGAAGAGATAAAGTTAAGAATTCGTAGGATAAGAGAGTTAGGGAAGACGTACTTTAATTAGAGGAATTAAATAAGGAGAGAACCGTTATAACTAGGAATATTAGTGCTACTATATACTACTTTTATATAGATAAATATATTAAGTTTAAAAGTACTATAGTTTCGTTAGAATAGGCCGTACTAAATTATATTAATTAACTAACTACGTAGGAATTATACTTTATAGGAATTAGATAATATAATATTAAGAGAGACTTTTACTAGTTATCGTTTAAAGTAGTTTTATCTTCGTATAGATACCTTTTTAAGTACCGTTCCTGCTATTAAAGAACTCGTAGATTAATAGTATATATCTAAAGTAAGAAGGTAGCCTAGAGTTACGGTTAAAGTACCGAGAATATTACTATAAAGATCGGAAGTTAAAGAAAACTAAGAAGAGATAGAATAAGTTAAAGAAGATAAAGAAGATAATAAAGAAGAATTCTAAAGAGGATAAGATTAAGAGCTAATAATTAGGGAGGTAGATTAAGGTATAAGATAAGGTTAGAATTAAGACTATAGGGAGATAAGAAAAGTAGGGCTATATAAAAGCTTAGTACGAAAACGGATTATTTTTATACTAAAACTTTAACTAGCGCGGTTTTATAATATAGAATAGAAATACTTATAAGTCCGAGTTAAGAGAATATTAGTAGGAAAAACCTAGGGAGAAGTAGAAGTTAGGGGTAGGTTAGTACTAGAGAGAGTAGAGAATAAGAAGAAAGTTATAGTAAATAAAGTATAAGATAAAGGTAATAGTAGAAGATAACTTAGAAAAACTAAAATAGAATAGAGTAATTTTAATAAGAAAAGACTAATTAGGAAGGTTTCCGTTTCTAGGATATATAAAGAAGTAAGGAAGAACTTTAATTAAGGAGATTTAGTTAAGGTAAATAGTAACTACAAGTAATAAAGAGAGGGTTAATCTCTTAAGAGATATATAAAAGTTTTAGTCTATATAGACCTCGATCTTACCCGCTCTTAGGTTATTAACTTCTTTATCTCTTCTAATACCTTTTCTTCGTTAGGATCCTTCTTCTTCTTCTTAAAGGCTTATTATTAATATAATTATAAGTCCTAGAGGTAGTTTTAATCCTTTTCCCTTACTTTATCTAATTAATCTTTCCTATCGCTTCTCTTCTTAAAGAGAAGATATTAACTTATACCGTCTAGAGTCTAGAGTCTAGAGTTTTTCTTCTTCTTCCTTTTCTTCTTATTATTTTTTAGACCTAGATTTTAAGTAGTTACTTAGTTAAATAGTAGAAATATTATAGCTACCTAGAGATTCTTATAAGGATAAGAATAAGAAAGTAAAGCCTTTACTAAAGGGTTTACTATTTAAAGCTCTAGTAACTTTATATCTTATTCGTTACCCCTCCCTACGTTCTCCTCCTAAGCCGCCTATACTTAGCTATAATAGTAAAGATATTATAGTACCTATTAGAAATTATATACTTAGAATTTCGAATATATAAACCCTTAAGTTACCTTACCTAAAGACTAGGAAACTCGCTTCGATAATAGAATATCTAGAAGCTATTTACCTAGACGATTAAAGAGGCTATATCTAATTTCTTTCGAATTTTAATATTACTTAGACTTTATTATAATATACTATAGAAGAGGCGAGCTATATTTTACTAGAATAGCTTAGTATTAGGCTACTTCTTAAGAGTAATATTTTAATAGACTTAGAAAAGAAGATTATATAATAGGCTAAGAATACTAGAGATCGGAGAATAAGATCGAAGAAAGTATATAATAACTTATAGAAAGGAGAATATACTAACGATAATACTAAGGCTACTAGCTTTTATAATCGAGAATTCGTCGATAACTTAATTATTCCCTTATATAGAGACGGCTATATTATTTTAGTTACGATTCGAGAAATACTAGAATAGCTTTCTAGTTATATCCCGCTTCGTTTGCTTTAAGAAGCTAGCTACTAGTACGTCTATAGGTTAGCTAGTTTAGGTAGGATTAAGACGTTAAAAGAACTTAGACTTTAAGCTATTAACTTTAAAGAAGTTAGTAGAAGATAGATAGATATAGCTAGGAGTAATTTTACTTAATATAAAGAGTTTTTATCGGTAGTAAAATATTATTAGTTAATTTAGGTTAAGAGAATTTAGCTTAATTATAGATAAGTACTATATAACTTTATAAATATTATTAAATCGGAAGGAAAGTTTAGAATAGCGGTAGTAGTGCCTAGCTATACTAAGAAGTAAGCTATAAAAGGAAAATAAATTATTAAGGTTAAAGAGGAACTAGATTCTCCGAGAAGATCGACTCGCTAAAAGAAGCTACCTAAAATTAAGGCTAGTAACTTTAATGAGTATATTAATAATAATATAGGCTTAAATAATAGTACGAGGATATAGCCCTTACCTCGGCTAAACTTACTAGTACCTTAGCCTATTCTAATTCTAGTTTTATAATAAGAACTAGTTATTCTAGTTCCTTAGCTAGTCGTTTCCCTTAATTATAGGCCTAAGTAAAAGCCTATAACTCTAGATAATATTTAACTTAAGAATCGAGAAGAAGTATAAAAAGATATTCTTAAAGCTCTTAGCGAAATAGATTAAAGAAAGATTCGAGAATTAAGCGACGATAGCTTATTATCTTTAGTACCTATACCTATACCTCGTCGTAAGTTTTCCCTAGCTACTAAGTTTAGGGTCTCGACACTAATCTCTACTAGAAGAATAATACTAAATAGAGAAGGGTCGCCTTAGGTTATACCTAATTCTTTAAAGAGGTTTTTTTATAAGAGGGTATCGAGTATAGCTTCTTCTATCGTTTCTATAAGGAATATTTATATAGTAAAGAAAATAAAGGATAGAACTAGGCCGATAGAGGCTTAGTTAGTATAAGAGAGAGTTAAGTAAAGTCCTCTTACCTTACCTACTAGAGTTAAACTTAATCTCTTACTTAATAATATTAGCTACTATAACCCTATTAAGAATTCTACCTAGGCGGAAAGTACGGCTTAGATAATAATTATATTAAAATATAAGGCTCTAACGAATAACTAAGAGCCTAAGCTATATACCTTTTATTTTATAATAACCCGAACTAACGATACTATTCTTCTAGTATAGGTATTTATAAAGATTACCGAGAGTATTCCTTAGTTATATATAGCTAGATATTTAAGGATTACCTAGGCTTATAGGGAAGAAGTAAGTAAAATTATTAATACTATTAATTTATAGGATATCGGACTTATGGTCTTAGAGGAAGTATTAAAGTATTAGTACTAGTATTTTAAAAATAAAGATATCTTAGTTCGATAAGGAGTAGTAGCTATTAGAGGATATAGTCTAAAATATAAAGATCTTTTAACTCTTCGATATAGACCTTAGGAATAGGGATAGGTAGTATTAGGCTAGTTATCTAAAGAGGTTATCTTCTATATAATTAGAGCGATTAGGGGATTAGTTCTAGATAATAATTTAAGGGTTATTAACCCGGTAGAGTTTATAGTAATAAGAGATACGATAAATAAAATCTTCCCTTATATATAGAATATTTATAATAAGGACGAGATTCGAATTATACCTATATATTCTCTAGAATATTAGTTTCTTATTATTATTAAACTAAGACTTAAGAGATATATTATTCTTAATTCTAGGGTTAATAGGCCTAATAAAGATATTAGCCTAAAAAATATAAGGAGGCTAATTAGTAGTACTTAGAATACGGACTTTATAAGGGCTCGAGTTTAATTAAATCGGTAATAGAATCTTATAGACTATAGACTTTAGGTTATCGAAAACTTTCGTATATATTATAGGAATAAGTAACCTTATATAGTTTAAGTTAATCCTTATTATAGAGTAAGGGTAGTATACGAAATAGTAAAATATACTTTAAAATTATAGCGGTTACTAGAAGGAGTCTTAATTACTAGGGAGATAGTGGACGAGCGGAGATAAGAGATGAGTAAGGAGATTATTCCGGAGGAAGTACTACGTATTACGTAAGGAAGCCGTAAATTATAGGGACGACTTAGTTAAGGGAATAGCTAGGACTTAAGCTAGTTATTAAAATAACGATAAGCTATACTTTCTTTTTTTTCTTATTATTACTATCGTTACGGACGAGGTCGTCTTCGCTAATAATCGAGGAGGGATATAATGTGTAATTAGGGCTTACTAGAAGTCTTAGTATAGAAATGCTATTGTTTCTATACTAAGCCTTTTATCTATACTAGAAGATCGGTAGGAGTTAAATAAGGAGAGGAAGGAGGTAACGAAGATAGATAGTAATAGAGATATTAGCTCCTATTAATAAGTTTCGTTCCCTATTCTCGTTTTGCCTAGTTTACTTAGTTACTATAATTACTAAATAACCTAGTTAAATAGTTTCGGTAATCCTTAAGACTTAAGTTATTTAGTTAATTAGTTCTTGCGATATTAAGGTCCTGCCGACTAGTTTACCTAATACTACCCCTAGATATCCTCCCTACTTAATAAGTCCTAGGTACCGACTTAGTTATCGCTAGTTATAATATCCTATTAGATATAAGTAAGTATAAGTAGGCTTTTTACTTAATATTATCTTAATAGGGGTCTTCTATTATACCTATCGGTACGGGATCCTATTAAGGAGATATCCCGCCGTTATAATAATCTTAGGCTATAAGTCGGCTAGAAGATTTACCTATACTCTTATATATCTTACTAGAGTTACGATTACGCGCCCGGCTCTCTCGGTATACCTATTTTACGTAGGAGTTCTTAGGGATAACCTTTCTATAGTTAATCCTCGATCCTATATAAGGATATTAAAGTCTTTTCCTAATAAGGTCTCTCCGTCGAGCCTTATAAATATAACTTAGCGATTATACCTCGTTTTAACGATATTAAGGTAAGAGGTAAGCGCCTATAGACTATCGCTCTTCCTTAGGAGCGTATATACGTAATTTATTCCTATAACGAAGTATTTAAAGTAAGTAACCTAATTATACCTATTATACCTATTTAATAGGTCTATTAAGTCGAAGGAGACTCTCTTAAAGGGACCTATAGTAGATTCCTCCTATTCTAAAAGCCTAGAGATCTATTAAGTTACCTTTAATAGTCGATAGGGTTTATAGGGAGTTATTTTAGTAGAGTTCTCGTCGAGTACTACGTCGGCGGATACCTCTTATAGGTATAAGATTAATTCCTTACTTAGGTAGCCTAGTGTACGATACTATTCGCTTATTAACTTATAGACTACCTCGGAGGGTTTATATATAGCGAAATTTTAGTGTATTTAGTCCGTCGATAGAAGCTAATAACTATTACTTAGAGTAAGGTCGTATAAGGCTCCCTTATAATAAAATAGCTTATCCTTACGAGTATTCTAGTAGATACCTTTACGGCTAAGTCTCGCTAATAATACTAAGTTAGATAGGAAGCCTAGGATATAAGCGACGTCGAGGAGTTATATAATCTTCGTTTATAAGTCGGTTTTAACCGATATAGTTACTATTCTATAGGCTTTAATAGGATATAAGGTTATTCCGGCCTAAACTACTTACCTATTACTTAGTAAGGTCTTATTAAAGCCTCTTAAGTTATTAGTAATATAGATATTAGATCCTAAATTAAGGATCTATCCTAATAAGATATCTCCTTATCGGAGGAGATTCCTTTCTATTATTACTACTATAGCGATAGTAACTTATAAGTCCTTCTTCTTATAGGAGGAGATAAAATCCTTAAACCTCTTCTTAAGTTTTAGACTATTAACGACCTTATTATAGACCTTCTTCTTAGTATTAGGTCTAACTATCTACTATAAGAGTCTAAGATTAGGATTTAGATAGTAATCCTTCTCTATCGGGTAGTTTCCTCTATATATATACTTTCTAGGTTACGAAGGTAGTTAATCCTTATTTAAGGATTATTATTTAACGTTAAATGTGAAGTGTAATATCCTACTCCCTATCGTCGTCGGTATATACCTATATAAGTTACGATACTTATTAAGGACCTAAAGGAGTATATTCTTCGTCTCTATATCGTCTATCTATATAAGGTAACTAGTTATAAAGCCTCCGTTAATGCCTCTTATAGTATTAAGGAAGTCTATAATAGGTTAAGTACCTAAGGCTTCTAGAATTCCTTTATTCTAAGCTCGAGTAGCTATATCTTCCTATTAGTCTATCTAATATAGGATATCCTTAGTCTTTAGATACTCCTTAAGAGCTTAATATTTAGCTAGAATAGTACTCTTTAAGGCTCCTAACGAGGAAGCGACTCGAATCTTTAGTTAAGTAAATTACTCCGCTACTAAGGTAGCCTTCTTTAAGTATAACTTAAAGTTCGGTAAAATCGACGATATAATCGTTTCGCTAATCTTTTTAATTAATTTATTAACGGTATTATACTCCTTAATTTATTTATTATAGAGCTTTTTATCTATAAGGAATAATTCCTTCTAGGCTACTATTAGTTAGTCGAACGATATCGCTTTCTTCTAATATTTCGTAAACGTTAGAATAGTAGGTTTTATTAAGGAAAGCCTTTCCTTACGGGAAGGATCTAGATATCCCTAGATATCTTCGCGAACTACGTCTAACTAGACTTATAGAATCTATTAAGGCTAATTATCGGAACTTCTTAAAACCTTTAGAACCTTTAAATTAGGAGATATTTCCTCGTTAGATATATTATTATTACTATAATAATTATATAGTCGGTATACTATCCTAATTCGGTAACCGAGATTCGTTTTAGTACGAATAACGTTATAAGTTAACTAATTAGGATATCGGAATAATAATACTAAGTAATTTAGCGTAGTAACTTAGTATCGGATATTTTCCGGGCTTATAACTATTAGCTTTATAAGCGTCGACGAAATAACTATTAATATACATAAATAGATTAAATTAATATCTATCTAGTCTATAGAATAATAAGGATTCCTCTTCTCTATATAAATGAGTGTGAACAAGAGAAAATCTCTCCTGATGCGCAAGAAAATTAATAATCGAGTACACTAGGTGAGTGCTTGTCAATATATCGAATATGCGCACTGGCTAGTCGATAGTTCGGTCAATAATTGGTTGATTAGTAAGCACAAGCCAACACAACCTGACCTTCTAAAAGATAACTTATTAGGAGACAGTATTTGCTCACTCGTGAAATTACATTAGCCATTTAATAGATGCAATCCGACTTAACATTATCATCACCTTGAGCCTCAGCACCGCATTCCCAGCCTTGCGGCCTCAGTGCCCACTAAGTAGTGTCACGACCCTCCTCCCCCGATCCTATCATCCGTGCGGAAGCAATATCATCACAACACCGTCTCTCACTCAAAACGATGAAAGCCCCCACCGAAACCACTGCTCACACACCCCTAGCCGTTCCATCGCAGAACAATGCATCGGACTGTCTGTGCCATCCGTCCGTTCTAAGCGCGTTTCGACTGGGTTTCTCCATTCCCCCAGCCGTAGCAGCAGGAGCGTACTTCCACGACAGACAGACTCAGCTTGTAGAAATATCCACCCTCAAGATCCCCTCCATCCCATCCCATCCCATCCCATTCCATTCCATGGCTTCTTCTCATTCATCCTGCCCTCCCAGTCTCCCCATTTCCACTGCCGCTCTCGTCCTCCCTCTCCCCACTAAAAATCCTCACACTTGACCACAAACAACGCGACAACCTCATACGGATGCGCGTCTCTCAAAGCCTTGACCGCGCGCTTCACGACCGCCGTGCCCACAACCACCATCTCGACTCTATCCTCGTCGACGAATGTGACTTGGCCGACATTGCCGATGAACGGGTCGGCGTGCGCCGTTGGCCGGAACCGGCCTGTGCCCCGCGATACATACGCCGTGTCGATGTATTTCGCCCCTGAGGTCGAGGATGGAGATTGAGATGAGACCGAGGTTGAGGTTGGCTGTGATTGTGGTGGTGGTGATGCTGATGATGACGATGCTACAGGGGGATTGTTTGGCCATGTCCCCGCGCCCGTGGCGTGGATGGCTGCGAGGATCGCATCGGTGTGCTCGGGCGGCGTGTAGAAGGTGAGTTTGTAGATTGTGTTGTCGTCTTCGCTGGAGTTGTTGGCCGGGACAGCGGTAGTGAGAGCGGGAGCGGGAGTGGTCATCTTTGTGATATATAATCCTTTGCTTGGCGAAGGAGGAGGAAGAAAACGGGGAATGGTTGGTGGCTGCGACAACGACAATGACAACGACAACGATGATGAGAAAAGCGGCGGCAGTGGTGGGCGTGTTATTGGTAGAGGCAACTCTGATTGAATGTTAGTCCCAGAAAATACCTATGTGCTATTTAGACCCACAGGGCAGATGGTCGGTTAGAAATCAATGAGGAACATAAAGGATAGTAGTGGGATGAATGCGAGGGTATTCGACTTTATATCGTGCTCAATAAATAGAACCAGGAAATTATCGCCCATTTCTGATATAAAATTACAGGCACGCCTTGTGACGAAAGCAGCACAAAATGCTAGAAAAAATAAAGTCAGATAGCAAGGAAAAAGAGTGCTTCCTTCTAGAGCATGTCCATTAAATGATCAAAGAAAGATTTCTAAACAAAAAACAATTTTTCATTCATGGTATCTAGTCACCACCCATCCAGTCCTGGGCTTGCAAAAGGAGGAAAACGCCCTACCTCTCAACCATCATTGGGTTGAGTAGTCTAAATGCCCATCAAGTGCAATCATAAAGTGATATCATACCAGATAAAGTTTAGATGCCAGCTCACAACTCATCGTGGGTTGGCTCATCATCATCTCCATAATCTGGCATTCCTCCCGCACCTCCTTGATAGAGCTTGCTGGTAATGGGATATGCTACTTCTGAGAGTTTCTGATATTGCTCATCAAGATCATCCTTGTCAGCAGTATCGGCGTTTTCGCTCAACCAATCTTGAGTTTCTTTGATAGCTTCCAAAAGTGTCTCCTTTTCATCTTCATCAATCTTTCCACCAAGACCTTCGTCATCATTAACCTGATTCTTGATGTTGACGGCATAATTCTCGAGCTTGTTTCTTGCTTCAATCTTCTCACGGATCAACTTGTCTTCCTCGGCGAACTCTTCTGCCTCGGCAACCATGCGATCGATTTCTTCTTGAGAAAGACGACCTTTGTCATTGGTAATGGTGATGGACTTGGAATTACCAGTACCCTTATCACCAGCCGAAACCTTCAGGATGCCGTTAGCGTCGAGTTCAAAAGAAACTTCGATTTGAGGGACACCACGAGGAGCAGGAGGGATATTGGTGAGTTCGAATTTGCCGAGGAGGTTGTTGTCTTTGGTCAGGGATCGTTCACCCTCAAAGACTTGGATCAAGACCACGGGTTGGTTATCGGCGGCTGTTGAGAAGATTTGAGATTTTTTGGTCGGGACCACAGTGTTTCGGGGAATCAATTTGGTCATGACGCCACCGGTGGTCTCAATACCGAGGGTGAGTGGGTTGACATCCATGAGAACGATATCCTCAGTACCAGCTTCTCCGGAAAGGACACCACCTTGGACAGCGGCACCGAAAGCCACGGCTTCATCAGGATTAATACCCTTGCTAGCCTTCTTTCCACCGAAATACTCTTCGATCATAGATTGAACCTTGGGGATACGAGTGGAACCACCGATCAGAACAATATCATCGATGTCACTCTTCTTAACCTTTGCGTCCTTGAGAACTTGCTCGACTGGTTTCAAGGTCTTCTTGAAGAGATCCATGTTGAGTTCTTCAAACTTGGCTCTGGTTAAAGTTTCGGAGAAATCTTTGCCCTCATGGAAGGCCTCGATTTCAATTCGGGTAGACATCTGAGAGGATAGTGTCCGCTTGGCTCTTTCAACTTCACGCTTGAGTTTACCCATGGTCTTGAGATCCTTTCGAATGTCCACATCGTTCTTCTTGTTGTAGAGCTTGACAAAGTAATCAATGACTCTCTGATCAAAATCTTCACCACCAAGATGGGTATCACCAGCGGTAGCCAGGACCTCGAAAACGCCATCTTCAATAGAGAGAAGAGAGACATCGAAAGTACCTCCACCGAGATCATAGACGATAATTTGACTCTCTGACTTGCCTGTCTTATCAAGACCATAGGCGATAGCGGCGGCGGTAGGTTCGTTGACGACTCGGAGGACAGTCAAGCCTGCAATCACACCGGCGTCTTTGGTAGCCTGTCGTTGGTTGTCGTTGAAGTAAGCCGGAACAGTGACAACTGCGTGGGTAACTTTCTTTCCGAGGTATGCCTCTGCTACTTCCTTCATTTTACCCAAAACCATGGCAGAAATTTCTTCAGGAGTGAAAGTTCTAGGTTTGCCTTGAACGTCGACACTGACAACTGGTTTGCCGTCTTTGTTGACGACCTTGAATGGGAAATGTTTGGCATCGCGAGTGACATCCTTGTCATCGAATTTTCGACCGATTAAACGTCTGAAAGAGAGTTAGTTGTGACTGCACGGGCAAGTGGCTTTCCCTCGAAAAGACTTACTTGATATCAAAGATGGTATTTGTGGGATTGGAAGCGTATTGATTCTTCGCCGCATCTCCCACTAACCGCTCTTCATCGGTAAAGGCGACATATGAGGGTGTAATACGGTTTCCTTGATCGTTTGTGATAATTTCCACCTTGCCGTTCTGCATCACACCGACGCAGGAATAAGTGGTTCCCAAATCGATACCAATGACAGTGCCATAGTTGCTGTCTGAGTCATTCAGAGGAGTTTGGTCCTGTGCATTGACCGAGCCGATGAGGGCAAGAGGACAGATGAAAATTAGCAGGAGGTAAAAGATGGTGGTCCACTGGAAAGCGGTCGATTTTGAGTGGCCTCGACGAGCCATGATGAAGAGGATGGAAGGAAACTTGAGGTGTTCTCTTCGCGGAGAGGGAGGGGATGGGAACAAAGAAAAAAAGAGAGTGCTGCAAAGAGTCAGATGGAGGATTGTCAATTACAAAGGACAAGCTGGGGGCAGGACAGGGAAAAATATTTATGTGGTAAGGGACGGACGAGTTATCGATACGCTGTCCTTTTCGCGAATCCCGCGATCCGTAAACCGCCACTGCTTCAGAAATTCATAGAAGAAGCGCGAGACCGTGTCATGACCCGCTTAGTAACCAAAGTGGCCAGTAGTGGCTAGGGGCCAGTGACACCCCAGGGACCCTGCAGGTGCTCACCCAGAGAAAATTAAGCCCCAGTACCCCTTTGGAATGACGGTGGCTTTAACTAAGTAGGGGTGGGGCATAAGGGGGCACAAAAAGAGGGTCGAGGGGGTAAGGAGGGTGAAGGGCTGGGACTGGCACGACTGGAGACGAGTTGCCAGGTATCTTGGTAAGTACCACGCCAGCTACGGACAGTACATGAGGTACACAGAGGTACATCCGTCACTCGCTCGCCCTTTGCAAGGGGACAGCCTGGCCTTAGCGGTGGTTAGCAGCTCCGGGTGGCTAAATCACATGACCACGTCCTTCCCTGGCACCTGCCTAGAAGTCAATTCCTCGTGCCTTCCTATCCTGTTACCCCTAAAGTCAGGGCACATTCAACACCAACTTCAAGATCCAGCCAGAACTTTCCATCATGATGATCATCTCGAATCCCTCCACCAACTCTGGTAGACTGGTATCAGCTGTGGTTGAGATGTCATCTGCAAGTCATTTTCTTCACATTGACCCACTACTACAGGATTCCTCCATTGCCACAGTATCATCATTATGCCCTCCATCATGCCACCTATCACATAACAACTGTCTTTGACACAATCCAAGCGAGTCTCATTAATTTGATCTTCTCGACTAAATTGTATCATATGTCTGCCTATATCTTGAGAGCATGTGTTCTTCCACTGTCACTTGCTTGCCATCTGATCCATCTAATGGCTTGATGACACAATCCGGGTTTCCATCCAGAAAAAATGGCACAGAATATCTTTCTGTTCCACTTGTATTGATCACTCGATGTATGGTACTTTTATAGGCACCTGCAGTCCAGATATGGAGCATGTCTCCCACATTTACCACATAGCCCTCCGGATTTGGCGGGATGTCGACCCATTCGTCTGTGTCCTGATTCAGAACCTGAAGCCCCGAATTACCATCTTGGAGCAACAGAGTAATGGCTCCAAAATCTGTATGTGCACCAGCGCCGACAACATCAGGATCGTCTGTATCTGGATGGGGTGGATAATGCAGCAACCTGATCACGGCGATTGGCTCATGACAAAACTGGGTAAAGATCTTGGTGTCGACGTCCTGAAGACCACGACCAAGAATTTCCATCAATGTTCCAGAGAGTGATGTCATGGCCTGGTGATACTGATTCAAAGGCTGTTGAAATTTCGTATCAGAGATTAGAGATGTCGGCGGCCAGACATTAGGTGAGTGGAAGGGTCGATATGGTGGCTTGTTGTCGGGAATTTCACGTCCAATATAATATCCCTGAAATATTGTCATTGGTCCTGGGATCAAAACGGGTCCATGCAAGGCCGTTCTGTCTGGATCAGAAGCAGCAGCGTACCTCTTTCAAATCAGTGGGCTTGCCCGCCTCCAGAACTTGAGTTCCAATAGCCTCATATCCCCTACCTGGGACGCCACTGAGCTTTAATTTCTCCTCTACAGGTAAATCAAAGACTGCTTTAGCAGCATCGAAAACATGCCCTTGTAACTCTCGGGAGACACCATGACCGATGATCTGGAAGAATCCACTCGTCGTACAAGCACTTCTTATCTCCTCGACCACCTGTTCACCAGTTGAAGAGGATGAGTCCTCCAGGTATGGTGAGAGATCGACAGTTGGTATATGGAAGGTCTTGCCCATGGTCTCCACTAACGGCTGATTCAATTCGTATATCGTTGCTGCTCACACTTCATACTACAAAGCAAAGGGTCCAAGGCCACGGTATTGACGTGTAGATAAAGCTGTACAACTAATCTAGGTCCCCGCACGCACATATCCGGTACATGGCTTGCAATACTCACATTGAGTGAGGGCAGTCAAGTGATGGTTGAAATAAGTATAGTCAACTCAAGACAATCTCGTCCTTAGCCAATCTAAGCCCATATCCCGAGTCCCGAGGCTCTACAGGCACTTATATGGCATGTAACATGAATATGTTGCTTACAGTCTGGTTGGGAACTCAGGCAGACTGACGTCAGGTCTACGTCACATGACTGCTTCCACCCAGCGCTTGCCATATTAGGTACTTAGGTAAGGCACTGGCAGGTATCTTCATACTCTAAGAATGGAGTATGCAGAGATCTTGACGAGAATCATCAGCCTCGCTCGAAGATTTATGTTATTGACTTCAAGTGACGCAGGAACGGGATTGCCACGGAGTACTTATGCATTCTAAAAATAATGTCTAGAGGGTGAGGAACAGACTCAACCGGGGAACCAATTAAGCGAAGTTGGCACTCAGTGGTCCGACCCTGAACTCGATCGACGCCTCAAATCCAACCTTCAAGTCAAATCTTCATCCATTCCCTTGGCGATATGCAAAGTCCTCGGCCTGCGTCATGCACGAGCTTCGACCAACCGTCAGCAATGCCTTCGAAACCCTTCCAGTTGTCCAGCGAGGAGAATATGTTGACTCTTGGCCAGCAGTAAAGAGTGAGACACTCGTGGACACTAGGTACTTACTCGACAGTGCTTGCACAGGTCATCAATCTAAAGACAAGAAAACCCTCTTGTCTCGGCAAGGCTCGTCCGCATCTAGGAAGCCTCTGAATGGTGGTCACATCAACATTCACAAATCACTCCACATTATGTACACATTTTTTCATAATACTTTAGGTCATTATATGAGCTGAAGTATATAGGTAACTCTCTATTGCCTCGTCTAGATACAGTTCTTCCATACTTTGTCTTTGTCACTTGGAAGGTCATTATTTTCATTTTTCAACATGTTTTCTTCATTAAACAGCCTACGTGCCATTGCACTAATCCTCGCCACCGCCAGCGCCCAGTTCCAGGGATTCAATTACGGAGCTACATTTGAAGATGGATCATGTCGGTTAGGGTCAGATTTTGCTGGGGCGTTCGAAACCGCTCGTAATCTTGTCGGTACCAATGGAGGCTTTACAGCGGCTCGTTTATATACAACTATCCAATGTGGAACGACCAATAACCCAACTTCTGCCATTCAGGCTGCCATCGATACAGACACACCTCTGCTATTAGGTCTTTGGGCGAGTGCTGGAGATGTCATCTTCGAAAATGAAGTCGCCGCTTTGGCGGTCGCAGTCGCTACATATGGATCGGCTTTTACAGATCGCATTATTGGTATAAGCGTCGGCTCGGAGGATCTGTACCGATCGAGTCCACAAGGAGTTGCCAACGAGGCCGGTCGGGGTGCTGACTCGGGAACTATCGTCCGATATATCAACCGAGTGCGACAAGTTGTTGGACAATACCCTCTTCTACAGGGTAAACCAATTGGTCATGTTGATACTTGGACAGCGTGGGTTCTTCCTGAGAACGCACAGGTGATTGAGAACATCGACTGGTTAGGTCACAACTCATTCCCGTACTTTGAAAGTACCCGGCCCAACTCGATTGAGGAAGCCGACACAGTCTTCTACGCTGCTCTTGGTGCTACTGAAGGCGTCTCCGGTGGAAAGGAAGTTTGGGTAACGGAAACTGGATGGCCACATAGTAAGTCTCATCCCCAATGCTGTGTCCAGGCGACAATACTGACTTATGAATCTCAGGTGGTCCAGTTTCCAATCTTGCGGTTGCATCACTCGAGAATGCTGAAAGCTATTGGTCAAGAGTAGGCTGCAGTTTGTTTGGAACACGAAACACTTTCTGGTATACGCTTTCAGGTATGTTGTTCAGAATGAATTTGTTCCATTCGTCTTCTGCTACAAAATGCTGATTTGTCGAACAGATGCAAACGTGGCTCAAACAGATATTTCATTTGGCGTTGCAGGTCCCGGCAACCCGCCTTCGACGACTCCTGTTTATGATCTGACGTGTTGAGCTGATAGTCTCAACGATAAAAGTCCTACCACCACTACCGTATCGAAGCACATTGGCTGAGTTCCCTCAAAATAATTGAGGGCAGTGAGGACAATACATGACAATGTGTTTGTACATATGTCAAACTAGGAGACCTGCAATTTCCCGGGAGACTGTCTTGAAAAGTTCCATTTAATTAATCTGAGTAACCGATCAGAAGGAAAGTGCTCAGCATATATAATGCCTACCATCTTTCAACCTTGAGAACCTCACACCCTGCGCATGTCACTATATTACTCCGCTGTAGTAATTCCTCTTTCCCGCATAGAACCGTAAGATGCAGATACTGACATTTTCTTCTTACCGTGACAAACACAAACCCACACCCTCACTATCGCTTCAATATAGGAAGACCTCGTCCACACAAGAGTCAGACCGAGCCTGTGACTATGATAAGTCCTAATGTGGGAAACACTAATCAGGTAAGCTGTTTACAAAACCACCAAGAAGGTGCTTTTTGACCGGTACATGTTTGAATATATTAGCGAGTTAGGTCCGTTAGAGAGTTTTGCTGCAGACTGTGAGTTGAGACTCGACGTCATCTCATGATATTGATCAAATCCTTTATCCGTTCGGACTGAGTCTCCGCAATTTCTGATATATTGACGATTCCCTTCCCACTTCCTATCGTCAATAGGTCACCAGAACACTGTTCTCTCAATTTCATGGACTCTTGATCATTGTGTCTCAACGAGACCTCCATCTCCCATGCCTCGCTGAGCAACATTTTCTTGACGCGTACCACAAAGAACAACCACGTTCTTGGTATATAGGAGATCTAATAACGAGACCCCGGTTGATTCCGATAACCCAGGTTATGCCCAGCTGCTTCCCTCAAACTACCCTGGTCCGATCATTAAAGCAGACGAATCTGCAGTTGATCCATCCACCTAACTCCCTAAATCCACTCAATTATCACAACATAAACAGCAGAATGGCGTCCTCCAACACCAACGTCGACACGTCTCTGCATCCACACCTCAGTGGGCGCGCCGCAACATTTGCATCTGCACATTCATCTCCAGCCCCTCTAATCCTGTATGGCGGCTGGTTCTGCCCGTTTGTACAGCGGACATGGATCGTCATGCACGAGAAGAAGATCCCTCATCAATATATCGAGATCAATCCATACAAAAAGGATCCCGAATTCCTCGCTCTGAACCCACGCGGTCTAGTTCCCACGCTAGCTGTCCCTGTTGGCAGTAACAAGGACGGGGACAACACGGACAACAACTCCACCATCACCCGCAAACCACTCTACGAAAGCACAATCCTCTGCTCCTATCTCGACGAAGTCTACACATCACCCACACAGCACGGCCCAGCATTACTCCCGGCCTCCTCGTCGCCAACATCGGCCTACCAGCGCGCCCATGCCCGCATCTGGATCGACCACATCAACACCAAGATCATCCCGGGCTTCTACCGGTTCCTGCAACACACGCCAACAAAACCTTACTCCCTCGACGAAGCACGCACCGAATTCCTCGGCCACATCGCAACATTGATGCGCGAAGCCGCCCCATCCAGCAGCGGCCCATACTTCCTCGGCGAATCATTCAGCATGGTAGACATCATGCTAGCCCCGTGGGCGGCGCGCGCGGCATTGCTAGATAAATTCAAAGAAGGCGGGCTGGGCATTCCCGAGGAAGGGCATGGAGGGGACGATGAGCACGTATGGACCCGCTGGCGTAAGTGGAAAGACGCAGTTCTGAACAGGCAGAGCGTCTTGGACACACTCAGCGATTGGGACAGATATGTCGAGGCCTACACGAGATATGCAGAGGATACCACACAGAGTGAAGTGGCTAAGGCAACGAGGTCGGGCAGGGGTTTACCCTAAAAATGGAAAGGAGAATATACTTGTAACCCAGCAGGAGTAACACACAGCTAGGTCAAGCGTTAGGACTCGAGACGATCTGATAGATTGTAGACAAACAGCATACAGGCATGAAGGCTCGTACGATGAAATCCATGGCCGCCATTGGCACCTCTGAGATGGAAAATGCCGCAAATATCATCTTGCTATTGCCCTACTCCCTTTTTCTCGTCCGAGAACTTCTACACTCGTATCCATCCTTTGTGCGGAGAGTAGACGCATTAGACAAGAACATGTGAACCAAGAAATAAATGGATTTGTTGTTTTCGCTTGCTCGTGCCTATTTTATGCCTGCGGCTTGTCATGGGAGACTAAGTAGTTGGTACAGACCAGACTACGTCCTGCCAATCTTCGAGAGTTCAACCGTGAGAAGGACAACACCCTTTCTCTCCGCCTCGAACCCTTGGGTGATGATCTAGCCTTCCATCCAATGTCGGCTTGACCCGGCGTCTGCAGGTAGTCGACGGCGACAGCATTCCACATCCACAGCACTCGAGCAAGAACCCCACTAGGCTCTTATCACCAACAGGCCCTATGGACGGAAAAACATAAAAGATCTCTCGGCCTCTAGCCTCTTTCACCTCTTCGCATCACCTCTCAAATCGCCACCGAGGCCATAGCCCTGATCTTCTCCCACTCGACCTTCTGGCGAGTGACGGGCAACTGTCTCCTGAGGGCCTTGAAACTCGTCTCGTTCAACGCGACCAGCGTGCGATTGACTTCCTCCTGGTACTGTTTCTCGATCGCGGCGATCTTGCGCACGATCGAGGCGGCATCGTTGTTCCTTCCCCCACACCGCCGTCAACAACGCTCACAGACTCGATTTTCTTGCTCGTCGTCAGCGCCACGTTCCCGTCCTCGTAGTAATGCACGTGGACGCGGATCGAGCCGTCCAGCGTGCCGGTGCTGGGGTTGTAGAGGAAGGAACTCCGCCAGCGGCCGGACAGGAAGTTCTTCGGTGACGATTTAGTCGTCGAGAGCAGGATGGCGATTTGTGTGTCGTCTGCTGTGGCGGCGACGAGAGAGGCGGATGAGCTGCTCGGTGGGTAGTGTTCGGCGAAGTGGGATGAGAGGGATTTTTGGAGGGATTGGATTAGTTGTGTGTGCGTTGTGTCGTGTGTGTAGGTTTGGCTGTTGCTGGCTTTGGATGTCGTGTGGTCGAAGTCGAAGGATGTAGAGGTTGCGGTGTCGTAGTATTTGTTGCTGCTGGAGGGAACGCGGTTGTAGGATGAGATTAGGACCTGGAGGTTTTCTTGGTGTCAGCAAAGAAGTGGAGGTAGATCGGAGGGGAGGGATCGAGGGAGGGAGGGGTTTGAGTATGTCTTCTTGCGTCGTGCACACTCACATAGTCGCTCGCGCCAGGCAGCTTGACGGCCACGAGTTGGTCTTCATTATATTTCTGGAATGCCGGCTTCAACTTGGCCACGAGTGACGGGTCGTTGTCCGAGGTGAGGGCCTGGATGTCTTTGACTACGTCTTGCAACTCGCCGGGAGGGGCGCCTTGTATGAAGGATGATGTGATGTCGACGGTAGATCCCATGGTGATACGACTCGGAGGGGATTGTTGTCGTTCGTAGCAGGTAGGTTGAAACTGCGTCGAGTGCTCTCAATTGGAGTCGATGTGAATCTAGTTAGCGGCGGGCAGTCTTTCCCTCGTTCGCCGGGTTTGAGAAGGTGGAAGATGGAAGTGAGATGCGGGAGATCCGCCCCACGTAGACGCAGCCTTGGGCGCAGCCTTGAACGCAGCCTTGTGACTCGAAGTGGGACGAGAACGAACAACGGCAGCCTTGTCTTCCAGATTGGCGCCTAGGAGCCTTAACTAATAGGGGAGAGTTTGAGCTGCCAGTTTTAGCTGTAGCCTCAACCGAATAAGCCAGATATCTTAGTTACAGGTGTTGGGCTTGGGTAGCTAACTACGGCGTAGAAGTCATAGAGGTGGATGTGAGGTATATATTGTCCTAAATAACTAGTTGGTTGCGTGCAAAAGACAAGTCACAAGAGCACTTTTGGTCTTGATGACAGACATGATGCCATTTTCATTCAGTGTTGATAAAACTCGGTAAAAGTACAACAGAATCACAATATCTGTCCTAAGCAGCTCAAATTGAGTATAAATCTTCCAACGCTTCGCCAGACAACGCCTCGCTTATATCAAAAATTTAATCAATGCTCATACTCATGATTCCGTCATTGGTCTCGTTCATGCCCTGCATTCCAACCTTTTTCGAACCAGTTGTACTGCCACCACTGTTGCTTCGATCACCATGACTATGGCCATGGCCATGGCCATGACCATGACCGTTGGCTTTCGGTGGCAGTTTAGACCATCCCTTATCGTTGGTCATGACTGGGCTTTGTGGCAGAACGGGACTACTATGAACACTCATCCCTGGTGACACAGCCCTTCTTTTGATAAAATACCCATCAAAATCATCATCTCGTCGTCTTTTATTGTTGACTCGTCGTGCAACATCTCCAGCTGTAGGCGGATAAGCTGCAAGTGGCGTGGTTGATCTGGATCTGGATCGGTTGAAATGTCGAAGTGCAGGGTTGTCAAGAGAAGATCCTGGAGTGTCAGATATTTCATCGCTGATAGCTGATGAACTTTCTCGTGGAATCACTGCTGGTGGTGGGGGAGTTCGATATCTCTCGTCAAAGGCGTTCCAAAAACCAAGCCCTGCCCCATTTCTCTCAGCTTGTCGACTAAAGCTATCGGCTGGTAATGACGTTTTTAAGTTCATGCTCATTTCTTCGATCGAGTCCTCAATTGGCTCGGCATTCATGGCAGTACTCGATTGAAGAACCGGTGAAGTCATCTGAGATGGTGATGGATCATTGTCATGCACTTGACGAACAACTTCGGCTTCACGTCTTGCTTCACTCTCAATCGGTGCTGCTTCCTCCAACAAAGCCGCTCGAATTCTTGCAAATCCCTTTGTCTTTGGCAAGAGATTTCCTCGTCGGGTAACGGCTCTTCTGATCACTCCACGAGGACCTTCGGCGTCCATGTCGGATAATGACTGTCCATTATTGGATTTGTGATTTGCATTGTCCTCGCTATCGGAAAGATGGAGATCGTTCGTACCGAGACTCAAACTTTCCCGCCGAGACTGAACTTGTTGTCTTGTAAGCCCTGTGCCGAAATATCCATTTCCACTAGTTTCGACACTCTTCAGGACACCTGGTGATAAAGGTCCTGGAGAAGGTTTGGAACTGTTCATACTCACGCTACTAGAACTATGCTGACTCTTTCCTTTTCTTGTACGGGCGCGTCTGAAACTCATCAGATTAGGCTGAAAGCTCATTAGACTTGCTTGGGCAGGTGAGGGTTGATTATTCAGCCACTCCATTCCTGGACTGTTGATCAGAGCTGGCATCAATCCATTGAGTCGCGAGGCCGCTGGTGTGTTGAGAACAGGGTCGTCCAATTCTCTGTCTATGGCCATCTCATTGGACGAAGAATCCGAGTCTGAGTCTGAATCTGAACCAAGCATATTCACACTACTGACCGAGCTTGACAGTGTCGTTCGGTCATTTGATAGTCCCCATAGCCCGTTGGAGAGATTACTGGGCGAATCAAGTACGTTGTTGGTGAAACTTCTGCGCCCAGGAATTGAAATACCTCGACCTGTTATGGGGATGCATCTGGAGAAGCCTCAGCCAGAGTTGAATGGTGTAGATTTGTGCATGCTCGTGTGTAATCCAATCCCCGCGATCTTCTTGGTAACATAGATGCCGGTGATCCATATATATGAGAAGAGTCCAGCTTGGGCGATAGGGGTGTACGGGAGATACTCGAGGCCGCTTCTGTTTCTGAGTAGTCCTTTGAAGGCATGTGGAGTGACAGACCGCGAGCGTGGAAGGAAGCACGAAGGGGCGTGATGGGGTCTGCAATTGCTGTGTCATCTTTGGAGACTCGTCTTTGAGGTTCTCGGAAGGCAGGTGAGGGTGAGAGAACAGGTTTGGGGGCATCGGAAAGTGATCGAGGTTTGGGAGATCCTCGTTCGGACACTCTCAAGGATCTTGGAGTTCGCTCGCTCTCGTACAGCCCCGACTCCAATTGCTGGGTAAGGGTGGACCTGCTTGATGTGGGAGTTTTGTCCATTTGACTGGACATGATGGAGGTCGACATGTTATCGTCGTGTCTTTGTGCTTCAGTGTGCTAGGGTTCTTGAGGAGGAGGGGTGATTGTGGTTATTCTTTCAGACATGATTGCCCCAAGTGTGGTTGAATGGACTCTCACAAAACAGTTAGACGATCGAATAGCTTGTAGAAATAGAACAGAGGGTGCGAGTTATCGTGATTATTTCCTGGTGGTTGTCTCGTTGGTCGGCGGTTGCAGATCAAGTGAGAGGTTATGAAGGTCGTCAAGGATGGAGTCGAGGAGCAAATCATTTGACATCCGGAATTGGCACGTTCAACCACCCAATCATGCTTTCACCCCTCCACAATCCACAGTCCACATTGCGCTGTCTACTGTCCACAATCCATCTCCACCTCAAACCTCACATGTCATTTCGTTTTCTTGATATAAAGTCTCAAGTCACAAGACTTATCTCACGAAGGGCTTCTTTGTCATATCTTCTACATGATAGAATACTGTTCTCGTCACCTTTTGTCCCCATTTCCACAAATATCGACTCACCACCTTCGATATGTCTAACCGTCGAGTCAAGTCATTGGAGGTGGATGACGATGACTACGACGACTATGATGACGACGACTATCAAGAAGAATCAACAGAAAATGATCAGCTTTCCCCTGAAGATCAAGAACAGATGCGTCAAGGAGTCATCAAGGTCCGCCAGGCTCTTGGACCCAGCGTCCCAGCAACAGACAAAGATATTGAGGAAGCCCTGTGGCATTATTACTATGATGTCAGCAAGTCTGTTTCATATTTGAAAAGTGTGTCGCAGCCATTCCATCATATCAATTGTCCTCCCCCATCTCTCTACTAACCATGCCTAGACCAATATAAGTCTGTTGCCGCTGCCACACCAAAAAAGCAAGCTGCCGCACCCAAAGGTATGTCAATTTCCTGACCTTCTCCCTTAGTGTATCACATCAATATGGGAGGCCTCCACATCCGGTGGTCATGATAGCTTGCAAATTCAGTCTCTCGGAAATGGCATCTGATGCGCGTCAGACTTAGCCGCAACCAACAGTGCTTCAATCCCGTTTTCTGCTTCGAAATTCTTTGAGGATTGCCCGTGGCTCCAGATTCCAGAACACCGCAAAGCCCATATCATCGTTGAGCCACTTTATCCTCGATTAGGTCTTTTGGGTGGTTCTGCCAAGCCAGGGAAGATGTCCAAATTGGCAGCACTGGCCGCCAAACGAAGACAGCAAGGGAGCGAACAATCCGCGACAGCTTCAAATGATACAGTATCTGCATCTTCACAAGATTACACTGCAAGTTTGCAAAAGCTTAGACTCGGTCAAACCAGATCCCGAAGCAATGACACGAAGACCAACAATGGAAGTTTCAGTCCAAATGACAAGCTACTCCCGGGAGATGATGCTCAGTTGCGAGGCGAGGAAGAATCTGTAACGGAAGCCGTTGAGGAACCACCTGATCCATCAACCTTGGTCGAATCCGATGTCCGCGGAACACCTTCACTATTTGCAAGTATCATGACCAGCCAGAAGGAACCTACACAACACCCACGAACAGCTCCTTTATCCTCGAACGAGCAAATCACTTCTCCGTTTGACTTCACACAACCGAGCCCGGATGACATTGTCACGAAGGCCCAGAATGTGAAAAGTCCGCGCTGAAATTAATTTTTTCCCTGGTCATTATCATCATTCTGAATATCACAACTGACGACAACATTCGATTTAGCCCCGTCGTCAACTAAATCAAAGGTAAAAGAAGCCACCAAAGCGAAACCCGATCTGTCGAATGGTGTGCAGGAATTATCTATCCAAGAGCAACAACCAAAAATCAAAAGTAAAAATATCGATGTTCTGTCCGAGTACAAAAAGATCAAGCGGAAAAATGCCGCCAACTTTGTCGTCATCGGACATGTCGATGCGGGTAAGAGTACTCTTATGGGACGATTGTTGTTCGACCTGAAAGCCGTTGATCAACGTACAATGGATAAGTATCAAAAGGAAGCTGAAAGAATAGGCAAGGGCTCCTTTGCTTTTGCTTGGGTATTGGATCAAGGCACTGAAGAAAGAGCTAGAGGTGTCACCATTGACATCGCCACTAACAAGTTTGATACGGACAAGACCAGTTTCACTATTCTCGACGCTCCAGGGCATAAAGACTTTGTTCCAAACATGATAGCTGGGGCCAGTCAGGCAGATTTTGCAGTCTTGGTCGTCGATGCTTCAACCGGTAATTTCGAGTCAGGCTTGAAAGGCCAGACGAAAGAACATGCTCTGCTAGTACGGTCCATCGGCGTCCAAAGACTCATAGTGGCCGTCAACAAGATGGACGTTGCAGGATGGTCAGAAGAAAGATTCATTGAGATCCATCAACAAGTGGCCACATTTCTTAATAGTGCCGGTTTCCAGTCCAAGAACGTCTCATTTATCCCTTGCTCGGGTCTTGAAGGGGGAAATATCCTTACACGTACTTCTGATTCAAGGGCTTCGTGGTACAAGGGTTCAACCTTGGTTGAGGAGCTTGATAAGTCCGAACCATCAACCTACGCGCTGGACAAGCCACTACGAATGACAATCAACGATGTTTTTCGGGGCGGCGTTCAAAACCCTTTGTCAGTCTCTGGTCGTCTAGAAGCCGGCACCATCCAAGTTGGTGAACAAACGATCATCATGCCAAGTGGAGAGACCGCCATAATCCGAAGCCTTGAAGTCGATGATGAACCGCAGGAGTGGGCAGTAGCCGGGCAAAACGTTGTATTGAACCTGACTGATGTTGACCCTATACACCTGAAGACCGGAGATGTATTGTGCGGTACGACGTCACCAATCAAGAACATCAAAGAGTTCAGGGCCAAGGTTCTTACGTTCGACCATCTAACCCCAATGATCGTCGATGTCCACAAAGGACGACTACACATCGCTGCTCGGATTACTCAGTTGATTGGCACCATCGACAAGACGACAGGAGCAGTGTTGAAGAAGAAGCCGAAGATCGTGCAACCAGGAAGTGTTGTACGGATTTTGGTACAACTCGACCAGCCGACAGCCCTAGAAGCCCCAGCAAGGGTCGTCCTGAGAGCAAACGGGGAGACTGTGGCAGCGGGGTTGATTGAATAAAGTCATTTGGGCCGGCATGGTGGATATAGAATTGTTGAGATAGCCCAGATCAGTCAGGCAATCCACGTATATTCCTTGCATACCCATATCGCGAGAAAGCCATCACCTTACACCTTGCGCCTTTGTAATGCCATCATTGAATCTGATCTATCGAGCACCTGCTAATTCCATCGCCACGGTCGCTCAGCTCCTTGTGGTCGAGTTGTGAAATCGTGAAATCTGTCGAAATATGAAAATCGTATCCCACAGCACGGACACGACATCACTGTCTCCGTCGAGCCTCTCGTTGCACCTCTTTCAAGACCTTCAGATCCGATTTCCACATGAGCGGCAACCAACTGGGATACTTGAAGGCTTTTAACATCGGACGCGGACGGACAATGACATGCATGTGGATGTGATGAACGGAGACAATGTCCGGGAAGAAGATACTGCCAAGCAGAGGTCTTCGTCCACGATGATAGCCGCAATGAATCGATGACCGAGGAATATCAACGCAGTGTTTCTCGATGAGGAGTTCTTTGACGGAATTGAATTTCTCGACTGGTGGCGGCGAGACAAGGTGTGAGTCGACATCATCAATGAGCTAGGCTCTGTGGGGGCCGTTTGTATCTTACCTAAGTGGATGTCTTCACCTGTGAGTGCCTCAATGTCTCTGATATGGCGCTCATACGTGGGAACTGGCATGAACAGCCAGTGCAACTGTCCCGCGGGTCGAATGTTGTCCACCACAATGATCTCGCTGTCCTGCGAGGTCTGTCAGAGAGGGTGTTCAGACTTCAGTGACCACGTATCAAAGTAGCTTTTAGGTTTGAATCGGTCAACACTAACCTCATATAAGATGCTCTTGAGATTTGCACGATTACAGAACGTGCAGTTATGCTGTTTTTTCTCCGTCCATTCGAGATGCGTGAGATAGTGCCAGATCTTCTTTATCCTGTCCATGGCTGCCCAAGGGCATTGGTTTCGTCAATGCTGCAGGAAAATGACCACCATATCTTCATAACGACAAGAAAGTCGGCTTTTTCATGTCCCTCAACTTTGATCCTCGACACTGATTATCGCTGTGCTCTAGCGGTCGCTCCTGGCTAGTCTCAAAACCGTGAGGCAACGGCCGCCTTCTACTCGTGAGGCTCTGGCGTCAACAATCTGCCGATGCTATTGGTAGTAGTTGTGGTTGAGGTGGCTGTGCAATGCATGCACCATCAGGCTGCCTTGTGGTAGACCCCACTCCAATGCGTGGTTCCTTTGAGAGATTAGGGCCAGAAACCCATGCATACAATATCTTGATATGCCTTGGACTTCTGAAGTCGTCGGATTGATGTATCAATTATCCTTTTCAGCGTCTACGAGTATCTAGAGCCCTCTTCCGCGAATGCGTACGACAATATCTGCCCAAAACCAATAGTCTCGGCGAGCACCGCCTCTTTGTTCCATCACACGATCTCTCAGCCTGATAGCTTTCACAATGACTGCACCGACGGCACCGAGCCTTCACCCGCAAACGCCAACGTTTAAGTATTCAGAAATATTCGAAGCCAGCCAAGAATGCATCAAAAGCCCCTCTCAGCCCACCTAAGACCAGACCAGAGAGTATTATTCACCGAACTCTCCATGGCTGACCTCAATGCCATCCATCAGTATCTCGGTATTGTCGGTAGTTTCGGCAACATCTCCACGTTACATCACCAGCAAGTCCTGCAACGAACAATCGTCCCCTCGCAATCTGCTCGTTTGCATCTAGTCTGGTTCGACCGTACGATCTTCATCAAGCCGCTGCCAGACTGTTTGCTGAACGCCGCCTACATCGACGATGTTGTCCGTCCGAGCAAAGAGCTCTACGGCCTGGCTACAGGCTTCCTGTACAGCTACTGCCGCCTGATCCAGACGCCGCTTGATTTGGAGCTGGCGAAGAAATTGAACCTGGTCAATGAGGGTATCACGTGGGAGACGTGGTATAACTTCAGGGCTAGAGCCGTCTCGAGCATTCAGGCTATGGACATGAATCAACGGTGGAAGTATGGAGAGCTTCGCCTTGATCGATTGAATCTCGTCTGGGGGTTTACCGGTCGTGGATTTACTTATTTCACCGTCCATCGGGAATACGGGACGTATTTTGAACAATACTTCAAGTTGTTCATCACTATTTTCGCCCTGGTTGCCATTATCCTGCAGTCGATGCAAGTGATCGTCACGACCAAGGAGACTTCCAAGGCCTGGATCAATATCTCCTATGGCTTTTCGTTCGCGACTTTGCTTGCGGTTGTTGCGTGTTTGGGGTACGTGCTGTCTGCGTTCATTCTTATGGTTGTCTACAATGCAGCCATCACCATGATGGCGCACCACAAGGTGTCTCGCAGAAAGAGGAAGAAGGCAAAGGGGCATGCTGGCCACAGGAACTCAAACCAGTCTAACTCGACAGCGCAATCATCGGGCAGTCAAGTTTGACTTTACCCCGAGCGCCGTCATCGGATTTGCCCAGTCAATAGGATCAAGACGAGACTCAAGATGATTCCCGATAACCAGTCTTCATGGCCTTGTCGTGCTGTCTCACGCAGGCGATCGATAAACTATGCATTAGAAGGATGGTCACATTCCACAAGCTTCTTCGTGTTTTAGATGCTAAGCTCCGAATGCCGTCGTAGCAATTCCTGGTTCATTGAGCTTGCAGAGTCTTGCAATTTTCTGGTAAATATCGGACAAAGTCCACTATCGACAGTCTTCGTCAGATTTATCAGCAAGAAATCTCACTGGCGCAGCTGGTCACTACAGTGCCGTCGGTAGCCAGAACGAGGTGACAGTGGACTGCGAAGTAGCATGGGCACATTAGCCGTCAATCAAGAGCCTTGCGACTTGGTGAAATCGAGTTCATGTGGTTCAAGGCGCAGGAAGCAAGCTGTCGGAAAGCAAGCCTGTCAGCTAAGTGCCGGGTGCTTGGACTCTCGATATCTCCAAGGACGGAAAGATCAATCAAGCTATTTGTTTAATGCGGTGGTGGCGAAGCCTAGCGCCGAGTGCCTCTACTGCAGCTTCGCCTAGGCTAAAGGGGCCGAGGGGCCCGTCCCGCCGCTGGTCGGCCCCGTGGGACGCAAGTGGACGCATCAGCTATCACGAAGCCAACCAAAGTATAACCATTAGCTCTGACGATCATGATTACATGTCACTGTAATCTACCATTCTCGATCGGGGTCTCAGATACAATACAACCAAGCGCCAGACCTGCAAAGGCCCAGTCACTATAAGAATAGTCCTTAGAATCATATGCAATGCCGTTGGTCGTTAGAGCATTCGCGAATGGCATCGGACCTCGACTACCACTGGCCATATCATGCCGTTTATAGCTGAAGGCGTCCATTTCCATGACAATCCGAACTCCATAATCTCATGCCATGAGCAGAAGGTCGTCTGTCTCTCTCAACCTCAGACATCATCGATCTGGGTATCACTATGACTACGTCAAGCTCAAGTACAACCACAGTCCCAGGGCGACGAGGCTGGGGACCTCGGAATTCGGAGATCTTGGGACCCGATGTCCTGAAGTTGCCTCCAACGTTAGACGACATGGACGAAGAAGAACGTAAAGGCTGGAAGACACTTGATGAGATTCTAAACGACCTGGCTCCTTCGGCATGGAATAATGGTGGACTTCTTTCGGGCTTGCGGTGGCAGCGGCCGCTGGATACACGTCTCCCACCACCATCTCCTCAGGACCACTCCGTCTACCTGGTCACGGTCCCTCGTGGATCGACGAGATACAGATTTATACATTGGTCGCTATACTCCCAGGGACATTTCTATCACCTGACAGCGCGTGGGTCTAATGCTGTACACTACATGGATGCGAAATCGGGCAAAACATCGTCCAGCGAGCTGAACAGTCGGGTTCCTGTTGCCCTTAAGGTGCAAAATGTTTTATATCCAGATCGTCCCGACTATCACCCCCAGACACCAGACACCTCCAAAACAGCGCTGCAAGCTTACCATATCGGTTTCACCCGTTTCAACTCCGACCAAATACGACAGCTTGCTGCCTCTGTCATCGGAGAGCTGGAAAGCTACAACGTCTTCGGTGACAATTGTCAGCTCTTTGCAGTAACGATGGCGGCTCGAACAGTCATGGTTCAAAGGAATGGTTCGGTGTTTGTGGGCCATATGCATCAAATGGGAGCATGGGACTCGGCCGGAGGACCTGGAAGGGAGCATCATTATTCCAGCGCGACAGGTTATGTGCTGAGAGATCCGATAGAAGACTACACAAAACAGGTGAGCGGAATCGGAACATGGAAAATGAGCTGGCGAGGCCTTCGTCTCAATAGAAAAGCCGAGGCTATTGCAATACTTTATCGCAAGGGTGAACGCGCCATCGGTGCATTTGACCCATCTGGACAGAGAGAAGGATTTCATTACAGCTTTCACCGTGGCCATCAATACGACTCGACCGGGCCGAAAGCAAGTGAGATGTGGGAAGATCTCCGAAACAGGAGGTGGCGAGATGCTCTTTGTGGTAGGTTGGAGTGGCGTAAGGCCGAGTATATTCGCCAGGAGATTAAAGCAAGAAATGGCCATAAGATGACGAGATGGTTACTCCCCTTCCATCGGTGGACTCTTAGTATCACCGAGGAACAACGTCGAGCGTGGGCAACTGAAGCCTCCAGAACGGCGGAAGTCGTGGAAAGCGCGGAAACTGCCGAAGGAGATAGAAATGCAGAAGGAGAAGTAGAAGCAGCAGCAGCAGCAGCAGCAGAAGTTGCCACTCAAGTAGAAAGATGAGATGGAACCGATGTTGCGCTGAAAGTCGACACAGCAAGAGTAGGACCGACCAACGAAGTAGAAGATGTCCAAGGGGCAGGAACGGTGAAAGTCCCAGCTGAAGCACAGCTATAGCTTCAAGACTTTGCCGACATGTTCAAACACTCACAGCATCTTACAGAAAGGGCAAGATTTAGGTCCCATAGATTCGTGGATATCCCCAATATACTTTTCGGATTTTTCTCATATTACTCTATTGGCGATCTCGTCGTAAGCTCTTGTCTACTTCGCCTGTTGTCAATTTCCCGTCTGGTCTGTCTGGGCTGGTTTAATGATTGCCAAATCAGATCATGTCGGTTCCTGTCACTATGATGAATTATTGCAACGCTTCTGGGGGTCTGGGATCTCCGAAGGGACGGCTCTGTAAGAGAAGAAAAGTATGTAAGTTGATCGAGCAGAAAGAGGTGTGAAATCCCTCTGGCCCCTCAAAGCATTCGCATGTAACAGCAGCAATCGATTCCCATCGACAAGGGAATTTGAGTTTGCCGTTGATGGTAGGGACTGGTGGCTTCAAATGAAATCAAATCGTGGCATGAGAGGCATGTCATATATGTATGCCCAGAAGACTCGTAGGATCGGGCCGCACGTTATGAAACAACCGCGGGTCGTTCTCTCGTACACTAGGAAAAGGTAAACCGGGCTGTTGAAGTCACACAAGCAAATCGGTCCCAAAGCTGCCCGCTGTCTTCGTGTGCACACAACGTTGCGATCTATGCAGGCCGGAGCCTTGGCTGATACAAGTCGCTGGCAAGGGTTTCTAAGCGACAATTGGCGGGCTCGATCAAATCTGAAACTCGAATCTGAAAAGGGACTTGAGGATTGTTAAGATTCGGGATACGAACTCCACATTCGACACTATGCTTCGATCCCTTGGCCCGCCTAATCTTAACATTTCGACATAATGAGTGCACACCCTATGCATAACCTACCCTGCCTAGCGAGGGCTTCAATCGACCTATTCCATAGTCAGCAAGTTGGTAGCCGAGACCATCATTCTTGAATTGGCAGTGGGTTCGAGTTATAATCTCACTTCGAATTTACTTCCTCTTCTGGCAGTGGTACGACTTACTGGGGAGAGCACTGCTGAGACGAGGGTGGATGTTACTCGCGTGGCTGTTGCGGGGGTTCGGTTGTCCCTTGATTTACACATTTGCACCTCTTCGATATCTATTCTGGACATTGGGCTTACCAACTCCTGAGGCGGGGGAATTGGCTTGAGGTTACATGGAATGCTTCTGCATCTTTCAAAGGGGTTGGAAGTATACAAAATGTAGGTTGAACCCTCTTTCCGAAGGTGGCTCTGGTCTCTTTCAACAACAGGTACCTTTCTGTGCTTTGCTTTCTTCATCTTGGTGCTCTACGAGCCCAGTCCCTTCGTTCATCTTGTTCAAGTGCGCCGTGCGCACGTTCGTTCTTTAATCAGTCATTCCTTTCGAGTCGTTGGACGACTTGTAGCACGTCAAGGCTTGTCAATCGTTTACTTCCTACATCACAGTCTTCAAAGAATCTACAGCCAAAATATCGCACCTTGTCCTATACAATGGCAATGTCATATCTCCTTCCAGCCCTGGCCATGGTTGGCATGGCACAAGCACACATCGCTGCCTTTGCCAAAGGCATGTACTGCGAGAACGGCACAGATCCTGCCCACCCGAATTTCAACAGCAATGCACCGGTCAACCCTTTGTTTAACTTGACTCTGGAAGAACTCTGGTTCCAACGTGATCGTGGCTGTGATAAGGTCCCTCCACCACCGGGAGTCTTCCTCGATATCCCTGCTGGTGGTTCCTTCACCGTGGATCTGGCCAACAACCAGGCTTTCTCTCGATTGTCCTATGGCGGTTCGCTTACCTCGGATTGGCCTGATGGCGATGATCATCCCGAAGACTTCAACGGAGGTGGTGTTGGAGAAGGTTGCATTCAAGAGGCGGGCTACATGCATGTCCAGGATCAGCAACATGCTCAGGGATCAGCTTTTGCCATCTCCTATGAAAGTGAGATCAACGATGTCAACTTGGAAAACTTGGTTGTGTTCACCGTCCTTGAACAGTAAGTCCTTCGAATCAGGTGAAGGCGATTTCAACTGACGCGCAATTATTTAGCACTCCATGGAAACGTATCGCAACCTACCAAGTCCCGAAAGCCCTTCCTGCTTGTCCTGAAGGAGGCTGTACCTGTGCTTGGCTCTGGGTTCCTCGTGGCTGTGGTCAACCAAACATTTACATGCAAGGGTTCAAATGTAAAGTCAGCGGCGCCACCAGTACCACCCCTCTGGCCAAAGCCAAGGCACCAACACAATGTGAAAGTGACTCTTCAAAATGTGTCCAAGGTGCCAAACAGATGATCGTTTGGAATCAATTGACAGGAAACAATGTATTCCCGGGAGAAGGCCAGACACCAGCATATAACTTGCGAAACGGATTCAAGCCAGGAGCTCAGGATGACATTTTTGCTCCTGCATCGTCTGTTCCTGCTCCAGCTTCTTCTTCTTCTTCATCACCAGCTACAGTTCCCACCTCAACTACAGCAGTGATCAGCATCACAGCAACTGTACCCGTGGTGACCAGAGTGCAGTCCTTGACAACTACAACCGCTACCACTACCACAGCCGTCGCAATTACAACCGCTACCACTACCACAGCCGTCGCAATTACAACCGCTACCACTACCACAGCCGTCGCAATTACAAGCACCACCATCTCCACATCCACATCCACATCCACAACAACGGGAGGCGATTTCACCATACTTCCCATTTCAGATGGGAGTAGCAGCTCTTCCACAACAAGCAGCAGCGTCGAAAGCGTGATTTCCACCTCACTCGTACCAGTGCCGACGACCTTCTCGACGACCAGCAAACCCGAATCAACAACTGGAGCTGCCGTACCCGCACCAGTCACTGTCACTGTCACCGTGACTGCTCCTGCTGTTCCGACATATTCAGGGAAACATTCTAAGCACTTCAAGGAATGCTGGGTGTCGTACGATGAAGAAGAGTAGAGTTGACGGTGGGAATGGGTTCAGGTGGCCATGCTTGGCCTGAAAGATGATTCCGTATAGTTTCATGCAAGCATACATGTCTTCTCCATTGGCCCAGATGCCAGCTGCGGCAGTATTGGGCGATTTTTAAGCAATCAAGGAGCACTTTGCCCTTTGGACTGCTTGCTCGTAGTGTAGGGGATCATGATAGAGGTCAGAAGCATAATCTCTCAATCTACCTTTCACTTGCAACAAAACGTTCGCCGACCGTGTCATCCCACAATCTTAATCCCTTCTTTGCGAATTTCAGAAGACTGAGGCAGAACCTACACAACATCGATGGCGCAATACCATGACCACGAGAGCGATCAAAGACACATCCGGAGATTGCAGCCTCACGTGCGTGTAACCCACGAGGTGCGAACTCTACAATTGCAACATGCTCTTGGCATGATCTTTGGCTTGCTTTGCTTTGCTTTACTTTGCTTTCCCAAGTAGGAAACCACATTGTTATATAATCTCGAAGTTCGTGGTTGCGTTAGTCATCAGCAATGTGAGCCTCGCTTATCTCTCGCGAAGGGCATCTGGCTTCGGGCTTTTGGGCTGGCAAGAGATTTTTGGGAGCATGTGACGAGCTGCTGATACTCTTCTCGAGGAAGCTGCCTCTTGTACTTGGTGTGTTGTTGCTATTGTTCAGAGAAGTTGTCACGAATCTCCGGAACGCTTCTCTGCGTGTTCAAGTTGATCTAGAGATGTCTACAGAGCAGACCGCCATACTCCGTAGGTAGGTAGATGAAGATGCAAGTATCACTTATCTTCACGTGGGTATGCACTTGCGGATTGTCTTGGCAAAGATTGCCCATGACAGCCGATTGTGCATGAACCTTTTCCAACGGCAAAAAAGCAAGCATGATAAGAACCTTTTGTACGACCACAGTGTTAAGACAGACTCGTTCCCAACACCGACAAAACAAGAAAAAAAAATTGCAAAAAAGAATGGAGAATCTCCCCGACAGGGAATCGAACCCTGGTCTCCCGCGCTTGTTTCGTGAGATGACAAGCGGAAACTGGTAGGTGGTCAGCTTGGATGAACAATCAGATGGTGTGTTTCTGGTGGTGCTTACTCATGACCACTAGACCATCGAGGACTTATTATGATTGTTGAAGTGAATTGTTCTGTTACAAAATATGTACCGCTGATTTCCGAGATTTTGTCGAAAAGCTGGTTCTGATGACCGCCTTTGGTCCCTAGAGGTTCAAAACTTGGTCATCATTTACTGCCTAGACATAGCTATGTGAGGGATCTGTTAGATTATGTAACACATGTCATCCATTGCTCGTGGAATGAACTTCGAAAGTTGTATCTTCACTTCCTGTGATCTGCTTTTTTTCGATTAGGTGGGATGTGCATCTTCGATACGTAAATCCTTCGGTAAGTGGAGTTTGTGTGGTTTAGCCTTTAGTGGGTCTCTTCTTACCCGGACGGGCGTATTTGACATTTCCCAGCTTAAAAGAACGGAGAGGCAATGAGAATAGGGCATGTCGCGCGGACGTTATTCCTCGAGGAAGAGTGAAAGAAACACCTATTGATATTGTTCATCATCTATGGATAAGTTGAGTCTCGGGACAGACTCTGGCTTGTGCTTTGCACCGAAAGAGATATGGTGATCTTTCGTTTCCAAAGACCTTTGCCCCAGGTCTATCTATATTCTGTGATATTGTGACATTGCGCCGTCCTGGCTCAGAGGAAGTAATTTCTAGCGAGTAGTCAATGTCTCCGGGTGGTGGCCTAGGACGGCGTTCGGGTTTCGCGAGATGAAAGCACGAATCGACAGTTCGACTGTCACTTCCTCTGTGATGGCCAGATAATCAAGGAAATGTGATCATACTAGACCTCTGATGCGTCGCCTGGACATGCTGTCTCATATGTGAATCTCTATACGTCAACCAGCATCGCTTACCATTGATTAGGAGGGCGTAATAAAACGGTCAGACGGTTGACAATATGTTTGTACTTTTATTTTCAATCTACCTCTCATCTGATCATATGAATTCATCTTGTTCTGTGGTTCTTAATTTGGCAAAACCAATGACAAAGATATCTCCCAATGCACGCTTGCGAACTCAGAGCCTCCAAATAAAAGGATAAAAAGTCAATTGCTGTTCTAGAGTTGCGGGATCGTTTCCCTATCTGAAAATTTATCAGTATTTCCTTTGGCGAAGCAAACATGATGTGGAAATCGGGGTTCGTGTTCAATCATCTCGCTTGCGACCGCTGGTAGAAGACAATGTATGCTTCAGAATTCTGAAGGCGGTCTCTTGGGCTCAGCTTTGTTGGATCAAAGTCAACATGTCGCTCGTCATCGAACCTACGCCAACAGCCACGACCTTGATCTTTCACAAGACTGATGTAATGCCCACCATCGCCGCTGTTGCCTAGATGTCTCAATACGCCATATGCGTCGTAGCTGTATGGTGCTGTTGTTGCCAGATCCATTTTCCCATCCTGGTCAGGAACTGGGGGTGGCCGAGGAATAACAAAATCGTCCATTGTCAGGCCGTAAAGCGGAAACTCGATCTGCGTATGGATTTTCTTGGCTTTCTCGTGCTTTGAGGCAGCGAACCGTTTGAAGTGTATGACGAGGAATTGAGGGAGGCGAGTCAAAATGATCTGTTTTGTGGCTTCGCGTTCGCATTTGCAATATGGACATCTCCACAACTCGGACAATTTTTCCTCCCGACAATAAGAGTTCAAACAGTCGTAAATGTGACCATTTCCAGACCTGGGAATTTCGATACTGATGCTATAAAAAGCCTCGTACGTTGTTGACGTACGCTTGCAAGTAAGACATCTTAACCTCGAGGCGTGTTGGCCTGCGAACAATGACGAGATGTAGCTGTAATCTCGATGTTCGTAACGTTTCCACTCAATAGGACTCGCTCGCGCAATGTCCATGCGCTCCCTTTGCATTTCCTCGGCCGCGGTAAGTGGCCGCAGAGGATTGCTTTCCCATCGAACATTTAAATCTTCGTGTAGACAGTCGACTAAGAAATCGAAGAACTCTTTGGCGTCTTGTTGCCGATCAATAACCCACTCGCGGTTCATCCGACCACAAAAATTGCGGAAAGTTGATGGCTTGATCACGTCAACATCATCATTCCACACAGATTGAACAACATTGGCATAGATCTTGGGCATGATACCGTTACTGCCTTTCCAATTTTGCTGAACGTAGGACTCATATGCTCGGTCATTGAAGAATTGCGAAAGAGGTGTGGTGGCAGACAGGCATTGTAATGTAGAATTCATGTAACATGTAACACCGAAATTTGTCAATCCAGTACGTGGCAGTTTCTTCGTGCGCATTGCGGTGGCGGAGGAGTATAGCGGTGGCCGCGAGGCCGAGGTGACTCGAGCAAGTGCAGGCTGAGGAGCATTGATATCTGATTGACCAGAATAACTAGGTCGAGGAATAGCAGGTGCCGGCCGTGCGGGGACGGGTGGAAAGTTGGGAGTGGACTGAGGTAGATACGCCGCTGGGTGGGATGGGAGCTGTCTGCGAGCTGGCATCGTCATTGACTGTTGCTGTTGTATCGAGGGGAAGCGGCGCAAGAAGGTCTCATAGTCTTGCACAAATGGTGATGGGGAGGGAGTTCGTCCTCAGCCGCTGGGTACTCCTCATCGCTACCGGTCCCAGGCTTTTCTGTTGGAGTGACTTCTTCCTGCATTGCTTGCTTCCGCCATGCCTCTTGTTCGCTTTCGTCCAAGAATTTGTGGTCTCGAAGCCGTCGATTACGGACATCGTATCGAGTATTAGCACTGACCAGCCTTTGACGAGCTATAGGCCGTCCGGAAGCCATGGCTCTCCTCTGTTGAGTGGTGCCAAGCATCGCAGCAGTTTTCGATCGGGCGAGGGAATGTGCACCCATGTAATCGGTCCAAGCGTCAATTCCGCCAGACAGTAGAGCCGGAGGCCGACCATCTTTGAGGGGTTTTGTGTCATTGAATTCGTATAAAGTGTCATAAAGTGCTCTCAGTGCTGGTGCTTTTGTCATAATTGGAGGTCCTTTCAAGTAGGAAACGTCGCTAGTACACTGATCATAGTAGATGACAATGTCGAACTCGTTCCGTCTGGAGAATAGAGTCTGTTCTGCATCTGGAGCCAGAACCAGTCTTTCTTCCAGTTCTTCAGCAGAGACACCCTCTTTGAGCGATATTGGCTCGATACATATCACAGAACTTGAGAGAATATGGCCATCATCAAACAGAACGCGCTCTCTAACGTCCACAAGCAAGATATTGTAGCGTTTCATGTAATCGTGTAGCGTGGGAGCATCAATTGACGTCCGATGTGGGATTTCGCTCGAACTGCTTTTCGTGACGATAACTGAATTGACGCCATTAGGGGTGGTCGGTCGATAAGGGGCCAGTATGTCATCGCGGTTTTTTTGATGGATTGAGGATGTGGATGAATTCGAGGATTGGTTGTAATAGGTGTGTTTCCGTTCCGTGGGCGGTCGGCTACCCTCCGTTGAAAGCCTATTATTGTTCGAATGAAAACCGCTCGCGGTTGTTGTTATCGGACTGTAAGTTGGACTGGGGGGTTTCGGCATGGCCATGGAAGTCAGAAGAGGGACTTTTGGGGGAAGAGAAGGTCCGTTTGGCATGCCAGGCATGGCGCGTGGACCATTCAGTCGCTGGCTTGGAGGGCTGCCGAAAGAAGGATTGGATGGTGGATGATACGACTGTGGTCTTGAGCCGGCGGAGTTGCTTGACTTGAAATCATTGGGATCCGGCATTGACAATGTTCCAGCATCGTCTTGACCGTGTCCAGGCGACCTCAACCGGGCAAAGCGCTGACTCAAGTCATTGGAAGTATCTGTCAGTGGTCGGCCTTGCAATGATTCTGGCTTTGGTTTGCTCGAAGGCCGTGCGCGCTCGATCCTCAACGCAGGTGGTAAATCTGAAGACGCTCTTGAGACCGAACTCTGGCTAGGATCAGCCCGATTGTCGCCAGGAGACTGTCCATTTGATCTTGTTGCTTCATTTTCAGGAATGCCAAAGCCGGTGGAGTACACTGGCTTCCTCTGGACTGCTTGGCCCTGTGGTTGTGTTCCGAAACGAGTATTATTTTCTTCAATGCTTGCCTTAACCTGAAGCATCTGATGTTCTAGTTCGCTCAGCTTGTGGCGAGCTGCGCGGTATTTCTGTGCCCAGTTCTTGTTGTTGTCAGACATGAATCCATAGTCTCGGTGTTTGGGGATATAGTTGACAGCGATTTCGTAAGCGCGCATGTAGTTCTTGTATGCCAGATCAAACCTTCGAAACTCGGCGGAAGTTCTGGCGGTTGCGACACAGTTCTCGACTTCGGATAGATATTGGACCAGCGAGCCATCAGAATTACTGCTAGTGGTAGCCTCCCGAATGATGTCTTTGATGTGTGGATAGACCCTTTCTGCAGAGCCTGACGGTGGACCACCAACTTCCTTGGTTCGCGGGTCAGTCCATCCCCCACGTGATATAGAGGGATCGCCTGGAGTCGGAGCCGTGTGACTCGGGAAAGAAGGAGATGTATCATATGCCGCCATGGCAGCAGGTAGACTGGTTTACCGGGAGATCATAGCGCACATGACTCGAAAGGAGTCGGTGGGTGTCTGAGGAACCTGACAGGTAGGCGGGGAGTTTCTGCTGGACAGGAGATTCAAGACAGACAAGATGAAACAGTACTCGGAGGAGAGCTTGAAAATGGCCTGAAGGGAGAGGAATGAGATTTATGGCAGCACGAGTCACAAAGATTGTTTGAATGGCAGCCAAATGATTGAAGGAGGGTACGGATGATGACTGCATGCCTTGGGGACTCGTTTTAGTTGCTTGAACGTGAACGATGCACTGCAACTGCATTCATGCCTTGGTGGCGCCATCCCGCATTTGCCACCTCTCTTCTTCGGTTCACCGTAGACTGTGATGGAATGTCACTACGGTCGAGTATGACGTTGCAAATGTGTCAGGGTGGCCGTGATGCATACCATGCTCAAAGCCATGCTCACCTCTTCAATAACTGTACTTAAAACGGGGCAGGAAATCTTTTGCAGCCTAAGATGCAGCCGGCCCTTTGATGCATAAATTACGTGCTGGTCAACAAAAGGGCCTGCCGTACTTTACAAAAAGTCAAAGTCAGCCATCACTCACTCTTCGAACAAACCCTTTCCCGTATCAAAGGTACTTATGGGCACACCCAACACAGAGATTATAACCAAAAGATAGGTGAAGGTAGCAGAGCAGATGTTGAATGAGAGCATCTTGATATGGCCACGATACGGTCGACGCCCTCCACTACTCGATCGAGACCTGCATTGTCTCCTCAGAGGAACACTTCCATCAATCAAGATTTCTGAATGGCTTTCAGCGCCTCATTATTTTGTCGAGTAGCATGAACCAGCAATCCGACGTCCTGGCCTCCAACAATCCATCTTGCACCCAAGTCATTTATAACCTTGTCCATCAAGTCTGGTCTGTGATACAAACCTGCAATTGCAAAGATTTTGTTGTGTTTCTTGGCCTAGCTGCGACCATTTCGAGTGACTGCATGAATTTGGGATGGTTAGAATCACCTTTGATACCAATCTCCGTGGCAAGGTCATTTGAGCCAACCAAGAGGACACCACATCCAGGCAACGATGCAATTTCATTCACTGCCTCCAGCGCGTCAATAGCTTCGATCATGAGGAAAAACACAGAGCCCGATTCGTTCAGTTCAGGGACCGTTACTGAAGCTGGGAGAGGCATATAGTTGAAGTGCGGCAACCCTGTTGTCGTGGAGCGTCTGCCAATGGGAGGGTATTTGGACGTCAGGATCACCTTCTTGGCGTCCTCTAAACGATGTTGATCAACTTGTGCTCGAAGAAAGACAATTTGCTGCATGGCGATGTTGCCATACCAAGTCCGTGGATGTGAGGAACAATTTCCCCATAGCGCCAGCATCAAGCACGCGTTGGATGAAACCACTTCCACATTGATGGGGCACTCTCACCAACGGAGTTATCCCAGCAGACATGCCTGCAACGCAAAGTTGACTAGCATCTTTGATGGTAAGAGTGATGTTTTCAAGATCGATGAACAACGAGTCGTAGCCTGCACTCTTTGCAATGTGAACAATCTCTGCCCTGGCACCTATCTTGATGCCGAAAGCCTTGGGCAGTGTTGTAGTGAGCCTATTGTATCCTGATCTCTGATGAGTGGTCAAAACTGACTGTGAATATTCGATCCTCTTTTACTCTGTCCAAGAGATTGTTTGGATGAGTAGTTGAAATCCCTGCCATGATGTTAATGTGACAACTTCAGATTACTAGCATTTTCTGGTCCGAGGCCAGAGTTTGCGGCGACTCTCCTATGCATATTTGTATACGGTCGTCTCCACATTATACCCGCATTCTTGTGGATCCGGCCGATGTACTGAGTAGAGTTGGAGAAATAGGCACGGGTCGTCACGGGTATAGAATGGGATTGTGTAGAGCATGCACGAGCATGTCACTGCATGTGAAGCAAACGAGAAGATATTGCCCGAAACAGCATCAAAGTTTCACCGTATAATTGTGGCGAGTATCCGGTGGCTGAACTCCTGCGGACCACAACTCACATCATTGTGGTTGAGGCTCGTGGATTATGATATCAACTCTCCAAGGCACCGGACTTACTTGGTAAAGGCAGTCCAGGCGAGACGCATCTCATGCAAACAACACCCGGACCTGCATTCTGCAACCAAAGATAATCACAACCTCAAACCCCAACACCTCGTCCAAATCCCAAATCCCTAGATATCAACACTGTTGGCCGCTCTATTCTACCCTTGCCCTCGTTCTTGGATCGGCAACCGTATCACTATAGCGCCCTGCGGCACCAGCCAAGGACCATCGGTTCTCAAACCCAGCCTGTTGCATCTCTCATCATGGCGGGCTGGTTCTCCTCGGGCACAAGTGCTCTGGACGAGCAGATCGAGAAAGCGACCTCATCCAGTCTTGAAGACATCGCCACATCCCTCGAAATCTCCGATCTCATCCGATCCAAAACCGTGCAGCCTAAAGATGCCATGCGGTCACTCAAGAAGCGGATAGGCAACAAGAATCCCAACATACAGCTGTCTGCCTTGAAGCTGACTGATACTTGCGTCAAGAATGGTGGGTCACACTTCCTGACCGAGATAGCCTCACGGGAGTTTCTTGACAACCTTGTTTCTCTGCTCAAGGCATACGGTGTGGCCGCAGTCAATGAGGACGTCAAGCAGAAGATCCTGGACCTCATTCAAACTTGGGCTAGTGCTACACAAGGTCGATACGACCTGTCATACATAAACGAAGTCTACAAAAGTCTGCAACAAGAAGGTTTCAAGTTCCCTCCAAAAGTTGAAATCTCCACAAGCATGCTCGACAGCAGCGCCCCTCCGGAGTGGACCGACAGTGATGTCTGTATGCGGTGCAGAACAGCTTTCACATTCACAAATCGAAAACATCATTGTCGGAATTGTGGAAATGTCTTCGATCAGCAGTGTTCTTCAAAGTCCATCCCACTTCCCCACCTCGGGATCATGCAACCAGTCCGCGTTGATGATGGCTGCTACGACAAGTTGAGTAAAAAAGGCGGTGCGACAGAACGAAGGGTATCCTTTGCTCCTAAACCGAGCACGATGCAACCGCGCAGCGCACGCATCGAGAATAACAGTTTTGATGAAGATTTGAAGAAGGCTTTGGAGATGAGTTTGGAAGACGTCAAGGGAAATTCAAGCTCTGGTTATGTTCCTCAGTCACAACTCAAAAAGGATCCTCCAAAATCCAATGGGGTGACAAACGAAGAGGAGGATGATCCTGATTTGAAGGCAGCATTGGCCCTTTCTCTGAAAGAAGCAGAAGAACAAGCAAAGAAACACGCTGCATCAATGAAGAAATCTGCTTCTGATGGTGCTGCCTCAACCCAAGCCTTCGTCATGCCTAAGAACGACTACGAATTGTCTATTGTGGAAGCCGAGAATATTAATTTGTTCTCCACCCTCGTGGATAGGTTACAGCATCAACCACCGGGGACGATATTACGAGAACCTCAAATCCAGGAGCTATATGAGAGTATTGGAAAGCTGCGACCAAAGCTTGCAAGAACGCTAGGTGAAACCATGTCGAAGAATGATGCCTTGCTAGACCTTCATGCCAAATTGTCGACTGTTGTTCGATACTACGACCGAATGTTGGAAGATCGTCTCAACAATACCTACAATCAGAGAAACCCAGCTTACGCAGGTTATGGCCTGCCCTCACCTGCTATCCACCAGCCTCCTGGAATCTATCCTTCCTTGAGTGGAGGTCCCGTTGCACCAGTCGGTCAGGCACCAGGCGGCACAGAAAACTACTACTTCAATACCGCTCCCGTAGAGTCATACGCACCACCACTACAGCAAGCGTCATATCCTCCGCCACAACGGTCGTATTCATACTCGAGCCAGAAGCAGGATGCTCCAACTTCACCGTACTTGCAATACGCACAGCAGCCACCTCAACAAACTGGCCAGTACAATCAGCCAGCTCCTGGATCACCTCCACAACATCATCAAAATGCGCCTCAACAACACTCATATCCAACACAACCACCCCCACAACAACCATCTGTATATCCTTCGATACAGCCTCCTGATCAGCAACAGACCCCTACACCATACAGCCAACATGGAATCGAAGCCGCAACACCACAACCTCCTTATCAAAGCCAGCAATACCCACCAACATCTCAAACCGCACCTCAGCCTTATCAACCACCTTCTCAAGCAAGTGCTTACCCTCAGACATCTCAACAACAACATCAACAGATACAAGCGCAGTATCCGACGTCGCAACAGCAGCAGCAACATCAAGCATATCCTCCATATCCTACCTATGGCCAGGATGCCTTTCCTTCTGTCCCTCAGCATACTCCCGTATATGGTCAGCCCTATCAGCAACCAACCCAACAACCCAAACCTGTTGCCGTGGAGGAGAGTTTGATCGAGCTTTAGTGACCGGCCGAATGATGCATTTGCGAATCCGATGCAACATCCCACAAACTATGCATGTTGTCGTGGCACTAAAATGGTTAGCTGACCGCGAGACTACCAATTATTGGTTTGGTTATGGAACAAGCGTATATAGTATTGGGAGCGCGAATCTATCGCGCACTAGTCTGCCAAAATATTACCGTATTCGACTGTTGATGGAGCAGTAAGTGGTTGCCTCGAGATGGTGCCTGTAGCTCGCAGGGCTAGTCAATAAAATCGATCTACCCCTAGTATTATGTTGCAGAGCATGGTCCTAATCACGGGGCTAATTCCTTGATCTCCACTGTTTAGCTTGATTTGAACAAAATCCTAATGGACAATGCATTTAAGTGATAGGCACAAACATATACAGGACAACACACTGGAGGCATTTCAGTGGCTGCATATCCTGCTTTGTTTTGGTGACATCCAAAATAAACGCCAAGCATTTCGCGGGGTTTGGTCGTACAATTCTTTTGTTTTGATTTTGCCCGCCGTTGCATGTGGCTCTGATTGACCAGATCAAAGCGACTGACTACTTTACTACCGTTCGGAAGATATTTGTACCACATAGAGTGCCTTCAGACGATTCCATTCAGTTGAGAGTGAAATAGGCGCAAAGGATCCACATATTAGCCCCTCTATCGTCGAATCATGGCATCGTCGACCTTCTCACTGGCCAACAAAGGCTTGAAACTGGACACCGAAGAACATCTCTCTGCCCATATCGCCCCTCTCATCGAATCCTCAGACATAACACATATCGACCTCTCTGGAAATACGCTGGGGGTTTCAGCATGCGAAGCACTGGCTCCGATTCTCTCGTCCAAGAAATCCCTCCAGTCCGCCGACCTTCATGACATCTTTACATCACGACTCTTGGAAGAAATCCCTCCTGCACTCTCCTCTCTGCTGACAGCACTTCTTTCATGCCCGAACCTCCACACAATCGACCTCAGCGATAACGCATTTGGCCTCAACACAAAGGACCCCCTCGTCGATTTTCTGTCAAAACATACTCCCCTCAAACATCTGATTCTCAACAACAATGGCATGGGTCCAATTGCAGGCACATCGATCGCAGATGCATTAACGACGCTTGCGCAACGGAAAGCTGAAGCTAGAGAAGCAGGTCAAGAAGTCCCCGATCTCGAGAGTATAGTCTGTGGACGGAACCGTCTTGAGAATGGCAGTATGGCAGCGTGGGCAAAGGCGTATGAGGCGCACAAGTCCGGAATCAAGAGTATCAAGATGACGCAGAATGGAATCAGACCCGAGGGCATTTCCCATCTGATCTCGCAAGGGCTTGCTAAGTGTGAAAAACTCGAAGTTTTTGACCTGCAAGACAATACATTCACACTGAAGGGTGCGCAAGCGCTGGCAAAGGCAGTGGCTGGTTGGTCAGAGCTTAGAGAATTGGGTGTCGGAGACGACCTGTTAGGCGCGAGAGGTGCGATCAATGTCTTTGAGGCGCTCGGCAAGGGAAAGAACGAGAAAGTGCAAGTTTTGCGGTTACAATTCAACGACATCAACCCCTCGGGTGTCAAGGCATTATTACAAGCCGCCAAGGACGGTCTACCCGAGCTCAGGCGCGTGGAACTCAACGGTAACAAATTCGAAGAAGAAGATCCATCCGTCGAAGGCCTTGCGGAATTACTGAGCGAACGCAAAGACGAGAATGGCTCGGACGACGATCCAGAAGATCACTGGGGTCTTGACGAGCTGGACGAACTGGAGGGAGAAGACAGTGATGAAGAGGAAGAAGCAGATGAGGCCGAGGATGAAGACGAAGAGCATGACACTCTCGGCGCCAACGCCGACCAGGCACGAGAAAAACTTGTCAAGGATGCCGACATTGCCGAAGACGAACCCGTGTCTCAGAAGAAGGACAAGGACGTCGATGATCTAGCAGATGCATTGAAGAAGACGTTGTGAGCATAAGCCCTTCAGATCAGACCTGGAGACGCTTCGCCGGGCAGCCAATTATCCCACAAATATAACCACGGGCTGCTTCGAATTCCCCATATATACCCCCCTGGCCGCGGCTTCGGTGATATCTTGGATCGCACACAGAAAATCATACATGCCACGTCAGTGCGCCTTGCCGTTACCAGGCCCTACCTTGTTCGGTACCAGATCTGTCATCCATGGCGGTGTTTGGACATCATTCTACCTGTAGACCCGGCATAGACGCAGTAGATAGTCAGTTAGCGGCATATCGACCTTTTTTTTCTGTTAGGGATGGGCACGAGCAGTGGCGCTAATGAGTTGTCTTTGAGTTCAACAGAGGTGTGCAATAAATAAAACGATATATAAACTTGTATGCCTCGAAGTTCATGCATCTACATAATAGACATTGTGAAACGGGCCGTACAACGGTCACAAGGGACACGGCGTTACACTCGACAACATTCAAGTGTAGGCTACACTGCTGTATTCCAGACGAATGCGACCAGCTCGGTAGCGTATCTGCGTGTCTATATATCTAGTTTATCCTCTCCGCCAACATATCCCCTCCAACCCTAAACCACCTGACTGACTGTTTAGTGGTGAGTGTCCTGCGAGCGGCAGTTTCAACCTGGTAGCCGTCAGATTCGAGTCTTTGGAGCAAAGAGTCATTAAACAGCGCCTTGCTCGTTCGCTGCGAAGTCCTTCTCTCGGCTGTCGTCGACGAAGGACGCGCTCTTAGATATATTCCTGACTAACTCTCCAAAGGTTCGGTCATGTCAGATAAGGGCCATTGTGGTGTGTCGAATGGTCGTGCCCGGAAGGAATGAGTGGCAAATAACACCTAGCTGACGAATGACGGATCTCTTATTCTGCGCCATCAAATTAGGGCTTTACTTTGTAGGATGCATGATACTCTGCGTGACGGCGGCGGAATGTCGAAGGCAGAGGATGAGTCTTCATCGCGATTGACCAGGGATACCTGTTGTGCAGGAAAGGCTATTCTCTCAGCCTCGATCGAATGTGTTGGGGCGTGCTTCCCGAATCCTGTTGACCTAGTTCATTTACCATAAATCTTCAAAAGCCGATCTTCTGCGCCGTCCAAGACACTCCAATGCTCCAAGACCTCGAGATTCTCCGCTTCTGCTTGGAACAACTTATCAGGGTCCTGTCCAGGACCGAAAGGATTTGCGTTAGCGGCTGGGTTTGCCTGAGCCATCTGTTGACTTAATTGACTTGCAGAATTTTCATTTCCAAGAATAAAGATGAAAACGCTCTGCAGTCCGAATAGACACAAGAAATACCACGACAAACTCGACACCCATCTGACGTCCAAATCCTTGGTCATGACACCAGATTGCAGCATAGATTTGAACCGAATCGTGAGTGGGAATGGGAGTTTCAGAATAACGAATCCGGCGAAGAATGCATTGATCCAGGACATGATGAGTGTTTGAGGGATCATCATAGCCATGTTTCCCTTCATCATTCCCATCATGCCTTCCATTGCCGCAGGATCAGACATGGGATTCGGCGCAGATTGGCCCCTCGATTCGGGCCCGCCTTTGAGGAAAGTTCCTTTCTTGTAGCCATCAATCAGATATTCCTTGCGTGCATTAAAGGCTGAAGCTGTCAAAGCGGGAGAATTATTGCGAAGATTGACGCCTCGAACGATGGCTGATCGTTCCCGCGACTCGGCTGGTGTCGCTGGTGGCTTCGGAGGGCTGGCGAGGAGAACGGTGGCATAATGTCGCAGAACGCCTGTTAATATCATGACAATGGTTATGGGAGGAGAATCCAGTAGCTTATGGGACGGATGATTATTAGCGGTTAAATCTTGGATGAGTGGAAACATGCGTCAAACTCACAATAGTGCTGGGTCTCGGTGAATAACTTGCTCGGTGCCATGGACTGCCATGTTTGCGGTTTGCGGCGGTGACCAGACGGAATATGGTTTAAATTCCAATATTCTATTTCCACTCGTTCTGCGACGTGTTTTGGTGAGCAGTAAGTACGTAGACTTTCTAGAGACGGTGGTCGTCGGCATCGGACTTGGCAGAAAATACAGCGAAGCACGAAATGCAATGATGACATACTACGGCTAAGTAGAAAGAAAGGCATACACAAGGCCGTTTCAGCTCGATCGGTCTGGTCTACCAACAATCTAACAACGCTCACATAGGTACAGTGTCAAACCACATTGTTAAACCACAGTTTTCAGACGGCCATCCATGGCTTCCCACGACCAAACCATACGGGAAACGTATTCACATGAATGTTGATCAGTCGATGTTATTTCCGCAGTGACCCGCCCGTCAGCAGGGATGAAAATCTCTTGCGCTCCTCAGCAGTGACACTTTCAGCCTTGTACTTTTGAGGGTCTTCCTTTGGGAATCCTCGATCAGCCCAGATCTGGACTTCAGCAGGCCCAATCTTGTGCCATGCAATACCTAAATCCTTTGACACTTTATCTTTTAGCAGGTCAAAAGCATGGTGGCCCTCATTACCTGTTGGTGGGGAACCGCCCTGGAAGAACAGTTGCGCCATCTTAGCTTCCGCGTCTGCTCGCTTTGCAAGCGACTTGTCCATGGCGTTCATCATCCCTTTCTTGCTATAAGCACGAGGCTTCATCCAGTCGGCGACTTTCGCATAGTCGAGCTGAAATCCGGACGTGTCATATGTTGGCGATCCCTGTGGACCTTTGTCAAAACATATATATAACTCGTGAAACGTGCTTGAAATATCCTGACGGCTTTCAGCTTTGAAAATTTCGTCACGGGAGACACCGCGGCGTTTGACAATAGGTGGGCCTCGAAATAGCGCCTTTTCTTCGTCGGATAGTTGGTGGGCTGTTCTGCGTGGAAGGACTACCCTCTCTGGAGTTTCACGTGGATCTCTTAGTTGACTTCGGTCCCAGTCATATTCAAGATCTTTCCGCGTGAGTGTGCGTGCCTTTTTTGAGTCGTCACTTTTCTGAGGCGATTCACTCTTCGGTTCACGCTTTCGCTTGGTTTGCTTGGCTTTTCGGCCGCCTTGAGCACAAGCCTTGTCTGAGTCATTTGGTTTTGAAGACACTGAGCAAATTCTCTGATTTCCTGAGATTGACCGCAAATGTTTCTCAGGAGAACGAGTGGGGGTGGATGGTTCATCTTTGACGGTAGACATCTTTTCTAGGGCCCCGCCTTATGGCAGTGGTTTATGAGATCTCACAATGTGCAAAGGCGATTACACGTATAGCTTGAGGTGTCACTGCACTAAATTCAGGGTTGAATGAAGTCGTTCTAGGAAAATAGTAACATGTTATCTGACGCGTTCAAGAACAATCTCATTGGACGGCCTGCTACGCGAAACCACGTGACATAATCACCCATCCCCACATCATTACCCCCTCCGCCTTTCACCTTCGACCAATTCCGACAATCAGTTGACATCACAATCCTAACCTTTGTGAACTCTTCGCCTATGTTCAGCATCTCTCGCATGCCCTCTCCATTAATCATCCACATCGCGAGGATCATTATCCTTCCAGAACTGCTTGTATTCCTCCCAACTTTGGGTTTGGAATTCCTCGGGCCACGTGAGTGGTGCTAGAGGCGAACCGGTCTCCTCGAATTGCTTCAATTTAGCAGCAGTTCTTGCACGGGTTTTGTTCATGCTGTACACAGAGATTCGGTGAGCCGAGCTGGTCACATGAAGACCCCAATTCCACGCCGCACGAACAGTCAGTGGCTGCGTGTTGAGAGAATTGTCCCAGCATCGACAGACTATTTCGATCCACCCTTCCACATCACAAGGAAGGTCAATCTCCCAAGTTCTCCAGGTCCATTTATGTTTTTCGGACATGTTTTCATTCGGTACAGCATACCAGCTAAACCCTCCATCGGCGGAAACCTCTATCCTTTCAGGCCATCGGCCACCTCCGGAGTAAGCCCAACCTTTACAATGGATCTTGCCATTATGAATCACGACTTGTTTCGTCCATGGGGACATGATAGCCGAGCTGACTGGCATCTCCTGAATTTGGATACCGTCGGTAGGTTTCTGGTTATGCTTGCCTGTCTGTTGATTGAAATATAGGTACTCCTTACTTTGGACTGGCGCAAGGGTTGGGTTCTCAATCGCGCGGATTCGATAGAGCCACTTTACACTTCGAGCACCAATATAGCCGAGAACCATGACTCTGAGTGGATATCCATGAATTTTCGGTAGAGGTTCTCCATTCATTTCCCAGCAGAGGAGAACTTCATTTGCCTTTACCTTAGACCAAGGGACACTCACAACATAATTCATGGCCTCGTTATCCTTAAAGTAAGTCTCGGCACCATAGAACTCCAGGTGCTTGGCTCCACCAACAAGCCCTCCGCATGCTTTGATCACCTTCTTTAAGCTGATACCAAGATACTTTGCTGTCCCGATTGCCCCTTCTGCCCAAGGAGCTTGTGGGACTTCATCTCCTTGGCCCGCATACAAGGAGATTTGCTCTATGCGCCGAGTTCCCGAACACTGCATCGTAATAGCTTTCTCGATTCTTGGAAACTTGGATTCGTCCATCAATTCATCGAGAGTGAAGGTCCTCGGGTTCGCCACCAAGCCATCAAGATCAAGCTTATACTTTTCCTTGTCAATTATTGGAATTCCTCCATGGTTTCGAACGAAGTGAAGTGGGTTAGGTGTAATAGCTTTGTCTGTGACCAATCTTTTGGGCGCCTCTCCATTGTATGGGAATTGCAAAAGATGCAGCATCTCAGGATGTTTTTCTGCTAGCACTGTTGCCCAAGAGTCCTCGGGAACTGTGCTGAGTTCTCCGCCGATGGCATGATGCCACATTTTCCAATGGGTCCCAGGTAAAACAGGGTTAGTGTCTGGGATCGGACCCATCTGGAATTCCGGATTTGGTGGAAAGACCTCAGCCTTGAGAATCCTATGGGCCTTTGCTTTCTTCTCTGGATACTTCTCCCACTCAACATATCTATCGCTTTGTCAGCTTCTCTTGGAGATTACTTATTGCGCTATCGAAGCATGAAGATACGACGAGGAAATTTGAGTCTAACGCACCCCTGCCAACCATCAAGTTCTCGCTGGAAAAGCTCATCTTTGTTTCCTACTGCTTCAATCGCAGCTTCATCCTTGGTGTACTTTGGCCATGTTGCTGGTTGAATAGCCACCGTCTCAGGTCCAGTCTGATCCAAGAATGGCAGCTTTGCACCTGCCAAACCTTGCTCGATTTTCCATTGATCGGGACGATTGACTGTTTCCATCTTGTCAAGTTGCTGAACAGCTGAACAGGACAAGATTCACAGCAGAGAGCTCGGGCTATATAGCAATGGCATAGGATAAGGAAGAAAGGTGTTACATGCACCGTATTGAGATGCTCTGATGGGCGGGCTACTACAACTTTAAGGCGAAAGATATTTCCATGCCTGCCACATGATCTGACATGTATGAGCAGTCAGAGTTTCTCGTGTGGCACAAACTTACGCCGGTAGAGGTTTGGCTATATCACAACAATCTTGCGCTCCAGTGAGATTCGACGCACTCACATTAGACGCATGTATATGTGAAGCAATCCCTGCAAAGTATCCAGGATCAGCAACACTACTAAACCATTTCAGTGTCGGAAAATCCCATCCTCTATTTCTTACTAGGCTAGTCGCCTTTGCATCCCCAGTCAATGTCATTTATGATATCGAACACATGCATATTTAGTCCGGGTTATCAGTTAACACGAATGGAGACTAGAGGACCGAATTCTGACTGCTTCTAAGAACGCCGAACTTCAAAGAATTGCCGATCTAAACTTGGATGTAATGGTTATTTGGGTTTGTACCATTTGAATACGTCTGCTATATCTGGACTTTCTGAATGACGGATTGCTGAACGTTCACGGAGACGAAAGCGTGTATACGTTAGCGAAAGAACAAGCCTGTTCGAACTTGATGGTCGTCGAAACTTTTGCTAACTCGCGTTCAATTGGTCTGCGTCTCCTGGATCTATCCAAGAATCGCGAATGTTAGGTCGGGTTCAGTGTTTATCCGCTTCCGGCCGATCCGAACATTGTTGCGCCGTTGAATTACAAGTTTGCCTTTTGACAGCAAATTTTAGACTGAGCTATCGGAACGTTCTCCCAGTCGACCTTGGCGGAAATGCATGCCGGATGGTAACAACAGCACGGAATACGCGCAATTTAGGTGGCCTGACAAGTTTTCTCGCCTCCAATGCCTGAAATCCCAACTACAATGGACCCCCTCGAAGGGTTATTCTATGTCGTTTTGCAAGGTTAAGCGAGACCAATTACATGAGTACTAAGCTGGAGGATGTTGTCCTCGAGAGTATTATATGACTAGATCATACTCTGACAGCATCGGCGGCCTCTGAATCGTCAGTGATAACAGCAAGTAGCCCCCAAACTCGAAACATCCAGTAAACCTTCGGGGGAGACCATAATACTACGTCCAAGCCTTCTGATCCATAATGAGTTTCACTCCATGTTCAACAATTGTACTTGCCCTTAGACAAGACAAGCTCTTAATGAGCGGGCGGCGCCGGAAATTTGCCTCTCCACAGCTTTCCATAAATCTGCACCAGGATCACAGCAATGAAGCCTGCTCCCACGATACCAGCTTCGATCCCGAACGAATTTTGCGGCCCTATTGATTTCGCCCAATCGACTTGAAAGTAGTTGACAATGAAGCCACCAAGTGCTCGAAACATGTTAACGATGGCCGCCGCCTCGACACTATGGTCGGGAAAGATATCCAGAGCATACGCTTCATTTGATTTAGTAAATCTAATGACGAGATTTGACCCATACGCAACTCACCTGTGATGGCAACTGTGGTCGTGACCAAAGCGAATTGATAAAAACCCCACGAGATGCAAATACAGATCCAGGGCAGCACTTTGTGAAGGCTGAACCCAAAGAACACTAGGCCGCTTATGAAGAACGGTAGTGAGATCCAAATTGTCCACAAGCGGACCTCGGCTTCATACGTGCCACCGGAGCGTCTGATCGATCTCAATGCAATGAAATCATTGAAGTAATGACCGAAAAGCTCTGCCATCAAAGAAAAAAGCTGCATAAGAGTCAAGTTAGTCAGGCGAAGATTGTATTGCTCGTACTTGATGGGTTCAAGTTCTCACCATCGGCGCAATGTACATCAACGACACCTTGAGATTGCTGTAGCCAAATCCAATCGGTGGAGGCGGTGACACAAATAATACTAGCGTGGCATTGATTCCGATCGACCACATGAAGGAGCACATGTAAAACACTTTAGAGGTGGTTAGCACTGGCCAACGCGATGTAAGAGTGCTCTTACCACAGAGAAATAGAAGCTGCGGCCGAGTGGTGATAAGCAACATATCTCCAACCACCTTTGCGACTCCGCCACGATACGTCTTGAATCCGTTAATTCCTACGAGCTGATTGAAACGGCCGATAAAACCGGTCTTAATAGGTCGCTTCTCCTCCCGTATATGGGGTTGGTAGAGTGTCTCTTCTGCCAGCGTGACGACGAGAAGCAAACCGAGGCCAATGAGGCCAACGTTGAGCCAGAGAGAATTCTGCCAGGTAGTGTAATTTACCATAATACCCGAAAGAAACGGACCCAGGAATGGAGAGAAGATGAATGTAGTAGCCCAGATCCCGATCTTTCTGGCCCTTTCTACACCACAATGTTTCAGCCACCATTACTCTCCTGGAAAATGAGGCACAAAAGAAGATCTTTCTTACCGTGGAAGAAAAACATGTCGTGAATCATGCTTAGCCCAACGACCTGAGGGGTAGTAATGAATAACCCTTGAAGACACCGCGCCACAATGTATGAGATCCATCCCGGCGCATTCGTAGCAAAGATGGTCATACAGAAGCCGAGTAGCATAGACCAGAAAATGACCGGCAAACGACCGATCCAACGAGTCAGCGGAACTGCCAGCACGCCGCCCACAGCAAGCATAAAGATATTGCCCGATAAATTGCGCCCAGCGTCATTTGCTGAGATCTTCCAATGCTCTGCCTGTGGAATAATCAAAGGAATTTCCCACGCTGAGGTGAGGTCCGTCATCTTTACAAGATTAGTGTCCACTCCGATAGCAGTTATACTTGAGCAACGAGCACATACCAGAGTACAGTATACAAGCACAGCAAGAACTTTATGTTTCCTGGCCCACGACCAATTCAAAGCTTCATTGGGGTCATCCGTTGGCTGCGGAATCAAGACCGTTTTGCCATCCTTCGTCGTCTTGAGCATTGCCAACGCATTAGTGTCGATTTTGTCGATGTCATGCGTGCCTAGCGACGACTTCTCATAGTTGGTGGAGACGAGAAGTGTGCCAGCGCGAGCACTAATATGCTCCGTATCCATAACTCGCTCCAATCGTTGCTCTGTCATCGTCTTATCTTCAGACATGACTTGAGTTCTGTTGATATGAATAAGAGGCAGCTATTCAGATAGAGGCTGGAGGATGGGGGATGATGGTGATAGACGTGAGAGGTGATAGCTTCCTTGGGATAGGAGGTCCTGTCTTATCTGAGTATTGCACCACTGCATAACACCATATGTCCGGTCTGTTTGCCAGAAAAACGCTCGTCCCGGGCTAGATTTCAAAGCCGCCAAAAGCCTAAAAAGGAACCTGGAGTAGTCTTGCCCCCATTCATTGGCTCGCTGAAGACCGAGCACCGAAGTTGGATAGGGAAACTCAAAACTCCAGTAACTAATCCCTTTCCCCACGTTCTTCCCCGGATCATTCCCCGGACACTGGGGAAGTCTTGTCGATAATTGAGTTGAAAACGTGCTTAACCCTAAAAGGATGTGCGTTGTGGAAGGAAAGCCCCTTTTCTCGGGGACGCTAGTGGGGCGCAAGCTCTGTACATAATGTGAAAGACCATTCAGCTTAGGTTCTATGAAAACATGCTGCTACTTCAATACCAATCTAGCTACTGAGGTTGGGTATTTCATCTACATTATGGTATAGTCCTAGTGCCTTCAGCATCGGTTTGTCGTGAAATCGGTACAAATATGATGCACCGCCAGCTCCATTGGGCAGAGTGCAGACGTGATGGTATCTTTTCCAGGCAGGTATGCAGAACGTGTCTCCGCGCTTCCAGTCAAATCTTTCCCCGTCGATCTCCGTATAACCATGACCTTCCATGACATGGTAAATCGAAGAAGCTGTTTCCTGAACAACTGGCGACATCCCGGTGGGGAGTAAAATCTCCGCGGCAGCCCCAAGAGTCTTTGACACTATTCAAAAAAGATAAGCATGAAGAGATGCGAGTGATACTAGTTATGGAGAATGTTTACCTTCTTCTCCACTCTTGGCTCGGTAATCTTCAGCCCTCCAGCCATTGAATTTTAGGCCATCGTCGAGCTTAGCTTGCATCTGACCCCATGGGAACACAATGTTGCTATCGTTAACGTCGATGTCTTCTGCTTCATATCTGGGCTTTGTATAGTGTTCAACAAAATGGACCGGAAAATGGCAAAAGGTTGGAAGATCGAGACCATCGAGCCATATCATAGGCCCAGAGCCGTCCTTGCCGTGATCATGCCAATTCCAACTTGGCGTGAGAATCACATCTCCACGGCGCATACGAATTCTCTGGCCATGTACAGCCGTGAACCCCCCTTCCCCCTCGATGATGAAGCGCAATGCAAATGCCGTATGCCGATGAGCAGGAGCCGTTTCATTCGGCATCACCAATTGCAGACCCGCGAAGAGAGTATCAGTGGTATAAGGAGCGTCTAAGGTTCATTCCGTCAGTCGATGACTTCGATGACCACCAAAGATCATACCCCTAGCAGGATTGACTAGCATCAATACGCGGCGCTCGGCCTGTTCTGCGCTGACCACCTCACCAGCCCGAGCTAACAATGGTTGAATCTCATCATAACGCCAGATGTATGGAATGCATTTAGGGTTTGGTAACGGTGGATTCAGACGACTCATCTGTTTCCACAACGGGCTGACGTGCAAATTATGCGCGGCGGCGACGATTTGTTCCTCATCTGAGCTTTCATGCTTGCGCACAGGCTCAGTTAGTATCTGTGTAGCCACGCAGTTGAATTTTGATGGTGAAGATAGGTTCGTGCTTGGCGTCCCAGCCAACAGTTTCTGTACTAATACTAGATGAGATATGGCCCATGCACGCCTTGACCGGGGGCGTATCGGCAGTATACCCCCGGATACTTGTGCTGCACATGACGACCACATCCGCGTAAACAAGCCGCGGGCTTTGTACAATCAATATCTGATGGGTTGCTGGTCAGCTCAGCAAGCAATCGCATGTGGGGGCATTGGATGATTGACTTAGCTCATCCCAAGACATCGGCACAAGCAACTCGTGCTTCTCAAGCGGCAATAACCGCCCTGAAACGAGAATGCAAGTATCGGGGTCCCTAGATTCCCAAGCTACTCCACATGCTGGATTCGACGTTGAAGTGGTCATTGGCAATGGTACTTCAATCCCGAATTGGATCCATTCGACTGGGCAGTTGCTTACGTTGGGCCCTGTTGCCCATGCTTTGTCGTCATACATATCGCAAGGGGATTGATCAAGCCGACCTTTCTGTCTTAATGTGACGACTGATTAGTCCAGGCGCTGGTGTGGCGATTGTTTTTTTAGATGGCGCGGCTTTTGCAGTAGCAATGCACTTTGCATTGAGTCCATCACGATTGGCAGCTGCATCAAGAGAGATCAGCGAGTTACGGTGCACCGGTTAGAGAGAACAGACTAGTCTGTTCAGGTATTACATACAGCATATCGCTAGCAGAGGAGAGCAAGAAGCCTGAAGTGTTTCTATGGACGTGGATGTTGAATGCAGACTTACACAATCTGATAATGGCTTCTGATTTGACCCTGCACGCGATGTGATGCTGAAACGCACGTAAAAGCAGAATGGTCGTTCGGCGCATGGCTAGAGCTGTAGAAGCACTTCGTTCGTGATTTCTAAAACGATCTTAGTCGTCTGCTCACGATATGCTAGGTCTGGTGATAGCGGTTCTCCATCCCTGGCTCTATCTCAAGATGCCACGTGAACCCAAAATGTTTCATAGACCGCAAAACTTCGCTTCATGGGTCCGCGCCGAAATAGATAGCCAAAATTCCCATCAACCAGACACACATGACTTTTTCCACCTTCCCAAGATCTTCAGATGCTTTCGCTTGCTTGACGGCAAGCAAAAAGGGCGCCAAATCAAGGCAGATCTTCGATGAGAACACTCCAGCATTCGAGGTCGACATCGATGTCCGTGTCGTGGCCCGGCTGCGGTTTCTTTAGCACGGAGCTCCTTGAGATGGTAGACATTCACGGTTCACTTACAAATTCGAGATCTGCTTGATCAATACAGCCAATGTCATTGTGCCTTGTAGAAACCGGACTCGACGCCGTTATTTGTCTCATCTCCGTTTGGGTTGTACGGGCTTTCCTTGCGACTTCCGCAAGCTGCCGAACGATGGAGAATGATAGTTCGAAGTCTGTCAGAACTTCCAATCGTGCAAAATACCCTGCTGCAATGTCCAGCAAAGCAATGTTTTCTGGCACCATTTCCGAGAAAATGTCGCGCATGATAATCACAAAGATGATAATAGCGCTCATCATTGGAAGGAAAAAGCTCTGGCTAAAGCGGGTGTAAGTATTTGTCTAATCTGCCGGAATTTGAATAGAGCCTTACGAAGACAACGAGTCGACGCAGAGGACGAGCTTTGTGGTGGCCAATATACTGTGACGTGCCGCAGAAAGTGCTCGTGAGACACTAAACGTGGCCGGACGTTGGTTCGAAAGGATGGAACCCTCGGTATTGAACAGTTTCGATGTCCAAGGATAGATCACGACAGAATGCAGGTGAAGCACGCTTGTGTGATAGCAACGATCAAAGTATTCAAGTAGTGCGGATTTGCTCCAGGGAGATGTACTCTCGGTAGACCTTTCGGCAGGCTTGTCGAATGATACGGATACCTCATCTCTCCATCTTTGAAGCTCGTGGTCCAACTGGTATATATCATCAACGGTATCGGTCCGTGACTGATCAGTGGCTGTCGCAAGTCCAATGCGTCTAGATATTCGAGAAGAGAGCTTTGCATGTTCAATCGCTTCTAGACAGAAGGTCAAATCAGCAGAGGATCCAGGAAAGCTTATGGAAGGGACGTCGCAATTAATCTCAGAATCATCGATAACCTTGGCATTGTCAGTACGACCGAGAGAGATGTTTAGAACACACACCGAAGATCTTCCCGATCGGCTAGTTACCAATTTTTCGCAGCAATATATGGCCCAAAACAGATAGCTTCTCTGCTGAGTTTCGAGCTGCGAGAGCCGCCACATGGGTGATGGCTTTCGATGTAGGCCTTTCGATTGAACCAGCCTCATCATGCATGACGAGAGCATGAACTCCAAGACCGGTCCCCTAAGCCATCCACGAAGAATGTCTCGAAGTCCTGTCAGCCACAGCAGCCTAAACGAACGTGACATAGCTTACCATCAAAGCTAAAGCCTGAACAGCCACGAGCGTGGTGGGAGTGTATAGAAGCTCACTGTGCACAGTCATGGCATTTTCAAAAAACCGCCACGCTTGTTGGTGCGCCACTTTAAATGGAATTGCGTCGTCCGTCGATAGCACAGTGCGACACCCGAATGCCAATACCATGTTTTTCAAGGCAAACCATGCCGAATCTGTCGTTTGCAGAACAGTAATTGCCTGAAAATCCCGGTCCAGAGCTTCGTATGTGGGCTTGTGCACGACGCCATGTAGAGCAGGAACGCTCGCGTGAAAGAATGCTAGATAGACAGTCAGTTTTGAGCCAGGGATTCATCGTAGAGACAATTACCGTCAGCGTACTGGCGAGCAGTGGCATCACTAATCTCATTGCTGGGAAATTTGTCGATCGACCCCCGAAGCTTGATACGCTTCGTCCAGTTTCTGAGTAGAGTAGACGATACCTGCTCGAATTCAGGACTACCCGCCTGTTGGCAGACCCATCTTGTACCTGGGACAGAGCAGAGAGAAAGCCATGACCCGGATCCTGACGCGGCGTCAGCTGTTTGTTCTTATCATCTAGAACGAGATTATCAACCATGGTACTCCCAACCAATCTGAAATTAAGCTATTAGCGTAGTGACCGCCTTGTTCATGGTAATGGCTTACATTGTCTAATGGTATGGTTGCATCTTCAACACAGCAGGTTTCCAGAGCTTCCAATTATCAGTCGATGTTTCTGACTGAATGACATCGAACATATCGTCGACAAACAGCACGGGAGTCGTTGTGCAGTCCTGTACTTCACGAAAGGGAGACTTACTATCATTGACAGGATCTTTCGCTGCTTGTACAACATCCCGGTGTAATGGCCCTTCAGTCGAGATGAAAGTTTGCGTTGCCACCAGGACTCTTGGATCAGTCACAGTATCCCAGCGCCCATCCAGAGGAGTTCCCGCATAGCCTGCCCATTGTCCGTCGAAGACAGCATGGGACTCGAGAGAAGCTGCTACCAGTTGCGGCACCTTGTAAGTACCCTTTAGCCCTCGTGTCTCTTTGACCGAAGGTCCAGTGCTCGAATGTCTCCGACCTCGGCGAGATAGGGGATAAAAGCAAATCTGGTTATGTCTCTTCTCAGACGGAGTTAGTATAGCAAAGCATCTGCTCACGTTGTCACTGACCATGCAGTTGCTACATCTCGTGCCACCATTGCCTGCAACGCATTAATCGATTTACTTGAATATGAGGCCTCATTCTCACTAACATCGGATCTTCTTTTGCCGGCAATAAGAACAAGCTCCTTTAGGCGCTTCAAGAAGCTTTTCATCCATGCTGCGAAGCGTACTGCGGATAGATGACTTGCCAACGGAGAGTTCGAGGTTTTCTGGCCTCCCTATCTGGCTGAGGCACATAGGGTCCCCGCATTTAGCTGCATTAGAGTTGATCGGCAAAGTGCCAGTGCATTTGCAGAGACTCCAAAGACAAAAAATGCTCATTCAACCGGGGAGGACGTTCCGACTTCCCGGCAACAAAAGCCGGCAGCGCTTACATGCACATCAACCTACTTCGAGTCTACCTACGTTCTTGTCGTTTCCTATTGGTCAGACAAGAGGTCCGTCAAGGGAATTTAAGTCGCACGCTGCGCTCGCCAGAGCAGCACCATCGACGAGTTTCTTTGCTGGATAGTGGGTTCAATTTCCTGGTCAAGGGATCTATGGCTTCTTACCCTTCCGAGGTCTTTGCCGTGATTGTGGGGGCGGTCCCATTGGTCTCACCGTTGCACTGGCTCTGGCACATTATGGATATAGCAGCGTTGTATTAGAACGCCATGCAGAACGTATGGACCAGCCTAAAGCACACGTGCTCAACCCGCGAACACTTGAGATCTACCGCCAACTTGGAATCGATTTGGAAGTACTCCGGAAAGCCGGTGTTCCACCTCACGAAGCCGATGTGGTTCGATTCGCTGAGTCCATGATCGGCCACGAGTATGCCGTGATTGATAGACTTCAAGACCCCGACCAGTCAATATCACCGGAACCGATGTTCAACGTTGCGCAACCCTTTCTCGAAGAACATCTCCTAAATATCTCACGAGCCACAGGGAACGTCGCATATTTCCGGCAGTCTGAGTGGCAGACCGCGAATGAGTGCGCAGAGGGGATTCTGTCCAGAGTCTTTTGTAAAAGATCACAATCGCAGCATACAATCATAAGCAAATATCTCATAGGTTGTGATGGAGCTAAAGCACGGTCTCGGGATGCTCTGGCTATTCAGTTTGATCCCTTACATGGCACGGAACAGGAAGTCTTGCACTACGTGTCCATTCATTTCAAAGCTGATTTATCTCATATGAAGACTGGCTTACTTTGGTTTATCGTTAACAAGGGTGGAACCGGCACCTTTATCGCATACAACAGGAAGAGCAGCTGGGTTTATTTCACACGTTATAATCCAGTGACCAGCCCAAAAAGCACATTCACATCTGAGTATCTGAAGCAACTAGTTTTCAGGGTATTATAAACCTTCTAGTCATAATTGAACCATTGCTAATGATGTGCAGGCCATCGGGAAAGAGATACCCGACTACGAAGAAATTGGTATCACAATCTGGACAACCTCTCCTCAGCTAGCTCGGACCTATCGTTCGCCAATTATACGGAATGCTTTCTTGGCGGGTGATGCTGCCCACAGCTTCCCACCTACGGGAGGCCTTGGGGTCAATACGGGGGTTGCTGACGTGCAGAACTTGGTGTGGAAGATACATGCAGTTGAATCGCAGTGGGCAGACCCGACCCTGTTGGATAGTGTCACTGCTGAGCGCTTGCCGGTGGCGAGAGAAAACTGTCGCCAAAGCAAAGTGAATGAAAGGAAGATTTTCCGCCTGATCGATGGCATCATTCAGCACGGTCTTACTGCTCAAGAGATTCTTTCCAACCCCGCCATGTGCAAGGAGATACAACGAGACGTCGACGAAAATCGTGAGCATTTTCACTCCTTGAATTTGCAGCTAGGATATGTGTACGGTCGGAACATGAGACGTGGGCCAAGTGACTATCAGAAGGAGGCAGTTCCCGGTGCAAGACTGCCACATTTCTGGATCGAAAAGAATGGTCGCAAACTGTCAACATTGGACTTAATAGACGGAATGGGCTTCATTTTGCTATGTACTCCTGGTTTTACGAATTTCTCTGTCTTGGATGCTGGGAGAGCAGTGGCTGTAGAGATCCGGCAGATAGGCAGGGATTTTCACGACCCTTCTGGTGACTTCACGAGATTCCTGCATGAATCATCGGTCGAATCACTCCTCATCAGGCCAGACCAACACATTGTCGGGCCTGCAGCCACTTCCGAAGCGGCAATACTATTGCTGAGTCGCTATTTGGGATGCTAAATTCCCATTTCGTAGTTGACATTCCAATGCTTCAGTCCTAAGGAAAAGCTGGTGATCTCAGCGCACATAGAAATACAGGGACAACTTTCCAGCAGTCACAGCATGTCAATATTATTAGCTCTGAAGAATCTCAAATCTAGGTCAAACGGTCACTGCCTAGTACCGTGCAAGTTGAGGTAACCATAAGACATTTTCGCTATGCTTTCCCTGCGGGAAGTGAAGTTGGATCATCAACTAGCCACTTTGATCACTCAAACTTTCCCGACATCCCGATAGCCTCTGTGATATCTCGTCCGGAGCTCGGCGAGCCATATTTAATCTTAACTTCTGAGTACTATCATGGCTGTTACACGAGGCCCAATAAAGACCTACCTGAGCATTTACGATGACTTTGCCGTGGAAACGACTGATCCGCTTCGAAGCCTGTGATGGTCGTATTCTTCGTGGTGAGCCTATCATCGAAGATCGGGATATCGATATTGGACAGGTGACAGCGTTAACGGGCCTCAAGGCACGTATCTTGAGCGGGTCGGACATCTTCGATCGCACAGGCGCAACAAAGCTTACAGATGAGGTGGTATCAGTAAGCCGCGTGCTTGGCCCGCTGGCGTCTGGCGATGTGCCCATAATGCGCTGCATCGGCTTGAACTATAAGACACACAGTAGGAAAATATCGCCCACTGTCTGGTACACCTGGATACTTATGATAGCAGTCGCCGAAACGGGTCGTCCGCCGCCTCCCATGCCGAGCCTTTTCATCAAGCCACGAACTTGTGTTCACGACCATAACGCCGACGTCGTTATACCGCCTATTTGCCAAGATGATCAAGCTGACTATGAAGGAGAGCTATGCTTCGTCATAGGCGAAAATGCTAAGAACGTGTCACTCAACGATGCCACACGATTCATTGGAGCATATACTTGCGGTAACGATATTTCGTCGCGGAAATGGCAACGTGACCCGAAACTAGCTGGCAGTCTCCCTCAGTGGAGCTATAGCAAGAGCTTCGACACTTTTGCACCACTTGGACCGTGTCTAGTCTCAGCTGACCTGGTCAATCCAAAGAACATGCATCTCACTACCACTGTCAACGGAGAGCAAAGACAGTCCTCCAGCGTGGGCGATCTACTGTTTGACTGTGCGTATCTTGTACACTTTTTTAGCCAAGGGCAGACGTTAGAGAAAGGTACAGTTTTCATGACTGGCACCCCTGGCGGTAAGTCTACGCAGTCCAGCGATGTATTCGATCTGCTAACAGCTGCTGTGCTCAGGTGTTGGTGACCGATTGAGGCCACCACGGTATCTCCGACCGGGAGATGTAGTGACTGTACACATAACCCAGATTGGCACTTTGAGGAATGGTATCGTGTTTGAGGAGAATCCGAGATGATCGACGACAAAGGACGTTGTCACGAGAAAATTCTATGTTCGGTGTAGGGAAGGATGCTGCTGCTCTGTTCAACAATTCATTTATCATCAAAATTCAAACAAAATGCATCCTTTATGCCCCACTGATATGTGGAATATAGTAGACGTCCTGTGCTTATGAGAGATCCTCTCGTAGCAGTATACTAAAATCACCCCTTGTCGTCTATGCCTCACATGTTTCGAAATGAGTCTGTAGATCTATATGACAGCATCGAATCCTTTCTCTTCAAGATCGCTGGGTTCAGAAATCTCGAAGGTCGAGTCAGCCTTGTTCATTGTTTTTATAAATTATGCATCTCAACTTGATCTTCGTACCGGTCTAGCCAAGCAAAGATGAAGCGCAAAGGAGATAATTCACATAGCACGACAACTTTTGGCATTTTCAGTGCGCAGGTAAACACCAAGACCACTACTGATGCCTCAAAATCTCATGCATCCCAGCCCTTTACTCTCCCTACAATCAAGGAGAGAATGTGTCCTCTGTGCTTTCCAACATTGGTGAAGGTTCCTCTTCTTAATTTGGCTTGCTACATGGGCCTTGAGCATACGCTGACCAGACCGAATGCCAGTCCACTAAACAGACGACTATGTCAAATCTAAGATTAAGGACCGAAAAGAGAGGCCAACAGCAAATCACGAAAATAATCATTACAAATTGTTGTAGTACATATAGTGGCTGGAGACCCATCGTAGTGTTGAGCTCGGGACCAGCAGTGAGTTCTTGGCTCGTGTCTCAAGCACACTTGGTAGAGGGTTATATCTGCGCTTCAGCAACGTGTATTTCTCGAAGAGCAGTACTACTTGGAAATGCCAGAGTACGCTTTCCACACTTTCAAACGTGGCCGGTCTGCCTCGGTCGTGTCGATCTCCGCCCTGGCAGCAAATTCAACCTCTGTAGACGACGAGTCCGACTTGCTCACAGTGACTAATGTGCCCACAAGGACAAGATCTGTAGCACTTCTGTTGGCTACGAAGACCTTTTCGATACTATGACACCGTGCCTTTACGGTGATCCAAGCATTCTCTCGACAATGGAGTAATTCTATGTGGAAACTGGTCAGCAAAATGCCTTATTTACGAATACCAAGACACGACCTGCCTGCTCTTCCTTCGAATGACCCGTTGCTGGATTGGAAGGCACCATTTGGGCTGAAGACTTCATTGGCCAGAACTTCGCTGGTGCAAGGATCGTTGAGATCAACGAGCTCGAGAAAACGAAGCAGCAAACTTTCAATTGATTCAGGAATGGGTATTCTAGACCAGCTTGTGTTTGCGAATGGATGCGCCATTACTACCTTGCAAAAGTCGGTTGTTACAACCTCTGGAGTGTAAGGAACGAACAGCTTCGATTAGATGAGCGAATGCGTAGTGACTTTCCAGTCCATACATCTTGCCAGGGCCCTCGCCATGGCCTCGTAAATCACCGTGCAGTCCGCTGGGGTTTGGTCAGCCGGCGTCAAAATTATGGGCCCGACCAACAGATCTAGCCTGGCTACCTAGGTTATGAAGAAGAGTTCCAGGCCCCGATCATCCTCGGGCCACCGGGCCAGCTTCCCCGCTCATCACACTCGATATGCAAAGATGATGGTTCCCGTGTCCTTCCCCGTCCATCTTTCCGGGTTTGTTCGTGCGTTTGATGATTGTGCGCCTGCGGAAGTGCATCCGTAACAAGCTACCAAGAACCACTTGGTCGATTCCAACACCGGGTGTGATGGCAGACCGTGAGAACGAAGCATGTCCAAAGCGTAGGCGCGTTGCCGTTGCCTGCAGTTCGTGCCGACAGAGGAAATCGAGAGTAAGCCTTGCAAAACAACCGGGAATGCTACTACACTCTGACATGACCAGTGCAATGGTGCAGCACCTACTTGTGATCAATGCAGAGAGCTGGGGATTGAGTGCTTGTATACACATCTCCCCAAGTCGCCTTCACTGTCAATACGCTCTGCAATCTCTTGAGAGGAAGCATCTGACGATGGCAGCACGAATACAGCCGTTGAAGAACGCTTCAAGGCGATAGAGGACGCACTTCGGATGCTTGCTCAGCAAGCTGCAAGGCAAGACACTGCTAATAATCCTGCCACTCGCCTCGAGAGAACGGCAACGACCAACGCAAGTGGCACTGAGACTTTCTCCCCGGTTATCTTGTCTAGTGCTCGTACCGATCATGTAGACGGTCTCGCACTAATTGATCAGCCTTTTGAGCAACACTCCCGATACTTTGGTTGGAAACACTTAAGCTACTTGAGTCTCTCTAACTCGCTATATAGGTCCTTCCTCAAATGTTGCGTTTCTGCTCGAAATATCCCGGGCGACCACCGCAACAGTCAGCCGAGTTGCCTCTTCGCATTCAAATGCGCCGTTACCAGCAGTCAGACCCCTGGTTTCCCGTGCCGCAACGCCGACGACTGCATATGTTCGTCAATCACATCACACAGATGCTGTTGGTGCGGCTTCCCTACCGGATGAAGATCGCGTATCGCATCTGCTAGAGCTCTATTTCTCTGACACTGGCTTGCTGTTCCCATACATCAGTGAGCATCACTTACGGTCTAGGTATCAAGCACTGAAGAGAGACAACTTCTCCACCATCACACGACCGTTCCTTGGGCTTCTCAGCGCGATATTCGCCGTTGCCACCATAGTCAATACTGATCCAATGCAGACAATCTCACAAAAAATTGCCGAGGCTGATGTCTTTTATCGCTTGGGCGCGAGCCTAGCATCAGCCAGTATATTGCATCCGCCCAACATTGAGACAGGTAGACCAGCTCCAATATCCAATTTGTCAGGGGGCTCACGTTTCGAATAGTACAATATCTGCTTCTTCTATCGCAATATTGTCAGGGCACCCAGCGGCCCGACGAGGGTTGGGCCTTACATGGACTAGCTGTCCGCAACGCCATGCAGCTGGGCCTACACTCGAAGTCGCATATTGAGGACTCTGATCGACTGGCCCAAGAGATCCGTAAAAGAGTGTGGTTTAATTGTTTTATTCTCGACAAGTACGTCTCCTCTGACTCTCCGAGCTTTTCACTGAACTTCTTAGAACTCTGAGCATGACTCTTGGTCGAATCCCCAATATTCAGGATGAGTTCGTTGCGGGAGAACTTCCTCTGACCGTGCCTCTCGACACGTTGATAGAACAGCCCGCTTCCTTGACTGGCCCATCATCGCCTGATGCCTCTACAAGCCCCACGTTTTTCAACGAGACAATGTGAGTCTGGCTTTATGGTACTGTTTTGACAACGCTAAGCTGAATAGTAAAATGCATTTCGTGGTTGGTGCAACAATAAAAATGCTATATCGGAATAATCTGGATAACGAACCGTTAACGGATCTCCCATCACTGGTGCAAGACATCGTGGAGCTCGATTCAAGGCTCGGCAAGTGGAAGGTGGGACTGCCGAGCGATTTGCGATACGACCACGACGTCATATCAACTCAGGGACACAGCCTTTCGACCGGACGCCTGAAGGATTTGTTGCATCTTCGGTATCTCAATCTCAGGATCCTGATCCATCGCCCAGTGCTCAGGATGTCTCTCAGAAGATTGTCCGGCGCTTCTTCATCGTCCACGAGCACCCACGACCTGGATGAAATGTTTGAAAAGCCAAGCCTTACCATCCTACCCACGGTAGCGATAGAACTCATTGACCTGGTCAATCGAGCAAGCGGACCAGTTCATCTGCTCGGTGCTTGGTGGTTCGCTCTCTACTACAGTGAGTTGACAGTATGCAGTAACTCTCCGTTTCACTAACAGGCCTAGCCTTTAATGCAGCTTTGACAGTTTTTGCCTGTTTTCTGCTTCAATTATCCCAATCCAAGCAGCAATACACGCGACTGGAGCTGGAATCTCTGAACGAGCTCGCTAAAAAACTACGTCTAGCTATTGACGTGATAGAGCGAGTTGGTAACGATGCAGTGCAGGCACAGAAGGCAGCCAAGGTTCTAGCAAAGCTCGTCGCGATCACGAACACAATATACGGACCATCGGTGAACATCACTTCAACTGGCAACGATAACTCCATGCAAATATCACAAGAGCCGGCGATATCTGGACAAGCACAAACCCAGCAGCCTCTGCCTCGAGATTCAGCCCAACAACATTACCAACAAAACTCATACGGAACCATACCACCAAACGGCACCTCAGGTCTCCAAAGCCTGGGGTTTGATCAATACAGCAGCGATATTTTCAATGCCTTTGAAGATTTGCCCGCAGATTGGACGACGGTCGACATGGACTTTCTCACTCGGGAAGACAATATGGTTGGGATGAATCTGTCAAACACATTTACTATGTAAATCTCGGTTTCTTTGGCTTGCTAGGACAGTTGCAGATGTAGCATAAAAATGGTCCTTGTGAAAGCACGAGTGCACTGTCTACTTCCCAGGTGATGGGGAAGTTTTAATCTGCATACGTGCGACACCAACAAAGAGCTGGAGAGCAACAATCAGGTAGAGCCGAAGAGGTTATCTCATTCATGATGAGGTGTACTCTGCTGGTAGCCCTCGTGGACCTATTTCCCTTCGTTTCTTAATCAATCTCTCATCCTCGCCGGATTTCAGCCGTTCTATCAGCTCCTCTGGTTTGAAATCAGTCCCAATAGGATTTTCGGCGAACAAAGGCCCAGACATAAACTCTGCAGCCTCTTCTGCAGTATCGAAGTTGTCGACTTGGGTTTCGATGGTATTGCCGTCGGGATCCTCATAATACATGCTGGTTGTAGGGCCGTGATTGATGCACCGTTTTGGAAGGATCGAATGGGCCTTTCTCTGTTCATAGGCATTGACAAGGTCCTGTAGCGTGTTGAAGGTGAACGCAACGTGATGCATTCCTGCTGCTGAAGGAACACGTGGAATCGTGCCGGGGGCTTGGACTATTGCTATCCGGTGGTGCTCGTCGTCGTATCTAATGAATGCCAATACTTCATTTCGATGACTCACGAATCCTCCAAGAAATGTGGTCCAGTAATCCACCATAACATTCAGGTTCGGGGTGCGCAAGACGATGTGTGCAAGAGCCGCAGGACTGATGACCCGCGGTCGTGGTTTCTCGTCGGCATTGATAGACATATTGGTGGCTCTAGATAACAATTGAGACAAAGCGATAATTGCCCGTTACTCTACACGATGTTGACCATGTTTGCTTTTAGTATTACGAGTCGTCTTCGGGTCCCTTTCCCCGATCAAAACTTCGCCGAACCCCGTGCCAATCGGGTTCGAAGTCCCCGTGCTTGCTCGGCAAGCTTGACTCGTTGTTCCATCGGCAGTTTCATTTTTGCACAACTCCTGGTCAACATGTGATCGCAGGGTGTGACTTGTTGACGTTGAGTAGGTCAAGTCATTCACTAATCGGGAGGAACTCACTCAGGATACCGAAGAGGAGTTGTGGCTTGTACTCAGTACTAAACAAGGCGCGATGCGCGACCCTATCTACCGGCTAAGCTCAAGGCTTGAATAGTGGGTAGACGTGACTCTAACTACCAGCATAGATGACACCGATGGGGAACTCCCGATCATCAAGAATTTCAAGTCGAGTCGTCCATGTATAAAGATCTTCCCTACAAGCCCAAGTGTAATGCCATATCACCTGCGCTCCTTTTAAGGCACAAGCTGGAAACCAAATGTCAGATTACCTCCGATTGTCGATAAAAGCATATAATAAACTATCCGGCTCTTTACCCCGCGCTTTCTCTTTCTCCGCTCTCCCGTAAGGCAGCCAAAGGCAGCAGCTCCCAGTAAAGCTAAGCAGAAGACCAGTGCTTTTAATTGCATATATGCCACGATGTGTCTATCTGTAAGGCTGTACTGCTAAGTATCATGGTTGACCATTAGGTGATCTGTGCGTCGTTGTCGAGAGAAACGTGCCGAATAGATCTAGCGCACAGACAGGCATGCCGCGTGATGTCTGGCTCTGTGGTTTGTGACATGTCCAGCCTCGCGAAAGGCAGAAGCTAGTGATACCACTATTGCTTCCCGACCTTGCTTGCGCACTTCTCGCTGTTTTTAAGCACTATGGTTCCCTCCCCACATGCAGACAGTTCGTTTTATTGTTTTACCAGCCCGTGAAGAACAGATAGTTCCCTACAAGACACCATTTCCACAGGTTCAAGAACGTTCTCAACACCAATATGCATCGGCAAAGCCGTATTCAATAGTTTCAATATGCAATAGTTCTCACCTCAGCCACAAAGTTTTTTGTGACAATGTTCCGGTATGCCATATACATAAATATGTAGGCCAGCCTGTAGATTGGAGAAGAGCATATCCGTCATCATTCCAAACAGGATTCAGGAGCCTCTGTCCATCGGCTTCCATCCAAGGTCTTGCTAGAACAACGAAAGAAAGGAAGCCTACCACAATGATGTCGTCCTTCAAATTTCTCCTTCAGCTCATGCTTATCATCAATATGTCATACTTCACTGTCTCGAGACCAATCATTCTAAGTCGCTCAGGGTGGCAAGATTGGAAACAGGACGATTCCAAATTACCACTCCCACCCTCAGATGATCCCGCGTCTTCAGACTCGAGGCCACAGCCTGATGATGCAGCCCAACTTGGCATTAACGGAACATTCACGGCTCGATACGTCGACTCGATTGTTGGCCTTAGTCATGTTGTGCCGCTTACGGATCTGAGGGATGGTGAGAGCACAACAGCTTTATCTCAGAACATCGAGCGGATTCTCAAACATGCTGAGCTCAGCAGCACGAACAGTACGATCGCCAGTCTCTTGCTGGATAGGCTTTCTTCGGGCAATAACAACCCCCGCCGTGCTGAAAACAGCGCCTCTGACATGTCCAAGGATTTGGCTTCTCAAAAGTACAGACCCGTCTCCCGTACAGAACTCGCTACATTTCTGAGATCTTGTTTCCGTCATGATGCCTGTATATTTTGGGATCATGAAACCCAAGAACTTGTTGATGTCAGCATGTCGATGCGCGTGAGTGGAGTTATTAAGAAGCAAGGGAACAATCACAGCGTTTGGACATATATTGCATATTGGGTGAGCGAGTTCGGTGTCGATATCCTGGTGGGAGATCGTTCCAAGACCGGGAATGTCGTCGTCCCGCTAGAATTTGTTCACAGAGGACGTGTAACCGCGAAGGAGATTCAGGTTGTGGTTTCCACATGCACCAGTTGATGCGCTTATTTTCTGGGGGTTCGCAGCTCCTTGATTTTTCTTCTCATTTGGATTTAGCGATTTATCATCCAATTCTGACAGGGCCTGGTCGGGCACTGGCTGCCATCCTTCCCTCACTTCTTTGCTTCGGCAATTGGGCTGAGTCCAGTATAATATCAATCTAAAATCGAAATGCCGGAAATTATTCCTGGAATCTACCATCACTTCTTAACGTTATAATTTCTCCTCCGTCCTTGGGATATTTGATCTTTTACGTGGAGACCTTGTGATGACTGAAAATGGAATCAAGGGTACACTGTATACTCATAGACGACCACCAATTGCTTGGCGCCGTTAGCCAGTCCAGAGCAGGCGTCAGTGATTTCAGCCAACTTCGTATCTTCATAGATCCATCGCTCCGAAGACCATCTGCTCCTAAATCCTGTTCCATACCTCGCGATATTTACTTCGTCGATTCTTCGTAAACCAGCGACATCTGGACTTAGGATGGAGAAGTATTCTAAATAGCAGGCATAGGTAGTTAATACACCAATGCGGGTTTCCAAGGTCATTAAGTTGAATCAGACGTCCTTGTGTCATCAGCGATCAGCCGAACGCATGCCACATTCTTGGCAAACTTGACCTAAAGATGCCATTGACGCTGATGACCGTTGTCTAAAAGGTGATGATGGTACGGCTCCTCCTGAGGTAGTTTTGTTACATCCTGACAGGTTGGCTAGGCGGTTCCAGAGATTACGAGTGCTTCTGTTTTTGTTTCAGGATCAGTTGAACTCTCTCTCATCTTAGATCTCGCGTGATTGGCATTCTCATTCCCCGATGAAACGCTACAGTTTGCCAAGCAGACCGTCGTTCAAGAACGAGAAATTGTCCTCCCAGACTGCATCGTCGGAGGTATTTTGGAACCATGCTGCCTCGACCGGTTGGCTAGATAGTAGAGAGAGCCAGGCTGAAGCATCATTGGTATTGATCAAGTTTGAAGATTGCTCTCGAAAAGGAGGCTCAAAATCCGATTCAGAGAGTGATGGTTGGACGTAGCTAGATTCGGGTTCCGCGGCCAAAGATTGCTTAGACAGGACAGGAGCATCCACTCTTTCAGTTGGATTGCTTTGTCGCAATTTCCAAGAGGAGGCTGGCTTACAGCGAGACTGCTCGAACCCCGTTGGCGGTCTTGCCATTCTTCTGGCAAGAACCCGTATTGCAACGGCTTCGCTTTGGCTATTTGAACCGTGGTTATGGTCCAGCTTACGAGACAGCTCGACGAGCAGCTGAGCGACTGTCTCGGCGTGTGGAAATGGAGACGAACACACGAGCAAAATGTCAATTGCCATGAGCAAGTCGGGTCGATGCTCAAACGCGAGACTGGAGTCTCTCAACATACAAGCGATGAGTGTGTGAGCAGCGGCAGTAATGTGAGAGACGGCGCGGAAGCCACAAAAATGAAGAAGACCGAGGTGTCGTAAGCGTGAGTAGGTTTTGATCGTGTCTACCGAGAGGCGACAGGCTTCAGATGTGGCGCCCGCAGACCCTTCCTTCGAAGACGAAGAACTGGAATCCAACTCCTCAATGAGAGCCTGGCGGGCTATTAGAGTGCGGACGAATTGAAGGGTAGTTCGAACATGACAGGAGTGGAAGAAGCTCGAGGCCGGGTTCGACGCTGCTTCGACCTCTGATAGATATGGTGGCAAGTCGCACTCGATCTATGGCTTGTTAGTGACCCTTTGAATTATCTTCTATTCGATCAAGCAGAGTGAATACCTTCTCTAGTCTCTGCTGAGCCAATTTCATTAGCTCGCTACGATCTAGCGGAGGGTAACTCAGGGAAAAAGCCCCTGCTGGTGTTCTTGAAGGGGCGTTGATCGAGGACAAAACCTAGGGCATTGGTCAACGTGACTATCAGAATTCGGAAATTCCAACGGACCTGTTCAAGGATCATGTAGATTTCAATCATCTTGACAGCTGCAGCCATTGCTAGCGGCGGGTTATGCTCTGGCTGGGGTAAAATCTCCGTCTTTTTTATACAGTCATTATCAACAATGGCTGGAAGGTCGACGCTACCTTTCATAACTCAGCCAAGTCGCACCACACGACCTGATTAAACTCACATTCTGATAGTCTGATCAGTGGAGGGCGTCCCTGGGAATAGGCAAGAGTGGTATCTAGAGCATATAACGCCCAAAACAAGCGAGTACGTATCTGATGATCAGTAACTCGTGCAATACCTAATTCTGAAACGGTGCATACCTGCAGGGTCACTGGGTCCATGTTGAACTCCTTGGTGCTGCGGTGCAAACCAGTTGTGAATGCAAGTCCAACGGCTTCGGCAACGAAGCTTGAGACGAGGCCTAGCAGAATATGAGCAAAATCCAAACGTAAGCCTAGAATCGCTACTAACTAGCCGTGCCAGTGCGGCCTTCAGCAAATAATGCAAGGTCTAAAAAGTCAAGTCAGTGGTGTATCCTTAATCAATGCATGAGAAAGCTTACGGTAAAGCGCGAGGATGTGCCTAATGTCGAGCTTGTTCTTGCTCAGTCTTAGAAAGTCTTGAGCAAGCTCAAAATAGGTCTCGCCAGCTTTCAATCGCTCTGATTCTGAAACAAGGGCTTTGGCACTGTCGACCAAACGAACCGTTACGGCCAATATGCTCATCAAAAACGCACTATATTGAGCTGTGCACCGCAATCGGCGTTGAGTCACCGCAAGAAGTTCCTGAGAACAGCGTCAGTGTTGACGCCTGTGTCTGATCACAGAGACTCACAGCTAGGAAGGAAGGGGCATGAAGAAGTGGAAAGAAGATCGCTTGAATATAACATCTCGTCAGCACAGGTCACAAGTCGACCACTAGGGAACTGACGCGTGCTTAGGTGATGATCAACCAGTTTGAGCATAAGCTCTTGTGGACAGTGCTGGAGGCAAACATCGAAAAAATCACCGGAGGACGTTGTAGCTCCAATTATGCCCAAAGCGTCTGCAGAGTGTGATGCAAATGATGTTCCAATCTTGTCACTTTCAGAGACTTCGACAGTATGAAGCAAGCCCAGACGAGCAAAAAGGGGCATGCTCGTAGACGGTCCGGAGTAGACGATCTGGTCATCGGGATCGATGAGTAGAAGATGCTCTTTGCCTGTCCTGGATGGGGTTTCTAGTTGCTGCTGAAACTATCAGTAATTGCGGGCACGAGCCCGGGGGTACCGTCCTTACGTCTTGCTTTAGCTTGGCAGCCGAAATCGAAGGTCTCGAATTTTCCGGTGATGACACAGGCATTGGAGACGAGAGATTTGAGGTAGATTGGCTGGGAGACATGGACGCTTGCAGAGCAAAATTCGATCTCGGGCGCTTCAAAGTCCTTCCGATTTTCTCAGTACAGAGAATTGCATGTGACAGTCAGCCTACTTACCTTGCATCGTCAGGCTGCATAATCACTCTCCTTCTATCTATGACGTTAAGAGGCCATTCAATGTCAACCCTCAGATAATACCCTGACTTACGGGGTTGAGAATGTGCATTGCTTGTTGCCTTTACTGCACCTCAAACATGGTCTCTGTCCGTCACAACGAACCTAAAAAGGCCGCAGGTCAGCCAGCGTATGGGTCATAGACGCAAGAAAGTCCAGCGACTCGCCTTTCGTCGCCTACAGATGTCGCAGGCAACGAGCATCTTCCACCGGATATCGGACATGTCAATAACTTCCTCATTCTGGCCTGTAGTCGACATCTTTGAATGAAACAAGCGAAGTCTGGCAAGGCTGATCAAGTTTGTAGAGTCATTACCAGGCATGATGGCCAGTGTGGCCGGTTGCCCAAGCACTCACACAAAACAATGATGATTCTGAGTTGCGATGGCGTGCGATTTCGTCATTTTGCCTTTGCAGTTCGGTAGCTCGAGTACTTAGATAAGAGGGACCACTCTTATTGAGTTTGCCACGTTTTACTTGGGTCTGGTATATCTAAGTGGAGAAGTTGGGACAGGGAAGTGGGTACACGGACTTCATTTTCCTCACCTCAAGTTCTTTGTACAATCTCCTGAGGAATGCAGCAAATTCGACGAAGTTGGTGGAGTCATATCAAAGGAGCAGTTCAGATTTGATGTATGTCTCACCACAGAAGATACGCTTAAGAGTCATATGAAAATACTATAGCAAGAGCACCAAGATTGTACCATATCTGTCATGGATTCCTTCCGGTGCCATGGTATAAGTCCTCTGATTGGCTGACGCAAAGTCTTGGCATACCATATTTTCGAACCCCTTGACCCTCAATTAGAATGGCCCGGAGCATCAATGCGCGTCAGAAAAGACAATACAGAGATCTAACTCAAAGGATCAATGAGACCAGAAATAAGCACCAAGACCAGCCCCTCCGTAAATTCGAAATTGTACTATTGTCGGAACGCTCCAGAAGCCGATAGCCCTTCGACTGATGGCCATCCGCAGAACGCTCTCGGATGGCCGAGATCAGTCGGGAATGGCAACTTGATGATAACCTCTCGCGCCATCGACGTTACCGTCGTTTAAAAACACGATTCCTGCCGCAGTATGAGTTCTTGATATGTCAAGGCATTAAAGATCATACCAGAATTCTACTGCTAAACCTACCATCACCATGTCTCTCCTTTCCCAGAGCGCTGGATACGCGACCAGTAAGATTATCTTGTAGATGCGGAAATTGCTATTCTAACGATATGCAGTCTTATGCGGCGGCGTCTTTTTCGCCGTACTCCTGAATGTCATCACCTGGATCCAGAAGCGATACACCAATTTTGACCCTGGAAGGGTTGAGGAATTCTCTTCTGCTTCTCGGTCGGTAAAGACTGGGATGTACGTCGATGTCTCTGTCCTGTGAGAATCAGAACTGATCTGCTCAGGATATCAGTGGGCATAACTTCTGCTTGGGTTTGGGCAGCGGTCTTTCTGCAGACCGGGACTCTCACATACCTCTACGGCATCTCTATACCATGGTGGTTTGCAATGGGAGGCTTTGTTGGTGAGATCTGATCGCCATCACATGACACAGTTGCCGGTGATTAATATTAAGACAGAAATTGGCGCGTTTGGATTCATCTCGTCGAAGATCAAGGCCAACGCCAGTGGCGCCTCAACGTGAGTGCTTAGTTGACTCTGAATCAAGCGAAGAAATGCTAACATTCCTCCTTACAGATACCTCCAAGTGGCTAAAGTGCGGTTTGGAATACTTGGTCATGCTGCGTACATGTTCGCCGCGCTCGTCGCCAATTTAGTTGTGGGCAGCGAGATTCTCATCGGCGGCGCAGGAGTCATCTCTGGAATGACAGGCATTAGCATATATGCTGGCATTTGGCTTCTACCTTTGGTGGTCGCTGCTTACGGTAATTCTACAGCCTTGCATTCCAAACTGTTGTGACTAACTTCCTTCTTAGTTCTCACTGGTGGACTTCGAGCCACCTTCGTGTACGTTCTACGTTCTCAGCCAGTGTCCAGGTATACTCATTAGCTTTGACAGGGCCGATTATTTACACTGCTGCATACTCTTCTCCTGTCTGCTCGTTCTCGTCCTGGCAACATATACGAGAGGAGATGTCATTGGCTCACCTGGCAAGCTTTACGATCTTTTGATTGATGCCTCTAAGGTAAGACAATGCGAGTCCATAGTAGCCTATGAACTTGCTGATGTGGTACAGACGACCCCAGCAGTGGGCAATGGACATGAATCATACCTCTCTTTTCGAAGTGAGGGTGGCATGTGTATGTAAAACCCTGCAACAAGCTTAGCATCGGCTGATTCGAGGGGAACAGATTATGCAGTGACAGCTGCTACTTCCTTCTTTGGGTTATCCTTCTGTGATCAGTGAGTTCTGCCGCAAGGCATTGTGCTGCCAAGCAGCTGATTTCTGCTCTTAGGTCGTACTGGCAACGCAGCATCGCCGCTCGACCGGCTGGTACTAGCAAAGCTTTCATCTTCGCGGGTTGTTTCTTCTTTTCAGGTAAGTACGATACCTCGTCGGCATGAGAAAGTGTTAATCCCGTGCGACAGTTGCATTTGGAATTGGATCCTCAATGGGTCTAGCCGCCAGGGCACTTGCAACGAATCCTGCATTCCCAACCTATCCCAATGGGCTCTCATTGGCGGAAATTGGCGCGTAAGTAGCAATGCACATCTTCGCAATGACATCTTCTAACTTTCGTCACAAGAGGTCTGGCTGGGCCGTACGCAAGTGTCACAATTCTTGGTAGTGCAGGGCCTGCAATGTACACCATAATTGCTTTTATGGTGAGTACGAGACCCACGTTGCTTTAGCATTGCTAAAAAAAGGCTTGCTAGGCAACGACTTCAGCCTTGTCCGCTCAATTGGTTGCGGTATCGACTATCTTCTCCTATGACATGTATGTCTCACTCTCTCGGAAAGCCCTGACAAGACTGTACTGATGTTTTAAGCTATCGCGAGTATATCAACAAAACGGCAACAAACGTCCAGATGATGAGAGCCAATCATATCGGCAAGCCTTGCGTTCTGTCCGGTTATTTGACATATATGCTGATTCTTACCAGTGGTGGTCTTGTGGGCTGTATTCCTTGCCGGTATCGACACCGCTTTCGCATATATTGGATTGGACCTCAATTTCCTTTTTTACTTCATGGCAGTCTGCACTTCTGGCGCTGTATTTCCCATCGGACTATTAATGTGCTGGACTCGCTTGAACAAAGCAGGTGCTGTTCTGGGGGTTTTTGGCGGTCTGATCCTCGGCATCGTTGCATGGCTAGTCTCCGCAGTGACACTCGAAGGCGAAGCATCCATTATAAGCTTGACTGCAAGTAAGGTTATACTCGCAGGATCTCTGTCAGCTTTAGGGAGCGGCGCTATCATCTCTATCGTTCTATCTCTCATCAAGCCTGCCAACTTCGACTTTGAACTCACTCGAGCTATTGGTCGAGATAGAGCAGTTCCAGATTCGACGACTACCTCTGCTGAGAAGACCACCGAGCTCAATCAAATACAAGTATTTGCTGGCAAGGACCTGCGCAACGAGCCCGCTTTGCGTGCAGTTGAAGGTGGAGGCCGGACTGTCGAGGCGGATGCAGAGTATGACAATGAGATCGTCAAGCTCGAGGCGTCCCAAACTCGTTTCCGCGTAATCACGGGACTCTTCTTGGTTGTCATCCGTAAGTACTGCCATCTGCATCGATACATATCTTACTAACTTGTTCTACAGTCGTGCTCATTCCCGCTCCACTGGCCGGCACGGCCGTCGTGTATCCGAAAGGTCTGTTTGTTCTTCAGTGCGTTGCTGCAGCTACGTTTGTGTTTGTCAGCTTGCTCCTCATCGTCTGTGTAAGTCCTAATCTCCCATATAGTGACAAACTAAGCTCATGATCAACTCCTAGTGGCCATTGGTTGAGTCGCGGAAGGAACTCGCCACCATTTTCAAACGCATTACACGCAATGAAAGACTGGACGTTGATCAACCCGTACAGGAATAGGGGTAGGAGGTCAGCAAACCAAATCCCGCAACAGCAACAGGAGGGCTGTTCAAATGATCCACAAGGTGGAAAAGAGAGGCTCTGTAACATTGGTATTGTAGAAGTGTGCAGCAATGATTCGAGTAGGGATCATTGAGTTTAATAGAATACATCTTAATTTTTTTTTTGGCAAATGATTGAGAGAATACATTAGTCCTAGACCTTGATTTTCGTCCCAGACTTAATGCCGTATAGAAGAGCTTCTCATAAGGACAATGGAGTTTTGTAAATGCGTTGAGTCGAGCAATGCACCGTATTATTGTGCAATTGACTACGTTGGAAAGATACATCGGCCATCCGAAGGTGATGAAGTCCAGTATTCCGCATTCATCACATGTCCGGCGAGAACATAAAAGGCTGAAATGTGCTTCTGCAGTTTTGCGACTGAACTTGCTCGGTCTCTTCAACCCACCCTCTGACGTTGAATGCACGACTTGCGTGGCAGTAATCTGCTAGCTAAATCAACAAATTCGAGACCACTAGTTAATACTCGTCAGAAAATGCCTCGTCCTGCCGTTGCCGACTATGTGGACTCTTTCTTCACCAGGACTTTATTCCAGCCCGACGACGAACTTGCACGATCAGTCCTAGCCACAGAGTTGGTATCAGACGCGAACATTTCTGTAAGGTCTTTCACGTGTTGCATATTTCTCATGTCACTAACGTCCTTCGGCAGATCAACGGCACAGTCTTGAGTAGCTCCGAATTTGTCAGTCTTGTCACAGCGCAATTCAGGTCCAGCTTTACGGCGTCCATCATCGAGATCAAAGATCTCAATATTGTGACCGCAAATGATACAACTTCTACAGGCGTGGTTGCACAATGGACATCTTACGTCACTAAGGGCAAACAGGATGGGAAGGAGATCAAGCAGAGCGCCACAACGATCGTACAGGTCGGAGAGAGGGATGGAGCCAAAGTTGTGCTTGGTCTATGGGAGGCACAGACCGTAGATGAAGCTTGATCTCATAGTTACGCTTGCAGTCTGTCTACAAAGGATTTGGACCAACCACTCGAGGAGTATAATTCCGAGCAGAATAGCCATTCCACGCCTGAAATGGGTCGGTCAGTTTGTCTTGTTGCAACAGGTGCTCGTGAAGGAGTCTTACCTCGTCATATAGCCTAGAGTCTATTCCAAGTGATTTGAGTTGTAACCAGTTTATCGCTGCCGAAAGCCCCCCTCCACAAGCTGGGACAAATGCAGATTAGTTCTCGTGGTAGTTATAGGGGACAAAACTCCGCTAAATTGAGCAGGACTCACTGTTGATGACTGTCTTTTCGCGAGTTACGATTTGGCTCAGTGCTTCTTGCCCAAGCTGATCGGAAATGTGACTCTTCAGTTGCTCTGGATCTCGCAGATACGTAAAATTGGCTGGGTCTTGAAGAAGAGATGAGGGAAAGTCTAGAAGAAGTGATGTGGGGATATGGCCGTCTTGGTAAGATGCTGCAGGCCTAGCATCAATCAGCAGAGTGTCTTCTGCAGATGGTGACGGCCGCTGTGCTAGTCTCAGCACTTCTTCGAATTCTGCAAGATTGTCAGTCTCGGTCATATCGCAGGTAATATTGATACATACGAACAACGGCATCTGGTTGTAAGGTGGGGATTGGATATTCAGTTCGCTGCAAATGGATCCTTTAGTGGAGGAAGCAATCAGGGAGAAGGCGTCTTCACCTCAAATGGTTTTGGCTGCCCAGTCTCGAGTTTGACGCCCTCCTTTCGCGCACGTGGCAAGCCCCCATTAATAACAGATACCTTCTCGTGCCCATAGGCCTATGTTTCCATAGCCAATGTCAGAAATTCTCTATCTCAATTGAGAAAAGGCAAACCGACCTTGAACGTCCATGCAGTGCGTGGAGCCGCAAAAACTCCTTCACCATCATACACGATGACGTGTGAGTTCTTTAGAATGCCGTGCCGACCTGCAAAGGCGGCAAATCGTTCTGGTGACGGTAGCATCAGAACATAGCCATCAGGATGGGGCTCGGAAACAGCTTCCAGGTCCCAAAACCGTGCATTTGGGAAGCGAGGACCGGCTTGAAACTCTTCATGCGCGTTGCGTGTGGGAGGATCCGGCTCATAGAGCCAAGAAGCGTCCAGGACAACGGCGTCTGACTCGGAGATAAAAGGGGATGATGGTGGAATGACTAGTGGCACAGACATGCTGGATTTTTGCCTGAGTTGAGACGGGGCTTCAACATTCGGGCATGACACAGGAAGATACCCTACGGACTTTTTATGGCTGCGTATCAAATTGCCTCTACTTGAAGATCCGACCATGTTGCAAAAGTTGACCAATTGCGAAGGCCTCTTGTCTACGTACTCCGAATAATCCCCATCTCGGTGATCCGAGTGTAAAATAGGGGATGATTGCGTGCTTTCGGTCTGCCGAACCTCCCGATCTTGGAGCTTCTAGTGTTTGGGAACCGGGAGAGGACGACAACCTGCATTATGCGGTGGGTTCCGATAAGTGCTTCGCTCAAGTCGCTTCAAGCTATATCTTCGATGGTAGATTCGGCGAACATTCGAATTTCGCATACCATCAAGTACGATGATCAGCAAAGTGCGACCGTCGGTTCTCATTATAGGATGCGGTCCAGCGTACGCCGTCCTTCGCCAGAGCAAGAGAGATTACTGCTGATATTGGCGTCTCAGAGGTCTAGGAGCTATCGAGCAATTCAAGCGCAAAGGATTTGACGTGGTGGCCTTCGAGGCTCGCAATAGTGTTGGAGGTCTTTGGTCAGTTAATGCGAATGACGTGCTCATTGAGTCTGGACCTGACAATGGGTTGTACGTAGGAATTTTGACCCAACGCCTCCACCATGCCAGATTTCTTTTGATCAAGATGGCCATGCTGTTGCTCTAACGGCTTTGGAACGGACCGGCAAACCAGCACCGGCTCCAACGCCAATGTATGCCGGTGTCACGGCCAACACACCACGAGTAAGTAAACATGCGGATTACTAACTATTTCATGCTCACGAGGTGCTCCTCAAGGATATCATGCCATATCGCTCTCACCCTTATCCAGCAGCAACAGCAGAGTATCCAACTTATGAGGTCATCTACCAGTACCAACAGCAACATGCCGCGAGGTATGTCAGTCTTATCCAGCTCAATCGCGTAGTTACGCGAATCCGTCATACGCCGCTGGGCCATACATCCAGCAAAAAATGGCTGGTGGAGTGGACGCCGTCCGTGATCAGTGGTTCGCCAGATGTAGGGCAGCTCTTTGAAGAAACCTTCGACCATATCGTTGTCGCCAATGGTTCTGACTCTAGGCCTTTCATTCCATACATAGATAACCTCTGGGTGTGGAGAGGGGAGATTGTACACTCTAGGTGGTATCGTGAGGCAAAAGCCTTTGCTGGGAAGGCAAGTCTCATCATCCTACCTTGTAACGACAAAAGCTGACCTAAGCCAGGGCGTCATGGTGGTGGGTAGCGGGCCTTCAAGTGAGCGTTCCTTTTTGGTGTTTCTGCCACTTGCTCTAACCACACAGGTGCGGATATTGTGAGGGAGCTCGGAATGCTTTGCGTACAAAAGTCACCCTTAGCGCCCGTCCGGGTCTACCGCTCAATCAGGAGCACGCCTCGGTATGATACTGAACTTGATAAAGGGTGGGCCGAGCACATCCGAAACATAGCACCAATACAAACCGTCGAGCCACCCTCTGCAAATTCTGTCAATGGAAGAATAATCACGACGTCGGAAGAAGTTCTGGACGACGTGGACGTAAGGAATTCCCCCTCTGACCCGAAAATCGACACTACTGAGAATCACAGGTCATCATTTTTGCCACAGGATTTCTGTTCCGCTTTGAATTCTGTCACCCATCAGATCCACCTTTTAATACGGCACCTTTGTTAAGAGACTCGTATGTTCCTCCACAGTCGAAACGTCCATCCAAGGACTCAATCGGCCAGGCTACCCTCGAAGGCGGGCATCGTAAGTCACTTCCTATCAAGCCACAACCCTGAACTAATCTGCAACTATAGGTGTTCATAATCTTGATGCGCATCAAATATTCTACCTCCCTGACCCGACGCTCACATTCCTCCTACTGCATGCAGAAGCTATCCCTTGGCCGTTTTCGGAGATGCAAGCGCGGGTCATAGCTGCATACTGGTCGGGCACGAAATTAGAACTAAAGCCTCATCCGGAGGAGGACTCAGATTCGCACTCAGTCCTGGTTCTTGGACATCCCGGCGAGTGAGTCGTGCCCTACTAATAGCTCGTTGCAGCTCAATCTAACTTGTCACGCAGATTCAGGTACGCCGAGAAGCTTTTGGAACTGATCGGAGAAGGAGGTCCAGAGGAGGTTGATGCCGAAGGACGGTGGGGAGCGTGGCCGGCTTGGAAACAACACATTCGGGAGTGTATCGACTAGAACGACGGGTGAACACTCTGCAAGGATCAATGAAAGTTGTTCGATCGCCCGCTGTCTCGCAAACAACCAAGGGACTGCTAAGTAACAGCCTCGACTCAGGAGAATCCACATTTATTCACATACTATTGATAAGCCGCATGGTCTGAAAAAAAAGCGATCACTATCGAATTCTATGTAGACTCTTGAGTGATGAAGGACTTGTAATATTTGCCTGCTAGCAGATGCTGAAACTCATAACTAGCGAGGTCCAGCTCCTGTTCGAGGGCTCAGCACCACACAGTCTCCATTCGCTGATAGCGGTTTGTAATGGTGATTTCTGGACCGCAAGATGAGGAAGATTACCATATTTTCATTCAAGAGATCCCGTGAGATCGCTGGAACCGAAGTCTTTGACATCAGGATGACTCCTACTCCTCAATCACGAATATACTACGCATCCTCAAGCTTCACTAATTTCTGATGTACTTCTGTTTGCATCATACCGCCTGAGAATTCCAGTCTACGTTTGAACCGCAGCCGAAGCTTTCTGTAATCCTCATCTTGAAAGTCCACCCAAAGCTCTGTCCAACGGGCATGGCGCGGAATAAGTTTAGCAAGAAGAGCCCCATCCTCTGGTAAAGAACGGGTTGGCCTGTGGACGTATTGTGCCATTTCTTCCTCCACTTTCATCTTCTCACGGACCAAGATCTCAATTTGCTTGCTGTCCCAGTGTCCTTCTCGACCTATTTGCGGAAGCAACTGGAGCACTCTTCTTCGAATATCAGGATAGCGACACCGACAGCCCACGTAATAGAGAGCTGGAACGATTACCGCGTCGAGCTTGAGTGGTGGAAGGCGGCCAGCCAGTCCTTCACACAATAACGTGATTTTGGAGTATTCTGGCAATAAGGTGTCATAAACCAACTCGTCGTCACGATGGAGAATGACTTGTACGATGGCCACGAGATATGCGTGGCTCAATTGCAGAAGGGTAGATTGTTCCCACCACGCGGGACCGGGGTGTTTGCGAAAGGTGTCTGTACGCAACGGACCAGTATCGAAAGCCTGCTTCCACTGGCGCAGGTTTCCAAGAAATCTGCCTTGCCAGATATGCAACGACGAGTTTTTCTCGCCTGGCTCGAAATTCTGCCCTTCGGCGATCGTGAGTTTGAAGTAGTGGGCCTCATTGAGAAGCAACAACATGGAGCGCCAGGCCTCGTCGAGGTTGGAAAAGCTCTTTCCATACTTCCGAACGGTAGTGCCAGCCTCAGTTGAATCATCAATTAGTCTGAAATGGAGGGCCTGACTCCCAAATGACACAGACTGCAGGTCCATCAGTGCAAATGAATATGATATCTCATCTAGAGTTGACTCCGCCTTGACTGGCAAACATAAACTTATAGTTTCCTTGCCTTCCATGGTGCACGATTGCAAAGTTTTCAAAATCTGACGACCATGATCTAGGTGCAGAAGAGCCTCACGATACCTTCCCTGAAAGACATCAAAGGTGAGAAGAATCAAGCAAGCTATAAGGACCTCCTGACTCGCGACCAGACTGCTTGCGGCCATTCGTTTATGCAACAAATTTAGGGATTTTCCATAGTGGCTGAACGCCGCCATTTCTGCTTGCTGCGAAGGAGGAAGTCCATTCCTTGCGTCGTGATATAATCTGTGAGCTCCAGAAAGTGCCAGCATTGCATGCAAGATAGTTGAGTTCTCATGACAAGCCGCAAGCACAGTTTGCGTCCAGAAGCGCGTCAGGTAATAGGTTGCAATATCGTGTATGGTCTGCCTACGACAGAAGTCAAATAATTGGTAGTCCAACTCTGGCAACTCGGCCATGGTCTGCAAAGTCCGAAAGAACTGCGTTGAATCTGATGGCTGAATGCCTCGATGAGATCCTTCTAGAGAGTTCGCAAGTGGTTGAGCACTTGAGGACTGAGGTGCTGGTATCGAGAATGCAGAATACCCTTCGCACATGTATTTTGCTTTTGTACAACGAAGACATGTCGGTCTGGTTTCATCGCATCGGACACGCCTTCGTTTGCATGTACCGCATCCACTACGCACTGTAGTACGTTCATTAGAAAATCTAGGAATGCATGAAGTCAAATTTAATTTGGCACATCTAACCTTTTGAATGTGGTTGCCTGGAAGCCATGAGGCGTGAGTTTCTCAATCTGCCGTTGGGAACAGTTACTTCTGCCCAATGTACTTTCCCCTCAAGGAGTTGACCTCAGCTTAAGGACTTTGCTAAAGGTAGTTATCTCCGAAGAACGTCAGTCTGGGAATCTCGCAGTCTTATGTACCTAAAGTCAAAGCAGAAGGCGATGTTCCGACGCTCGGGAAAATTCGCCCTGAATCTAAACAAAAGCATCGAGCTTTGTGTGGCAAATGTGGATGTAGCACCTGAAGCCGGCAGGTCAGCGGCAACCCCATGTAAAATCGGGATCCCTCTCAGGCTTCGACAGGGGTCACAGCCTTGACTAGCCGCATTCGAACATGCCAGATACAAGTTCTTCTATACTGAAATGCAGCAAAACCTCTCCTTTCCTGCAGACTAAAACTTCGAGGAGTACTCTCAACGCAAACAACTAAAAACCTGCACTTTTAATCTGCACCATATACTCCTTTAACCACATTGTATGATTCTCTTCGCTTACTTGATACGTGCGGAGAAGGACGTTCGCAATGCTGGTAGCTCCACGGCAACAGCCTTTCCGTTTCCGTCGATGGTGATAAACGCCTGATCAAGTCCAATATCACCATATTTGATGTTGTCCAAATCTGACCAATTCAGCGAACACTCTTGATGAATCACACTAACAACAGAAGACCGCTGCTCTGGACGCTGCCAGACTGCGCGAAACGAGAGCCTGCCGCTAGATGCGTCCCGAAGGTTCATATACTGCAAACTCGCTGCAGCATACCCGAAGATTGTTGCAAGGGTATCGAGAAAGTCAGTGCCATTGTAGACAAGGCTAGTGATGCGGATACCTTGGTGATCAGGAATCAGATCCAGGGAAATTGATGAATTAAGTCCATCCTCTGACTTGAAGGATCCGATGAGATTGGAAGCGGCAGATTCGCGTCCGGCGTTCTCAGCAGCAGGAATCCACCTTGAGAGTGCGAGCTCAGCTAGTGAGACAAGGATTGGCATCCCATTGTCTGAAGCGGCAATGGCATTGTCGGCCTCGGCCAGAGAAGCCACCAGTGCAGCAATCCCAATGTTATGGTCGGGAGACAGGAATAGCCACGCATTATATCCACCAAGTCCACCGCTTTTAGTATACAAATCCACGATTCGGGTTGCATTTGAGTCTAGATTGACAGGAATCGTCATGCGGAGAATTTCCCAAGGTTTGCCGACCGCAGAGTAGATGTTACTACTGTGACTGTTTGGTTTGAGCCATTCTCTTGTGATCTGCGGAGATAACAGAGTGGAGTTGAGGATTGAGCGACCCAAAGCTGCGAAGTCGTAAAGAGATGCCCAAGCACCGCCTGCTCTGTTGAAACTGTCAGTATAGAGTTTACTCACAGGGATGCCGTATCTTACGGGTCCAAGATGCCTAGATCAAGCTCGAAGGTGTTCACTCCTTCTGGGTCTGCTCGAATGATGCTTATATCGGATGTTGGGGGATTGTAGAAAGTCCGCTTCAAATTGAGAGGCTCGATAATACCTGTCCTAAAGGCGTCTACAAAACTCTGTCCAGTAACATTTTCAAAGGCCATACTCAGCAGTTGGTAGGCTTCGTTAGAGTAGGTCGGGCCTTGCCAAGGAGGTGCAGTGGGGGATTGCTGGAGCAAGAGGGGGAAGAATTCTGTCTTGAGTTAGCCCGTGATCAATGGAACAAATATGTATTGATCTTGAACCTTGCTCCGAGCACGGATTCTGATTTGCTGCTCCACAAGTTGTAATTTCCGAGTCTGGAAGAGGCGGAAGACCAAGTGCTTCAATACCAGCAATGGCAGAGAGATCTGTGAGAGCGTCTGTTTCCATGTCAGGCTCGGCTTGATGGGTGTCCAGGTATGTCTCAAAACTCACAATCATGGGGAATACCACTGATCTGACCTGCGAGTGAACCTAGTGTCACCTCTGACCAGTTGATGTCAAGAACAGCGTCTTTCACAGATCGACCTGCCAGCTCTGGCACATAATTCGTTATTGGTTCAGACCAATATTGGGGTCCTAATTTAGCCAAGAAAGTATAGACCGAGAGCAACTTGGTCACGCTTCCCAGTCGATAAACTGTGTTGCCATCAAGCTTGTCCCCAGTAAGATGAGCTTTTACTCCTGGTCCCGAGCCAAGGTGGTGATATTCCGAAAGGAGTTGGGCAGATTGGGTCGAGAAGACAGCGAAAGATATCGAACTATTGACTGCATCAACTGGGCCCCAAGGGGTTGATCCCTTACCCAAGGCTTCATCCATGAGATTTTTGAAGGAGTCTTTGGCTTCATGAATTGCTTTTGTGTCTGCGATACTCGGCGGAGGTGGGTAGACAGGCCCGAGGAGGCCGCAGTTGGAAAGCTGGACGTCTTGACTTCTGACACTGGCAACCCAGAGTAGAATTGACACAAAGGAGCTCGAAAAATGCATTGCGAACAGATAACGAGCAACCCAGATGCAGGTAAGCAGTGCTGATATAGTGCACATACAGAGGCTCATGAAAGAGCTCTCCACGGAACGTGAATTCTTTCACCTTAAATGGATTTCAAGAAATCCATGATGGATTCGAAAGCAATTTCGCACGCGAGAGCTAGTCAATACCATCCCGGCGCACAAACGTTGCAATCGCAAATGGTAAACTCCGGCAACACAGGTTCAGGCTGAAGCCAAAGAGGCTTTGCAATAACCGGTGATTTCATTTCAAACTTCAACCCGAGCAAATACTCGAAAGGTTCGTGTTAGTCGGCATTGATCTCATTTCCTCAAGACGGTGAACATTGAATGTTGGACGCCTTACGCCTATGTTACACGGCGAGATCCCAACAGTCCATGTTGCCAAAAGTGGAAGATGAGAATGGAAGATGATGACCAGATGCTTGAGGAAGAGGCGAAAATATGATGCTACGCTGGCTCTATATGCTCAGATAAGGTGCCATTTCAGGTCATTCTCCAACACCCAATCAAACCCCTGAACTGTACGAGGGCCAAGACAACAGGTAAAGTGAATGCTCGCTCAGGTGATTTTTCAGCAGTGGGAATACTCCGGTCGTGCAGATCTGCAATACCCCTCTAGGGACTACTCCATACTGCGAGAGGCTTGAGTGGCAGTCTCGCTTTCGTTATCGAGTCTTCTTGAGGTGGCATTCGGCAAAAGATTTGGCGAATACGTCGACTGCCTTTCAAAACCCAACACCAACTGCTACCATATTGGACATTGCCGTGCCTATGTCCTACTTGGTGTGGACTGTGAGGAGCAGTGCATATACTAATGGAGCAATAGTCCGTGCTGTTGGTGAAGTGACTCAGTGACACCAGCAAGGTATTGCATCTTTGGCGTTGTTGCATGTGAATGAATTATGAACTCAGGGCCAATTTTGATGTGGCTTGCGGGTTTAACGCCTTTCGTGCCAAGCATTTCCCCGGATTTCTTGGCAATTTTCAAGGGAACAACTTGTCCAGATCTGACGCAGTGAGGCGCTCATGTGTCGAGACGATGGTTTTCCACGAAACGACCACTCTGTCAAAACCTCCATTTACACTATACTGACGCATACACAAGCCGAAATGACTACCAGGTGAACTTCATATCTCTATTGTATCAGAAGAGCCATCCATAATGTCTTCTTCACCTCCACAGAAAGTATCTCTGTACGCAGTCAACGGTTGGTCTCCCACTCAAGGAATGCTCACACGCTTGGACGTGACTTGGACTGACTCAAGTGACCTCAATTGCAGAACTCAAGAATGCAACCGACGATGCTATAGGCCCCTTCTTGACATCATTACCTAAGCCTTATACTTTCACTCAACAACACACAACAACCAATGTCCGACTCGCGCTAGGCTATTCGGCGGTCCTCATAGCTGGGGTACTCTTTTACGCCGACTACAAGCTAGGATGGGACCAGACAAAGGTGTACACGGCTCCGGCCTGTATAGTGTATTTCCTTCTCAACACTGCCCTGACATACTGGATTTGGGCCGTCGAGGCGGGCACTATTTTCGTGGGTACCAGAGAAGGGGGACAAAAGGTAAATAATTAAAGACATGTGCATGTCATGCCACGGCATTTCAGGGCTACTAATTGACACTCCATTTGCAGTTAACAATCAAATCTTCATCTAAGAAGAACTCACCCATATACACCCTCCAAGTCAAATATGAAGCACCATCTGGCAAAAAGTGGGAGGACAAGCAAGTCTCTGGCTCCTACCCCGAATGGTTCAATACACACGGTTACCTGCAACAGAAGGAGTTACAAGCCTGGCTGATCAAGAACATTGATGTTCTCAAAGTTGCTGAGAGTGAAGGAAAGATCTCGTCCTCGGCAACTTCGAGCCAGGAGTCCGCTTCCACTATTTCAGATGCTGACATTGTGACATTCGGCGCGTCTGCTTTTGCGTCAGGGGCTGATTCAACGGTGTCCTCGGCAACTGTCCCCCCAGTGCAAAGAAGAGTCGCTCGGCGAAGAAGAAGGCTTGAGCTCGAATTGTTTTTTCTTATTGGGATCCAAGAGCAGTGCACCAGTGGCTATCGCTGGACCAAAGATCAGCTGGGTTTTAGACAGCCTTGAATTGAGTTCTGAGCCCAGCTGTCACTGTCTCCTGAGCCAAACATCGTAGCCTTGGCCACGCACTTTTCGAGTCGATAATGCGATGATGAATACATTTGTTGACTTGAACCTGGCGAGCAACACCAGAAATCAACGTCGCTGTCCAATGTCTGTTACCATTGCCACGACTCTCTGAATGACCAGCAAACGACTCTCCTGACTTCGCCGACTACCACAACTAATCTGTCGAGCGCCATCTACCCGAATATCTCAATTCCGGTACCCACAAGCTACCGTACCATGACATCCACGTATCACCCATGCCTGTAGCCGGCGCATCTCCACCGTTCTTTCCATGAAGGGATCCGCGTGCTTTTTCTTGTTTTCACCCTCTGCGATGCATTACTTCCTTCCACGTCCATGCAGTCGATCCTCGCATGCGTGGCACTCAGGAAGCCCAGCCTCAGAAATGCCAGGTGTCTTGCACAACACCATACACACGACGTCGGAAGCAACAGGGTCCCAAGACGCATCGCTCGGCATCATAGAAGACGACGACGCTAGAACAAGGACACAAGAAGACCCAGGTCGTCAAGCAGCCAACGAGACATAACCGATAGTGGGAAGGTAGATTAGTTGGCACATGGCACATAGCACATGACACAGTGGCTCGTAGTGACTCGTAGTTGGTTGTCGATATACCAAAGCTATAGACAGATCAATCACTCAGTTACTCACTCACTGGTCAGATGGCTCATACTTGTACTTCGAACAGTACTTGCTCCATTCGACGTAGAAACACTTCCGGGGCTAGAATCAATCTTTCTGTCTATGTCTCTCTAAGTCTCTATATGTATAAAAGCCCTATCTGTTTAAGTGTCCACCGTCAACCGTCCAACTATCAAACTAAGATCCACTCTCGTCACCATCACCATCGCCGTCACCACCACCATCCCCATCATCGTCACCATCGCCAACATCATCGTCTTCATGGCCTTCAATGGTCCATATCAAACCACCAGCCACGATTATGCAACAGCGAACAAATCCAGCGACGACTCACGAGCGAGTAGAATATTGTTCTTCTTTCCGTCTAGGGACAAATGGGTAGGTAAGTAGTAGTGAAACCAACAAATGACCATGATTTAGTGACTACTTGGGAAAGGTATGGGTTTGGGTTCCCTACTATGTCGTTATTGTCATCTTCTGCTCTTGCGTCTTCGCCTTCGCCTTCGTCTTCTTCTTCGTCGTCTTCTTCGTCGTCTTCTTGGTGGGACTATTGCTTTAATTACGGCAATACTGCAAAAATTCTATACCTCATCCTCGATCCTCGATCTTCGATCCTGATATCGTGTTCACCGTAACTTGACTATAACCACGAGCACCACAGGGAACAAAAACTTGAACACAAATACAACAGATTTGTATTCAAAGCTGCTGGGTTTAAATAATCCTTTTCTACGCCAGAGCACTAACCACCGCTGTTGCAAGACCAGCTTCGTCCGCCCGTACTGATACCTTGACGGTCACGCCTGTCCGAGCGGAGAAGACCATCTTGATCAATGCCGCTACACGGCCACCAGTGACGGATTTGCCGTACAATTTGAGAGTATGGGTTGTGTTTGATAGGACCACGTCTGTACCTTCTAGAGCTTGCAGAGACAAGGTCTTGGATAGTTGTTCAGTTGCATCTGTTATCGATTCGTTAGTTTGTGCAACGTCAAGTGGGACCGTGATTTCGGGAATCAAAAACTTACCAGCTAGACTCTTGATGGTTGCCAATTGCAATGTTTCACTTGCTTCCTCGCCATTCGCTCCTGTTCCTTCCCAGATGTGATCGAAGCTACCAGCGAACGCTGGGGTAATGTAATCCGCTCCATTAAGCTCGAGATTTTCAACCTCGTATTCGTCATCGTAGCCGCCTTCCTCCGGTTCTCCTGTCGTTGGATCGACTTCTTTGCTTGTGAATTTAAGGACATTGGTGAAGCTAGTGATGGGGAAAGCCTGTTCACCATCAAGCTTCTTGAATGCCACATAAGCTACGCCAGGCTCATTGGTCTTGAGGGCTGGGGCAGGAATGATGAATTCCTCTTCCAATGATGGCTCATCGTCTTCTGATGGAGAGGCTTGAACTGTGACATTTTCAAGGATCGTCTGATCCAAAGTATTCTTGATGTCATATTGAATGACAATGTGTTCCTTGAACACGTGTTTGACTGCAGAGACGACATACTCTGTCTCACTCTCTGTAAGTTCCACAACTTGGCTGGTTTTGAGAACTGGACCATAGGCTGCAAGCTCTGGTATCCTTGAAAAGATTTGAGTATATTTCTGTGCAGCAGCTGCCGCAGATGGAGGCTCTGTAAGACCATTTGTCTTGGCTTTGGAGGGCCGGTGGATGGTGCTTTGAGTGTAGGTGTGGCTGTCGTAAGTTTTTTCGTTCTTTCTTCCGCCAAGGCCTGTTCTTGTGAAACGACCGGGACCGTTTTGATATCAAAGGCTGTGGCAAAAACCGATTTATCTTCTGATGTCACGTACATGACAAGCTTATGTTCGAAAGTCGATAATGAGAACATTGAATCATTCTTGATGAACCGTTCCGCGATATCATCCTCTTCTTGCATCAATCGTAGATTCAAAGCAGCTCGATCCCTGACTTCATCATCGGTATCATCCAAACACCTGGTCAACAGAACTTCAACACTCTTCTTGACTTCGGGATCCTTTTGTCCGACACCGAATTTGGCGAGGGCTGTCACCGCTGCGGCTCGAACCAAAGCATTTTCCAAGACAACACGGTTATAGATATAACGAATGTACTTTGTAGGTTGAGGGGTCTTTGGACCTTCGACACCGATGAGATGTAGAATCCGTACGGCTAACTTGGTAAATTCACAATCCTCAATGAATTCACAGAGGTGGGAGAGCGTTTCTTCTTTGCTTCCGGGAACGAATTTGATCAGGTCGAACATGCTTTCCACAACAGCACGTTTGAACTCGTAGCCTCCTTCATCTCTCAGAATACCACTCAAGAAAGTCAACATGCCGGCTTGTTTGCTAGGGAATTTCATGCAAAGTGTCCTGATGGCTTCTACGATGGTGATCTTGAATTCATCAGTGATTTCTGCCATGAAACTTGAGATTTGTTTCATGAGACGATCCACACTGCCTTCATTTCCTGTCTTGAGAAGTGTAGTGATGGCAAAAGTAGCGATCGATCGGTTGCTATTAGAGATCAACGCTTCGATATCTGGGTTGGCCGAATGGACGGCTTGGGGCTTAAATGAGGCAAAGGCGTGTAGAATTCGGATCGCAGCGAATTTTGTGACGGCTCTGGGAGAGGTGAGGAAAGATTGCAAGACATGTATCGCCTGGGCAGCCTCGGCATCAGTGACATCTCGAAGGTTGCATATGGCCTTTGCAGCTTCAAAGTTGACCATTTCGCTCTTATGTCGTAACCAGCCGTCAAGCATTTGTACCATGGGTTTCCTCAAGCTTGGATCATCTTCTGCAAGTCTCGCGGCAAGGCGGACGAGCATCATGACACCAGCCGGACTCTTCACCGCTCCTGCGGCTCCATATTGCTGAACCATCTTAACAAGAGCCATTCTGTCGTGCGACCTGATCTGGTACAACAAACCGATGGCATGGTACTGGTTCATATAATTTGTGCCCGATGCGGCCAAGGAATGTTGAGAACTGGTGGAGAAACTCAGGAAACCACCTCCAGATTTGGAAGAGGAGGCGGCCTCTTGGGTCTCACTTTGCCATCTCTTGACCACGTCTTTGGCAATGGGGAGTAGATGATACGAAGACACCAGAGCCGCTGACGAAACAGCAGGAGACTTGTCCACAATCGCAGTCTTGATCAATCGTTCTATACCCTGTACCGTGGTAGCGTCGATGATTCTGCAAAGGGCTCTGATCGAGTTCGCCTTGTACACAATCTCACTCCCAACAGTCATATCCTTCATGATGATACTTGTTGACATGATGACATCTTCGGCGGTGTGTGCCAACTCTTTCAGGATCAGATAGACCATCTGGCGAAGAGAGGGGTCTTTATTTTGAAAGAGTTTGGAAATGCCAAAGAAAAGTGTGGTGGCTTCATTTGTAGGGAACTTCTCGCCGGTGAAGAGAAGAATTGCGAGCTTCGTAAGGAGAATACGGCACTTTCGAGGCGATATAGGAGACGAGTTGAAGAGACGTGCTAGATAGAGCGAGAGGTCAGCATGGGGGACGCACATGGGGCAGTTGATGTCCTTTTGGATGTGAGCGGTGTATACCATCTTGGAAGACAGAAGTCCGATCCAGCTTGAAGCCGGAGGGCTCGGCATCCTCGTCTTTCTTTGCGTAGCTCATGTTTGGTGTAGGATCTTGCACGAACAGTCGGGCTTGTTGGTGAAGTGATCAGGGATTCCGGGGGTGGGGACGAGGATGCCAGTTCGGGGCACAAAGAAAATACAATGTTGAACGACTACCGCAGGATCATAGCGCGGAGAAGGTACGAGAGGAAGAAGGAGACAAATCCGTCGCGGTCGTCTCAAGACCAAAAGTGAATGCAAAGTAAAGGAACGTGTCAAATTGTCCAGATGGACGTGCTGTATTCGGAGCCGTTTGGTGTGGGTGGAAGTTTGGGAGAGTCGACGGTGTCCTCCTGTGCCAATTAAATTGTGGGTCAAACTGCGATTGGGAGGGAATCCCACGTTAAAGCCACATCTCAGTGCCATCTCCTTGCCAAGCCACACATCACCCGTGGCTGACAACGACATCACTTTTCCAGACTAAATGTGGGAAGACCAATACTGTTGCCTTGTTTCACTTATGAACGACCTCTAATCAACTTCAATCTCTTTCTACACTCAATCGCTCTATTTTAACCAAATCTTCAAAATGGATATGCCGGTAAATGTCCCGGTCGACGATCCGAACGCCGACACAGAATGGTAACCAATGATCCCCTCAGGATGATCAGAATTCTCTCTCTTTGACTCACACACACGTACAGGAACGACATTCTACGCAAACACGGCATCATACCCGAAAAAGCACCAGATCCAGAACCGATCATTCAAGAAGCACTGATCGAGGCAGTCAAACGAGCCCATGACAACCGGCTGGAAAACAAAGACCTCGACGAACTGGATGAGCTTGAAGACGAAGAGGACGAAGCATTCCTCGCTCAGTATCGGCAACGACGTCTGGCGGAACTCGCCGACCTTCGTAAAAAGGATGTCTATGGTCAAGTCTTTCCTTTGCAGAAGCCGGATTATGCGAGAGAAGTGACCGAGGAAAGTGCCAAAGCGTTTGTGCTTGTGAATCTGACGTCGAGTCTTGGTACCAATGTCGAATCGAGGGTCTTGACTGAATTGTGGCGGCAACTAGCCGTCAAATTTGGCGAAATCAAGTTTGGCGAGATGAGAGCTGACCTTTGTATTGAGGGCTATCCTGAACGCAATACCCCAACCATACTGGTTTACAAAGACGGAGACATCAAGCGACAATTGGTCACTCTTGCACAATTGAACGGCGTCCGCACGAGCTTGAACGACATTGAGCGACTACTGATAAATGTGGGGGCTATCAGCGAGGATGATGTCCGGTTGAAACGCAAAAACAGCGAGGAAGACTTGCAAGCAGGCGGAAGACGCCACATCAATGACGACGACGATGATGATTGGGATTAAGCGTGTCATACGTATAATTCGTTGAATCTCGACATGGTGATCATGTCCTCGAACGCTTCACAACGCGGTCAGCCGAAAAATTCTTCCCTCTGCCATTCGCCAAAAGTGCTCCATACTCAGACAAGACCCCAACGACATGCCGCAATAATTTCCCTAGTTGACATGAATCCCTTCGGTGTGGTCGCAACGCAACGTTCACCACCGGCTGCACATTGTGAAGAAATCTTGCAACAGCAAATTCGCATCATGCCACTGTTTCGGGCAGCGAAAATTGCTGTGCTTAATAAGCGATGAGATAAGCAGATACTGATGCACCGATCCAGCGGAATATTTCCCACTGAACAAGGAGGGCTTAGAGAGTTCTGTCAATTGCATCCTAACGCGTGACCCTCGGGAATTGTTTGTTCCGAGGTATTCGATATCTCCCTTCCAGGTCTGATAAGGTATCTGAGCTTGGAGTGGGAGTTATACCCGAAATACCAACGGTCGGGTGGCCTGACTGGGATGGGTGGTTAATACGAATCTTTTGCGAGACCGAAAAATGCCGACCAACAGGCTCTGTACGACTTGACGATGATTGCGCAAGACGACTGCTGCATTCGTCAATGCAGGTGGTACGGATTCACCTCGATGCCTGCACCTTGAGTCGCGGGGTTGGTATATTACCGTAGATTTGGAGTGTGGCTCGACTGACCAGGGCCCAGAGCGCAGGTGGTCCATACTGAAGGAAGTCCTTGAATGAGCTTACTAAAGACAAGTCGAGATATAGCAACAGAATGTGCAAGATGCCGCTGTTGAAAACTTGCGAAGCTGTAGATCTGGATGTGACTCGACATGTAGGTGCTTGACTTGACGAGCTGGCAGGTGGTCTTCATATCAGCTCATCTCGCCCACCTGCAACAGCACTTTCTGCAATGGCAATGCGAACATCTTTCTCTAGGAAGATGGGCCCTTGACCATCACATCTCGCCATTTTCTTGAGACGTTCGCAAACGTCTCCGACGTCCACTAGTCCCTTACGGAAAAGTTCGTGGGCTTGAATGTAATCCCATGTGGCTCCAGAGCCCATGATGGGCTCACCGGTCTCATCATCGATTGTGAGGGATCTGAGTGTACCGAAATGTGCATATTTTGAGCCACTCTCATATCCAGAAGTAGCACTGCTAGAAGGAGAGCGATCCTTGGAATGTCGATCAGTTGGGACATATCCCAGTGGACCTACCAACTCATCAGGTTCTTCCATAAAAGGGGTAGGACCATTGGAGATGGAGCCAGATGTGGCACGTAGAATCTCGTTCTCGGTTGCAATTTTGGCCAGCTCCCGTCGCAAGCGCTCATTCTCGCCGTTGAGGGTTAGAGACTGGTTTTGTAGACTGGTCAATTGGGCCTCAAGCTCTTTGACGTGTTTTTCTTTTCGTTCTCGAAATGCTCGCTGACTGAAAACACCCGAGATTCGATTAGCGCCAGTCGAGGAGTTTGGTATGATGGATTATGCACTTACGCTGCGCGATTCTGTGCCTTTCTTCGACTCTGCTGTGGAGTCATAGTATCCTTCTCTTCACTGCTGCTTCTAGCGGCACGAGGTTCGTCGGGGGTCAGATCTTTGGCAGCAACAGACAGATTGTTCATGTCAACGTCGGGCATGGATATCATGGAACCCTGTCGTGTAGTCATGGGTGGAGACTGGGATGACAGCTGGTGGGGTTGTGCCAGAAAGGTGGATGGATCATAGTGGAAGCTTTGTTGAAAGGCTGCAAAGGCAGCGTCATATTGATCCTTGGAGATTATGGAATTAGTTGTAGAGCGAGAAACTAGGTGTGCTTTACTCACTGTAGTAGAGGTATGTCGAAAGTCGTCTATCTGAGTGGACTGGTTCGCTGATGGGTCTGTATGTTGCATGCCGAAGAACTGATATGGCTGGGGAGCCGAGGAGAAGTATGAAAAGTCCATGTTGGACATGGCCGGAGAGGTGACGATCTAGCAATGGCCTTTTTGTTTGATAGCGCTTCCCACACCTATTGATGGTCACGAAGACATATGTACGAGAAATATACGGGTGTCCTTGAATTAGATATGTCACACCTGGCGGCACTTGCCACGCAGGTATAGCTTGCAGTGACAGAGAGACCTGTGGCGAGATATTTTGTCGATCGGTCAGGCAAGGGAGTGTTATGAGGCAAAACGCTGAACCGAAGCAGGAATGAGTTGATACGAGTGGAGGGGTTTGAAGTCGCGTTTGGCAGTCTGCGATTTCGATTTCGATCTCGAGGTTTTGTAGAAGTCGTAGAGATAGAATGTGATGGGTAGGGGGGTCTGAACTAGGCCAGGAGATGTTGCTGCTATTGTAGGATTTTGGATCTCAGTGTGAACGGTGGTGGTGATGGTGGTAAAGGTGGATGAAGGCGCTGGTGAGTCGTGAGGGTTTGGGAGTGGAGAAAGATCAGCGGGGAAAGGAGAGGGTGGATATACGAGGGACTCGGTAGTGGTGGTGGTCCTTGTTGAATGGCGTGCGGAAAGTCAATACCAACCAACAGTTGGTTCGAATAGGTTGAGAAGAGATGGTTTACCGGTGGTTTGGAGGGTGTTGATGCTGATAGACGGGTGAAGATGTGGAAGTCGTGTTAGACGCTCTAAGTAGTCAAATTCGAGACCGAGACCGAGACCAAGAGGCAGGCATCGCAGGGTACCTTAGGTAGGTACCTACTCCGTAGTACTGAGCGAAGATCAAAATTGGTGTTGGTGCAGGGGAGTTAGGGGAGTGGGAGTGGCTAAGGAGGCAGCCCGAAGGCCCTTGGTACTTTGTCGTCGATGGTACGGTGGTACTGTACTTGAAAGTTGGGTGCAACATACGGGGGACTTGTAGCAGTTGGGACTACATGGACTACCTAGTTATGTGACTCCCAGTCTTCGGGCGGCGGTTTGTACCCAGTCGGCGGTTAGAACCTGGCAGTTGGTGATGATTTGGGGGAGAAACTAAGTACCCAGAACTTATAGTACAGGCTCCTTAGGCTACTGCAGACTCTAGGTAGAGGCCGAGAGCCCTAACGAAAGGACTCGGAAAGACTCACGAGCCACGACTCACACGAAGCAAAGGTGGAGGGATCTGCAGACTTGCAACTTACAAGGAATCGGGGGGCACCAAGGGGCCGGGGGGTGGCGGGGGGGCAAGAAGTGGTCAACGAAGGGGTCCTTAGGGCGCCTTCCTTTCTCCTTGAGGGCCAGCCGAGGCCAGCATTTGATTGCACCGAGTAACGACAATTCAGTCACTAAGGAATTTAGTTGGTTAGGTGCCCAAAGGAACGGCCAATTGTTTAGCTGGGTCAAGCATCAATTTATTAGCTAGTAGCTAGTTGACTACCTAGTTGACTAACTAATGAACTGGTTAGTTAGGTAATTAACCAAGTGCCTGCTGGCGATAACTTCAGGTCCCTCATACAGGGCCATGACCCTAAGCTACCGGTGCTCATCGCAGTCACATCTCACCCACGTTATAAGAAGAGAATGCCCAACTCGGCATTTGTCAATTCTTGAGTCTGGAATCTAGAGTCTGGAGTCTGATGTCTGGAGTCTGGAGTCTGATGTCTGGAGTCTGGAGTCTGGAATTTTGACGATCCTCAGACTCGTGGCCCCGGGTCGACCAGAGGGTCCGAGACTGACAGGGTTAACAGGTGCAGGGGTTAATCAGACGGGTTTTGTTTGTGGCAGAGGGGATGGGATAGGATGGGATAGGATGGGATTGTGATGCACAAAGATGGGGTGATGGCGTTTTCATTGTTCTCTCGGGCCTTTTTCCCAGGTTGTTTTCCTTGTTCCACTTGTATGTATTGTACTGTAGTCTGTACATCTGTACGGGGTTTGGCAACAACCCTCGATTCTCAGCCAGTGATTGTCGTCCACGCTGCTCGGTTCCACTGCAAGTTTTTCTTCATCGACGACCCTACTACCAAAGTGACTGGCAAATTACCTAACTCCCGGGTAGTGCCCAGTTGCCGTTGGTATACCTGGCATGCTAGCGGCCCCCAAACTCAATGGCGAATTTCCGTCGAGGAGCTTTGACAATACATCCGATGATTGGACGACTCCGGGACACAAGCAAGGTGACGGTAATGATAAGCCGCAGGAATTTGGAAGAGAAATTGAGGCCGTCTGAGGGGCTTGGGAGGGGCTGCGTGGGTTGCTGAAGGACTTGGAGAGGTAGATGTAAACTGATTGACGAGTCCGGAGATGCAGAATGACAGATTCCGAAGATGTCAAGGCGACAGGATATTGAGAATGTGGCAAGCTTTGAAAGGCGTCGACGCCAACGTCAATGGGTATCGCCGTGCAAACATAGTCGCCTCGGGTTGAGCAGACTGACACTGACCTGACTCGCTACTAACTTACTAGACATTGACCCATGACTTGGGGAGAGTCAATGTGCGGCAGAAGCAGAAGCAATATCAGGTGGTTCGGAATGGTGATATAAGGAGCAAGGAGTGCCCGGGAGGTGCCTTTGAAGCGCCTAGCAGGTGCCTAGGGTAGGTAGTACAGGTACGGGCCAAGTACTCCGTCCTGTATGTAATCAAGGCGAAACGATGGACAATATCGGGATCAAGGTGCTGCCGTCATGCCCCATTGATTCTCACGAGTTCTAGCCTCTGGGTCAAGGAATCCACGGCTCTTCCAGTGTCACTCGTGGTCTGATTTCTGATTGCTGCGTAATGGGTGACTTTGACCCTACCCGTGCCCACCTAGGAGGTGCCTACCCTGTCCGTCGGGGCTGTCGGGGCTCTCGGGGCTCGTGGGACGCTCCGGCAGCATACACAAAGAGTGACTTCCGTACACACATCGTCTTTTTCATGTTAGGTGTTAAGTGTTAGGTGTTGGGCACCCTTCCCAGTGCCCAGTGGTGGGTGCCTACGCCCAAGTGAACCTGGGGATCGGGATCGGCGTAACAAGCCTTCCACGCCCGAGGCACCCTTAGCCCGTTCCTTTATTCCCGGCAATGACTTGGTTCAATAAATACACTTCTCTTATAACTTTGTCTTGTCCGATCTCGATCTCGATCCCGAGAACGAGAAACAACAAGTTGCAGACTTGTAGCTAGCCAGCAGAGATAACAAGTGGACGATGGACAGTACCAATGGCCAGGCCACACCACGCGTGCTTATCAAAAAGCAGAGTAAGCCGATGCACGGCGGCGCTGTTGTTCAGGCGTCCGGCTGCAGAGTTGCTGCACCTCGACTCTGATTCTTTAACTAACGCACGAATAACCCGCCAACCAACAGGGTCGTGCAGCCAACTAACTAGTTAACACACCCAAGTTGGTTAGTTGATGCACTCCAGAGGCCAACAAACCACATCACCATCTCTGCTTACATAGTCCTGGTTCGATCATGCACATTGATCCCATCGTTGAGCTTTCCCACGCCACTTTCAGATCTTCGCCGACTTGCTAGCCCAATCATTGTCCAGGCGGATCTCGCACTTTTTAGGGTCCATGAGTCAGCAAACACTGTGGAGGCCTGGTCAAGGCCTGGTCAAGGTGTGGTCAAGGTCTGGATCGCATAAATTGCCTTGTATAACACACATGCAGCTAGCGATTCGTTCACTAAGCTACTTCAAGTACCGCCTACACTACTCCGTATTTACCGTAAAAGCCTACCACCCATGGCCCAGCTAAGAAAAAATCCAAAGAAATTTGGCGGGCACAGTAGGTATCTTGCTCGACGCCTGATCATTCTTTAACTAGCACGCTAGTCTCATCAATTCCCTCTCGGTCTGCAAACCTGCTATGGTGACGGGTGGCTGCTGGTTGGTGACCTGACCCAACAAGAAGTGTCTCTGCACAGTCATCATATTATCGGATTCTCCCAACGCCAACCGATTTGACGAGGACGGGAGTTCTATCGAATATCACGACTGAAGTACTTAGTTCGTTGATAATGTACTTGAAAGTTGGAAAAGGCAGAATTGATACCCTGGTGGTCCAACATGGCATTAACCTATATCCAGCACGGAGTCCTCGATAGGTGGATTGGGACACAGGAACTGGACCTACTTACTCCCTACTCCGTACTCCATAGGCCCTAATGACAACAACCCTCGGCTCCTGAAACTGGCCCCCTCGGCCCTAAATTCCGGAGATCAGGGTCTCCTTAGGCCCCTCAGCTTGTACTCCGTAAGCATTCTTGGGCCTGCCACTTGCCTTGGGCGGTTCCCACAACAAAATTCGAACCGGTGAAAGAGAAAATAGCCGGTGACAAGGCAGTCGCTTCTGGTTCTCCTCCTCCTCCACTAACTGACTAGTTAATGACCATTGACCCTACAGGGCCAAAGGGTCATCAAGCCCCAAGGGTCACCGCCCGCGCCCACTGCCCGCCGCCCGCCGCCCCGCGCCACGTTGCCCACCATCTTGTGGACCAGCCCACACCAGCCTCCTAAGCCCCAACTCCAAGTCCGAGTCCCCGTACTTTTCAAGGAAGCCATTTACCCGTCGCCTACCCATCACAACCGTGGTTTCTTCCCAAGATTCGTTATCACGCCGACATATCTCACAGCTCAATAGAGTACATACCCCGGCACAGCAACAATTACTGGCTATGGATTTTGGGTGGAAATGCCCCGCCCGCCTACATGTATTCGCGGCCTCTCGGTCGCTGCTGACCCGTATCAGGTATGCAGTAATGAAAAAAAAATAATGACAACTGCGGCTAGATTGACTTGAGCAAGTAACTGACTACCTAGCACCGTTAAAGATCTACTCCGTAGATTACTTTATCCAGATCTGACATTTGGAGCGATGAGATTTTCTCCACATCTTTCTGAAGCAAGTGTTCGAGGACGGCAGAACTCGCTTTGATGCTCCGGGTCCGGATGTATTCCTCTTGTCGTTCTGAAGGTGTGGCCTTGTGAGATTCGGACATGTACTTCATTGCTCCATTGAGATGCCAGGTATCTAGGTAAGTGTTGCTCATCAGCGGCCTCAAATCACCAGACTCTCACATCATGCTGGCCCGATGCCCTTGGCACTGTCCGGAATTCCGGGCCCAAAATTCGAAATATTGGCGGTGAGCGAGATCAAGTAGTGGAGACTCGTCGAGACCTGGGTTTCGTGTCGGCTTATCAAATACGAGGTAGGTACCGACATGCGATGGCTACAAGTCTAGGTATGGGAGGTACAACTCGTCAGCGATGCGCGGATGATCTCGAAAGGTTGAGACGTTTGGAGGCAAAAAGTGCCGAAATTGCTTTTGTCCTCAAGACGTTGCTCTGATATAGGATCAAACCTATATGCACGTCTTACAACACAAAGAGACATGGCCAACAATGGCCTGATCACACTAGTCCGCATCCACCGGATCCCAATCGGTCACCAGATACTCATCTAGGTTATCCATGACCTCTATATCCTGCGTACTGATCTCAAAATGCGACACCTCACCATTCGCTCGGATACGATCCTTGGACACACTCTTGGGCAACGGAATATACCCATGCTGCAAGCTCCATCGCACCATCAACTGCGCAGGCGTGCAGCCATACTTTTCCGAAAGAGCCACAATCGTTGGATGCTTCATTCGCAGCGCTCTGGCCAGCGGTGCATAGGCTTCGACCAGGATCCCATTCTCCTTGCAAAACGACGTGATATTCGTCCTCGTATTGAACGGATGCACCTCGATTTGGTTGACCGCAGGCAAAATCCGAGGTTTGGAATCTATCAACTCCTGCAAATGCTTGACACCGTAATTGCTGACACCGGCGGTCTTGACTTCGCCATCCGCAACGGCGTCTTCAAGAGCCTTCCAACTCGCCAACCGTGCCGTCTTGCCCCCATACGGGCTATGCAACAGGAACAAGTCGATATATCCCAATCCACTGGTCTTGACCGATTGAGCGATTGATTTCCTCGCCGTCGCATAATTTGAATTGGATGCGAGTTTCGACGTGAAGAAGATGTCTTCGCGTGTCAAGCCTTGGGTATTGAGGGATTTGTCGTTGAGGAACGACAGGATCGCTTTCCCGCAGTCCGCTTCGTTGTGGTACATCTGCGCCGAGTCAATGCCACGATAGCCGGCTTGCAGGGCGTGTAACACGGCCGACTTGGCTTCACGGCCCGACATTTGATATACGCCAAGTTGGATCTGGGGGATGGAGAGTCCATTTGGGAGCGGTAGCCGAGTGGACAGGTTGAAGCTGTTGGGCGCCATGTTCGGTTCAAGGCTTCGAACAGTAAAAATCAGCACAGAATCTCAGATTATAGTATTCTAGGCAGATAGACACAGGAAGATCACACAAGACGATTCCACTTGGTTGACTTGATGTTTAAATGAATACTCAATGACACTTTTTTTGAGATGCTCATTCTATCACGATGACACACACTCCCGGAACAGCATCCGGACCGAGTCTTGTGTCTCGCCGTACAGAGCGGATCATATGACCCATCAACCGCACCGAACCTCTTCCCTACCAAAATACCGAGTGTATCGCCGTGATCGCCCTATGCACCAGACCAAGTAACGAGTATGAATACAACGAAGCTCATACCTCCTGGCATCAACTAGATCCTAGACATCCTCCCCCTGCATTTGTACATAAGAGACAGTTCCACGGCCAAAACCGTTGCGAATGAATTACTTATCGACAATGACGCCAATCATCATCGCCAATCAAATCACCATCAACTCGGCTGACCGGGGTTGGGGTTAAGTAGGCCACGGAAGGAACTCAACATCCAGAACGAACCTCGGCAAGTTGGCTTGAATTGACCGTGGTCGAACTTCATTTCGCAGTCTCATCATTATTGTTATTATAATCAAATAATCATAACCGACTGCCCTTCTCTTCTTTTTCCTTTACTGTACCTACCTAACCACGACTCGTCCCTTCGTCTCGTCAAAATTCTTCAACCTCGATCCTCCCGTCTAGATTGTCATTGCACAAGACGTCGGCGACCATCTGATAGACTAGATCTCGCACCGCAGCACGCCACCTCCGCAACTGCAACCTCGACTAGATCAACCCTCCCTTTCATCTCCATCCCCCTCCAATCCTTCGGCGCAAGGAATAGAACGATACATACATACATACCTATACACATAGACCGACCTCTCTAGACACCGACCCCGCACCTGTACCCTCTACCCTCCATCCACCACCACTAGACCTCCCCAAAAAATGTCCAAAACATTCACCGTCGCCGACGTGGCCAAGCACGACCAAAAAGCCAAAGAACTCTACATCATCGTCGACAGCAGCGTCTACGACGTCACAAACTTCGTCGACGAACATCCCGGTGGAGCGAAGATCCTCAAGCGTGTCGCGGGAAGGATGCCAGTAAGCAGTTCTGGAAGGTATGTTGTTCGATTTTCTAGATAATGGCGGTTGATGTGCCGGAGAAAGGGTCAATTTGCTAATTCGTTGTGGATTCTAGTATCACAATGAGTCGGTGCTGAAGAAGTATGGTGCCAAGCTGAAGATCGGCGAGGTGGGCGATAAGGCCAAGTTGTGAGATGATTCATGTTTGTTTGTACGGCGGTGCAGTGGTTGCAGTCGTACCACATCACCAAGACGGAGATCTGTGTCGTCGCGGTGTAGGACCATGTATGGACCGACTCTTCACGCTGGAGCTACGACTCGGGGTGGCAGGTCGGCCCGGAGAGAGTGCGGCCGTGAGATGTGCACCATTTGCAAAGATAGTTTTTTGGCTGGTAAAGCATCATCACATTTGGTCTTGGAACCCCCGGGGTTTAGTGTCCCCCTTGATGAACTCGACGAGACGATTTAATCAAGGGGATCTTTTGATTTTTCACCAAGGCGAACAGATCGTTAATGTACAGGTTTGTTTGCTTGGTCGGTCTGCAGACTACATTAGACCGCTTTGTTTAGATCAATGAACAATAATGCACATTTAGTGTTAGTTTATTGATAGTAGACTCGTGAGCCTTGTAGCAAAATTCTATACACGGGTTATTGATTGCCTCTCAGAGGGTCAATGCCAATCGACTCTAACGACCACATTTCGCGTCATGTCCGTGATCACTGTTGCGTTTCTGGCAACACAACACGCAGAGACTCAGGACTCAGCACCTCGACCAACATCGACGATCTTTCTTTCCATGGGACCTGTAGAGTCGAAATTGACAAGCCTTCCGCCCCTGAAAGACCGTTTCCGATTCGCAAGACCGGAATATCGCGCACGTGGTGATTGACCGACGCGGAGCAATAGCTGCGGCATCCGGGACTGGTGATCTGTCGATGGTCTAGGTGTGCTATGCCGGCGAGACACTTTTCTCCCATGAGACAGACAGGGAGAGAGAGCCACAGTGCCAACGTCGCCACTCCTCCAGCTTCGTAGACTCGTACGCTATGATGCTCGGGCATTTGCACTTGCACCCCGTGACTGATAGGTTCGGTCCTTCAAAGCAGTCTTGTCATGGACATCGGCTGACACGGTCTGTCTGACTGACTGGTTGGCTGACTGACTGATTGACTGACTTGCTGACTTGCTGATTGGTTGATTGCTGAACCATCACCTCGAAGCCAATTTGATGATATCAATTCGAACCCATCGCAAAGGCGCTATACTTTCACCTATCACGAAGCACGCGCTCCAACTCCGCTCGCGCGTGATTGATAGCATCCTCCAACTCACGTACGTGATCACCATCCGCTGCTTTCTTCTCCAGTGCCGTCGCGACGTTCTCCACAGCACTGGCTCCTCTCGACGCTGCGTCGCGCGATGCAGCTACAGCTTGCGCTATAGCGTCAGACGACCGATCTTGCAGTCTCGCGATTTGCGTCTCGATGCGTTTGGTCAGCTGCGCCGCTGTGCACGTCGGGTCCGGCGGGATGTTTAGATGGGTCAGCAGAGCTGTCATTGTGGTGGGAGACAGGGTTTCGAGTTGATGTGTATTCGGCCTCTGTGACTTCGGTCGCGGTTGAGGTTGGTGTTCGGAGTCCATGGCTTGGGATCTTTGGACGAGATCGCCGATCATGTGGCGGTGCGATGCGAGTCTTTCTAGGTTGGTGGCGAGTTGGGCTAGCGAGGTTGTGAGGTTGGAGAGTTGAGAATGGATCTGCGTTCGTTTGGTTAGTTATGTGAGTCTCGCATGTGCACGCACACGGCACGAGTCTGGGTTCCACATACTTTCGAGGCGGTCGCTTGACCTTCTCGCTCCAAAGCGGTTTCAATATGATTGAGAGCGGTGGTGATCGGTTTTTCATATTGTTGGGCAATCATCATCGTCACAACATCGTCAATCTCGGAGTACAGGGTTCCGAGGTCTTGCTGGACATCATTGGCGGTCTCAAGCGTGGGTTCACCGGATGGATTCCGGTCTCGTGATTTCTCTAGACTCTGTAGATACGTGCAGTCGAGGTGATCTTTGATCTTTTGGACCTGGAAATAGTGGAGAGCTGTTGTGAGATCTTCGAGTCGTTTCTTTGTTTGACTGATGTCAAGTGGGGTAGTTGATCGTCCTGCTGAAAGACTGTTCAAGTCCTCTAGAATACGATCGTCTGAATTCAACAGTCTCGGGATCTCAGAATGCGTGAACTTCACTTCTCGTTCTAGTTTATCTTGCTCGGCCAGGAGCTCGGTTCTCAATCGGTCAAGAAGTTGCTCATTCTGCGAAGATTGTCAGTCGATTCTACCATGAAAGTCTAGCGACGTACAGCAAATGTGACATGTTGGATCTCAGCTGCTTGTCGCTGGCTCAAATAGTTTGCATGACTAGCCTCACGGTCTCGGGTGGTCCCCGCAATTGCACTGGAGGATTTGATGGTCGCTATTTGCGACTCCAGGATTTTTGTTCGTTGCACAATGCTGCGGGTTGACGCGTCGAGAGCAGCAGTCGCCCTTCGAAGTTCGTCTTCTGTCGGTGGCATGACAAGAGCAGCAGGGGCGGTGTCTGAGCCAATTTCAATCCCGCTCTGAGGCTCCTGTCGAGTCCAGATCATCATGATGGTGCCGCTAGAATCTAATCATCGAATGTCATGACTGACGAAGGGTTACGGGGAAAACATCTCAAGGAAATTTTCTGTGCGTGAGCATATCTCCGCCTTCATGATTATCCTTAGGAGACCAAACTCGCGTGGGGTCGCGTAAAAATACTGTTCATCGTGTGGCTCGCAGTGTTCTGGCATATAGAGGACTGGCACTCTCCCTTCGATTGAAACTTCGATGGTCTTTTCGAATCACATCGGAAAGCTTGGCATAATATTCTTCACGTGGAAGGCTGAGGCGACCTCCTCGGATTCACCCATATAGTGAACACTTTTTGCCTAATTGATGTTCATCACCTACACCTGGTTCCTTCACCTTGCCGCTTTCATCGATGAGGTGAACTTCAGATCACGTCAGTTTAGGTAATTCCTAAACTAGTGAATCACGATCTTCCGTCAAAAGTGACCAATGATGTCGCATGTACCTTTGGATCTCAGACGTCCCACAAGCAGCCTCAAGCCTCGCCCACTGATCTCTTCACTCTTCGCACCGTTTGTTCACCGAAAGCTGGCTGGTCTCCGGGCTGTGCAAGAGTTTTCCAGCCAGGTCCGTGGACAAGGCTCCGTAAGGCTTGCGTGACAAAAGACTTAGTCGAGCGATATTCTCGCCTCAGAAGACTAAGGTCAGGCTCCAGCATTATTGCGGCAACCAACTCCATTAAATCCGTTCAGACCAATCCGTAGTACAAAAGGCCAAAGAAGATGTTCTATTGTAACCGTTGGCGCTTCCACCAATCATTTCTGGCCTCACTAGTTAGTCACTTGGCGGACATAAAATGTACGGATCCACGGACTCCTCCGCGGACGATGTTTGATTGGCTAGAAAGCCATGGACGAGAGACAATGCTAGAGGGAGTGTATGTAGGCTGAATACGATGTGTGCTTCATTTAAAGGTATGTAAGGTAGGTCTCGTACTCTGTTTACTTCCACCATAATCCACTCTGACACAACAATCACCTCGTCAATCTCACCTCCGAGCGTGCAAACCAGTGATCTCCTCCCTTTAGAATGCCCAAATCTCAGGAATTCCAGATTTCAGATATCCCACGCCTGGATGGCTACGTTGCAATTGTCACAGGAGGTATGGAAAGTCCTATCTGTGATGTGAAATTTCATAAATGCTAACGAAACATCGGCAGGGAACTCTGGAATCGGTTATGAGACGACGCTCCAACTAGCCAAACGCGGCGCTCGGGTGTATATCGCCAGCCGTTCGCAAGATCGAGTCAACCAAGCAATCAAAGAGATGCAAAAGGGCTCAAGCAAAATAGATGTTCGCTTTCTCAAGCTCGACCTTGAAGATCTCCAGAGCGTGAAGGCGACTGCGGCAGAATTCCAACAAATAGAGTCACGGTTGGATATCTTGATCAACAACGCAGGTGTATGAGATCCCATTCTTCTCGCGCGAGGACCTGATTTCACTAACGCATGTTGTGACGCAGATCATGGCTTCACCGTACAGACTGACGAAAGACGGGTACGAGGCTCAATGGCAAGTCTGCTTTTTGTCGCATCACGCCTTGACGTTATCCCTGCTCCCGCTCCTCAAAGCCACTGCTGCCCTGGACCCTCAAGTCAAAGACCGAGTGAGAATTGTGAATGTGTCAAGTGAGCTAGCCATCGTTATGGGACCTAAGAATATCAACTATGCGGATCCCAACCTTACAGATTTGAGTGGCAATCTAGCTGCATGGTAAGCACCACCGACTCACCATCTTTGTAGATCAAGTACAGCCTGCTGACTTGATCAGGAAACGATATGGCCACGCCAAAGAAGCCAGCATTATTGCCGCGAAAGCTCTGAACGACCGCTACCAATCGCAGGGTATAACTGCATACTCTCTGCACCCTGGTGTAATCAAGACCGGCCTTCAAGCACATAGCAAAGATCTCTTTGGGACTATCACACGGGTTCTGATGAAAGTCACACCCACTTTGAGTCCGATCGACGGTGCAAGTACCTCACTATATTGCGCTACGAGTCCACGAGCGCCACAAAATGCAGGTCAGTTTTTCCTGCCCATCGCCAAAGTGGCAAAGGAGCGTGTTTCGAAATGGTTGGACGATCCAGAGGCTGTTAGGAAGCTATGGGAGTTGGCGAACACTCAACTGAAATCCAATGGTTATCTACTAGATTTGTAGTCGTAACAAAGAATGCTTGGGGTTAAGTGGCGCTCAAGGCGCACACGGACGGACGAAGGCATCTAATATTTCTGGGCATTCGACATCTATTGCTTGGAAAATCGGTGTTTGGGTTTAAAGTTCTTATCACCAGTACAATCAGGATCAATAGCCAAATCACAAGCTCACGTTCTCTGTATATGCAGAAAGCTTCGATTCCATCTCTTAGTCATGTCAAGAAACCGTCCTTGGCCTGCAAACTGTCTACTCGTTTGTACCACTTACTAAAACGAGCGAGTGGAAGTAGTAGCAGGGGTCCTCAATGGATCATCGATTACCAAAGCATTGGCGAAGTCGTGGGCCTTGAGGCGCAAGATCACACAACCGACTTGGCGGACATGTCATTGGAATGCCTTACCCGGGATATGTGGACCGTCCCCAAGTACTTGTACTCGCAATCTTTGGTTCCCTGCTCTCCTTTTTGTTGCAATTCCGTCGCAGCTTGACAGAAGTTCCTCAAACTTGATCAGGTACGTTCTCGTCTGCTAGGAAAAATGCAGGGAATTCGGAGTGTGATCTCCTGCTCTTCTTGCCGCCAGAGAAAGTAAGTTGTTTCAAAACCATCCTATCCCTAGTGTCAAATGCTCAATTGATCTATAGGTTGAGATGCGATCGGACGGAGCCATGCAGCAACTGTGTATCCAGGAAAGTGGATTGCGTCTACGCTTCAGGCTCACGCAGGCAGAATCCTGTGCAGCGGCGTAGTGGTAATGAACACCTCGATGCGCGTTTGATCCGACTGGAACAGCTTGTTAGTTCGATCGCAGAACAAAGACGACAACACGGCAATCCCAATGACACTGCCGGATACAACAGCTCTGCAAGACCACCAGGATGGGAGTCTGTTCTTGATGAACATTCCGAAATCACACCTGGTCGCATGGTTTCAAATAGTAATCAGACAGTCTATGCTTCTGCTGTCCACTGGGCAGCAATATGTGATGAAGTTGGTTGATATTTCTTTCTTCAACCATGGGCCATGTCCTAATTGGCTTCCTTAGATTGCAACGGTGCGAGAGCTGATTCAGCGAGATGGTCCGGAGCACAATCTCTACCTCCCGGAAAGAAGTCGTATCGCCGGCCCAATGCTCCTGCAGAACTTGAAAGCAAATCCTGATATGGAGGATGTGCTGGCCGATGTTCCCTCCCGAAAGATTTCAGACCGATTAGTGTCGCGATTTTTCATCATGACGGAGCCAGCCAACGGTATTGGCCTTCATTGCATTGAGTGAAAGGTAAACTAATGAATTATTAGTCATGTTACACACACCAACCTTTCAAAAACACGTAAGATTTTGCTTGCTCGGCATCGAGGATTACCATTAACTGACTTCTGAAACAGTACACTCGATTCTGGGCAGATCCAACACAGGCATCGCTGCAATGGATAAGCCTTTATTTTAGTATTCTATTTGTTGGAACGTTCTTGTATGTCCGGTCACAGGATCAACTGCCAGAAGGATTTGGTGATCCTGCGGAGGCAATGGGAACATACCACAAGCGATCCACAGAATGCCTGATTATGTCGAACTATTCCACCAATCCAGGCAACTTCACTTTGGAAGCCCTCCTTGGTAATATCCATAATGAATTCATACGACAACCTGATGCCCATCTCGGGGTGTGGATGCTGTCGGGGACTGCTTCTCGTTTGGCAATGCGAATGGGATATCATAGAGATCCCGAGCATTATCCAGAAATATCCCCTTTCCAAGGTGAGATGAGGCGTCGTGTGTGGGCGCTCGTTGCGCAGCTCGATGTCTTGACCTCCTGTCAACAAGGATTACCTTCGATGATACAAGAGGTTCAGTGTGATACTCTGCCACCTCGTAACCTGCTCGACGAAGACTTGGATCCGAGCCTCACAGAACTGCCCAAGTCTCGGCCTGAGACAGAGATTACCCCCGTTCTCTATACAATCGTAAAGAGTAGGATGGTTTTTGTCTTCAGAACATTGTTCAACCAAATCTTGTCTACAAGGGTGGCGCCATATGAAGAGATCATGTCCTTGGACCAACGCCTCCACACAGCACACAACATGCTCCCAATGAAACTTCAGATTTCGAACCTTGAGGACGCAATCACAGCGCCGCCTGCCTTGTTGATGCGAAGATATAACTTGGAGATCTTCTTCCAAAAGTCGCGATGCATTTTGCACCGGCACCACATGACGGAATCCTTCCAGAACCCAGATTATGCATACTCAAGATCGTCATGTGTTGATGCAGCAATGGCACTCTTGAAGCATCAGGCTCGGATTTACGAAGAAGTCCAGACCGGAGGCCGTCTTTACCGCGAAAAATGGTTTGTTTCATCCCTAGAGAGACACGACTTTCTCTTGGCAGCGATGATTGTTTGTCTCGAATTAAATTCGTACACGCAGCATCGATCGCCTCGTTTCGCTGACGACCGCATGCAAAGCCCAGTGCAATTCAGCCGGGACGAAATGTGCATAGCTCTTCAGAATACACGCACAGCGTGGGCTGAGTCTAGTAACAGCTCCACCGAAGCTATGCACGCTTCCACCATCCTAGGCACCTTGTTGGACAATGTCGTGCTAAAGCCTACGGCCGATCAAGGATTTCCATTCCCAAAACGAGGTAGGTTATGTCTTCTCCTTCTTCTCAATACGGGCTAATCTGGTGGCAAAACCAAAGACGTACATCGGAGCGCCGCTTCCAGTACTCACGAATCGCCCAGACATGAGGCACCAATGTCACAAGCATCGACGAATCCAAGCCGTGAGGACATTGAAGCCATGTTGAACAGTCCAGGTTTCGTGAACTGGGTATGTCTTCTTCTCTCCCTTCTGAGGTTATACATACCATCAATTCCGCTGCGCCGAGTCCGCCACTACTCATAAGACAAGACTAATCAGAACGGATAGGATCTTTGGGATGCGCATATGCAGAAATCTGACCCAGCGATGGAGCTTTGAAGCACGAAGGAATGAAGTGCTCACTTAGGAACTCGATCGGCTGACTACGGCCACTGCCATAGCTGACACGGAATACTTATCCATATGTTGGTAACGACTTGACGAAGAGCCTTGAAATAAATATGATCTCGCCTTACATTTCCAGCATCTTCCTCCAGTGATTGCACAAATTAAAGCCGTCGTGATTTGATGTTCCCGAAAAGCAGCACTCCCCGGAAAAGTGACGAGTGACGCTCATCACTGACGTCGCTGTCGAATGATCAACTCTGTCAATGTGGTCGAGGCAGTACATCAAAGAGACAACGGAGTGAGGGTTCGATTCGGTCAGATCGTGTCAGTTCTTTTGCCGTCGACCCTCAGGAAAGAGGCACGTGACCAAATCGCCGACTCCTTGGCCAAAACCTCGGCCCGGACATCGAGTTTTAGTACCACCTAGTAGTTCCATCAATTCATGAGAGTTTTGGTCATCAAGATCGAACATGATCAGGTAAGGTGATGGGCTTACCTCAAGACATGTATTATATTGTTTCGTACAGTGGCACAGGCTGAATGCCGGGGCTCCGCAAAGCTCGAAGGCGCTGCCCCACCAATCGGCCAATGTGAATACTTCCTACGCAGCTAAACACAATTTCTGAGAATGAAATCAGTCAACTCCCTGTGGATCGATTGAAACACTGACCGAGTGTTGCTGCCTTGCCCCACAGAAAGTCGAGTCGGACAGTGTGGAGGATGTGTGAGAATCTCGACTCTTGCTATGCATGTGCAGTCAAGTCCGAACCGAGGGCTTCCACAATGATTAACGATGTATCATGAGATACCTGTAAGGGATTTCTTATTTTAAGCTTCATCTTTCACTGCTTTCGTTGGATCATCTTGGATTTTGGGAAACTAAGTGTCTTTCAACTCAAAACCGTGCTTCGTCTTGCTGAATACAACACTCCTTCTTGAGGACACTCAACATGGAGTGCCAGCCCTTCCTCCTCAGCGCATTGAGTGCTGCATTCATCGGTGTTCTATCACATCTAGCGGTCTTCGTCAGAAGCGAATGGGACAACTCAGGGCCTAAACTCTTCTACTTCATGATCAGCGCTCCTTGGATCATCGCTGGGACTTCTCACTTCTATCTTCGCACAAGTGTAGCCGCCAGCATAATCTATGGGATCTTGATTCCGTTCTCGTGGACACTCGGTGTCTTCTCAAGCATTACCATATACCGCCTGTTCTTCCACAGGACACGCAAGTTCCCTGGTCCCCTTGGGAACAAGATTTCAGCCTTCTACACCTTCTATACTTGTGTCCTACCGGGGTATCAGCGGTTCATCAAATACCAGGAGTTTCATGACAAGTATGGTGATTTCGTCCGAGTTTGTGAGTCACCCTAGAAAGTCTTGTATCTGGGAAAGGTCATGGTTCTCAGCTAACTGTGCCACAGCTCCAAGAGAGATTTCAATCAATAGTCCTGAAGCGGTTGCGGTGATTCATGGGCCTCGTTCGAAATGCTCAAAGGGCACGTTCTATGATGGGAGTTACCCAGATCATTCACTGCATACGACGAGAGACAAAGCCTATCATAACAAGAGACGCCGAACTTGGGATCGAGGATTTAGCACCAAAGGTGAGTCAAAAGTTCTCTTTGGGCAATGAAACCAATCCTATCCGTGCTGACCGTATTGTCAGCGCTGCAGGACTACGACCATCGAATCATGGCTCATGCCCACGGTCTGCATGCAAAAATTCTGAAATATGCCGAAGAAGGAGTACGTTTCGATGCGACTAAACTACTGGCCTATTTCTCCATGGACGTCATGGCAGATCTGACTTTTGGGAAATCCTTCCGCCTGGTCGAGACCGGTGAAGAGAACGACGTCTGGGAATATATGCATAAAGTGTTTGGTCCAGCAGTCGCATTAAACACCGCACTACCTTGGTTGATAGCCACGCTTAAAAGTTTGCCTATCACATCAATTCCATTGACCAGATGGTTGGAAATCTGTTGGCGACTTGTACAGGAAAGATTACAGGTCTGTCTTCACTGCGTTCCCCAATCCCTTGCCTCGTTAGACCTGCAATTCCCAACTATATTTGATTCTACAAGTACTAAACCTGCTTTCTGAAACAGATGAAAAAGGACAAACCCGACCTATTCTCTCACCTCTTGGACACAGAAACAGCAACCTTTGGCAAAAAGGGCGGACTCAGCGTATCCGAGCGTGATCTTCGCATGGATTCCGAACTCGCTATCATCGCAGGTACAGACACGACTGCCACGACACTGGCGTCGACCATGTATCTGCTTACCATGCACCCGGACAAGCTTGCAAAATTGCGAGAAGAAATCGACGAATGCTTCACGTCCATTGATGACTTCAACTACGAAAATGTAGCGCGCAAACCCTACCTCGAGGCTGTTATAAACGAGGCTCTGCGCTTGTACCCGCCTGTCCCCTCTGGTTTACAGCGCCTCACTCCGCCTGAAGGCATCACCGTTGATGGTACACATATCCCTGGGGACACATTGGTCAACACCCCGACCATGGCCATTCATCGAGGTAAGTCGTTCACGCTCAGTCTCGTACCTCTCAACTCACTCTCTTAATCTCTCGCCTCTATGTTCTATTCATGTTCTACCCACTCATATCCTCTGACTCTACGCAGATTCACGAAATTTCTTAGCGCCTTCAGAATTCATCCCTGAGCGCTGGACCGATCGTCCTGAGATGATCCACAACAAGAACGCTTTCTTCCCTTTCGGCATCGGCGTCTACGGATGTGCAGGTAAGCCGTTGGCGTATAAGGAGCTACGGAGCGTCATTTCGATTCTGGTGAGATGCTTCGATTGGGACTTGGTCAATCGGGGTGCCACAGTCAAGGCGTGGAGTGTGGATGACCCAGGATGCAAGGTCAAGGAGTGCTTTACCATGGCACCTCCATCGTGCGAGATGATCTTCACGGTGAGGAAGACCAAGGATTGAGTTCATGATTGTGCCTGGGAGTCTTCGGAGATGTTAAAGCAGAGAGCCGTAGACAAGACTGTTGGGTTGTATCTAAACTCTGAGGTTTGGGGCTTGGGAAATTTTTTGGGCATGGTTCTTTCAACACTAACTAATTTACGAGCAAGCACGGTAACGTCATTTGCACTCTTTGCCAATAGCGATCTCGGTTTCGACATTCATAGACTTCTGTCCACTGCGTTAATCTGAATGTCAGACCGACATGAGGAATTCATTATAGCGTAGGAATATGCAGAAGATGCCAGCCAGTCTACTAGAGTGCTCGTTTTCAGCAACAGTGCCCGTTAGTCCTGTTTGGCCAATTGTGGCCATCTTTGCGGTTGCAAAAACAACTAGTAAGCCATCCACACCAGTTAACCTTGAAGGGTGATCTAAAATTCAGCGACAAATGATTAATGAGGCTGCCACAGTCTCCCACTTATGAGATTGTGTCCTCTTGCCAATGCTGGTGTCGTGTTTTAGTGTCAAGCGAGCGACATTTCTTGCTCGCCCTCCACAACTGCATGATGTACGTGTACGTCTTGATATCAAGTACCAATTATAATGTATCTGCAGTTTTGATCCTTTTGATTGAATGCTGAACCATCGTCTGCAATTGATCTTGCACAGGTAGACGAAGCTCTAGAAAAGAGAAGAGCTCACGGCTCCCGACTATTTCAGTCATTGGTAGGTAGAATCTGAATCTGAATCAGCATTCCTCCCCTCGTTCAGAGATAAAAGGTCTGATTCTGAGACCTTGCACCATAGTCTCGTTATATCTCTTTACTACTCCTATACCGTATCTATATGCTCTACTCTGAGGCCAGATGGCAAAGCATCTTTCTTAATGGCAGCGGTATTCAAGCCACCATTGTGAGTTTCGGGCCCGTTATGTTGATCAACAACAAGCTCATGTGTTTTCGTATCGGCATGAATATCTGCTGCATACACTGCAACTTCATCACCGAATACTCGAGCCATTTCTTCTAGAGGAATGCCTTTAGTTTCAGGGACATAGATCCAGATCCAAACAGATCCAATAGCCGCGAGGATAATGAAGACAAGGAAGAATTTCCACCCAATTGTTCGGAATGCCTGTCCCTCCAAGTCAGCTTCGTCTCCAATGTCGATGATTGATGTAGGAGGGCACTCACGGTTGGTGCGACCTGTAGGAATAGGAGGTTGGTAAGTCCGAAGACGGCAATTGTGATGCTCAGGCCACGGGCTCGGAGGAAGTTTGGGAAGAGTTCGCTGTAGAAAACGACTCCGGCCACCTAATCATGTGGTCAATTTGTGATTCATGAGTGATAGTCGTCAACTTACATCAATACCCATGCTGTAGAGAAACAAGAAGAGGTAGATCGCAGCCACTCCCACGCGGAGTCCAGCTTTATTGCTACCTTCTTCAGCAAAACTTGCAACCATTGCAGCCTCGATGATCAAACAGATGCAGGTACCGACAAGACCAATTATTAGCAGAGGTTTGCGACCAACTCTGTCCAGGATGACTGCGCCAAGGAGGTTCGCAACGACGCCGAGGGTCACCCAGCCAGCTTGAAGCTGGAGTTGTTTTTCGGTATTAAATCCTAGGGAGGCGTAGATCGTTGGGCCTGAAATCGTTGTCAGCGTAATTTTATAGGAGAAGCTGATGTTAAGAGATTGCAAGACTGTGCAAGACAAATGGGAGTTTAGTAGGGTAACAAGGTCAAGGTTTTGCTGGATTTGGCCCAATTGTGCTTGCAACAACAATCGTCAACGCGCCCGGGCTAGATTCTGCGGTATGTATTTGCAAGAAAGGTGAGAAGGAGGAGTATTACCGTAGTTGTTCAGAACTAGAATCCCGCTGCTCTATTCGAAATATTAGAAAATGATTTGAATGGCTCGAAACATCTCCGTGGGACCCCTGGACGAGCATCTTGGAGCCCTCAAAGCTGGCGCTGAAGGATGGAGTAACACACCTGTCCAAAGAAAGCAGTCCCAGCAGCCAGAAGCACTCTCTTCCGATAGCTTGGTTTGCGGAAGATCTCGATCTATATCATCGTCATTCAGCTCGACTCTTTGCACATTTAGCGAAATCAGACATACCCAGCTCGGTGTCATTTCACGGTCGATTTCAGCCTGCTTTGACATTTGATAGAATTCGTTACGTGCGAATTGTTGATCCGAGTCTCCCCTGACAGCATGCAATCTGTACACAACTTCTCTTGCTTCTTCGACTCTTCCTTTCATGAGAAGGAATCTTGGTGACTCAGGAACGATGAAGCAGACACCGATCATGACGAGAGGCCAAACAAGCGCGATGCCGAGAGGTGCACGCCACTGAGTCGCAGGATCGCTAGAGTAGAAGAAAGCAATACCCATATAAGAGGCAAGTGCGTAACCGAAGGCAATGTTGACGCCGTTCATGCCTACCATCAGACCTCTAAGGCCTGGAGGTGCGAGCTCGGCCGAGTAGAACGGTGCTAACAGTGTCAGCTGGGGGCTCAAGTTCACTATCAGAACAAAGGTCTCACTGATCGCAAGGTATCCAACGCTACCAGCCCCAGAGAACAGCCTTCCGGCAATGAACATGCCGGAGCCCGTGGCACCCGTGATGAGACCTCCTCCAAGCAGTGCCAGTATGGAGCAGTAGTGGAAAGCCCATTTCCTGCCATATTTGTCTGCCCCCAGCCGGCAATAAAGACATTGATCACAGCGCCAGCCAGATACACCTAATACTTCTCAGCATCGGATCAGAAATGGTAAAATTTACTTTGTAGACATACCCTGACATTGCTCCGATAATGGAGTCAGCATTTGGGGACAGTCTCGGAGGGTTGGTAGTGATATCAACCAGTCCCATATATACCAAGAAAGACGGCTGGGCCAATGTGACACTGATAACGGACGAGGGATACCCGAATGCTACTTGGCCCAGTGAAACCAAGAAGCAAACAAAGAAGTTCCATCTATTCCACTGTCTGGTAGTGCCGAAGGTCATGTTGAGTATAAGGACGTAATGCGTTTATCAGGGTGAGAAGATAGACATGTCGAACCACTCGGATACTGCCCCGACTCCTTATAGGAGGCTGCTTTGCGGCTCGTCCGAACTAAACCAACCATAGACTCACGGCAGTAAATAGTTCCGGGTGGTGGAAATATGGGGCGGCTCGGCCGAGGCGGGATGTGAAGGAGGGGGTGGGGCGGAGGGCATCTACTTATCTCCACGAACTTGTTGAAGACAATTCGGATTTAATCCTGCATGTAGATCAACTGCATATCCAGATGATAGTAAGTCCCTCCGTCGGAACTGAACCGTGCCAATGTAAGAAAACTGGGCTTGATGCCGAAGAATCCCGCATACTCCAACGAAATACATGTATTCTCCGATGGAAGCAGAATACCTTCTCGGAATCATTCACCTCTTTCTTGTGTCAACTCGGATCATGGCCGACACCAGAGAGATATGTCAAATTGAAATTCATTGGATTCTCCCTATTCTTGCGTGAAGTCACCGTTACTCATTTTGTAATTGGTAACCACGGTTAGAGATAGGCTCTCTAGCGGATGAAACAAGGACACTTGATGTCGATTATGAGGATAGCAGCATAATTTAACTCTACGCGAACAAACATGACTACTCAATATCCCACTGCTCATCCTCCTTGTTTCTAATGTAAGGTACTGGTAGTTCCTCCGGTCTGCTGGCATATGCCTCTTCCGTAATCGTCAAACCATTGCCCAGAAAGGCAAAAATATTCCCTGGATCTCGATATTGTATCTCATAGTGCTCAAATCTTGGTCTCTTCATAAACTTCAAATGATGCATAAGACTTCCTGGCCATATATGCACTCTCCCCCTGCTTCATTGTCTTTGTACCAGCTCCGACACTCCTCCGCCCAAACACTGTGCTTGTTGTGCCATACATCCATGTAACTGTTTAGCTGGGCAGTGACTTCGATACGAGGATGCATGAAACGAATCGAGTCTCGCTGCAGTTTCGCGCAACACTGAAGAATATACTCGATCTGAACATCATGCGAAGGTAGTGCGCAGCCTTGACCCCAATTACCACGCGGTCCGTTTATAACAAAGTAGTTCGGATAACCTGGTACCGCCACTGACGAGTACAAATCTGGCTTTTGGTCCTGCATGACTCGACCCTCTAGACCAACCACACGGAAGTGTGGTGTGAATGAGACATCGAAACCGGTGGCACAGGCGATGATATCGACTGCGTGGGTAGTGCCATCTGCTGTGATGATGCCCGCAGGAGCAACTTTGACAATCTCATTAAACACTGCCGTGACATTCTTAGCACAGAGAGCCTCGAGATATCCTTCACCTGGCGTGAATCTTCTGCACCCTGGACTCCACTCCGGGATAAAGTGTTGCTTCAGATCTTCTCTGTCGCCGAGACGCTCCTCCATATACTGCTTCATGTAAACCCGTGCACCTTGATTGGCTTCAGTACCTCTGATGAACATGCGGAAGCCGCTAACCATCGATCTCTCCACAGATTTGCGGTATTTCAGGAGGTATTCTGGATCATCTCGGAAGCGTTGCTTCTCTTTCTCCGTATAGTGGTGCTTTCCGGCGGCATGGGGTTCCATAGCCTCTGGATCTGCCTCTTTATTAGAGGTTGTATTGCCAAATTGAGGCCCGATATAGGTCCTATTTCGGATGAAGACGCTCACGTGGTTAGCAGTCGTAGCGAACTGGGGGACCATTTGAATTGAGGATGAACCTGAGCCAATCACTGCTACCTTCTTATCTTTCCAGTCGATAGTGGTGTCCCAAGCCGCGGAATGTGCCAATTGGCCGTGGAAGTCGTGTAGACCTTCGATGACAGGCCACTTCCACTTGTTGATCACACCTGCACCGTTCACAAGGACATCGCAAGTCTCGCTGAAGGAGACACCGTCCTGAGTCCGTCGAAGAGAAATGTCCCAGTGCATTAACTCCTCAATCCAGGTTGCCGAGACGACCTCGACGTTGACTTTGATGTACTTTTCCACCCGATATTTCTGTGCAAATCGACGGAAATAGTCTTCAATCTCATCGCTGTAGCTGTAATAACCGCTGAATTCAGCATTGGGCTCAAATGGATATGTGTACGTGTGAGACGGTATGTCCTGCCAATTTTGAGTCAATGAAATGTGGCATAGAGGACTGTAGTGACTATACATACACAAGCACAACCAGGATACTTGTTTTCGTACCATGTTCCACCGATTGTTGAGTTCTTCTCGTAGCATATAAGCTCATAATTCTTCAAGAACTTCTCAGCCTTGTGCGCAAAGAGAAGTCCTGCAGCGCCAGCTCCAACGTGAACAATTTTGAGTGGCTGTGGTGAGCATTGGGGATGACTCGGCACGTAATCATCCGTGTATGAAATGTCGTGAATCAAAGGCATTGCGAATATTTTTTGGGATACAGGTCAAGGATGCAAATAGAGATGTAGCGTAGCATGTCTTAGGATGACACGTTGGGCAGCGACGAGATTACTTATAGTGCTGCACTTGCTCGGCAGCCTATCATGACTTCTAGTAGTGGCTTTCAATAAAAAGCCTCTAGCATTTGAGGTATAGGAAAGTGATTTGCACCACTCGGTCGATCCATAAGAACCGCGCACTGGAGAGCCCAAGCCAGATTCGAATTGCTGTGTACTGAATTTCATACACTAAGCGGTGCGATATTCATCCGTTGCTAGTTAGTGGATGCATCCCCCACCTGGGGAATAGTGGGTGAACTTGGTTGACCTACGTGTGGGCGACTGTGCAGACAACCGTGACCTTGGTATACTCCTGAACGAGTTAGCCCGGAATCTGGTAATCCGAGTCTTAGCCTCGTAACCTTCAAATTTCCATTATGCTCGGATTATGAACTTGATTGGCTCATATAATCGCGCAGGATTGGACGAGCAAATCCCGTGCCTCTAATAACACCCGATCTGCCCCTTTGGGACTATAGAGGATCTGGAAACTTTCTCCTCCGACACGGCCTCGGCTGGCTTGTTCGGAAGTATTTCATCCGACACGACTCTCGAGCATCGCCCAATGATAGATTGTCTTCGTCCGTTGCACAGAAATGAAGTCGATCCGGATGCATTCCGATGCTCTAGACAACGTGTGACAGTAGGCGTTTGCTTACGAAGTCACTCGTGATTTTCGTTCAAAGCCTAGCACGCAAATCATAGCCGATCAGAGATGAGCCTAGCAAATCGGACTTAAGCCAATGCCGTTGACCATGATTTGTACTGATGCTTGCACGGCACATGGCAGCCCTAAAGACGGCCGTCTTGCTACCAGGGCAGTCTTCGAAAGAAATCGTAGACCTTGTCCTGAAATTGTCTTCGTACCATGCCTTTCATCACTGACGAGCAAACAGGCCTCTCCATCGTTCCCCTGTGGATTGATGGAGCTCCAGTCTTCTCGAAGGAGGCTGGCACATTCCCCATATTCTCTGCCATGCAGAACAAAACCATTGGTCTTGCGCAGAGCGCCGATGTGAAGCTGGCACAGAGCGCAGCGGACTCGGCGCAAGCGGCATTCAAGCAATGGAAAATCACTCCGCCTGCTCGACGACGCGATATTATCCTCAGAATGAATCAGCTGCTTGAAGAAAGAAAAGCGGAACTGGTCGCACTTCAAGTCGAAGAGACGAGTTGCTTGCAGTCCTGGGCGGAGTACAATATCGGATATACCACGCTTACCTTGGCTGAAATTGCCGCACGTGTTACCACCGCCTGTGCCGGCGAGCTGCCAGCGATGTCTACCCACGGGCCAATGGGATTCGTGTTCAAGGAGGCGATAGGCCCGGTCTTGTTGATGGCGCCGTGAGACATTTCACCGATCACTCTGTGAACAGTCAAGCTGATGATTGGTTTTAGGTGGAACGCTGGCGTCGTACTGGCCACGAAGAGTCTCGCCTCGATCCTCGGGGCTGGTTGTTCCGTGGTCTTCAAGGCTTCGGAACTCAGTCCCAGAACTCATCATAAACTCTTGGAAACATGGATCGAAGCTGGAGTACCAGCTAAAGTGATTAGTGTTGTCCAGTGTCGCCGTGAGGACTCTCCAGCTGTGACTGAAGCGTTGATTGCCCATCCGGCGATCAAGAAGGTTGAATTCATCGGCAGCGCGGCTGTAGGACGAATCATTGCGTCTTTGGCTGGGAGATACCTCAAACCAGTCTTGATGGAATTGGGTGGGAAGTGTCCGCATATTGTGCTCGACGATCTCGACGATACACAGCTTGAGGCTGCCGCGGCAAAAGCAATTCGATATGGTATTCTAAAACCCGCTGCCTTGTCCAGAGCTTTGGGAGGTACTTGCTGACTCTCCTTTAGCTTTCATGCATCACGGCCAGGTCTGTTTCTCATGCGAACGCATTATAGTACAGCGAAAGGTTGCGGACAAATTCATCGAATTGCTGAAGCACAAAGCGAAAGAGTTTCCTCGAGCATCGGGTGTTAACACTCGGATTGTAGATAATGCATACAAGATGCTTACCGATGCCGAGTCCAAAGGTGCCAAGTTCCTCTTTGGCAAGCCAGAGTATCTGAACCCGCATACTCTCGCGCCTGTCCTCCTTACAGATGTCACCAAAGATATGAAAATCTACGACGAGGAGTCGTTCGGACCGTCAGCCACCGTTATCATTGTCGATGACGATGAAGAGGCACTTAGTGCTGCTAATGAGTCAAGTTACGGTCTGGATGCCTTCGTCCATACTTATGATATGAAGAGGGCGCTATATATGGCCCGTCAGCTGGAAGTCGGAAAGTTGCGAGTCAATGGAACTACACATGAAGGCAAGTCAATACAATATTCATAGGCTAAAAATGGTAGCTAATCAATGGAATAGGTACCTTCCCTTTCAGTGCCGTCAAAGGAAGTGGTTGGGGCGCAAACAACGCAGACGCCGGAATGGATCAATTTCTGATCAGGAAGGGTGTGATCATAGATATATAGTACGCAAGTCGTGCTTCTGTGGCTTGAGATTTCAATCAACTTGCTATCCGTTTTAGTCCCAATAAGTTAACAGATTCGCTATTGTCATCTTATTTCACTTCCAGAAATTGAGCAAACTGAGGTAAAGATCTATCTCCCACAGTCTGATTCTCCTGCAATATAACCTCCATCCGCTGCATATCAGCCATTGTCAAGCTAACGTCCGCACAATTTTGACGAATCCACGCCTCTTTCTCTGCACCTGGAATCGGGATCATTGTGCCCAAACCCTTGAACTCAGGCAAAGCTTTGATCCAGGCCAAGGCTACTTGTCCTGAACTACAGCCTTTGCTCGCCGCCAGCTTCTCAACTTCTTGAGACAGTCGCAGATTGCGCTGTAAGACTTCGTCCTGGAATTTCGGATATCCTCGCCTCTGCGCCGGAATATCACTATTCTTCTTGGCAAAGTTGCCCGACAGTGCTCCTCGATTTAGCGGTGCGTATGCGATGATTGGAATTCCGAGCTCTGCGCATGTCGACGCAATACCATTTTGCAAGATGTCGGTGGTCCAGAGTGATAGTTCGAGCTCGACTGCTGCGATTGGATGAACAGCGTGGGCGCGTCGAATCGTCTCGGGAGAAACTTCACTCAGACCGATACCCCTAATTTTGCGGTCCTTGACAAACTCTGCCAGGACTGCAATGGTGTCCTCGATCTGTACACTTGAATCGGCTCGCGCACATTCAAAAATGTCGATGCTCTTCTTGCCATCTAGCACCTTGAGGCATTGCTCGACAGATCGCTTGATCCCGTCTGCAGAGCAGTCCGGCTTGTATGTAAGTGGATCCATAGCGCCTTTGATGCTCAGGAAAATCTTGGAGGCGGCTTCAGGATGCTGGGTGAAATATTCATTGAGCAGATGTAATGAATTGCTCTCTGGGGTACCGTAGAACTCGCCAGCGTTCCAGAAGTTAGATCCATACTCCAGAGCTGTCCCTAACAGCTTCAAGGCTTCATGCCGAGAGGGTAGCGGACTCGACTGCCACGTCAAGCCCATCATGCCATATCCAATCGGGCCAACTTCTGTGTCGAGTAACTTAGGCATAGTGCGTGAATTCGTCTGATAATGCTGAAAAGATCAGGAGGTTCTTGTCTGCCCTAAGACTCTCTCGTGCCCGTTGTGGCATATCAGAACTTGTCGGGCTGTTCATTCAACTTGTATAGAAATGTCCGCAAAGCTCCCACACAGGTTCAGAGGTCGCCAGCCACGCCCACACGTGCATCGTGGCGTATACTCTGTACTCAGGAGACCCTGAAGACTGTGGGTCGAGTTCAGACTTGGCCTTGGACCGAGGCTGCGCGGAAGCAAATATGAAGCTGGCTAATCAGCCTATCTCAGGAATCGATACCATGTCCACTTCTTACCATAATTTGTCAAGGTCGGCCTAATCAAGTGCCGCTGTGACCGAGAACTCCCTCGTGCCCAGCTTCAAAGATGTGCAAGCTGATCAAGCAATACCTTAACTTGTGGCAGCTGTGAATCGTTATTGGATAGCAGCAGAATTTTAACCGGGCTTAAGTCTGATCCGCCAAGGGAGGTTGGAAGGCCTGATGGCATGCTCGGTGCTCCGTCTCTGATGATCGAAAGTACATCTTTCATTCTACCTACGTATAGACCAGATCGATTCACCAGACAAGATAGCAAATGGCGACGTCGAAGATTCCCAAAACCATGCTTGCGTGGCGAAAGCGTTACGAGAGCAAAGATCCTGTAAGTACCTTGCAATTGGTCCATATTTCGGATTAACAATACGTGAGGAGAGTGCTTGAACGACACCTGTGAATGTGGAGCGAAATGACCAGTTGACTGATATTCTACGCCTTGGTGACAGATCCGAGAAGAAGTTGCAGTGCCGTCGGCGCCAGATGATGGCCTTCTCATCAGGGTTCATGCCGCTGGAGTTTGTCACAGCGACATAGCAATTCTAGATTCGAGTGAGCCTCCGCCAGGCTATCGTCGATCCGAGTCTTTCACAATGGTAAGCTGCGAGCAACCATGTATCTCTACTGTTGGAAAACTCAGTGAGCAGTACGACGCTGACGGAGATCCCCCGAGTAGGGTCATGAAGGATGCGGTGAAGTAGTTACCGTTGGACCAGAGGTGAAAGACTATGCTGTCGGTGACATGGTCGCGATCCTCGCAGTGCCAGGTTGTCGCGGAAGCGGTTGTCTGGAATGCTCCAAGGGACTTCCACAGGTCTGCATCACTGGACATCACTACGGGTTGGATATGGATGGCTCTTTCGCTCCCTATGTGGCTGTCAAAGCTACCGCAGCATTGAAACTCCCACCGGGCGTGAGCGCACCAGCTGCAGCTGTCGCCACCGATGCCATCACGACCGCATACCACGCCGTCGTGGGCCGAGCTCAGGTTCAAGCTGGAGAGACAGTGCTTCTCTACGGGCTTGGAGGCCTCGGGTTTAATGCACTCCAGATCTTGCGGAGTACTGGAGCGCGGGTCATTCCCGTGGATAAGCGGCAAACGGTCCTGGACGAGGCTGTCAAGTTTGGCGTGGACAAGGACGACCTTGTGCCGCCAGACACGGAGAACGTTACGGCCTGGATATCGAGCAAAGGCCTACTCATCGACAAAGCGATAGACTTTGTCGGCGCTCCAGAGTCTTTCAGCACTGCTGTAAACACTGGTAAGCATTGACGACCGTACATTGAATCTCGTTAGCATGGCTGACACGCCGATCTCGTAAACTAGTACGATTCGGAGGCAAAATCATCCTCGTCGGACTCATCGGCAATGCTCTGACGCTGCACTCACACGCGGCGATCTTCAAGCATATCGACATCCACGGCAGCTACGGCGGAACCATTGAAGACACAAGGGCGTCCCTTGATCTGATTGCCAAAGGAGTCATTACTCCTCAGGTTGAAGTGGATACTCTTGCGAACCTCAAGGAAGTACTGCACGATCTTCATGCAGGGAAGATCAAAAGCAGAGTAGCTCTAATCCCCGAAGGTATGGACGAGGTCATTGGTTTCGAGCACCGGAGTAGGATTTAGATGGTGTTCCCAAACCAGGGCCAATTATTGCACATGGAGTCATTCGTCTGCCGAAGCTGTGCATACGGAGAAACGACCTGTATGTCATGCTTACGTGCATACTGGTCGAAAAAAGGTCAGAAAAGTGAGACCAAGACAGATGATCCACTGCAATGAGCGGAACCCCATAATTCTCCACATCGCTCGGAATCTTTTTTACTTCCGTAGCGTTTGTAAGGGCTGGTGAGATCCTCGGAGTGGAGTGTCCGGAGAACTGCCCCCCCCCCAACGCATCCAGCACAACTAAGGCTACACAACAGCCCACCATGGATGGTAACTGGAGCACGTCTTGGAATTCCGTATCGTACCTAAATTGTTGTAAGAGAACCTGTGTTTAGATTGATTGCATTGATTTATCCAAGTCGGTGAAGTCTCTATCTAACACGCATGGCGTTCCCATATCCTCTCATCACGCTCGAAGAGCACTTCCTATCACAAGACGTTGTTGACTTCTATGCAACAAAGTTCCGACCAGATTCGTACACAGAAACAATCCTGCTGCAGAGATGCCGCGACGATCTCCTCGAAGTTGGCGACAGACGTCTCAAGTCTATGAATGAGAACCAGATTTCTCTTCAAGTTCTCTCTCATGCAGCTAATGCGCTCGCTCTCGATGTTGAGACCTGCATCAAGGTCAACGAAGAGGTTGCCGAAAAAGTGCGCTGCCATGCAGACTCTTTCGCTGCGTTTGCTACCCTGCCCATGAGCGATCCAGCAGCCGCGAGTAAGGAGTTCCGCAGGTGTATCCAAGAACTGAAATTTGTGGGCGCGTTGATCGACAATAACACAAACGGTCGATTTTATGATGATCAAGTCTTTTGGCCGGTCTTTGAAACTGCCCAGGAGCTTGATGTGCCTATATACATTCATCCGTCCTATAACGATCAGACAAAGGCATTGTTGTTCGAGGGCAACTATCCACCAGCTGTCGCGCAGACATTGAGTATGTATGCGTGGGGCTGGCATAGTGAGAACGCACTACACATTCTGCGTCTCTTTGCGGCTGGGGTGTTTGACAAGTTTCCTCGCCTCAAGATCATCTTAGGGCACATGGGCGAAATGCTCCCATTCCAATTGGACAGGATCATTCGGATTTCAAGCAGTCAGTGGCCAATGGCAGGACACAAGTTGAACAGGCAATTGAGACAGGTGTGGGACGAGAACATTTGGATCACCACGGCTGGCATGTTTAGCGTAGCACCGATGGCAACGGTCCTGAGACAGTGTAAGCCTGATCGGATCTTGTATAGCGTTGATTATCCCTTCACAAAGAACGAATGGGGATTGCAATTCTTGAAAGATTTGAGAGACGATGGTCTGGTGACAGAGGAAGTCTTGGAGGGGATTGCATACAAGAACGCCGAGAAATTGCTAGGTGTCAAGGCTAAGCGGCTGAATTCTTAGATATAATCATTCGCCACGAGAAGCACTCCAAAAAGGGCCGGTGGTCCAAGATTTTGTAGCCACTGTACAGCTGCATCATAGCGCTCTGATCATCTTCTCACGATCGGAACCTCAGTTGTTCGGATATCGTCCTTCAGGTCCAAGAAATGATTCAGTATCGCTGAGAAGGTAGCGAAGTCAGCCAAGACATATCGCCAAAGATATCGACTGAGACACCAGCCGTATTGAAATGCTTGATGACATCCTTGACTAATGGAGTGTCCCTTTGCGGGCCCTGAATCCCCCTGGACTTGCCGCCCAATTTTCGGTGTGGACAGCTGTAACTACTGTGCGTACACCGTCTGACCCTGCTGTAGGGTGTTCACTTCCATTCATTGGGCTTGACGTGACTGTTTGAAACAACCCGCCATAGTCCTGCTGAGCTGCCTGTTGTTGATCCAGCTGCGCTCCTTGACTCAGGAGAAGATTAAGCGTCGTCAAGCATCGTTCTGCTTCGTTGCTAAGTTCTTGATAACAGCGCATGATTTTGATGATTGTTTTCCACGCCGTAGATATCGTGTCACTCCCAACTTCGGCAAATAGCGTCGCGTTCAAGCGAGCGGCTATCAGAACGGTCGCCGCTGTGTATACGTAGAAGATGCCGTACCACCAGGCAGGAAGTATTTCGTCAAATTCTTCTAGCTCCCTACCAGCCATCGCTACATCAAAGCGCTCAATTGTCTTGACGGCTGCCTTAACACAGGCAAGAGAGAGTTGCAGTGCCACTTTCGTGGGTAGACAGTCTTCTGCAGCTTTCAAGCCGATTACCTGCGTTACCGATCTCGAGCAATACCTTGCGAGAACTGGTCGGAAAAGAAGTATCCTGACATGGATATATCGGAAGAAGAGTACATTGCTCTGACGGTGATGAACAGAGACAAGGTCTGAACCCGCCTCGTAGCGGAGATGTCGTGGTAGGTTCTCATACCAATTTTTCAATTTCTGGTCCATATCCAGCAAGTTTCCGACAGCTTGCGCACCTGGTATTCCGAAGTAATCGTAGTTTGGATCACCTGTCAGATTCTCTCTAGGCTCTAGACTGTAAAGCGTATGCAGTGTCTCATTCATGATGTTGTAAAGCTTCAGCGTCTCGATGAAGAAGTGATAGTCTGTTGGCGATGATTCGTGTAGATCTTCTGTGAAGCAACTGCATACTACTGGGATGTCATGAGCTAGGGGTAGAGGCACTTTTGTTCCATGTGCGATCATAGCAGGTCTGCCGGAGGTCATGGAAAGACTCTGATCCATCAACACACACCCATGCCAGACTCTTCGGTACAATTCTCTGCAATTGGGTGATTCCCTGGCACTCGTGGCCGTAATATCAAGCCTAAGGCTTTGCGCAATTCGGACTGCGAGGCCTACGTAGATCCAGCACTGCTCAGGGTCATTTGTCCCTTGCAAATATTGTCCCAACAATAGAAAACACTGTATCGAAAGCAACGAGCGTTGTTGAGACACATCAACCTGGAGGAGTTCGTGTGCGCGTGTGTAGAAGACGTCAGCAACGACTGAACGTTCTGGAGGCTCAAGAGTGGAATCAAGTTTACAAGCAATGGCGAAAACAACATTGATTAGGCATAAGAACGCAGGGCCTTCGTCACCTAGATCTTCTCCTGTCCACAAACGGCCATATAAGATTTCAACGTCGTTCATATCCAGGAAAGGATACAGGGTGGCGACCAATTCCTTGTATACAGATAGCAGATAATCGGCTCGCTGTCTCGAAGGGAGTATATAATCCTGCAATTGTCGCAGACGAGTTGACTTGCGGCTATTGGACCTCTTGAAAGGAGTTCTTGATGAAGTCGAAGATTCGTGAGAATTAGATGGAGTCAATTCTTGATCGACGAGGCCTCTGATATGATTCATGAAACTGTTGATGCTAGAGTCGCTGTACTGCTGTAGATGGGCTCCGCCCGTATTTCCAGCAAAGCCCATCATTGCGCTATTCTCAACGAAGTCGTCAGGAGCATCTCCAGACGCATCCAAAGGACGATAAATAGATGGACCTGACCTAGTATTGTCATCTATCATCCGATTTTGTGACGGAGAGGTTGTGGTCGGCCCGTAGTCTTGCGTGGACGAGAATTCATGACGGACATCATCGTTTGACGAAGTCGGTGGTTTTTTTCGTTCAAATTCCTCGATCCTGCGAGAGAGTCGCAAGATTTCGTCCTTTTTGGCAATGGCGCTTCCTCGACCTCGACGAATGCCCCATTCGCAGGTTGCAGATGAGCCATTTCGCCTTATGCATGGCCCACACACAGGTTTTTGGGCATCGCATCTCACTTTCCTTACACGACATTGATCGCACGCAGCGGCTACTCTCTGCCTCTTCACTCGCAACTCGTTCTCATCCTCAGGTTCGTTCACTTCTTGATGCCTGGATGCTCCAGGAGCACAAGGTACCATCGTTTTTGGTGTGTATCGCGTGGGTAGTGTCATTGTCTGGATGGCGATTGTAGACTCGGAGTCTATAAGGATGCAGAAGTCCTTTGAACGCCGAGTCCAGGCCGGAAAGGAGTGCCGGATACTGTACAACATCATCATCATCGGTACGGTTCCGGTGGAGATTGGAGGCAACGCAGGACGCCTCGGCGTCCTAATGGGGTTTAATAGACTACACCACGACAATCCATATTTGGCCGACGCGAATGCGCAAGCTTTGTTTTACCTGGTACACGACCATATATTTCTCGGCAAGCCAGGATAGAGCTTTGCGAGAAGTAACACCCCAGCTATGCTTACTACTCAATCAGCTCTTCTGGGCTACCTCCTCGAGCCGTTGGGCCTTGATACAGATGCTTTGCAGAGCATGAGCAAAGTCCCCCACTTCTTGCAAAACAGCTCTAGGATCTGTCGCACCAACACATAAAGCCAGATACCGAGTGCCTCCATCTAGAATCCACGATTCATTTTCACGTTTGAAGTCTCTTGCAACCCCAGCTATGCCAACATACCCCAGCACCGCGAACTCTTCAATAATCCCTTCAAGAGGTATGAAGCTACGGGTCCAGGGATCGCAATGTGGCAGCAAAGAGGTTTACACACATTATGTCTGTGTCTCTCAGGCGGACCTTGTATACCTCTGTCATTTCTGCTGCACCGATGCTCTTAACCCACTCCCAAGTACTTCCGTCCTCATTGAAGGACACGCGATAAGTATATTCGATATCCTCCGAGTGACCACCATCTGAAACCCATCTGGCTCTCAAGCCTATGAAATCGCTCGGACGTGACTTGATATGTATTTTTGGGGGAGTGAATGATACTGATTTGGGAGCAGGAGGCATTGGCTCCAGCTTCTGAGTGTCGATCATATGGTGCTCCATTGTAGTCCATTGTTTAAAATGCGGGAGATGCCACACTTGGAAGCTGAAATCGAGATCCATGTAAGGTAAGGACTGTGGTGTCTTGCAAAGTGCAGGCTCATAGAACGTATGCTCATGTTTGTAGAAGATCGCAGTATCTAGATGGGCAAGCAGCTGGAAAAAGGGCCTTGGTTCCATCCCATAGACGATTACGACATCGAGCAGACGAACTATGAAATGTGAGGATGAGTATGTTCGCTGCTCACAGAGCCACTGAAGAAGCACTCGCGCATCTATGCCACAGTTTGAGAATGTGATGGACTTGAAGCAGGATGAACCTTTGGCAACCGACACTCCTGCAACAGCGACACACTTCTTAAGTACACCTTTGGTATTGAAGAAATTGACACAATCAAGCGCGGTCACGAAGGGTTCAGATGGTCTGCGCTGCATCTCCCACAATTCATCCAAATCATCATCGGAAGATGGTGTATCGGAAGCATCAGACATTATGGTGTCGTCACTGCTATCGCTATTTACTGGGACAGGGTGGCCTTCGGTGATGTATGGCTGGTGGTCGGGATGTTCGAGTTGACATTTGAGCGTGATGTGTTCTAACTTTGGCAAATGGGAGAGGCAAGCGTGAAATTCTCCCAAGGCAGCGTTCACTTCACTGTCCAGCCAGTATCCTTGAGGATCTTCGAAATATTTGAGCTCGAGACTGAGAGATTCGACGAATGGAAATGCCGACCTTGCATCTTGAGTAAGGAAGACATCATGACATAACAATGGTTTTTCACCACGGGCCAAGTTCCAATGAGAAGCCCATAGACGGATATCCAGTTGTCTGATTGTATGGCAACGTTCGAGAACTCGAAAAATATATCGAAGTGAGCTCCAGCTGCTGTGGTCAACGTCTCCTGTCTTGAGAGCGGGACGCAATCCCCAGATTGAAACATTCTCGAGCATTTCTGGACAGCATTCCACGTAGCGATTGATTCCAGTATCGGCACAGCTTGTCTCGGCATCGTAGTCGTCGAAAACAATCAAGTGACAACAGTTACGAAACCTATTCAACGTCAAAACTGTTTCCTCGAGCTCAGATGTGTGCACGTAGTCAGAGCGACTGAGGTATATGTTTCGAAAAGTTTCAAAGGAGCGAACAAGTTGTGGGTGCTGCATCCCTGATAATAAATTCCAATATGTAGCTCGCCAGACATCTGCATCAAGAGCATCTTCCTTGAGTGATAGTGGACTCCATGCCAACGTCTTGACGAGCCCGGCGTAAGGTGACAAGGACAAAAGGATGAGACGTGACCAGCTTCTCTTGAACGGGTCGAGATAGGCGACTGAGAAGAGATGATTCAAAGCACGACACGACCAATCTTGACAGACCAATCGGAGCCTCTTCAGTGCTACAGTTGAGAAACAGCTCAGTATCTTGTCGAAAATCTCGGCTGGTAGATGTTGGGGAAATTGGGCGACAAATAAATCCTGCTGGCGGTCACTGGAATCCAAGTATAATTTCGCACGAGAAGATTGTGGTTGAGAGGAGAAGTGTGCAGGGAGTAAAGTCTGTCGCATAGTATAGGGCCTCATGCTGGGTGGGCTAGGTCTTGTTGGCAGGGATGCCAACCTCTGAGATCTGAGATATGAGATCGGGTCCAAATATTGAGATCTCAGCCACAGAGTCTCACTAACATATCTTAGCGCTCTCGACTAATCATAGCTCGAAATTCGCTAGAGAAAGCCTTCCTTACGCTATAGTTATGTCTTCAGGATCCTGCGACTTAACCACACCCTACTGCGTTGATGGAACAGCCAAGAAAGGTTCGTTGATGAAGGTTCATCGTAGAGAGGAAGGAGTTCTTCTAGTAGATGGAAGTCAATATTGTGACTAGTGGATTGCTATTCAAGTTGAGGAAGGTGACAACCTGCATCTGCAAAGGAAGTCGCTTGTTTAGGCAGCGACGATGACCAATGGACAGTGATGCGACTTCCGTTTTATACTCCTGCTTATACGCCTCCGTGCCTGCCTTTCTTTCCTACCTCGTCGCCAGTCATGTGATATTGACGGATGCTGTTCAAACCAGTTCCACGCTCATACAAGTATCGTTGATCCAACATACGCATTGTAGGAGAATTTCGGAATGTGATGGCAGAGTTGACCCAGGCTTCGCTGGCATAGTCAGTGTCGCCGATGCGAGGGAAAGCCCGGTTGTGCTGACAAGAGCCGACATGAGATGGTGGGATGCTTCACTAGAAGGAAGCCAAACCATAAGAAACACACGTCTTGGAAATAGTCAATTGTTACTCCACACCCTGATTCGGGTGAGAAGACGTGTGACCGTGCAGTTCCATATTCTTCGACTGGCTACAGCGACGGTCTCGATACGTCCTGGCGCCAGAGCGACCATGTAGATAGATGGCTTTCACTCAGGATTGCTTAGCATGGCCGTTGACGGATTTTCCATTGGTCACCCCGTTGGTCTTTTGTGCCTTGCTTTCTTTCCATTTCGCAATGTCCTGAGACACTAGCTTCTCCATCCTAGTCTTCAATTCAGGTCTGTAGCCAAGCGCAAATAGAATCTCGAGCCATACAAAGAGAGGGGCGAGGAAAAACGCTTGGAAGATGTTGTCGAGTAAGGCAGGAGCCCGACCTTCAAAGACACCATGGCCAACGAATTGAGCAATCCAGGCAACGACGAAGGCACCGGCTGCCCAGTAGTTTACCGTCATACCATATAGAGTGACAAGGTATTTGCCGTACGCAGTGCTCGCCAGCAAAAGTGTCGACAGGGCGGTTCCAGCAACGGGTTCCATTAAAATGTATAGAGAACAGTAGGCCAAACAGAATATGGTTCCTGCGTTCAAATCGAGGTAGGGAACGGTAATGGCGTCCGGAAGAGGGATCAGGGTTGGACTATTGCTAAACTTGGGCCTTGTTAGCATTTGTAGTAGCCGCAAAGGAGGGACTTGAGTACCAAGACGAAGGTGGTCCAAAGTATGGTAGGCACTCCGACGATATGGATGCCGATATTGGTCTAGGTGAGGGTTAGCTGGGTACCCATGTCTGGTGAAAGGCTGAGAGGCATTTACAGTATCATGATGATACGCGCCATACTATGCAAAAGTCAGTCAGGCAATGGGTGAACAATACCATGGACAAGGACAAGAGGAACTCACAAAGCGTAGTTGGCTTTCGAGGTTGAGAGCCATATCTCGCGGGGTCGATGTCACCAAGAGAAGTTGGGTTGAGGCCACATTCAAAGTGTTGGGATCGAACAGAGATGAAACTCGAAAAGACAACGGCGCTGGAAGAACGAATGCAGCGTGATAAATGAAGACGAAATGAACATCAACAGAGCGAGGAGGAGGATGGTGGCATGAGGGTCGTCTCTGATGGAGTGAGCAAGAGCGAGACTCAGGCCGACAAGATCACTTTTCGACGGGATTCCTCGCATCTGCTTCTGCTTCTGCTTCTCACAACGTGTCAGTACTCCGTACATTTCGAACCCCACAATGCACATTGTTTGCCATGTGACGAGTTTTGTGGCCCAACTGGCATTGATTCTTTTTCTACCGAGGTGGGCACTAGTTACTAGGTACTCCTTAGCTAGCACCAACGGCCCGCAGACCAAAATGTCAAAGCACAAGGAACGAACGGTCGGGGTTCGGTGAAAGGCAAGCCTTAGCCAGGGACTCCAGGTCTCCCGGGCCCTTTTCGGGGCTTCAGTTGGTGCGACACCAGCCCGGCATACTCCCTGTCAACTGCCTGAAGGTTGAAGACGGTGCCTAACGGCTTAACTACAAATTCAATTAGGTAAGCCTGCAGACCACCAGCGGTTCCCCGGAAAGAATGCGCCTGGAAAACTGCAGTCATCGCACATCCTGCAATCCGTACAAACTGCATTTCACGCATCTAATACTACCGCAATTTCCCATCTCGTCCTGCGCTACAATTTTATATCTGGTTGCGCGACATTCCTGAGAAGACCATCACGGCCAAACATCATCGTCTCCACCAGCTCCAGTGCAACAGACGCCTCTCCCGTTGCGCGCGTACTCGCCGTCTGCACTACTCTTGGATCGTCGACTCCCTCCGTCTCTAGGTGCAGAGAGTGCACAGGACGATCACTCGAAGAGAATGAAGTAAGGGACAAAGACGTGGTATCATCATTCAGCTGGTTGATATTCTGGTGCGCCGAGGGTCATCATGTTCTTTCTGCGATACCTCGAAAGAGAAATCAGCATTCATCCATCCTTCTTCGGAAACAATGTCCACGAGAGGCTGAAGGATCAACTCTACTCGGATCTAGAAGGTAGTTGCAATGGAGAGTACTACATTGTCTGTATCATGGACATCTATAATATTTCGCCAGGGAGAGTACGTCCTGGATCTGGAGATGCACAATTCACCATCCTGTACCGTGCAATACTATGGAAGCCTTTCAAAGGAGAGACTGTGAGGACCGTCCCACGCTAAGAATGCACGTATCTGCGTTAACTCTGAAATCCAGCTCGACTGTGCCGTGAACAATATCAAACCCCAAGGAGTCTTCTGCGAGGCCGGTCCCTTAACAATCTTTGTTTCATCAATGGTAGGTGCAGCGACGACATACCGTCAAGCTTGACCATATTGACCATATGCAGCACCTTCCACCTGGCATGAAGCACAATCCTGACGCCACTCCTCCTTCATACAGCAACAAGGAAGGCGATGTCATTGAAAAGGGTTCTGCCGTCAGAGTCCAAGTCATCGGCCTGCGCAGTGATGTGGGCAATATCTATGCAATTGGGAAGATGTCGGGAGCGTGGTTTGGGTAAGTCAGAGAATCCCGCTGGGCCGGCAGTCGCTGTCCTTTGGACTAACCTCTGCAGTGCATACTGAGCATCGCCCGTTAACCAACCTGTACCATCCCACCACGGCCCATGCCTTGAATCCTGGGCATGTAGACTTGGTGGGCAGCCTTGGTTGTCCGCAACATCCTGCTGGGCTTTTCGTGCCCACGGTTATTTCGACGCTGTTCTCGAGACTTCATTTGCCGCAAAGACGCCGCGGTTGCCTATAGCATCTCACGAATGGATAAGGTTTTTCGGCCATTGAGTATGAATTAGAGGCTGGGAGACCATCGGCGGTGCCTGGTTAACATTGATGAAACCAATTCGGTTCGACTTAAGAGACAGGACGTGCTTGGCGGGAATTGGAACAGTCCTTGCAGACGTAACCTGTGCAGGCTTGATGGCCCTTCGGCCACCCGCCGGGTATCCTTCTAGGCTCCTCTAGGCGTTCAAAAGCCAACTCCGCTTTCTGAACCACCCAGCAACTCTAAAACAGCCACTAGTCGATAGCAAGACACGAATGGTGAGGGCAGCGAGTTCTGATTGACCGGGACTACAGGATGGAGGATCTGGGACATTAGAATCTTGCTGTTCTCCGCGCGCTGCATGCAATGTGATCTCAGAATGCACGTTCAAGGAGACTGATGGAGCACTAACCAGATAGAAGCCAAAAGCTACGTTTGACGTCCAGACACATTTCGAGTCTCTAAGCTGAATACCCCGTAGACGTACTTGTTCATTCCCACACATTCAAAAGATCTGCAGCCTACCGGTCCTAACTCCATTGCACCTGTCACCATTAGCCCCTAACGCGGCACCTTCCATTTTTACTTTTCTGCTAACAAACGTAAACAAACAACATTCAACTCTGAAATCTAGCATCCCTCTCAGCCACGTCCTTTGCAAGTCTTTGATCTGATTTACGTGCATTTCTTCCCGACGAGAACAGACAGACTTGCCTGTCGCAATTCTACTTCCTCGTACTTACTTTCCCTGTTGATCCTCACGCGTTGGACGCGACAAGCATCGCAACATTGCAAGATGAGTCTCAAGGCCATCTATGAGCGCTTTCTTCAACTTCCCAACCCGATCAGTCTCTCCGACAATGCCTCTCTGCACTACATCACTACCTTGACCTCTTTCAATGAGCCTGCGAGCATCGTTCGTCACCTCGAGACTCAGAACAAGAAGATTGTACGAACAAAGAGCACAAGAGTTGTATCGGCTGTTGAAGGTCACAATTCCATCGCCCTTGAGGTCGAAACTTCGTTGGAATTCATCTCTGGGGGTGGATCCTACTTACCCGGCCTCGAGAATTTCATCGTTGACAAAATAGCCATTATTCCAACAGTGAGTATTGCCATGCCCTCTACCTTGTACAATTTTCGGCTTACCATTGATGCAGACTCACATTGTACATTTCGATTCGAGCGGCAAGATCTCGCAGATTCGCATCTTCTGGGACCAAGGATCTCTACTGAAGCAGACCGATGTAATTGGATCACGAGGCAAGAATTGGCCTGTTGTGGATGGCCAGGATCAGATCCGTCTGATTACCTCCACCATTGGAGCTGGGACTACATCAGTCGAAGACGGGTCTGGGAATGCCCTCCGGGGTCGATCGGAGAATGGCAACCTACCTTCGTCGCGCAGCCAGTCACCCAGCAAGAAACACATTAAAGATCCACATGCCAGTCTGGATCTGTTCTCTGTCGATCCTCAGGACGAGAACGTGAAAATCACTAGCCCTAATGGTGTAGCTCCCCGTACTTCGGCCAAGCCTCCTGCCCGCGAAATGAATGAGCTTTTTGCCGCGGGACACGAGGACCATGAACCCGGGTCGCCGAAGAAGCCACCTGTCGTCCCTGTTGTTGCACCAAAGGGCGGTCGAAGCAACCAAAAATTTGCACCCTCGCGTCTATTTGCGGATGATCCAGACGAGCCAAAGGCTGTCGGATACAAGTCCAACCCGGCCAAATACAACCACTTCGACATTGGCGACGAAAATGAAGACGACCCAATGCAACATCATGAGGACGTTGGCAAGGCGTCACAAGTCGTGCCACTCCGAGCAAAGACAGCCAAGCATGGTTCTCAGTGGGAATTCCAAGACTTCTATACTCCGGCAAAGATTAATCAAAAAGTTCGTGGCCAGGATGTGGTACATTTCAGCCTCAGCAATCCTACCAACAATCCGGAGACACCAGGACCAAAGGTAGCAGCACGACCTCGTCGTGACAATGAAACCCATTTTGAGCTCCAAGACGATGGCACGCCTATAGAACGACATGTGGTTCCCAAACCTCGAAAGGACGTCGAACCACACTTTCAGTTCAAGGACACAGACACGCCGGCGCCAGCTCGAACAACCGGTCGTCCTCGAAGTTCAGGAGCGGACCGCCAAGGATTGTATACTAACAATCTATATGCTGAAGAGGAGGACACCAACGTGCCGGAAAAGGCACCACTTGCTATGATCACCAATAACAAGGGGCGAAAGAATGACTTTGGTCGACATTGGCAAATGTCGGAGGAATCTCCTGCGCATGAGAAGGAAAGCAACGAGAATAGTCACGTTGGACTGGACCACAAGAAGGCTGTTAAGATGATGGACTCTCAGTGGGACTCTTATGATCAGTCACCTGAGCAAGGCAAGAAGGCGGCAGCTGTGGCACAAGGACCTCTGAAAAAGGGCCTGGAAAGCCATTGGAGTATGGGGGACGAACCATCAAGACCAAAGAACACCAAACCCAGCAATGGTAGCTTCTGGGACTTTTAAGATGACGACTTTGAAACAGGATACGGATAGTATCTAGGTGCTGTGCACTGCCACACTGCCTCCAAACTCACGCGGATCGACGGGGTTTCTTTTAGTGTTATGATAACGATTCTGTCTGAATGAGTGGACGTTACTAGCAATGATGGAGTAGGAACAAAAAGGGCATTAGCCATAAAGGACGAAATTCATGATATTCTTCCAATCGCATCTCCATGAGTTTTCTCGTATTGCCCGGAGTTAAGGCCTCCAGCCAAACCTTGTCAATGTTCTGGCATCTCTATCTGCTCTGGTGACTGTCCATACTTTGATCGTCAAATCTGACCTGTGAGTCATCTGTGGTGATCGTCATGGTCTCGGCATCCCAGGACACCCGCCCACGTAGCCCTATCAGCACAAAATGCAACCCCACCACCCGACGAGTGAGTACCTCTGAAGATGATGTTCCCGTCAAGGAAACGAGGATTAAAGATAAAAAAACTGGGTTTTGGTGGGCCTGAACCCCAAATGAGTCCCCTGACGAGTACTGTACTTCCCGTAATCTGGGATGGATGGTATGCCATTGATTCTTGAGATACACGTTAGCACTTGGGTGCCTGATTTTTCGCACGCTCGTCGACGAGCAGATGGCCTGATTTACGTGTATACGGAGTAGAGAGAGAGGTCTTAGGCACGCAAGTGGCGCCCTGGCAAGGGTTCTTTTATGCATGGCAGTGTCATTGTGCTCTGGAGAAAGGAAGACTTGAGTTAGTTGGAGGATCGGCAGGTACTGCTGCTGTTGTGTTCAACGTGATGCTTTGGTCTTGTCTATCCTTCTACAAGGACATGTCTGGACTGTGGACTTGTGGGTAATGCCTTGGACACTCTATGTAGCCCACTATCTCGCGATAGTGGGACGGCTGCCTCAGTGCCTATCGTCTCTTACGCTCAGAGCTGTCAAGAACTTCACATCGATACCAAATGACTTGGCGAGCTTATGGCTCAGTGCCCTAGGCATTGAGACCTTGATTGCTTCGTGCAGTCGTCGATTGTTTGTACCAAGATACATACCCCGCTACCCATTCCCTATCTACAGAGTACTTACGTCCTTTTGCTTGGTGCCAACGTGTTGTCTAAGAAGGCTATACAACTTCCACGGACAAATATCGGTCCTTGAGAGCTTGGTCTCCTCGGCATTCAGTAATGTCTTTACTATACCAACACTTGATTGCTGGACCACGGCGTCTTCAAAAGAGCTTTAATCTCTCCGTGCTCTCGGACATTGCATCCGAACTCTGTGTGAGCTTGTGGTAATGAATTAGAGATAGAGCGAGAGACGGGCACCGTGGGAACACTCATGATATACTGTACAAGGTACCTCAAGAGGATTGTCAACCGGCAATGTACTTGGTTCGGTGGCAAAGGTGAGTCTCGAGTAGGCTATACCACCTTCAAGATGAGTCAAAAACGCAGTCGGTGCAGTAGGACAGGGCCTGCATTGGCCCTTGCAACTTCTCCATTGTGCTGCATAAAACCCACCTTCATCGCACTGAGCACGACTGAGGGAGGCTGAGGTAGCTAAGGTAGGGAAGCGTGATCCCGCGGCCCATGCCACCCTGGAACCACTTCTTCTATCATGGCCTCTCACGCCCTCTTCAGTGTCTGTGCCTCTTGAGCAAAAGGTCATTTCCCTCGGCAGCCTCCCCACTTCTGTACGGGATAATCAGCCAATCTCGGCAGGGATGAGCTTTCGATCGACTTACATTGACGACCTGAAAGCATGAAGACATGAGTCGAGAGTTTAATAAGCAGGCGGCCTAGGCCACTTATCGCTAGATCAAGAACCCACGTCGAGGTTGATTAATACAGACTTGGGTTGGTGTCATGTATGTAGTCGTAGAGACATTCCCCTCGCTCCCGTCTCGCCCTGTCCATGATTGCTGCTCCAGCATCTTACCTGCACCTCCGTCTTTGCCAATCTACACACAGAAAAATTCCTCAACCTCACCGACCCTCGATGTTTGTACAAACAGACTGAGAATTCGTCCCTCAGTCTTGACCAGACGCATCGCCCGCTTCAGAACCGAAGGTTTGCTCCCCAGATTGACCAGACTCGCGGATAAGAGCTTAACTCCGGACGCCATTGGATCATCGGGAAAGTGCCCCAGGCTGCCGCTTTTTGTTTCGAGCGGCATTTTCTCCATCTGCGTCTGTGTCTTCATTGCAGCAAAACTACTCCTATTCTCTGTACTGCGCACACGGCCAGATCGCGCACTCGCAAAGTTCTATTCATTCTAGCAAGTGGCGCAGATAACAGGTTCTGCAAGTAAAGTGAGCCTGGCTTTCACTCTAGGCCAACCCTGCGTCATATCGCTGCCCTCCCGATCATCCTCTCCCCCTCTTCCCGACCAATCTCTTCGGTCATTTCATTCAACCTTGAACGCCCCATCAAGAGCGCTTCTACTTCTCGAGTAGACATGACACCGACACCTCCATCGGCGGGGACGTCGCATTCGGGCGCTTCTCCCGACTTCAGAGTCGTGCGCAAGAGAAATCGCATCCCTCTATCGTGCGCACCATGCAGACATCGAAAGTTGAAGTGCAACCGTCAGTCGCCCTGCGATAACTGCACGAAACGAGGAGATAGTACATCATGCGCCTATGCTGCCCCCTCGACGCGGAAAAAGGGAAATCACAGTCAAAATTCGGTTACCACTGCCCCGGATGACATGCAGAATCGCATAGACCGCCTTGAAGGCCTGGTGCTGTCTTTGATGACCAGTGGCTCAACGCCCGTCGGCCCTGCAGCTGCCGTGCATGCGTTGTCTTCTGCTGGTCCCAGTACAGGCGGTAGTAACCCACTCGACGTGCAACTCGATCTCGACCACGATAAGGATATGGACGGATCTCAGATGAGTGATGACAATGGTGACATTCGGGAAGACGAGAGTGAGACTGACGGAGTAACCAAGAGTTTTGGAATCCTGAAAGTGGACACGGAAAAGCAGAAGACATTCTATGTGGGAGAAGCACATTGGGCAGCTTTACTCAACGAGATAGGTGAGGTAAAGAACTACTTTGTCGCCCACAAAAGAGAGTACGAGGAACAGATAGAAAAGGTGGAGAATGCGAGGAAATCCATGGGCACAGATGCTGGTGCTGGACCGGCCCTATTGTTTGGATCGACCATTCCTCCCCAACGATCCGAGATCATGGCTCAGATCCCATCGAGGTACATGTCGGATATCCTGATCGGTCGATATTTCAACACGTTCGATCCTGCGACACACATTTTGCACGGTCCGACATTTCAGAAACAATACAACCAACACTGGGTAGATCCATCCAGTAGCTCAATAGTCTGGATTGCCATGCTCTTCGCCATGATGCGATTGGCCATGTTGTCGTATGGTCGCGAAGGTGACGAACCACCCGAGTTCCGTGGAAAATGCCACGACCTCGCCGCGAACTTTAGAACACAGATGGCCCACTGTCTGATCACGGCCGATTACACCAAACCCCACAATCACATCATTGAGACCTTGATCTTCCACCTCCATGCCGAATACACGTCAAATAGAGACTCTGAAGCAAGTGTATGGGTTCTCGTGGGAATGATTGCTCGTCTGGCCATGCGTATGGGGTATCATCGGGACGCTAAGTTGTTCCCGAATTTGAGCCCCTTCCATGGTGAAATGCGCCGCCGCATCTGGACCTTTGTCCGCACTGCCGACCTCTTGTTTTCAGCCCAGGTTGCTCTACCGCCCATGATCCGAATCGGAGACTCGGATGCTGAGCTACCACGAAATATCTACGACGATGAGTTTGATGAAGATTCGACGTCGTTGCCACCAGCGAGACCACCATCAGAAGCCACTCCGATCTCGTACATGATTGCCAAGGGCAAACTCGCATTTGGGTTTGGACGAGTTCTGGAAGAAATCAACGGGGTCAAACAAAAAGGGTTCGACGAAATTCTCAAAATTGACAAGGGACTTCGGGACATCTATGACAGTATTCCAGACCATCTCAAGCTTCGGCCCATGTCGGAGCAAACTCTGGCTCCAATCTCCCTGATCATGGCGCGTTTCAGTTTGGCGACCATCTACCATAAATCACAATGCGTGCTTCATCGAAGATTTACGCGGATGGCTCGCAATGGAAACCGGTATGCCCATTCGAGGAGGACTTGTTTGGATTCAGCCATGCAATTGTTGAGCTTTCAATCGATTCAGCATCAACAAAGTCGAGAGCGTGGACGTCTTCGGAGTATGCGTGACCACGTCAACTCTTTGACGGCTCATGATTATCTGTTGGCGGCGACGATTGTCATGATGGACCTCTACAGCCATAGGGAACGACCTGAGGCTGATGTCAGCACCCCGAGCACTTCAGTCAGTGGCGGAAGTGTCAGTCAAGGTAGCACTGCATCAGATGGAGGAGTGTACGCACCCGGACTTACGTACACGCGCGAAGATCTAATCCGGGCACTGGAGGAAAGTCGCGACATTTGGAATGTCAATCGAGACCTCAGCTTGGAGGCTTACAAGGCAAGTGAGCTTTTGAATGTATTGCTATACCACGTACGACCTCCCTTATCGCCAAGCAACCCGAATCATATCCCATTACCAGGAATTGGACGTGAAGGCCCAGGGTCCAATAACGATGAGCGGACGGCAGCGATGACACTGGGCATGTTGCAAGCGGGTGCGGTTGGGACGAACAGTGCAGTACCTGGAGCGCCACAATCGCCGATGCCAGCGGTTTCATGGGAGTCGAAAGCGGTGGGTGCAACACCCGGTGCAACGGCAGATTTCAATACGGGAGCATATGGTGCGCCGAGCCCGTTCCCGAGTGCTTTGTTCAATGCAAGCCTGGTTGATGGAGGGCAGTCGATGAATTTGGATTGGGTGAGTGACGTGAGCATCTCTCCACGTTGGCACGTGATCTATCATGGAGTGACCACTAACAAAGTCTACAGGAAGCTTGGGATCAATACATGCAACCGGCCAACTTGTCACTGGATCCAGCGGCCAATTTGTGGTCGAATTCGTCGGCCGGAAACATGTTCGCACAGCCGTCGTCCAGCGGGACCGAAAGTTCGTACAGCACGGGAATGGGGAATTTTTTCCAGAACTATGGATCTACAATGGGAGGACCAGTGGACATGTCGAAACTGGAGTCACAGCAACAGCAAATGCCGAATCTTTCCACGAGCACTACAACAGGGTCGAATGACAATAGCAGCGCTGCAGGCGAGGTGTTTATGGGTGTACAAACTCCTCAGCCAGGAGGCATGCCCAGTTGGAAATGGACGGTGATGAGCGATCAGCAGAAATGAGGAGAGAGAACCGAAGAGAGTCAAGGTGAACGAGGGTTTTGATGAGGAGATTGAAATCGAAATGTGGACCTCGATGGCGCGAATGGAATGAAATCGGCTGGAAAATGATACCCTTTGAACGGAATGGATTTTGTTTAAAAACGATAACACGGGTGCAATGCCATTGAACATTGAACAGATCGAGACTTGCTAAAAGGGAAGGCGACGACCCCAGGTTTAAAAGAATGGATGTGAGGAGAGAGAAGGACAGGACAGCGAACAGAGTGACTAGTTCAGTGGGTTGATATCACGTGGCCATGGAACCAAACGAAACGCATTATGGATATTTAGAGTGAGGGAAAGGACGAGAAAGGGGTGTGAGGATAAAGAAACTATGTACTCTGTAGACTGGCCTAACAAACAAACAAACAAACAAACAAACTCCCATCAATCTACAATACATACGTCTTGCCCAAATACTGGTTAGGTCCCCGCGGACCATGGACCAAGGACGATGGTAGCTGAAACTAAACTTTGAATTGTACGGAGTACGCCGTGGTGAAAAGTCGGGAGGAAAATCAGGATTCGAAGTGAGTGCCAAGACTCGCCAGCTCGCGCGTCTATGTATGTCGACGTCAGTGGGTTTGGGATTTGCTGCTTCGCTTCGCTTGTTTAGCTGGGAGAGAGTACGGAAAGGGCTGGAGGTGGTTAGGAGGTGAATTTAACTAGTTAACTTGTTAAATAGTTAGTGTGGTTCATTAGTCGGTGGTTAACACTATGGCTAATTAGTTACTTAGGTAGTTAAGTACTCCGTAGAGATTACTCCGTAGACAGAGAGAAAGGTTAAAGAGTTAGGTGACTGCCGTATCTTGTCAAGTACTACCTAGTACCCTATGGAGCATTGAGTAGGTATTGACGGAAGACTCTGTATTGTACTTGGAAAGTGAGGTGGACTACATACACTGAGGAATTGCCAGCAGTACCTATTAGACGTGAACATAGTGGACGATCTAGGTAGACTCTGGTAGATACTGACTACTCGGTACTCCGTAGGTGTTGTGTACGGAGTACAGGAAATCGTAACTTGTTCCTTGAATTGTTGATTCTCCACTCAACTTCGTCATCTTGCAGCATCTCGACTGACAACCCAGGCACAGAATGCCATGTCACTATTTACTACTGTCACCACTCCCAGTCACCACCACTACTGACTACTCCTCAAGTCATCAAGTCCTCAAACCCAGTCACCCGCGTGTCGTCCCGTACCCTGATCTAAGTACAAGCGTGACAAGGTAGTCTGGATCTGATCCACTCACTCGCCTTCTCCACAAAGACATCGACATCAAACCCAACATTCCTCCCAGACTGTCACTTTGGCCAAGCATTCATTTCCAAGTTCTTGTCCATGGCTTGTTTGACGCCACATCAATCACTTTCCCATTCATTCTCATGCTGCCATCTCAGCTCAGTAGTTCACCGTCAATCGGTAGTGGTCGAAAGTCAGGATTTATTCCAGATTCTCAAATGTCAATGCCACGTCGCGTCTTCTTGTTCGTGTTCGTGTCGTGACCTCGCGTTTCATCTTTAATACCTCCTCCTCCTGCCTTCCCTCCCTTTAAACATTCTCTTGTCATTTGCTTAGCACTTCTTCACACACACACATCCACACTTCTCGTCTCCATTCCTTTCTTCTCTACTCCACCTGTTCACGAAATCCTCACTATCGTATTCATCACACTTGACTACAACTTCCATACCTGACTACAACTGGTGACTTGTTCAGTGGTTTGACCAATATGTCTTGAACTCCGTTTGAATCAGTCATCCTACAACACATCCTCCTCAACTCACCCTCAACTTCTGCCTCCCAAAAGGATCAACCTTCTCAACCCTTCCTCGTTACCTTAGACTTCGACTACCATATCCCGTTGACCTCTTTCTTCTCCCCTGCTCAACATGAGTGTCTCCAACAGAAGATCCAGACAGCCTCAGGGCAATCTTCCTACAAACGCCCCACACAACGGCAATGGCATCACCGAGAAACCCAATGGTACTAATGGTACCAACTATTCGAATCGCTCACCTCAAGATCCAAACTCAACCCTTCCTCAATACAATCACAACGGCCACAAAGTCACTCCACACATTCACCCTGATGGCGAAAGTGGGCGACGAGGCGTCCATCCCTTCAAAGCCCTAAAGGTCATAGCTAAATCCTCTTGCCGAGCATCCAGTATCATGAATGTTCTCTGGCCTTTTGTCCCCGCAGCAATCGCCTTACACTTTGTCAAAGGAAGTCATCATCTCTGGACTTTTGCAATCAGCTATATTGCTATGGTCCCTTCTGCCAACCTACTCGGATTTGCTGGTCAAGAATTTGCCAGAAAACTTCCTCGCGTCGCTGGTACCATTCTCGAAACGTGCCTGAGCTCCATCGTCGAACTGATTTTGTTCATGGTCTTGATCGCAAAAGATGATGGCACTGGAGAAATTGGACATGGCAGTAAGATTGCCGTCATTCAAGCCGCTATTCTGGGCTCTATCTTGACCAATGTGCTTCTATGCCTCGGCTTTTGTTTTATTGTGGGAGGAATCAAGCACAAAGAGCAAAAATTCCACCCCATCATCAGTGAAGTAGGCTCCGGTTTGATTCTGGTGGCTGCTTTTGCCCTAATGATTCCAAGTGCATTCTTCTCCTCCTTGAGTGGAACCACTGTGGCCGAAGGTGAAGGTTATACTGAGGAACAACTTCGTCACGATACACTCAATATCAGTCATGGAGTCGCCATCATTCTCATGGTGGCCTTCTTTCTGTTTATCCTTTACAATAGTGTCTCTCACGACAACATCTTCCAAGAGGTGTTCGATAGCGACGAGTTGGCGGATAGGGATCGTCATAGAGATCTCCGAAAGGCTAAGCTGACTTTGACCGAAAGTGTGATTGCCATCTTGATCGCCTTGACCTTTGTCTCTCTCATGGCCATATTTCTGGTGGAAGAGATTGAATATGTCGTCGAACATGGAGTTCCAGATTTCTTCCTTGGTCTGATCCTTGTCCCGTTGGTGGAGAAAGCAGCAGAGCATATCACCACAGTTGATGAAGCATGGGATAATCAAATTGTGAGTACAATCTGAGGATCAACGAGATGAATACTGACCTGGGTATAGAACTATGCACTTTATCACTGTTTAGGACCATCCATTCAAACTGCTCTTTTCAACGCTCCTCTCGTTGTCATTGTTGGATGGGGTCTGGATAAACCAATGGACTTGAACTTTGAAATTTTCATGGTGATACTTCTGGTGGTATCAATCTTGGTTGTGGGCAATTTCTTGAGAGATGGATCGTCCAACTACCTTGAAGGAGCTTTGCTCGTGGTATGTATTCTGACTGGACATATTTTCAGCACAGTACTGATGGAGTCTTTGCAGATTGTCTACATCATAATCGCATTGACGGCTTACTATTACCCTAATCCACACGTGACCTCATCGAATGGACGTGCTGCGGAGGGGCACTGACCGACGAAAGAGCACAACATGATAAGATCACATGTACGTGTTAGGATGTTGATCCAGGGATTTCCCAGAGGGGATTGCAGAACAACCTGTGTACAATGTTTATTGAATGAGAACACGAAAGTTGATGTCGCGTGTGTGAGCCCTGAGTTGAATGCGCCTTGAACTGATGGATATCAAGTCATGACCATCAGTACTGCAGTATTACGAAAGGATTTTTGTGAGCATGGCGTCCGGAAACAGAAAACCACGGGTTGATTTATGATTTATGGCGGGTGTTGGCACTTGAAACTTAAGGGAAGTGATGGTTTGATGGGATTGTCATGAAGATGATGTCTGAGGAATTTTAAGATGCTCCCCAGATCCGCGTCACAGTGTACTGTTGAGATGGGTACACGATGCAGTCAGATACCTACGTACTCGTACTCCGTTCACTGCCAATCTGCCAATCTTGCCAAGTCCCACTGATGTTCCGGGATTCTGAGTAGTTGGCGAATGAACCAGATCGGATGATAAACACATCCAGGAGTCAAAGACTCGGAATGGCAAGACACGACTTTATGCAAGAATGAAGAAATTGTAATCTCAAATCCAGTGTTCAAATACGGAGAACGTACGGAGCATATATGGAGTCAAATAGGATGGAGCAAATTGCATAAAAACCAGTCAAACAAACCCAAACCCAAACCCACAACCACGTGAAAGTGAGACGTGAACACTGAACAGACGCTTTAGGGGTAACCCCCAACGTGTCCCGAGTGCGTGGCGCCTGGCGCCCCAATTTGCCAACGGAAAATCAATAAAGTATGTACGGATAGGCAGTGGCGGTTGTGGCGGTGGCTGTGGCTGTGGGCTGTCACCGGTACCTTGTATGTATGCATGTAGTCCGTACTGTACATAAAAAGTGAATGAATGAAGGAATGAATGAACGGCAAGACGCGAAAAGATCTATCCATCCATCCATCCATCCATCCAACACATCACCTCACATCATGATGCGCGATGAGGGATGCGTCTTGGAATCTGAATCTGAATCTGAATCTGAATCTGAAGCTGCCATGAGAGTCTGGCTGGCCAAGATACCGTGCCTTACGGAGTACACAGGTACAGTACTTACCCAGACGTACAGAGTGTATTGTTTAACAGGCTCGATCACTGCCTCATCCCCTTGGTACTCCCTCTGTAGACTGTAGGTGCAGGCTAGTTAGACGCGGAAAACACGATAGAGATATAGATAGATATGTACTGCGTTCCATTGGAACTGACATGTCTGTTCATGACGACGTAACGACATGAACGCGTGAATAATTAAATTAATTGAATCAACATGTCGGGAATGTCTCACTGTGGCTACATACACACTTAGCTAGACTACGGAGTAGACGACGCGACGCGACGCGTGTCTGTGATATGTACGGAGTATGTATGTACACAAGTATCAAACTATCTGCACAGGTGGCTGAAGTCAAGGGAGTGGGGATGGGAAGAGGAAGGGAAGGGAAGGGAAGGGGAGGGGAGGGAAGGGGAGGTGGCGCTGTTAAGCTATCTGACGAATGATAATGATGATAAACAAAGTAGCTGCAGAGATAAACGTTTAGCACAAGATGTCCTTGAAGTTGACCTTTTTGTTCTTGTGCATGTTCTTGTTTCTTGAGGGAGAAGGAAACGGTTATGCATAAAGTACGGAGGACATAATTGCGGTACTGGTACTGTAGTAGTGGGTGCCTTGTGTGGGTGGGTGGGTGGCCAGGTGGGCGTAGCTGGATCTGTGCTGATTCTTACGGAGGAGGTACCTAACTAGTTAAAGGCTTGGGTGTGGGTGTGGGTGCCAGTGGGGGAATTGGATTGCACAAGAGGAACCAGCATTAACGGACTTTGTTTTCTCGGGCCTTCTTCTCAGCTTTCAGTGAGTCAGTGTTCACGGCAAGCCAGGTATCTAGGAGTGCTAGGTGATCTACTACCAACCGAATGTACTGTAATCAGGTACTGTACCTGAGTTGGGAGTGGTACCTACCTATTTAACTGGTGGTCGGTAGAGGGTCATTATTGTACCGAGTACGGACAATGTCTGGACATCGTCGGGACGGAGCGAGTCATGCAGGTGGTTTTGATTTGATTCTGATACAATACTCCATACCCTAGGCACCTATTAGGTACCTAGGTACTTTCTTACTTCCGACTTGTTACTCGTCTGTCGAAGAAGGTTCTGCGAAATTATACCAGAGGTACAACGGTAACCCTAGCTAGGTTATGCCCTTAGGTGTTAAGTAGGTACCTGGTAGAGGCCCTGGTAGGGTCGTCCCTCGACTCGTGAAAATGAATAATTATAGATTAGGTACATGCCACAATGCATCTTTACCGATTGAAGCTATGTATTTAAGTACTGAAGCCTAACGTGCCTAACCCTAACCTGTTCACGGGCGCCTTGGATATTATGAGTTAGTGTTGGCACACACCTAGCGAGTAGTTAGAACCAACTAATACCACCAATTAACCAAGTCCTCAGTTAGTAAATTACTTGATTGTACTTCATCACCTAGTTGGTACCTAGTTGGTACTTAGTGAGTACTTAAGCTCCCACTCGACGTCGCTACTAATTTGAATTGCCAGATTAGTGTCTGGAAAGTTGCCATTTTGGTCAGAGGTGACGAAGGTTCTTGGCAGCGCCATCTTCAGCCTGGAACCCAACTTGGAACCCTTGGAACCCTTGGAACCCTTGGAGTTCTTGGGGCCTCCGGAGCCTAACACCTGCCTGCGCTACCCTACCATGCCATGCCAGGCCATGCCCTGCCTTACCCTTCCTTGTCCTGCGAATCCTCCTCCAGTTTCCGTCCCGACCTGCTTTTTCTGTACTTCCATCTTCATCCTGACTGATTATTGCTGAGTGATTATCACTACAATTCCACCTTACCAACCAACCTTACACCTGATTGCTGAAACAGACACTACACCACCGCCCTCTTATCTTCTCATGACACTGACACTTTGTATTCCACTGTTCCCATTGAGTTAGTCAAAAGTCCAGAGGCATCACTTCACAACAACCTCCATCCACCTCCATCCACCACCACCACCGCCTCCTCCTCGCTTACATCCTCCACTGGTGTTTTGCACCTAGCTTCACAAACCCATCAATTCACAACATCTCCAGCATCTAAAGACATTCTACAACTCTTCTCTCCCTTCCCTTGGAGCAATGTCCTCCAGTCATCTCGCCCAACGGTGAACACACCCCAAATGCGATCCTCGACAAACAACACCTCAAATCTCCCAAAACTCAGATCCTGACATGCCCTCCGTGGCCGCCGAGCCTCCTCCTCCTCTCTCCCTCGTCTCCAATAGCGCCAACTCCTCTTTCGATGGCCCACCGCGGAAATCAAACGAAAAAACCATCAGTGGCGTCTTCACATACACCAACGGCACCGACGTCGAAACGGGTCTGCCGGAGCATAGACGAGAGCAATTTAAAAACCTGAGGAATAACAGTCATGGTTCACTGACCAACGGTATGCCAAATGGGATCGCAAAAACGTCTAGGGATCGAGCTCATTCCAAAGCTGGAAGTACCCATTCCACCTCCAATAGTGTTATCGTCGCGAGAGGTATAGACAGTCTTTCCAGAAGCCCGAACTCTCTCGACGGATTGAGTAAATTGTCTAGCGTCGAGAATGCTTCTCCTGAGAGGCCTAACGGTGCTGTGAACCCAATTACGCACACCGGACAGCACACCCCGGAGTTGGGAAAGTTGAAAACAGACATCCCCCCCACCAGAGATGAATACGATACCTCTCATGCCTTTACAGCCTCGACTGCCCCAGATACAGCCGCCCTCCATGGATCTTCATTATCACCGCAGGGTGGCCGAGCTCACTCTCAATCATTACCACGCTTCTCATCACCAAACCCTTTGTCGCCCGGCCCGTCCTTGGGAACCTTTCCTGATCTCGCGCCACCATCCGGAAGCCCCAAACTCGTCCATAGACATACCTTACAAGTCCCCAAATCAAGTCTGTCGGCTACTAGGAATTCCAGAGACTTTTCCTTCAGCGGAGGACCCTCGGAGGAAGCATTATCTGCCACTGGACGATTCTCACCCACGCGCGACCAATTCGATTCCACAATCACTCGACATAGGAGAGCGTCGCTTGGACTTGTCCGCAGAACAACCAGGTCAATGCAATCCGATGCACACCCAGAAGAAGTTCCACCCGACGAAGATGCTGCGCGATGGACCGAGCTTATCAAACAAAAACGAGCAAGCCGTCGGAAGCGTAGAGAAGAGGAAGATGACGATCGCGTGATTGTCGGAAAAAAGGTCGAAGAGGGTCATGTCAATTGGGTCACGGCTTACAACATGTTGACTGGAATTCGATTTACTGTGTCGAGAACAAATGCCAAAATGGATCGTGAATTGACCGATGCCGACTTTGACGCCAGACATAAATTCAGCTTCGATATTACCGGAAATGAATTGACTCCGAGCGCAAAGTACGATTTCAAGTTCAAAGACTATAGCCCATGGGTATTTCGCCATCTTCGAGCAATCTTCGGTCTTGATCCTGCCGATTATCTGGTCAGTTTGACGAGTAAGTATATCCTCTCAGAACTGGGCAGTCCCGGAAAATCTGGATCTTTCTTCTACTTCTCCCGCGACTACAAATATATCATCAAAACGATTCATCACGCCGAGCACAAATTGTTGAGGAAGATACTTAGAGATTATTATCAACACGTGTTGGAAAATCCCAACACTCTCATCTCTCAATTTTATGGTCTTCATCGGGTCAAGATTCCATATGGAAGAAAAATCCATTTTGTCGTCATGAACAATCTCTTCCCACCACACCGAGATATTCATCAAACATTTGATCTGAAGGGTTCCACAATAGGTCGAGACTTCAAGGAGGAGGACTTGGCTTCAAACCCTCGGGCGACCCTGAAAGATTTGAATTGGCTAAGGAGGGATTTACATCTCGAGTTCCAGGCTCGCATTCGCCAGATATTCCTCGACCAACTCAAGCGAGATGTTGCATTGCTGCAGAGGTTGCACATTATGGATTATTCATTACTGGTTGGAATGCATGATCTCGAAAAGGGAAACGAGGAAAACCTTCGTGAAACCACATTGAAAGTCTTCCAACCTGGAGGTGAACGAGATTCGGACGATCATGGATCGATGTTGATTAGAACTCCATCAAGACTTGAAAATGCCAAAAAGGCTCGAGAATTGAGGTTGACACTCAAAAAAGAGAAGCCAATAGCCATGGGTATGACAAGTGCCAAGATGCCGTCGGAAATGTCTTCGGCAGATGAACGACGCGATCGGATCTTTTACAGCTTTGATGGTGGTATCAGAGCTGCTCATGAAGATGGCCGAGGTGGTGAATTGATTTACTATCTCGGCCTCATCGACTGTTTGACTCATGTGAGTGATGACATTGGAAGGAGTTGAAGAAGTGTTGAGTGGCTAATTGATTGCATAGTATGGTTTCGTCAAGCGTATCGAACATTTCTGGAAAGGTTTATCAGCACCAAGGACTCAAATTTCGCCCATCCCTCCTCAGGCATACGGAGACCGTTTTCTTAATTTCATCACCGGAATTACAATGACACAGGAGGAAGCCGAGCGTCGAAAAACAGAAGAAATTGGTCGACAAGGTGATCAGGCGATTCCTGCACAAAGTGAGGATCAGGGTCAAGCATCCTCAAGTGGTCCCAACCCGGACAATGAGACTTCTGTACTCTCTCCTGTTTTGAGTCCGGATGTGGAGAAAACCATGAGAAAGGCACAGAAGCAAACTGACAAAGCGACTCCATCTGATAAAGGCAGAAGTGGTAGTGAAGAAGAAAAGCCTGATCGGACTCTCAGAACTGCTGAGGAAGTCAGAAGCAATGCACTACTTCCTGTTGTGCAAGAAGCGGGAGAAGGTGGTGATCAAAATGAGAAACATGATCCAATGGCTGCCAATGGGGAGGGATTGAATGTTGATGATGTCTCCAAGGCTCCCACTACTCGAAGCTCTTCGATCCCAGCATTACGCAAAGTGTCGCCTTCGACGATAGGTACGGCAACCGACCTCGGAGATGAAACGAGCATGTCAAGTCCACAAGCTGGTGATTTTGAACCCGATTCGCAATTCGGTCGGGATAGTGAATCTATACCAGATCACGTGTTGGATCGGGAATATGAGAAACCACCACGTATTGGCAGTGATCTGATCAAACCACAATCACCTCTTGGAGAGAACTTTTTTGAATCACTAAATCAACATGTCGAACCTGGGAAGTGAGGTGGCTTTAATATTTCGATCTTCGGTCTGTTAAGTCAGCAACATGACAAATTGAATGGACCTGGTTCACAACATTCTTCTTGATCGAACAGTCAAACCTCCTTTTCTCTGGGGCATGTTGCAACTCTGCAATTTCATGTTCTGGTCTACAATCGATGCAAAGACGACCATTCGCTAGATTTGAGTACGAGACGTGAGCCCCCTGCATACGACTTTCTAACGCCAGCGACGAACGCTTCCGATTTTCATCTACATCCTTGATAGAATCCCGAATGTTGTGGTCTTTTTCTTTTGTCCTTTTCTATCCGTCTGCATTGGGACCTCGGATGGGATTTTCCGGGGTGTCTGGGTAAGGGGTTTGGGTGTGTTTCAGTGACTTTTGAGGATTTGATATTCAATTGTTGAATTTCTCTTTCTTGGTGGGAAAAACATCCAATTCCGACAAAAAGGGCAATGGTAGTGGTGTTTAGGATTCCTTGAGTCGAATTGTATTGAATTGTATTGAGTTGAATTGTGCTCAAAGGAACGAGACTTGTTTTCAAAAAGCCATGGGTCAAGAAGAATCGGGTCCTCGAGGGGAGATGATGCCCACACCCATTATCTGTGGACGGCGAGAGGGAAGAGGATCCAGAGGATCCAAGGGGCAGTGAGTGGTATAGATCAATTACTAAGTGATAGGAGTGGTGACGATGATGACAACGGCCGTGGTAGTAGTAACTAGTGGGTGAGATTACATACAATCAATATATTACCTAGGAACGGAGTACACACCTCCTAGGCTCTGACCACCAACATACGCGTACTCTACTCGTATAAGCATACGTACGGAGTACACATATCTCGAATCTGGAATCTCCCAGAGGTTCAAGAAGCACTCTGCTCTGCTATGCCGTGTCTGACACCAATGTACTCCGTAGTAAGAACAAAGATCTACGATTCACAGGAGTCCAAAATTCTAACGAAGGTCGCACGTGACATATAATGATAAGCACGTGCCCCTCTCCTCTTCCTCTCTCGCTTATGGTTGTTCGAGGTACAGTAGAAAGGCAAACGATAGATTGATCAAGTAGGCTAGTCAGTCAATCAGTCAGTGGCCATCAACAACGGGGCAGCATAGAAATAGAGAGACTTGATAGTGAGTACGCTGTCTGCAATACGCTGCATGAGCTCGCGTGTGGTTGTAGTTAGTTAGGTACCTAGGTAGTTAGAGGAGTCATTATTGTTAACATTGGAAAAGTCGGTGTTGGCGGTGAGTAATAAGTACTGTACGGAGATACATACCTTGTAAGGCACATACATAAATACATTGTACCTTAAGGCTTAGGTGCATACCTAACGTACCAACCGACCTCGGCGAAGTGCAGGTGCGTGGCCCCAATTAATAACCTCCAGCTTGCATGAATTGGAAACTGGATATGCGCAAGTTTGGTCTTTCAGAGGGTCCTTACATATCGTGTCTCTCTCCCAGTGTGTGCTCACTGCTCAGGGGGAGGTGAGGAGGGGAAAAGGAGTCTGTGCAGTGCAGTGCAGTGCGTGCCCCGAAGGCGTGGGCACAGGCACGTACAGTAGAAGTTTATGACTAGGGAACTTCCAGGTCGGGACCACTCTCTAAGGACTCCTCAGTAGGTACTTACTACAAGCCTATTAGGCCACTTGAAATCTCCTCTAACTACCTACTGTAAGTTAGGCTTATCAGTACTTGAAAGTTCAGGGCCACGGGTAAGACTGGAGCAGGTCTAATTAACCAGTTAGGGACTCTGTGCTTGTGGGTATCTAGATGTACGGAGTACCTACTACTTACTCCTCGGCCAAATTCCACCGACCTCAAACCTCAACCTCGACGTCGTAACCTTCCGGAGAGATTCCGACTCACACTCCGATTCGCTTCGTATTTTCTTCAAACCTTTTCTCACATTTTCTTTCTTACACTAGTACTCCATATATCCATTCCTCGTGCATATTGGAAACACCTTTATATCATTAATTGTCCCAGATTTCACCTCTTATATTTTGTTTCGATATTTCTGACCTCCTCCCTCTCTCTCTCTTCTTCTCTTCCGTCACTTCACCTCCTCCTTCACAAACACCAAAGAGTCGTGTGCCTACGCCCTTGTTGCGACCCACACTCCTCCTCTCCCTCCATCATGTCTGAGTCCACTTCTACAAAGAGAAAGAGATCAAGTGAGTCCATTACTACCCTTTTCTCGCCCCCGTCAAGATCCTCCATCTGCAGATCCCACATTCGCAAATCCTATGCCTCCCACAAACTCATCATCAAATACAGGAACACAATCTCTTCCTCCACCAGAACTACCACGCCTCGTCGCTGAACAACATGTTCCTATCCCAGCCAACGACAAAGACACCAAACGACTCATCGTCGTCCTCTCCAATGCAAGTCTCGAAACTTATCGAGCGGCCCACAGCAGCTCCAAACCTGGAGGCAAGGAAGAAAAATACTCTCTTTTAAACAGTGATGAACATATCGGAGTCATGCGTAAAATGGGTCGTGATATCAGTGATGCTAGACCAGATATTACTCACCAGGTGGCTATATATCCCACTTTTTCCTTTGTCGAGGACAAGCTGACTTCAACGTCCAGTGTCTACTCACTCTGCTAGACTCGCCTATCAACAAGGCCGGTCGCCTCCAAATTTACATCCACACCGCCAAAGGTGTTCTCATCGAAGTGAGCCCCACAGTTCGAATTCCCAGAACCTTTAAACGTTTCGCCGGTCTCATGGTCCAATTGCTTCATAAATTGTCCATTCGATCTGTCAACTCGCAGGAGAAACTGCTGAAAGTCATCAAGAATCCCATTACAGACCATTTACCGCCAAACTGCAGAAAAGTCACCCTAAGTTTCGACGCCGACGTTGTCCGCGTACGAGACTATGTGGAGACTCTGGGTGGGAATGAGAGCATCTGTGTTTTCGTCGGTGCCATGGCCAAGGGAAAGGATGACTTTGCCGATGCTTTCAAAGACGAAGCCATTTCCATCAGCAATTACAGTTTGAGTGCCAGTGTCACATGCAGTAAATTCTGCCACGCTTGTGAAGATGCTTGGAGTATCATCTGAGGTATGACCACGACTTTCTCACTGACTTGGCAGGTCTTTTGTTTTCGGCTTCAGGCGTCACTATATCTCATTTTTTCTCTTATCCTTTAATATCAATCTTTCGACGAACAAGGCTTTCTCTTCTAGTGTCAATGGTCAGATCACAACATCTACACCATTTCATTCGAGGAATTGTCCGAGTTCTGTCGAGGGTCCAAAAAAATAATATGGACTTGTTCGTGTTGAGGGATGATCAACAGTTGGAACTTGCGTTTGTTTTCACAACAAGACATAACAGTGGTTCAACATATGGATACCTCAATGCGAAAGATTTCTCTTTTTCAAAGAGATTTTTGATTCGCGTAGTGTACATGTCAACCATGTCCTACATCTGTGTACAAAGTTCCCAAAAGAACATCAAAATGAGGTTTTTTCCAATCACTAGAAAGATTGACCGAGAGTGATCAGACTCTCTCGGTCTGGTGAAATGATGTTATGACGAAAAGAATTGCTAAGAATGGTGAAGACTTGGGTAATGTCTGGAGCGACGGTTAGAGCGGGATCATGTCGCGGCGGACACGTTGGTGTTGTTGATTGAACGAAATGGATGTTGGATAGCGAAGGTATGATGACGAGAGGTCATCTTGTTCAGCTGGTGGGACCTTTTACTCGCATTCTGTCATGTTGATGTGATAGTCACACGATGTAGTTGATCAAGCTACAAGATGAGAATGGGGCATTAATGGTCATATGTATGCCCAATGTGGACCAGAAGACATACATTTGTATCGTCTGTCAAATACACAATATTATACATGCTGAGATGATGGGTGCAGAAGAAATCCCGTTGTTCTTGTCCACAAGTACACGATTAATGTATCCTAATTCATGCCCGACCCTTGAAATGATTCCCTGTTGGGATCTATCGTTCAAGTCTAGTTAACTAGTCAGATCTTGAACCGTGGATGGGACCATGGATATTAGTGGATCGCGGATCTCGGTGGATTCCCAAGGCTACCTTGATTCCAGTCGCTGGACCCTCTCCTTACCTCTTCTATCACATTTCTCAACGTGGCATCCTCTATATCGCTTGTCGTTTTTAACTCGTTGCCACCGACATTCTCTGGGCCAAAGTCTTGACTTTTTCGCGCCTCACTTCAACCCTTACCTGCCTCTCCTCTGTGATTGCAACGGTAATGCATCTACTTCCGCGTATGCATTGTCTTGCCTTGCCAACTTCACACGAGTGCCCCGTGTCGTATCGCTTGACAAGGCCAGTCTCAAAAAAACTGTAAGCCACAAATCTGCATCGTCCCATTCATTCATTCATGCTTGATCTTTTTAATGGCGCATCAGGCAAGGTACGAACCGTTCCGTTCCCGCATCGACTCATTGCCATACAATTCCTCCCGTCAATAATCCTCGGGTCCGTTTTCTTCAAACCAATCCCTTCATCTACCTACACATACACTAACCCTAGCATCACGGAATTGCATCTCATTTTCGTGACAATCTTGACCAAACAACCATCTCATCTGCGAGCATTTCCCCCGAGCAAAGATCCGCTATTGCAAGCGGGCGGACAATCTCAATCGAATCGCATCTCGCGGTTGAATTGTTGATCTTTCCTGCTTCGTTGCCCTTCCCATTCTCGCCCTCCGACTTGTTTCAGTCGCACTGGTCTTCCCTGATCTGTCCGTGGCCAACGATACATCAGTCGACGAACATAGCACGCTTTGATTCTGCTGTCCTTCCTTCCACTTTGTGGCAAAGTTTATTGTCGTTCACCACTCTTTGGCCATCTCTCCGTGGATGCAACACCCGTTCAGGCATCTGCTAGTTAGTGGCTTGCTACTTATTAGTTTGTCTCTGGCTTGCATTTATATTTGGGATTACCTATAACCCTGCTCGGTTGTGTACCTTTTCACAATCATCAAGAACTTGCATAGCATCCTAACTTGTCGCTTGGATCCTTTATTCTTCCAGACACAGAGCACAGACTGTGATACCAAATTGCATACCCCGGATTTCATTTGGAACGCGAGGAAACAGTCTCGCTGGTCTAGACTTCCTATCGGCCTTTCAGCTCTTCGTTGCAACCTAAACAATACACAGCACGCGACATAATAGATCGTCACGAGATCACAACTGAGAGTATATCAATCCATCGAGTCGTCGTTGACTGCCTTTCATCATACAAACGTCGTCATCTACCCAGACGAAAGATCTTCTACCCACCATCCCTTCCCCACCAATTCAATGCCTGCATCAATCACCCTCACCGTCAGCCATCTACCTACCTCGACCTCCTTCTTCCTCACAGCCTTACAACCTTTAGGATATTGCTTCCGAGGTCGACAAGAACAAACAGTCGGCTTCGGACCAGAAGCCTCCCCTACTAGCCCGGCAGATTTCTGGATCACACAAGAAATCCCCGGTGTCCCCGCCGGTGCAGCACATGTGGCCTTCCCCGCCGCAACCCGAACACAAGTACAGCAATTCTTCGTCGCGGCTCTCAAAGCAGGTGGTAAGATTCATGGTGAACCGGCTCAGAGAGACACTTCCGGGTATTATTCTGCCGCTGTCATTGATTTCGATGGGAATTCCATCGAGGCAGTCTATCGACCTCCTTTATTGAGTGGCGAGAATAAAGAAAATGAAGATGCGGCGAGTACCGTGTCGAGAAAGAGCAATGCCACTCGAAGTGTCAAAGTTCCTCCAACTACAGTTTCGAGAGCAAAGACCGTCGTCTCAACCAAGGCTCCAACTGTCGTGTCTGCCAGAGCACCTACCGTCGTATCGAAAGCAGTCAGTATCGCTCCGTCACAAGTCCAAAGCGTCGTTGCCAGAACTCACGTTTCGAATACCGCCACACAGCAACCACAACAATCTGAAGCACCTGATCCAAAACCAAGAACCCAAGGTGACGTCCTCGATACATTGATCAACGAAGCTCGCAACGCCGCCAATGTGGCTCGTGATCTCGTCAACAGTGTACGACCAAACCTTACTTCATCGGCCTCATCACCTGCCGCACCGGGTCTTGGTCTAGGTATCAACACCGACCATGCCGCAGGAGGAGCCATAGTTGGGACTCTGATCGGTGTCGCTGCTGGAGCTGCATTACATTATGCTTTCAGTAATCGGTCAAAGGAAAACCACGAGCCAGATCCACCGAAATCCGAACCTCAACGACCAGGCCTTAATGACCGAGCTCTCACTGCTCCGGATGTTCTACGGCCAGATTACTCTTCCATGGGCGGTGCTTCCGCCGTACATTATGAAACCACCAGGGTCTACCATACGATCGAACCAGCTCCATCGACATATACCTACGACGTCGAGCGTCATTATGATCAACCGAGACTAATCACAATGCACGACAATGATCCGCCAAGGTCGGAGTATGCCTCTACCATCAAAGCCCCAACTGCATCACACGTGTCGAGAAGGAAAAGCATCGATTCCGGATTCGGTCCTGGTCCTCGAGATATCGAAGTCATGTCTGCAGCAGCGTCTTCAAAAGCGAGTCGAACGAGTAAGAAAAGCTCCAAACCTCTCGATGCTCCTCCGACGAGTTACCGTGCCCCGACTGTCCTCACCACGGTAGAGACACAAATGAGTAAACGCTCAGGCAGTCGCACTCGAAGTAAATCTCGGTCTGGCAGTGTGAGTCGTGTACTCAGCAGCGTGACAGGAAGAGGAAGAGCCGCAACAGCCATTATTGACGACGACGATGATGAGTACGAAGAGAAAAAGGGCAGTGTCAGCGGCTCGAAGCACTCCAAGGTGTCACGCGTCAGGAGTCAAAGCAGACATACTGACCAATCTCGGAGAAGTCGCCGCGATGACTTCGACGATGGCAAGGACAATAATGGCGACCAAGAAGCCAGGACGGTCTTACACATCAACAGCAGCAGTAGTGCACTGAGCAAGAGCAAAAGCCAAACCCACAGCAACCACCACAGCCACGTTTCATCATACCACAGTGCCGCGAAAAGAGCACCCTCTAGCCACGCACCTTCGAAACACTCTTCACACCACAGTCACAGTCACAGTCACCACCACCACCACCACAACGACAACGACGATGACGACGACGACGAAGCCACCACCGTCCGCGATCCACACACCTACCCCCTCCCGCCCTCACGCGCCGCCACCTGGGCCGGTTCCGAAAACGGGTCATTCGTATCCGCACGTTCCAGCCTCCACCACAACCACAACCACCAGTCCGGCCACACAAGCCACGACGCACCACGCACGGTGATCGGCCGTCTGACGACGCGGAATCTCAAGAACGCGGGTTCCGGGCCCGGTGCGACGGTGACGATGTCGAATACTAAATATCACGATTTCGCGACCGTCGAGCGCGGAACCGAGAGCGTCGTCAGCAAGAAGAAGGAGGTCGAGAGTCTCGATGTCTCGAGTCGAGAGGTCAGGCCTGAGGATAGTGTCAGTCAGATCAGTGTTGATTCCGCGAGGAGTAGGAGGAGTAGGGCCAGTAGGAGATGAGGTGTCATGTGGAATGTGTGATGTGTGATAGGAGGGAAGGAGAAGGGGGTAAAGAGGTAAAAGAGAAGGAGTCTGATCGAAGGGAAGAACGAGTCGTCGACCATAACAAGCGGTGATATTCTCCAAAGTCCCGATGCCCAAGCTGGAGCGAGGCTCCTCAGTATGGAGATGTCTACTGTAGGCTAGGCTAGCCATTTACTGTCCACGGATATATAACTTAGAGCTAGCTACCAGTTAGTCTGTATCTAAGATCTACCCAACGTGAATCAAAATCTCTACACGGCATAACCACATAACCACATAACCCACAACCCCCCCCCCCTCTTCCCCCCTTCCTGCCTTCCTCTTTAAAGATGTTCGCTTCTCAGTCGACTATTTATTTACCTAGGTAGTTAGCCAGGCACGATAACAACTAACCCAAGTGCACACTCCATCTCCATATATCCCGATCCAGCAGCGACCTTCAACTTCAAGCTCAAGCTCAAGCTCAAGCTCATGATGGAGAACCGGAAATCGAACCAAGCAGCTCTGACTCTGAGAGGCTGAGAGGCTGAGCAAGTCACGACGCAGCATTTTCAAGTATATGATTTAAAAACTTCTCCCTCCCCCCCCCGCCCCCAAAACTCTCCCTTGGTAGAGCCAGTCCATGAGAAATGCTTGACAGGCACAGGCCCGAGGGACCGGGGCAGGACTGAGAATCGCACTTGCACGCCTCGTGGAGTGCCCCTTCTGGGGAATGTGAATGTGAATGTGGACTATGGGTGGCCTGGCGTTGGGCTGGGCGTGCGTTGGTTAGGTAGGTAGGTAGCTGTGTCTAGGCGAAGGTGCGAAGGTGCGAAGGTGCGAAGGTGAGGAGATGAGGGCCTCGCTCTCGCAGAAGTCTGAACTGTAGGTATTTACTACTACTAGTTAGTTAGTTAACTAGACCCATGTTCCGGACGATGTTGGCGGTGGTCGGCACAGTCAAGCCAAGGGGGGGGCCATGTTTGAATCAAAGAGAAATTTTTTTCCTATTTCAGACAACGATCCATGCTCAGTGCTTTGTCGAAGAGTTGATGTCCAGACTTGTATCACTACCTGATTTGTGGCATCGTGGTAGTAATGGTAGTAGAAGTATCAGCGTGCCCGCCAGAAACTCTGACAGTTTATCCAGCCTGTCTCTCTTCTACGTTTCTAACATGCCCTCACCATCTTCAAGTCTTGTGGTGGAAGGAAAAGCAGAAGAAGACCAACATCACCGCCCGTCTCAGTAGCCTGATCAGACGCAAGAACAAGCGGTGCAAGACACAACAAATGATACGAAATCCGATGGAATAGCTATCCAAGTCCCAGACGGCAGAGACCACGACCTCGTCTCAGAAGTACAGCTCCAGACCCCAACCCGACCATTAGTGAGCATGCTCCCGCGCGAACAAGCTCTTCTCAGCTCTCGAGCCGCACGCGCCACTATGCGAATGGACATTCTGGACGGATGCATACGAGGACGCGGGCCCCGAGACCATTTCGACTCAAAGGATATGGCTTCTGCCTCGTGCATCGCCGTCTCAACAATATCAACCCGGGCGGGTGATCGAGACTTCAATATCATATGGTGGTCGAGCTGCTTTGTGGCACGAAATATGTGGCCTCCAATTAGCACACGCCGAGATGTTTGCGGTCGCGCACGCTCTCGACATGGCGGTTGACCTGTGCGAATGCGTTTCCGGCACGGTGGTGACGAAAGCGAGGATCAAAATGCCCGGCGCGGCCGAGAGGATCAAAAAGTTAGGCAGCGACGACGAGTCCCTGGTTCATGCCCAAGGTCGTGAATGTGTTCACGGATAGCCAGCAGGTGTTGAACGCGATTGAGAGCTGCTGGAGGTCTGGCAGGATGCCGGGAAGGCGGTCGCTGATGACGCATGCTAACGCGATGATTGAGGCGCTCGGCAATCTAGGTGTCAGAGTGCATCTGCAGTGGCTGACAGGTCTTGCTGGCGACCCGCATAATCGTTGGGCACATGAGGGAGCGAAATATGCGCTCAGGCCGGAATATCATGGTCGCAAAATACACACGACCAGAATCCACCGCGTTCATCGCAGGTGTCATAAGGACAGATCGTGGACGGTCACACAACCTCCACGGCCTGCTGTCGAACGGGGTTGAAGGAAGCTTGAGCCTGTAGCGCATCGGCTCTGTGAACCACGAGAACCGGTAGATTCATCGATTTGAAGCAAGCGAGTTGCGTCGCAAAGGTGACACGCCTGGCTGTGCTTTCACATTGTGTTAACGTGCATAGAATCAACACCCAAAGTTGTCTGCCAGTCAGTCGCCTTGTAGTTTCTGAGTTTGCCTGGGTATCCAAATTCGCCTCATTAAATCGAGAGCAAAGTCTTCAATCCAAGCCGTGGAGCGCACTACGAGCAGGCTTGACTCGTCTCTGAAAGTCAAGATTCGTGTAGTCGGCATGGCTGCGTGAAGGAAGTCGTTAAGCCAGAGTCAGAGCCTTCCGGTCTCAGTATCTTTTCCAGGTCTCTCTCTCTAGACCTCCCATCTAGTCCGTCAACGGCGACAATGCTGCATAGTTAGAGGAAACGGAGCTTCCGTAGTTCATCGGTAGGCTGAGAGCTCGTGTGCAGAATTGTTGACGTGGAGGTGGAGCGACAGCCTTCGGGTCTTGAATTGCGAAGGAGATACTAGACCTTGTCATCAATTAGGCACTCAAAAAGAAGTATATTCTTCTTACTTGTTTTGTTCCCCTTACTCGTTCGTCCAGAAGATCTTTGTGGCTGAATCCTCGTTGACATCCGGTATCTATACAGTCCACCAGCGAGTCGGCTAGCTATCCCATTCATCCGCCGAAATGGCCGCCAAAGGGACCGACAGTAGCCAGCAGCTATGATCTGCCCATACCCAGGGCATCTACACACACCATCTAGCCCCCCTGTCCCCATCTCCTCTCACCACCGGAGTCTCTCGACCAACCGCCCGACCGACCGACCGACCAGTCGAACCCGATCCACTCCCACCTCTCCTCCTCCTCCTCCTCCTCTCAGTTTTCCGGCGAAACAACATCCGCATCACCAGCCCTGAGGGCCTCCTGGATCCAATTTGGAAACCCACGCAGCAGACTGGCGACAGCGACATATCGCGGCAGGATTACCTGTGCGCCCTGCCCGCTCAGGATCTGCGACACGATCTGGCCTGCGACGTAGTCGACTTCCATGATCGGCGGCTGGCGTCTCTGCCATGAGCTGCTGCGTTGTAGAGGCGCGATCATCGCCGTGCGTGTCCATAGTGGGTGGATTGTTCTGTCAAGGATGGTGGTGGTGAGAGTGAGATTCAGCAGGATAATGAATGGGTATAGTTGGAGGGAAGGGGGGATGGGTTTGGTGATGGGGTGAGAGGAAAGGAATTGTGTGCAGAAATTGCCATGTTGGCATGGACATTAGGTTATGGTTCGTCGCGTCATGAAGACGGGACCGGGGCTTGGTTAGAATACAACGCCCGTGATGTGTGTCTCGTTTTGATCCCTGGGATAAAACTCCTTTTGATAATGTCGTATAGTGTTGTGATAGGGAAGAAAGGAGATGGTGTGCGAAGAGGAGCGAAATGCAACAGAACTTCAACGTGCCGCCATGCCGATGAAATGGAAAACACCAGAACCCAGAAACAGATGAAAGAGAAGAAAACTTACGAGAACCTAACCCTCGACGCGCCCTCGCGGGTCCAAACCTCTCTACTCAATGCCTCATGCAAAGCCAAGACACCGATCTTTGTGGCGGAATAACTGGCATTGCCGGCCACCGAGACGAAACTGGCCATACTGGCCACACCGACGATATGCCCATGGTTGCGCCTGATCATCTCCGGCAGGAACTCCTTGATCAAGAGGAAGTGCGATGTGAGGTTGACGTCTAGCACACGTTGCCACTCCGCGGGGGTTTCGTTGAGGATCGTCTTGCCGCTGCCCACGCCGGCGTTGTTGATCAGCACCGTTGGATGTCCGACTTCGGCGATGATTTTCTGTGTCGTTTGTTGGATTATTGCTGGTGGTGAGGCCAGGTCGAGTGTGTAGTGGTGGGTTTTGGTGGGTTTGCTGGCGGAGGGTTCGTTGGTGGTTGAAGCTTTCGCCGGCGCTTGCGGCGGTGGTGGTGGATTGACGTCGACACTGACGGTCGTGATGCCCCGTTCAGACAATTGTCGTACAACTTCTCGTCCGATCCCGCTGGATCCGCCGGTGATGAGGACGATTTCCCGACTCCAGTCCCAGGTTGGGTCTGAGGTGTAGTTGTTCAATGCTAGACGGTTGAGTGTTCGATTGATGCGGTAGATGACTCCGAAGATGAGAATCGCTTTGAGTGCTGTGAGCACAGTGCCAGCACTGATGAGATCTGCGGTCGCGATGCTGATGTATCGTTGTGTCTGCTCGGGCCTGGCGTAGTGAGCGAGCAGTGCTGTTGCCGGAACTAACGGTTGTAGCAGGATGCTTTGGATTGGTGAGAAGTCTGTGATTGCCATGGTTGGTCGTTTGGCCGAGCTGTTCCTGTTGTATAGTACTCGAGCAGAATGTATGAGGGTGTTTGTCTAGTTTGAAAGTTGTCGAATTGAAGTGGCGAGACACAATTTCTTCTCTGGTCACTCTGTTGCACCCTCGGAGGTGTTAATCAAGAGGTGTAGTAACTTTTCAGCTGAGCAAGCACGGCACGCCCAAAAAAATAAGGGATCTCGATTACATGCAGACCCTGCGCAAACCTGGGAATCCCTAAATCACGAGGTTCACATGCGGCATATCGCAAGCCCAAGGGTTAGAGGCCCGGAAAGGTATTTGTTATCTGGTGGGGGCCATGCGTGTGGTAAAAAGGCGAATGATGAGTCTAGTAACCCGCACTCTCAGTCAAATCTCGTCAACAGTGAACATTCAACTCATGTAAGCAAGTTGTAACACACATCTAAATTAGTTGTAAGCACTTTAAACGTTCACTTCATCCTCACAATCGGAGTCTAACTTTTCCGACCCTTGTAGCATGATACCTAACTTCCAAGCTTCCAAGCTTCCTGTTGCCTACCCTGACACCTTGAGGACTCGCTAACGAGTACCCGATGTACTCTGTAAACTCGATCAAAGCAAGTAAAGAGGGTGGAGCAGTATCTCAGCCTTTCTTTCAAACCCCATGATTTGTCCCAATATGGAACAAGCTGAACATGAGAGTACGAGAATCTTCGTATCCGACAATCTAGACGACATAGAAGCTAGGTCACACAAAATACTATTCCTCATTCTCTTGAGTCCGGAGGCAACTCATGTCAAGTCCATGCCAAGCCACAATGCGATCTTTTCGGTCCTCACTTGGTTCGAGGTCCACGAAAACACGAGGGCTAACAGCAAAGATACCCCAAGGCGTCCACTCATCCTGAATTGTGCTTGATGCTTGTGCTCGTGCTCGTATCAGGATTGCGGGGCAGGTGAGGTTGTAAATATGGGGGCCCGACGTGGATACAGAGTTTGAGCGTGCGGTTTACGGTTTGCTACTGACAGGGAACAAGGATAGGCACGTTTCAGGCCACCAGCTCAGCGTGGTCCACTTGACAGGAGGCACGCGGGACACTCTCGGAAGACGTGGTGCCTGCTAAGCTTTAGGCGAGCTACGGTACCGACGTTGAGATCCATGGCCCGTGTGGATATCCAGTAGAGTTAATTAAAATGCTTCAACGTCCAAATTTTTCGATGGGTTTATTCTCTATACATTTGGTTTCCGTGATTATATCTCGTGTTAATGTTCTGCTGTCTCGTCGACACCCATGATAACAGCAGTGTGCATGTTACTAGCATCATGTTAGCTGTCGAGGCTCATCGATGCAAATCTTGGGAACATCACGGTCCTTGTTCCCACTTGATGGAAATTGTGACCTGCCTTGCTCTTTGTCTTGTTCGATGTCATCATTCATCCGTAACGGACTCTGTGCTTGTTACGGATGGTGACAGGAGCAGGGTTGAGCGCCCATTGTGAGGATTTGCACATTTAAGCCACAGGGCAAGTGTGAAGACATTCTGTAGCCTGCCCTCAATCAGAAGATCCTCTGATTTACTGTGTCATCAGACACCGATCCTTCGGTAGGGACAAAGAAGACGAAGGCAGATAAGCTGACACTAAACCAATGGCCAGTAGACTCGAAGTTGAAAATCAGTTTGCAGGTTGTGAGGCAGCCATCGTAGTGAAGTAAATTGTTGGTCCCCTGCCTGACATGACCGATCTATCATTCTGTTCTCCTCCATCATCTCTCTCCTCTCTTTCAGCATTTGGATCGGTCAGATCACATCGTAACTATCACGTGTCTTCAGAGTTTCTTCACAAATTCGCTCCTCCAGCATCAAGAAGATGTCAGAATCCACTTTGAATGCCGCCATCCTCGGCATGGCAACAGTCAAGTTCAGCGAGCTAGCCACCGACACAGTGGACGGAGATTCCGACGGGACCAAAATTCGAGCCAATGTCGATCTCGACCTCGATCTTGGTGACGGAGATGGTCAACCACGATTCTCTGACGACCAAGATCTACAGCGACAACTTCAGCAACTGCAAGCCATTGTCAAGCGTGCTAAGCAGAAACCCAAACCCCGAGACAAGTCGTGCCGCAAGCTCCTCGCGGTGATGAAACTCGCATGGCACAGTAACCTGGGTCTGACAGACACGACTGAGTTCCGGGAGGCTTTTGTGCAGGCTTTCAAAGACGCGAAGAAGGAGTTGGCCAGACTAAAAGGAGGAGAGTTTGTTGAGGAGAGGAATAGGCAAAAATTCTGTATGTGACAATTCCCAATGATCATGCGTGGGAAAGATCGGAAAGACCTCTGGAGAGCCGTGACTGACACAGTAGCCCTCAGCAATCAATATATTCCCTGGCGTCAGTCTCACCACAGACGAGATCAGAACAGTTACGTTGCCATTTGCACATGCACCTCCAGAGAAGGACTTGATCAACGGTGTCATCAATGGCAAGGTCTACTCTGTTCGACGACTTCCAGATCCAAACTTCGGAAGCCCTCTCATGCCGACTCCTCGTCTACTTCGCATTGCTAGGCAGTTTGCGGTGATGTATGAGATGGATATTTGCGAGGTCGACAATGAGTAGAGATGATAATATTCTCGTGCAGAGAGAAAGAAGGGTCGAGCTTCTTGTTCTAGGACAGCAGAATGACGTACTTGGACGGTTGATGTGCTGAACCATAATTGCAGATCTTGGGAATGTCAAGCTTGAGACAGAACTCATCTTTGTTAGCTTCGTGGCTTACCACGGCCTTGCGAAAGGTGTGAATGAGCAGTTCGAGCAACACACACGCTCATTCCCAAATCCAAGATGTACTGGAATGTTGAGCAAGCCGAGAGAATAGAAAGCCATACTCATACCATAAAGAGCAGCGTCGACATGGCTGGTAGCATTGGCAGCTATCACTGGATTCCTCGGTTGGAGCTTTGTCCAGGGTTAACCTCAGATTTTACTGAGGTTGTCGCCGAAGTCAGCATAACTGAAACCACTCTCATCCAACTTCAATTTGCCGGTATATTTCTTCCCTGTGACAAAACCCAAAAGCCAGAATCTCAAATCCCAACGTCTGTGCTCAGGCATGTATTTCGCTACATTTGCAACGGCACAAGCATGCCAATGACAGCGCTGTAGATCCACGTTCTGAAAGATCTTGGCAGCTGATACATCGGATGTACGAAATTTAAGGTCCCTGAAGTTCTGTAGCATGATCCACAGGAGATCGGCGATGGCTTGTTCTTCGCCTAGGTTGTTTTCGATCAGGAGATCTTCCATGGATGCGAGATATGCTTGGACGGCAGTGAACATGAGTAAAAACCGGGCTGGAGTGGTTGGTGTGGTCTTCCTTCCGACGATTTGGAAATAGAGTGTCACGATGATGGTAACGATGATGAAAAGACAGCGTTGTTGGATCGCTGCTTCGTTGATGTCTCCGTATGCCCCGATCACCCTTCCTGTCGTGTCTCTTGACACGAACTCGTTCAATCGACTGTCGGCAGGAATAAATGAACCATATGAGCTATGAAGTTGATGTGTCTTGTCACGCCAGATGCGATCCACGTCATCTAGAAGTATGATGAACCATTGTAATCTCTCGCCGACATCATCTTCCCGCCACATGAATGATGCGCCTGGGTCAGCGTAGATTCCTTCAAACCATAAAGCTTGTTCTTCACGAAGTCGGTCTTCCAGCCCCGAACCTATCCCAATCCGTCTGAAGAGGTTTTGTGCTGCTTTGAAATGCACGAGAGCTTCCTTACGACTGCCGTAGCGGTTCTCAAATGTGGCCAGACTGATAACCGAGGTGAGAATTTCTTTGAGGTTGGCCTCTGAGCCTTTTGCGACATTCTGCCGAAGGATCGTCACAGCTTCGGCTTGATGCTTTGCTGCGGCAAATTGAAGGTGTTTACGGGTTGTCGTTGCAGCCCATCTGTTCATGCGAAGTTGATGTAAAGCCGATCGTGCCATGAGAACATGGAAATGAGTGGTGGAGATCCCGGCATGATATTCCCAAGACCCTTTGATACTGGCTTTGACTTTGGGAGATAAGGCGTATGCCGTCTGCCAGTAGCTGGATTGAGCATAGAAGTAAAGCAATTGATTCGTGACTTCGTCGACTTCGATTGGTAACGACCCAAATGGATCAATCATACAAGCCGAGACATTTGATCGCCAGGCCGAATGGTAGATTGCGAGGGCCTCTTGCGAAACAGTATTGTTGGGTTTTGTAGTCGATCCTGAGGCATCGGTCTGGGATCTATCGTCTACATTCTCGGAATAGAGAGATGCCTCGCGTTCGTCTTCGCCCGCGGAAGAAGCCGAAGCTTGAGTATCCGAGGGAGTCAGAAAGACCATCTCTGCGTCGGGCATTTCTGCAATTCTGACCCTGTCGTAGGCCTCGAAGTCTTCACATAGAACTGGATGGCCCTTCTGTCTCACAGGGCCTTTTGAAAACACTCTCCACGGACATACTCGGCCAAACGAGATGGAGGAGAACAGAAGAACCAAGTGTGAAATGCCACTCGGAGTTTTGAAAAAGCGCCTTTTGCGGGATGCGTCAACTTCGCTTGACGAAACGGCAGAAGCCAGTGCCCATCAGAGCAGTCCCGGGCGAATCGCATTTCGTTATACCTCTGCTGCCGCATGGCCTCGCTTCTGAGTCGTAACGGGTGTGTTGGCAACGGCTTTGACCGTTGGATTGGTTCGGGTGAGCATGGTGGGCATGTCGACGAGGCCGGAAATGGCGAAAGTCGTTGGTACTAGAAGAACGGCCTAGTGATTTGAGAGGTTGGATTCGTTCAGGCGCCCAGGCGCTTATGGGTTGGTCTCAAAGAGGAGCAGTCAGGGCACCGATCGACTCAACGAGTTGTTGGCAAGAATCTCTTCGTTCTCTCAACGGATTGAAACGCTTTGACATACATGTTCAAGGTATAGTTCGAATGCTACCCTGGCGTGATCTGATGGATCAAGACGATTCATGTTGACACCTTGAGGTGAGCTAGAAGTCGTCAGGTTCGTCTTCTTTCACTGGAGTTGGCGTTCAGAAAGTCAAGAAACACCCTCGTCTTATCTAACCAAGATAGTCATCGTGGTCATCCTACTGTATACTAATCCAGCGTTAGGTTCAACAGACTGCAGATCCTTTCCTAGTTGTGGCCTGAAGACACCATTGAGAGTTCTGATTCGGAATTGCGTGGACGCGTTACTTATCTGTCTAGACTCACGGCTCCAGTCTCTGAGCACTCTATGGACTACGGAGTATGTCTGTCGTGTTCCGTCCAGCCTTTACCCGTGCATCAAGTCAATTAGTGAATGTCCTGTTGTGGACACTTAGATCTATGGCCCGAGATATTCAGGCTCTCAGGCTTCAGCTGACTCCCAAGTCCTGATGATCAACAATATTGTTCGCTCACAGAGTTCAAGCTATCTGACGAGTCCATGTACCTCGAAACGGTGCATGTGAGCAACTCTAACAAGCCATGCTTTTGATTTTCAATCTTGCGCGACTCCTGAAAGCATCCTCCCACACTTATGTGCCGGAGCACGGATGACTCGGGACATGCCTGATATGATCAGGACCGGAGTCTTCTCGAGTGAAGGAACTAGGGACTCATCGACCTCCTTGACGATCTCATGAACGACGATTGTGACCGCTGCAAGCTCTCTCGCTCGAAACCTTACATAAATGCCAACTCGGTCAAAGTTGTTCTCTCCATAAGTCTCGATGATGAAACACAGCACCCTCACTCAACGTGCTGATCCACCGACTCACCCGCAGTGTCCGCCTCCACATTCACGTCCACTTGCTGGTCCCCCTCCACAGCCTTCTCCTTCCCCTCCCCCTTCATTCTCAACTCCTTCAACATATCATTGACACTCTTGACCTCCGTATGCTGTTCATGCTCGATTCTCACAATATCCGGTCTCCCCAGGCGCTCATCCGCAGCCTCATCCTTCTCAAGCTTGACCACCGCCCATCTCTTGGCCAGACTCGCCTGCCAGGACCCCTTATCTCTCTGATAATGCATGACCCTACCGCTGCGATTCTTGCGTGTGAATTTCTGCTCGAGCATGCGCACGAGATCTGGCGAGTTGGGCTCGAGAAACACAAGTCGACTGATCCGGTAGTACCCGTCGAATGAGAAGCTGTGTATCCTGCTGCTGTAACTGCTGCGTCGACCTTGGTCGAAGACTGCGATTGGAGTGTCAGGTTGGATAGCCTTGTCGTTTTGGGTGTGGGTGTCTTGCTCTTGCTCTTTCGTTCCCTCTTGCTCTTGAATGACCTGAATGTTCTTTTCCCCACTGTTTGAACAATCAGACATCGAAGGATCGACTCTGTCACGACGATGGACCGGCAGCAGGTCAAGGTTGGTCTTGACATAGATGATCCGCTCTTCCGCCCAACGAGGATTCGCATCCTTGAATAACAACAAATGACTGAGACCCGAGGGATTCTGTGCCGAGTTGTGGAGCGTCCTCGACTTCACGTCCTCTCTCCATGCGTTGTCAGGCCAGTAATGGTTGCCGATCTCTTGCAGAGAGTACAGACGCTGTTCTGGTTGCTTATTGCTCTTTGGGAGGACTGGTGCTTTTGCGTCGCCGCCGCGGAGATGGGGAGGGATGTATGTACTCGTCATTTTCGCTGGATCAGGCAAGGGATATAGTGGTCGAGGTGTAAAATGGGTTCAGATGTGTTCAACGGGAGGGAAAGGTGTTCGTCATTTGCGAGATAATGGGAAAGACTTACTAGTGTAAAGATGTGACGGAGAAGAAGGGTCAAATCAACCTCAGACATGAAAAATATATGTTCGACTTCTACAACGTGTCCACCTGGTCCACGACAGGTAGATTCATGTGAAGACCGAATAAAGTTCCAGTCGTGAAGGGGCAAGGTGACCTCGATTGTCTGAATTCACATCGCAACCGATATAGCAAACATTTTCATCCCTCGATCACATTTCAATTGAATCCGCAAACAAGGGACACGAACTTGAGTGCACATGAGAGTAAAGAATACAGAAGATCATTAACTCTGGATGCTCATTTTTGATATATCCCGATTATACAGCTCAACTATTTAACATGCCCAATGCTCGATGATTCTCCTCCAACGCCATGCTATTTTCAACCGTCGTAACAGGTATTTCCCAATACTTTGTACATTTGACCATGTCTTTGTACAAAGAGTCTGCATTATATCTAGGACCTCAGCAGGCCAAGTTCCAATACCGCCCCTTCCTGAGGCCACTTTCGAGATGTTCCCTTTTCGTACATTTTACACAAGACCCATGCCCAATGTCACGGCTGTCATCAGGGCAGAGATCATCAGCAGGGATAAACTGGGTGATGAGCTTGCAATGGCTGCATTATGCTGTCCCATGACAGATCCAACCTGGACATCAGTCCTCGCAAAACCCGCTCCACATTCGCTGGCGATTTGATTCGCACAAGGCAGATAAGTTTTGGCCAATGGCTGTAAAGCGTTTTCGGCGTAGCCTGCATAGATGTCCATCACATCCTTGAGACACTGATTACAGGTGGGATGAACTGCAGCAGGAAGACTCATGCCGATAGCTGTATAATAAGGATAGAAGTCTGTAGGATTCAAGGTGTTGAGGATCGCTTCACTGAAGCAGTAATTTCCCGTACCCGAATCTTTGAGACACGTTGCACGAAACACGGCTTCGTAGGCGACTAAGCCATTGTATGCTTGCATGACCAAGGGGTTTTGACGATTGTAATCTGAGCCACAATTATCACTGTCGATGAGATCTTTGGCGATATTGGTCAACAATGGTTGACAGATGGCCAAAGGGGCACTACATGCTGCGTCCAGCGTCTGGGCAAGTAAGATGGATGATTTTTCAACGCGGATGAATGAGTATGAATTCTGGAGGAACAATGATACTGGTATGCATGACTGGAACGTTGTGTTGCTGAGAAAGGTCGAGAAGAATTTCGGGCATGAGGGATTGGTGAAATTGCTTCCTAACGAGGTGTCGAAGGCTGAAGGGAGAGACGTCGTGACCACGGTGACGGATGGTGTTGAGGTGCTGGAAACAGTTGTGGGTGGTAGAGACGAGGAATCTGCGTCTGTTGAAGATGCATCTGGGGCTTCCGAGGTACTTTCGGGTGCCTCCGTTGTACTACTTCTAGTACTAGTTGTTTCCGAGTGAGAGACCGTCGCAGTTTCGGTTTCTGACTCTGATATCGTGACTGGGACAACGTCTTGCCGACGTTGAAGAAAAGGTGTTGGTCGTGGCGGAGGACTTCGCACATCGATGTGTATTTGACCCTTTTCCGCCAGTTCTCTGAAGAAATTCGATTCATGTCCACGGGCATCGAATGTCATATCATAAGCTGCTGTTGCCCTTGCCATGGCCACCAAAATTATCATTATAGAGAGCATTATTGTAGGATGGGACTTTTGTTGTACTATGTGACGTCTTGATCTTGGCCGATAGGAAGTGTGAGAACGAATGCTGGCCATGATTGATACAGACGGCCGTCTGGGTTGATTATTTGAAAGCGAATGTGGTTGTGTGTGTTTATCTTGAGAACGAATGGACGCCCATGAGTAAATCCTCAGGGCAAAGCACCAAACCAGGCGCTGGGTTGATTCCAAGTACCAGGACCACCTTGCACACTTAATCGTCTCCAACGTCGTCGACAGGAATGAATCCTGCGGCTGCTGGGAAGACGGACTTGACGGTGGTAAATGTTGCTAAGCTGACAACAAAAGTATTCTTGAGGACGATCCTGAGCAGTCTAGAGTTTAGGGATATACATCCACGTGCTAACCCTGGACGTTGATCCTGCTGATCTGCCGAGCATCAATGGTGCTTTTTTGGACTCGGAGGGGTTTCAAGTTGGGCTTAGTGACGGAGAGTCGGGGAACCGATACGCAGGCTGTGACAAGAATGGGTTATACTTGGTCGCATTTGGTCGCAAGGTCGATCAATTCAATGTGTCAAAAGATATGTAAGAACGGGAAACTTGAGAAGGCTTTCGAGAGTGTTTGCAGCATTTGAAAATCCTCCCACCCAAAGCGGGACGTGGTTCTTTGTTCTAAAAGCGTAGAGCAGAGACCATGGCTAACCTAGCCAAAAAGTATGTGAGCGGCCATGATGCCAGGCAGCGTTAAAGCAATTCGATTCAAAGACCAAACAATCAAATGTGGATGGTTTTTAGACTTTGAAATGAAGACTCCACAAGGCGCTCCAAAGGCGACTAGAACAGCCACTGGGATAGTTTAGATAACCCCAAACGAGACAAGTCACCCACAGCTTCAGTAATCGTGGGCGCCTGTGGCGTTTCGATGGCGTCCAGGCCATTGAAGGTTCCCCAAACTTTTCCCTGGTAACTTGGTAGGATGTCAGGATTTGGATCGTGGAGATCAATCACTGGCATCACGCCAAAGAACCGACGGTCAATCAATGCTCGAGTTGGATATGTTACTTGCATAAAGCTCGTGCTCAGATGATTGTCGATCATCAATGTCAGAGAGCCGTCAGTTCCAGTCAAGCTTTGAGGAAAGACATAAAACAGCCCGCCGTCAAAAGAAAACCTAAGGAGGATTTTCAGGTACCCGCGGGACCTTCCCGCATGGAGAACACCCACGGTTACCAGAGGCCAGAGCACAGGCCAAACAAAGCTAACATGCAGGAACGACGGTTCCTTCCTTAATCCCGCATTACTGCAGCGGTTGCAGAAGTCGGGGTGCGAAGAGACTCCGCGCTTGGATTGTTAGCCATGGTAGTTCTGTAAACGAACACAGCATCGCGTTCACCTTTGTTGTAGGCGAAGTGCAAAGGATATCAACGGTGATCTCGCGTATTGACGAACTGGGCATAGGGTGTTAGGGATTGGATGTTTGAAGACGCAAGCGATGGAATTACAATTTGGCTGTGGGTGCCAAGAATCAATAGTTCGACCGCAACCAGAATCAGGGGAAGGAACTACCGTGTCCACTCATGCCCACTTGCCAAATGACAGACATTCCTGCGGCTCCTGCCTCCTGTTCCTTCCAGATGTAAGGAGTACGGGTCCTTCCCAAGCGCAAAAAGCCGGCCTCACTTCTTTGCTATCATTTTGGCTTGGAACGATCGCGCACCTCTCAAGGCCTCACAGAAACCTCGATGCGGAGAGTTCGCCAAGGGTTCATGACGTGGCGTGGGAACGCCTTCTTCCAGAGATCCGTTGGATGAAACCCTAGTCATGCTGACGGTCCAGTCCCTCGCCTCTCTCTCAGCAACATAACACGCACGAATGGCCATTGGTCAGATGTGATTTTGCATGATTACCCTCTTGACACCGCTGGCGAGGCTCTGAGCCGCTCATGTAGAAATTGGCAATAATGACACACGTGTTCGTGATTAAGAGACTGGTACAACGCCTTGCCATCCGCTGTTTGCCAGATTGCTTCCAGCCTTGCAGGTCATCGTCGTCTACTACCTGGAATTGCCTCTGGAGATTTCTGCCGTTGACGGCGTGAACGACGGCCAATGGATCGCATCAAATGCCAATTCTAGTCGAACGTGCGGCTCTCTACAAACGTTGTGGCATTCAAAAGATGACATCGCCTGACACTTTTACCACACATAATTTCCTCAACGAGGTATTTCAAAGTTGGACAAACATCAATTTCATTAATCATAATTCCACGTAAAGTCCTGGTGCCAACACACGAGCATGCTTCTCAAATGAGCAATCCAAAATAACATCAAATCAGTGTGTACACGGTGCAAGCGCACAACCCAATCAACTCCTTCTAGCTTCGCCATTCGAGGTAACTGCTTCCAGGGGAGCGTCAGCTTCATTTTCCTGCGCTCGACGCCGAGCATTCTTCTCCTGAATAGATCTCGTAAATCCCTTGTTGGCCCACCCCCCTAGTCGGCCGAAAAAAATTCGACCAGCAGGGTGTTTGTTGATGCGGTCTAGCAGGCTAGCAATCGCCAACCTCACTCTTGCATCTTCATGCCATAAGCCGAGTCCAACATAGAATAAGCCAGCATCAGACACAGGGGTCATCTCAAGTAGCTCCAAAATGCTATCATAATCCGTGCAGTACGCATCAAGGGCTAGATATATCGCCCCAGCTTCGTTCGACGTCAGACGCAGAGTCCTCAGCTTAGCCAAAGAATGATACAAATCAACATAAGGCTTCGAAGGTGTCTTTGCCAATATATTGGTCATGCTAACAGGCGAGGTCGGGGTATCAGATTCAAGCGAGTGAGCCGCAAGGTCGGAGATAAAAGAGTAGTACGACCTAGTGTTGCGCCAGCCCTCAATCCGGGCTGCCGAGGCGGCAAGTTCACGGTTCTTTGCCTCGTCGCTCGGCCATACGTAGCCATGTCCCTTCAAATTCTGACTAGACGTCTTGAGAGACATCGGACGGTCAGGACCTTTAACATTGGTGGGAGTCTCAACCTTGTCCACTTCCGTGGGAGGAATGGAGATCAGACTCGTCGCTCCGTAGACGGTCTCCTCGAATGCCGCTGCAATGCGAGTGAATTTGGTGATGTAAGCTCGGAACTTGGCTCGAATAATTGATTCTCCATGGCGCGAAGCTATGCCTCTCACAATATCGTCCATGAAAAGCGTGTCTCCAGTCGCATCGCCACCCACCATATCTTTGGGGTGGGAATGATGTTGAAAGTAGGTGGTGCCTTCGGTTGCCGGTGCAGATTCGATGCAAGAAGAGATCTTGATCCTCCCAGAGGGAAGATCACATAGGACATCCCACCACTCTGGGTGATATGAAAAAGCCGGGTTGGTAACTCCTGCAATGAAACCAGGGACTTTCAAGAGCTCGTCGATTTTGGTTAGATCTGTATAGGGAAAAGCGTGTCTGGTGAAGCCTCTCAAAACACCACCAGACACCAACGCGCAAGCAGCAAGTACCGCTTCGGCCACTTCACCCGACGGTCTGTTGTGTCCAAGGAAAATGACCCTTTTCTGCGTAAGCATGGCATTGATGAGCACGACAATAGGGTGAGTAAAAGCTCCTGATGTGGTAAGATGTGGGTGTAAAGCAAAGGGTTGGGGCTGTGAGGTGTGAGGAGTTCCAAAAGTTTGGACCAGTTTGATAAGGGAGAAATCACCCACGGTCTCTGGGGACAGAGCTGTTGGGATCTTGACCGGAATGGGAATGCCGTTGTACACAATTTTCGACTCGAATTCATGGGTATCGCGAGGCACCATGTATTTCGGTTCGGCCTTGGTAGGAGAGTCTGGCGCCTCGAGGGCTCTTCCCTGTGCCTCATCGGCCAGCCGCTGAGCAATGATCTGCTCGAATTTCTCCACAAACATGTCCTTCGCATCGCTGGCCTGCAAAATGTGTCGCTCCAGAAGAGATAATCGTGGCATCAAAGACAAATCCATGGCATTAAGAGCCTTGTACAGGAGCTCCAATGTGTCGGGAATCGGTGCTTTGAAGTAATCCTCCAAAGCTAGGAGTAGTAGAGGTTTGTATATATGCAGAAAGGAATGCCTCGTGCATATAGCCATGGCTTTCACGACGGCACCTCTTTTGACAGTACTGTCTTGCTTGGTATTGACCAAATTCAGGACATACATCAATGGTGGGCTGTCCATCGAGCCCGTGTCACTCTCATCACTGCTACTGTCTTCTTCAAGACTCTCACTCTCACTGCTTTTCGAATCACTCAATTCTCCAAGCCGTCTGAGGCGCGCCTTCGCCCTCCGCTGTCTCCTGGCCAGCTTTTCAGCCGCTTCATCCTCGCTGGAGCCCGCATCTTTGTGTAGAAAGAACATAGTCCAATCTTGCTGCCTGACATGCGTTTGATCCGGCAACATCAATTCTGCCAGCATGTTCTCATCGGGGCTTATGGCGCCAGGAAACTGATGTTCCATGATGGGCCCTCGATCGACATCAAACGATGCAACAAGGATGTATTCGACATGAGGTTCGCTCGAGTGCAGAGGGTATTGCGATCTGACGCGCTTTGTAGAACGGATAGGGGCATCTTCGAAGACGGTGGAGACTCGTCTTGAGGAATGGTGAGAATCTCTAGACGAGGGGGTGCTAGGGAACTTTGCGACGAGACCTTGTAGTGCGAAGGCCGTTGAGAGAGAGAGGATTTTTGCGAGCCGGAGTGGGAGGAGATGGATCTCGGTCTTGCATTGCGACTGACGTCTGGTTGTGTTCGATAGGTGACTGCTTCGGGCATGGATCTTGGATTGGATTCTTGTGTGGTAGAGATGGACAGTGCGGAAGTCAATGGACGATCGAGGTCGAAACTGGCGATGGAGTCGTCGGACAGGGATAATTTCAATTTCAATGACTTGGCCTCTTCTTCCTGTTCCTTTTCTCGTTGTCGTTGCAATGCCAGTTGCTTGTTCTTTTTCTCAGTCACATGTCGGTGAACGGTATGCAGCTGAAGATACGGCGCAGCGAAACCTTCGGCCATGTTGGCGTGTGCCCTCAGGGAGGGTCCCCTATTAGGTACCTGTCACACTCTAGGCGATTTTGGTGCGCACCCACACACGCAAAAGGGTTCCGAGCTTGCGCTCGGGCTTGGGCTTCTCTCCACGTGTCTCAGATAAGACCTAGCTCGAGGGTGCCGACTCGAATCGTGTACTCCGTATTGCGATTATTCAGTAGTGTCTGTCCAGTGTCCAGTCTCTAGTGTCCACAGCGCGCTTGAGCTGTAGTCTGTATGTGCCAACCAGTCAAATAAGAGGAACACCGCGTGTGATCGCCCGTGAGGAGGTTAGAGAATTGTGGGACAGGCACGACAACGAAACCGCGGGCAGGTAGTAGATCCAGAGAGTGATAAGTAGGTACATAAGAGCTGAGAGTTGACATTTGCATAGACAGACAAATGGGAAATGGGCTTGTTAAGATGGGATTCCCTCTTTATCCAGCCGTGCCAGCTCAATCCAACTCCTCACTCACACACTTCTGCCCGCAGCGTACGGAGTAGCCACAAATCAGGTAGCCAGTTCTTGCCAACATCTGGGGAAATTTCGAGCTACAGGTTATAGAGTGCAGAGGAGTCGGTAGTCCTTCCAAGGTCTAAAGCCCGAATCTGTCTCATCACGCAGTCCTGCTTACAGGCTATTATCCCCGGACTAGGAGTTGGCCCCTCGGGACACTACTGTGCGTGCAAGGTGGTGTACCTACTCCTGGCTACGCACTCCCGATTTCCGGGTGAAGCACGTCTGGCTTAGAACCGTGCACACCGTCCCGAGTCCACAAACACAGCGAAAGGACTTGGTGGAAGATAACCCCCTAGGTGCTTTGCCCCTCGTTCCACTCCACAATCCTCTTGCCCCTGAAATCGAGATGTGCACTAATATTTTAGCCGTTCGTTAGCTTTGCCTTAGCGCCAGGAGCTAGCGACATATTCGGGCTAGTGCCGGACTCGATCTCGGTCGAACTTCCAAGATATCATGGGCACGTCGTGGCACGGATGGGGAAGGAGGGACTCGGCGTCGGATTATCTCAGCCTCCGATCACTCTTGACAACGGCTTTGTTGATACACGATACGTCCGCCCTCACCAAAGACGAAGGCATACCATGTCTACTTTGACAGACAGAAGACTCATACACTTTGCGACGCCAGGATTCTGGGAATAAACAGCCACTCGGTCTCGTTCACCACTGCAGGCCCAATTTGCCTTTACTTTCGACGCCTCAAACAATTTACCACATCAACAGTTTGACCTAAGGAGCACTACATCATGGTGAGTCCGTTCATGTCCCTGCCCACGTATGGTCTGTGCTCGATACTGATAGATATGTTTCTTTGTCAACAAAGGCCTCGTACAAATCCTCGTCATTCAACTCCCCTCGCACCTCTCCTTTCCGTCGTCCTGCCTCTCCAAGTTCTCCCACCGCGATCAGCAACAGACCAAACACCCCTCCCACAAATCGGAGCGGTGCCTCACCCATGACATCGCCTTCAAAGCTCAAACACGCCTACACGGTGTCCGAGGAGGAAGAGGACGAAGAAGCAGACACCATAGCCACACCCTCAAGAACAACGACAAGCATGCAGCCTCCAGCCAGAAACTCACGGGCGCAGACCGAACCCCCTCCATCACCTACCGCCCGCCGTCTACCAGTAACCAACTCTGCAACAACTACTTCACCCTCAAAATACTCATCTCTGAGCACCAATAATCCTACAGCGCTCAATGCGCCAATGCCAGCCACCCACATACCACGCCGCAATTTCTCGTCGGGGCTGTCTCAAAACGACTCACTGTCCAAACTGCCTCCAGCCCTTCTTCAAAACCTTCGTGAATCCTTCTCCGTCCTAGACAGCAACAGCAACGGGTCCATAGACGCGGAGAGCGTTAGCGAAACCCTGCAATCTCTCGGTCTGAACGAGTCAAGCCTATCACAATTTTTCCCACCAGGCCAACCCGCTCAAGTCACCTTACCACAATATCTCACCCAACTTGCCAATTTGCTGGTCAACCTCTCCCCACAGCAGGAACTCCTCAACGCGTTTTCCGCCTTCGATGACGACGATAGCGGACAAATCGATATTGGAGATCTCAAGTCAGCACTACTTAACACGGCACCGGACCCGGGTGAGCGCGTTTTGAGCGTCAAGGACATCGAGCGGGCCATGGAAGGCTTCACAGGACGCAGGATCCTCGGCAAGAATGTCGTGGGCATAGCGGGCGTGAGAGGCCTCAACACACCGGCCCCAAAGCGGGGAGGTGACGTGTTCAGATATCAGGAGTTCGTGGCCAATCTGACTGGCGGACCCGCGTCTGCAGGGGAAGCTGCAAAGACTGTGCAAGCTCGATAAACATACCAATCTGCCAGAGGCATGCAACGAGATACCATTTTCTAATTTACGAGACCTGGGCTAGTGGATAGGCGTACTCTTTACCGGAATAGGAACAGGCACAATCATGACAGGGGAGTTGGGGAATCGCAGCGGCGAAATGAAACTATAGCCCACTCGCGGTAAATGCTATGCATATAGCCTGTAGCATTTGACAATGAATAAACAGAATGCACCAAGGAGGCTTCTTGTCCCCATATAGCCAGCCGAAGCAGTCAGTCAGTCAGTCAGTCAGTCAGTCAGTCAGTCACTTAGGCTATTTCTCTGCGCACAGAGGAACCTACCACCAAGAAGTAAGTCGTAGCAGTATTCAACATTAGCGAGTTCAGCACATACGTATGATACATACATGGCTCACCAGCAGCGAGAAGAACAGGAGACACAGTCGAACAGGACCGAACTGCAATGACGAATTGTGGTAGATATCGCATCAACAATATGAGCACTCGTCATTCATCACAATAATTAATTACCCGACTAAGCGAGCAAACAAGGAATCATGTTCCATCCGTCATGCCTCATGCCTCATGTGTCATGCGCCATTTCTGCACTCCGTACAAACTCCTCTGTACGGAGTACATAGGTACTGTAGGTATGTATGTATGTATGTAGCCTGTCATGAAGTTAGTCAGTATGTAGTGAGCGTCCTGGTTCCTGGTTCCTGGTGCCTTGTAGAATTTCAGAGGGGGACCATTGTACATATTCCCCGTATTTTACTCCGGAGTGCGTACATAATGTATGCGTTGCACTGACTGGTTGGCACGATAAAGTCAAATGTGCGCTGGCTCTCGAGACTCGAGTGTCGGATTGTGCGATCCAGGGGGAGAAAGATGAGATGCAAAGTCGCTTCTGCCCGTCCTCGCCGCCACAGACTCCGTCGACTACTGCAGGTATCTCATCTCACTAACTCGTTCTGCTACGGAGGGAATCAGAATTCGCCGGCAATTATCTTCGAAAGCGCCATAATGCCCCTTGGGTTACTAGTTAGAGGTACATACCTGCTTTTGGTCACATTACATTTGCCTCGAGATACCTAGGCATTTCTTTATTGGCACATGCTTTTACATTGAAGAATAATACATGGTAATATACAATACTCCACAGTCAAGTCATCAGGTCATATCGTAAAGGCTAGGTTGTTCCTATTGTCATCGGTCATCCTACCCCATTCGAGTAGTAATCGGAAGAAGTATATCTCCATATCCTCCTTCCTGATCACCTTGTCGACCCACTCGCGACCTTGCTCGGCAATCCGTTCTGCCTCCTTGTCGTGCGCCCTCCACCAGATGTTCTCTCCGAAGAGGGTACCATTGAGGCCAGAGAAATAGGCCAGGGTACTCCATACACCGTGTAGTCTAAGATCCTGTGGAACAAAATGGTGCCACGCTGTCAGTCTTGAATCATACCATTCGCGGAAGAGTGCTGTTTTGAATGGCAGTGAATGGGACTGAAGAAAAGGAAGAAAACGGCCACTGAAACCTGCACCGTCCAAGTCAAAGAGATATTTATATCGCCAATGAGCTTGAAAATCGGTAGGTGGGACGACGTTGAATTCATTTGCTTGGTCAGTACAGTCGTGTAGACCGATACCGCCGCAACGGGCAATATGATCGACTATGGCCGTATCCGCATTGAGACCGAGCTGTTTGACAGAGGGTCCCGGCACCGTGACGTATTTGTATTTTTTGTGATCGGCAAAGTGCGGAAGGAGAAGGGTAACAGAATCATGCGACGCTGTGGTGAGGTTATTGGTCAAATGTACAAGTCGTTGACGAGCCATACCTCTCCACGAATGATCGCCAGAAGAGACTCCTTCTGATGTCGATCCGCGCCAGAATAGCACGTTTTCTTTCTGGTCAAAGGGCAGATCAGGGAAACCTGGCACGAAATCCGGCTGATCTTGAGTGCCCTTGTCTTGAGTGGGCGAGTATTTTACTCTGTCCATGTAGTTCCATGCTGATGGATACAAAATGTCATTGTAGCCATACGCTTTAGACTGTGAGAAGACAGGCATGAGCTCCCATGATGTCTTGAAAGCGGCCGGAGAAAGATAGAAGCCATGCAAGTTTGCAAGATCTGGCTGGTGGCAGACATCCGCTGCCCCAGTCCAATTGGCGACAAATTGTCCCAGAGAGTGAGGTGCGACACAGTCATAACAGATGTGAGATTTGGAAGAAACATGAGGATGTGTTCTTGCATAAGACGATGCTGGACAACCTATAGAGCCGAAAGCCCGAAACGTATTGCGAAAGGACATATCTTGGAATACAGTTTCAGTCACTTCAGTCTCGGCTATAGGTAGCCACGTGTTTCCGGCGTCCTCCGTGGGCGCTTGACCTTGGTCAAGTAATCTTTGGAGCTCTGAGTGCGGAACGGCCACTCTGGATTCGTCATTTAGATTGAATGCAAGATCCATGTCTGGTAAATGCTGTGCGAACTTGTTGATGAGAACAGCAATACCATCAACCATCCATTTGTGCGTGGGCAGGACATTTTCTTGCACCAAGGCGATTCCACTCCGGATCGAAATACCAGATATTTCATTCCATGGGTTTGACACCATCTCCCACGTTTGCTTTCTCAGTACATGGGGAGGGATCGCTTGGAAGGGTAGGAGGTCTTTGTAGATTTGATCAAACTCGTCCACAATGAAGGCCGAATTATTTCTCGCATATTCAAACCAGACATCGAAGCCTGGAGGTGGGGCTCGGCCATATCTTTGGTGGTATCTAGTCACCGTGTCTTCAAGTGAACTGATACTGCCGACCGAGTTGACGTACTTGTCGTGGTGCAGTTTTGCGTCGTAAATAAGCATATCGATGGGATGATAATGAACATAACTTTTGACTCGCCAAATGGGGAAGACCAGAAGGCACAAGGTCAGCACCACGATAGCAAGGCGTGATCTTGGGATTGAATCCTTCTCGCCCAAGGACTGTTGTAGTCGACGGTAGTGGTACCAACCGCAGCTGACAAGCAGAAAAGCTACCGTTGAAACGGTCTTAGAAGTCGGGGGGAAAGGGTATCTATGTGACCAAATGAACTCGCAGGTGGGTATCATGGTTATTAAGACCGTAAAGTGAATAGACATATCTAGGCAACCGTACGTTGTGATCTTTGATAGTTAGCCTTGATCTGCATGGCTGTCGCTGGAGATAACACTAGAAGCACTTACACAGTGAAGAGCCGAAATGAAAAGAGCGCACAACAGGAATATGTGGAAACCAATAGCGATGAAGGTTCCGAATTCGATGGGCGGCGCAAACAATAAGAGCCAGGATCTGTACTCAGGTTTGAAAAGGTAGACGACCATGGCAACCACCGTCCATATGATCGGAACTGTCAAAAAGGTCGAACTCCAAAGGATCACACATCGCCTGGGTGATAGACCTGTGCCTTGCGATCCCGGGGACGTTTCATAGGCGATGACACTGGCAAGAAAGTCTAAAAGAAGGGCCAGGAATTGTAAAGCCGGGATAACATACTGCTCTCGTGTGACAATAGGACAGATATATGTGGAATTTGAGGAGGTCCAGAATCCTTGAGCCAGATAGCAACCGTAACACACAAAGAAAATGGGCAATACATAACGAGTGCGTGGTTTTGTAATCCACGAAGCAATCACAGTGCGATAGGCTTCATAAGCGGTGGCATCTGGTTTGTCGTTATACTTGGAAGTCATGGGCTTCTGTGATCGGAAGGCATCGTAAAGGGCGAGTAGAAAGGGCAGGAAGATCTCGACGTTGACAATGGTACATTCGGTGGCCTTTGAGATCTGCCGATAGACCTCTAGTCGTGTTGATAGCACGATGACCGCCGCAGACAGGACCGTGATGCGAACCTTTGCATCCTGTCGCTTAGGACGCTCTTGCAAGCTGTTGGGCGCATCCAGATCTAGGCCTTCGTCGGTGGAGCCATTGAGGGACGCGATATGGTCTAAGGGTACCGATGTATACCCTCCTCTTTGCTTGCATATTGCTGGGTGAAATAGCTCTGGAATGAGTCGACTTGTGGCGGGTAAGGCAAAGGAGCACGCGACAAGAGCGGCGACGAGGATATGAATGGGCCGGTCTAGAGGTGATAAGCGATTGCTGCACGTAAGGCAGGGCAGGTTATGCACGGAAGACTGACCATGAGCAGAAGAGATTGGTATAAGATATGTCAGAAGAGCAGCGCTTGTCAGCGAAACCCTAAGATCGAGTTAGAGAGCAGGGTCATTGGGGACATTGGAACGAATCGTGTAAAAGAGGGACAATTACCAGTAGCACAAAACGTCGAGGCTACCCATGGTGGTGACACCAACCGGGCGGTGCTTGTCAGCACCCTAAACGGCGATCTAGGGAACAGAATTCGACCATGCAAAGGAAAAAAGTCATGGTCGTTGACAACAGCATGCACCGGGTTTTTGGATCAACGTTGTCGAAAATCAGTAGCTGTCGACATTACAGGTGTTGATCGATGGAATTGGCAAGCGTCTGGGTGTCTTTATGGTGCGGAAATGCTGGTTGAAAAAAGTTGGTGGGATTCAGAGGAAATCTCGTCTCCCGGGCGCCTGCCTTGCGTAGGTACTTTCTAGGTTGCTCCTGCCTCAGCGCTTCTGGTGACCTGACCTTTCTGCACGACGTGGGAGTTAGATGATAGATTACTTAATTACAGTGGATCTGTGATGAAAGATAAGTTGGCAGATAAGTAGGTTGGCCAAGTCTTTTGCAAACGGCTCCATCCCGTGCTTGGTACTGTGGAATTTGGACAAGCATCTATCAGGATTCGGGATTGAGGATTCAGGATCCAGGATTCAAGTGGTGGGTTTCGCTAGAGCCCACTAGGTGCCCTCCATCGCATCGATCGGTCATGCAAGTGGCATTCTTATAAAGAAGTACTGCCTAACTTGATTGGGCTCCCATGGACGACAGAGGCAGGACTCCTGGATCTTGGGTTGATCCTTTAGACCCCACTGAAACACAAGTCTGTGCCGTGCTCCTTGTCCTCCTTCCCTACATTGCAGTGATAAACGGCTGGGGGCGACGAGAGATCAGTGCGGCACTTATTTCCGGAGAACTTGGCTTCTAAACTCTACAAGGCTTAGCACAGCCTTGTTAATCTTTCAGCCTCGTGTTGCAGCTGATCCTTCGTGTTCCTCCCAAGCCACCGCGGGCTGCTGCCACTCCTGCCGCCACTGCCATTGCCACTTCTGCTTCTCCTCACTCCCCCAAAATGGCAACTGCGCCGATAAATTTTTTGGAAGTTGGAGTCGAACTTACATAGACTTTTTCCTGGGAAAGTCCAACCACAGGTTAATTCATGATCTGGCTTAAGAGTAACTATTCTCTCAAGGACTAAGCTCAACTCTTGAGCGGAGGGTGGCCGGCGACTTCCAACATGCCTCGCAAAGCAATTGACGCCCGAATCCCAGCACTCATCCGAAATGGCATCCAGGAAAAGAAACGGAGTTTCATCGTCGTCGTTGGAGATCGGGCCAAAGATGTCATTGTCCACCTGCACTATATCATGTCAAGTGTCGACATAAAACAGAATAAGTCGGTGTTATGGGCATACAAAAAGGACCTCCTGGGCTTCACAAGTCATCGCAAGAAACGGGAGGCTAAGATCAAGAAGGAAATCAAAAGAGGCATCCGTGACGCCAATACCGACGATCCGTTTGAACTTTTCGTCACCCTCCACAATATCCGTTATGTCTACTACAAGGAGACGGAGAAGATTCTGGGGAACACATATGGCATGTGTATCTTGCAGGACTTCGAGGCCATAACTCCCAATCTTCTGGCAAGAACAGTCGAGACTGTCGAAGGAGGTGGCTTGGTACTCTTGCTTCTGAAAGGCATGAACAGTCTGAAGCAGCTCTATACCATGTCTATGGATGTGCACTCTAGATACCGTACCGAGGCTCACGATGATGTCATTGCCAGGTTCAACGAACGATTCATTCTCTCACTTGGCTCTTGCGAGTCGTGTCTTGTCGTCGACGATGAGCTGAACGTCCTTCCCATTTCCGGTGGAAAGAATGTGCAGGCATTACCACCTCCTACAACAGACGCTGAATCCTTACCCCCAAACAAAAGAGAACTTAAGGAGATCAAGGACAGTCTGGCCGACAGCAAGCCTGTCGGTCCACTGCTAGGCCTGGCAAAGACTGTTGATCAAGCTAAAGCGCTCCTTACCTTTGTTGACGCCATATCTGAAAAGACCCTCCGCAGTACTGTCACGCTGACCGCGGCCCGTGGTCGAGGTAAATCTGCCGCTCTCGGAGTCGCTGTGGCTGCCGCTGTGGCTCATGGCTACAGCAACATCTTCATCACGTCACCAAGTCCAGAAAATCTTAAAACCCTCTTCGAATTTGTGATCAAGGGTTTTGACGCACTAGACTACATGGATCATACAGACTACACCATATTACAGTCCACAAATCCAGATTACAACAAGGCCATCGTCCGCATCAACGTCCATAGACAACACAGACAAACCATACAGTACATACAACCTCAGGACGCTCACGTACTAGGACAGGCTGAGCTGGTTGTCATAGATGAAGCAGCCGCCATTCCACTTCCCCTTGTCCGAAAACTTATGGGACCATATCTTGTTTTCATGGCTTCCACCATCAACGGATATGAAGGCACTGGCCGTTCGCTTTCCCTCAAACTCATTCATCAACTACGTGAACAATCGAGGGGAGGGGCAAAGGCGAATGGCGATGATGTTGAGATAGCTGACAAGTCAACCAATAAAACAAGCAGAGATGGGCCAAAGGTCTACACCGGTGGTCGCTCATTGAGAGAAATCACCCTTAGCGAACCCATCCGGTATGCCCCGGGAGATGGTGTCGAGAAATGGTTGAACAGACTCCTGTGTCTCGACGCCACCCTGCCCAAAGCGAAAGTCAACACTCAAGGCACGCCTCATCCCTCAACATGCGAACTAGTCCATGTCAATCGCGACACCCTTTTCTCCTTCCACCCTGTGTCCGAAAAGTTTCTACAACAAATGATGGCACTTTATGTCGCCTCACACTATAAGAATTCACCGAATGATCTACAACTCATGTCCGACGCTCCAGCACATCAGCTGTTTGTCTTAATTCCGCCGATTCAAGAGGATGCCACCAAACTCCCAGAACCGTTGTGTGTCATTCAAGTAACTCTTGAAGGGCGTATCAGCAAGCAGTCAGTCATGAACAGTCTGTCTCGAGGTCAGAGGGCAGGAGGTGACTTGATCCCTTGGCTTGTCAGCCAACAGTTTCAAGACTCTGAATTTGCTGGTTTATCCGGGAGTAGAGTGGTTCGGATCGCCACGAATCCGGAATATCTCAACATGGGCTACGGTTCTCGTGCTCTTCAACTCCTAACGGATTTTTACGAGGGGAAGTTTGCGTCTCTGTCCGAGGCTGAAGATGGCTCCATTGAGGATGTTGAGCATATGCCCCGTGTTACTGACGCTGAACTTGAAGGGTCAAACCTCCTTGACGACAACATTCATGTTCGAGATATCAATAAGATGCCACCACTGTTCAGCAAACTCTCCGAACGCAAACCTGATCGCCTTGATTATCTAGGCGTATCCTATGGTCTCACTCAACCGTTGCATAAGTTCTGGAAGCGAGCTTCCTTCACGCCTGTCTATCTTCGTCAAACACCAAACGAACTGACAGGGGAGCATTCATGTGTTATGTTGCGACCACTATCAAGTAGTACTTCGACTGATTCTTCCTGGCTAAGTGCTTATGCTCAAGACTTCCATAAGCGATTTCTCACCCTCCTATCCTATCAATTCCGCACTTTTACCTCGGTCCAGTCTCTCTCAATTTCGGAATCTGCTGCTCGTGGGACCAAAGCAAGCACTCAGGAAGGGCCTCAGTATGCACCCCTCACAAAGCCTGATATTGACTCGCTCTTCTCACCATTCGATCTCGCACGACTGGATAGCTACGCTAACAACATGCTGGATTACCACGTCATCCTTGACCTTCTACCTGCTATTGCAATGCTCTACTTTACCGGTCGTCTAAAGCAACACCCCTGTAACATTACACTCTCCGGCGTACAACAAAGTATTCTCTTGGCCGTCGGTCTCCAAAGAAAAGATATGAGTGAAGTCGAGAAGGAGCTGAATCTGCCAAACAACCAACTTCTTGCCATGTTTGTCAAAGTGATGAGGAAGGTGAGCACTGCTCTCAGGGCTGTTGTGAGTCATGCAATCGAAGGAGAAGTACCAGAGAAGAGTAATGAGGACTTCATCAACGGGACGACCGAGAAGGCAGACACCCACACTCCGACCAGAGTACCGGTCCCAGCGGCTCAAGTCGCAGAATTGGGCGAAGACGAGATGGACATTGACCCAGCGTTGCGAGAAAAGCAGAAGGCACTTGTTGATGCCTTACCTCTTGAGAAGTAAGTCGCTCACCATCTTTTCTTGATCTCAAGTGCAATGAGAGAAATATCCTGCGTACCTACCCAAACCTAAAAACTAATTTACCACTTCTAGATATGCCATTCAACAGTCAGAAAATGTAAATGACGATGACGAAGCTTGGGCCGACGCAGAGCGCCAAGTTCGGGAAGCTGCTCTAGGTGGCAGTGCTATTGTCAGCGTTCCCTCCAAACATAAAAAAGAAAAGAAGCGAAAAGCTATGGAAGAGGCCAGTGCCGCTCATTCTATCACCGAAGCCGACGCCGAACTCGATTCAGAGCGAAAGACTAAAAAGAAATCACGGAAAGATAAGGATCGGAATAGTAACGGAGGCAGCGGAGAAAAGAAAGAGAAGAAGAATAGAAAATCAAAATGAGTTAGTAGGCAAATCTACCAACCAGGCTTGAAATGGACAAGATAGTTGAGACGAATCAAAGACTATTCATGATTGAAGAATTAGAGATCTAAATGAAGTACATAGCTTGACTGTTCGATTTGATATGATCATCATGCATCGCTCTGCGAATACTGCCAGTACAATCAGCACCAGCAAACATCCCAAGCAAGAATACCTCGTTTAGCAGCCCACGGTCCAAATTTTTTCTTGGGCTCTGAAACTCCAATATCGATCGCTCGCTCGCTCGCCAAACCCGCTCCCGCCAAAACCACTCTCCATCCACCCATCATCCGCCACCATAATCATCACCATTGACCGATCGAACGAACCCAAATAGCGCAAATATCCCATGCTATTCACCCAGCCCCCGTTCCCTGTTGCTAACAAATGTGAAAAATAATCGAGAGAAAGCATAAAAACAAAAAAAGTACAATCGCAAACGCAGAAAATCTTCGTAATTGAACCACCGAGGAAACCATAATAACCATGAATGAGAGAGTTTCTGCGTAGATCTGCATTTGATGAAAAGTCGAGGCGAGTGGAGATCGAAACCGATGTCGAGTTGGCCAGATGTAGGTGTCTGTGCCTGTGTCTGTCTGTGGATGTATGTCGACGCGGATGGTGTCTTTTGCTCGTGACATCGATAACAGACTTATCATGAAAGCTCTGCATCCCTTCGCCAATCGATTCAGAAGGCTGCTACTCCGTCGGTGAGTGACCTATTCACTGTCTGCACCAGGCCTGTATTCGTCACTGCTATCTCCAGCGTCGTCATCGTTTGCCTCGTTCAACGTGTAATTCTTGCGTGCCAAGGTGCCGCTGCGCCTGGGTCGGTCGCGTTTGGCGATCTTGTGCGTATCGCGAACAGTAGCAGTAGTGCTCGTGCTAGACCGAAGGACACCAGCTTTGGCCTCCCTCGGGCGTCGGTGTTTGGCTTTGGATTTGCTGTGCGTCTTCTTGGTCGGTGTGGAGTTGATTTCAAGTTCAGTGCGTGTGTTGTTTGCGATTGTGCTGGGATTGTCACATGCTGCTGAGGTTGTGGAAGGTGTGAAGGCTGGGATGCGAAGCTTGATGACGGGCTTTTTTGGTGTTGAGAGTCGAGCAGGATCCTGTGCTGGAGAGGGCTGGAAGAATGGGTGGATTCGGTCCGTTGTGGGAGCGAAAGTCACTTTCTTTTTCTGTTGGACGGGGTTCTTGTCTGTAGGCACATCAATCGATTGATGGCCGACGGTTTCCTGTCCGTCGATCTCGTTATCGGAAGCGGGATTTTCAGCCGAGTGGTCACTGGAGATCTGTGATCGGGGATTGAAGAACCAGAGATACTCGTCTACGGGAGGACGGCCATCAACATTGTCCCAGTAGCCGTGGTAGATGATTTTCTGTCTTGGGTCGTCAGGAAACGACACAGTTTCATAAGTACCATATCTCGCGACTGGGAACTTTTCAGGATACTTGATACGACTTTGGACAAACCCGACGATGAGATTGGTCTCCAATGCGGCGATGCGCTCTGCCACAGTGGAAGCTTTGGTGAAACGGTAACGGAATCCATCATGTTCATGGATATGGTACTCCGACAACTGCTCTGGATCAAAGGGTGTCGTGACAGACAGGGTGATGGCGCGAGGGTGAGCCGCTAGGTCTTCGTCTCTGAGCTTCTGGGCGACTAGAGCTGGATCCAACCAGTTGTGGTACAGGCCAGAGTTATAGAGCTGAGATAGACGGTTTCGATCTTCCAATGCTATTCCCGCGTTTCCGAGTGCAATCTTCACGTCGTTCCATTGCGTGAGGTCATGTAAAATCAGATGGCCGGCTGCAACTAGGAGCTCATTGGCTACCGGTGTCAAGAATTGCTTGACGTACATCTCTTTCTCATTCAGTGGCTCCTCCATCAATGCCACTGGCGCCGTCGCGGGAGTTGTGAGCTCATCCTGTCGATCGAGACCATTCGCAGACACAACATCGTTCTGTGAGTGATCTGTTGGCTGTGGAAACTCTTCGCCAGTTGGTTGTGACCTCGGCCCTTCGTCAAGAGCATCTGGTTCTGTTCGAGCTGACGGTTCTGATGTGGCTGTGATCTGCACTGGCAGTGGTGGTGGTGCTGCTGAAGCCTCTGACATTCTGTCTTCCTCCTCACCCGCCATTCTACCGAGGTCGGCAATCTCGTCATGTTGGCTGACGTCTTTAGAAATGGTTTTCTGCTTTTTCCTATGAGATGCCACTTGCAAGTCTTCAACGCCTGTCTCCGTCAGAGGCCGTTTGTTGGAGACCGCGCCAGTTGCTTGGGCAGTATCTACTAAGCGGAGGTCATCTTTCGACAATTTGTCCAGATTATGAGGAGTAACCTCTGTGTTGCTTGCATCAGGCAATTGGAGACCGTTAGTGGTCGCATTATCGTGATGAAGTTCTGCAAACAAGAGCGGCACCAAGTTTTGAAGGCTTTCTTTCGAACGGCGAATTTCAGCTTCCACGTCTCGAAGTTCTGTAGTGAGAGCTACTTGACTGTCGTAATCCTCCAAGGCTTCAATGCATTTCAAAAGCTCAGCTCCTCTTTCTGCTTTTTCCAAAACACTGATCAAAGTATCTTTGGCAGCATTCCCATGTTTAGAATTCTCGAATCTTGGGGACAACCCGTAGAGATCCGCCTTAGAATAGCCAGACGACTCGAAAATGTGGACTAGGTCGCTCGGTTCGGTTTCCACTAGAACTGCTTCAATAATTTCGAGCACGCGCTGCATAATAGACGTTCCATCTTTGGTGGATGTTTGAGAAATTGCTTGTGATTGATCTGGGATAGAAGACTCTTTGTCTTGGTCCATAGAATCCAAAAACGGTTCAAGATCGTTGATCTCCAAAGCAATCGCCAGGAGAAACTGTCGAGTGGCAATTTCAGTATCCATTCGTTTCGAACCGTTTTTGATTTGTGTAGCCGACTTGAATCTATACTGGAACCGGCGGAGTTGTTCGAGACTGATTGCGTAAATTTGAGCCGCGTAGAGAGAATAATAAAATAGGTCTGTTCCTGTCGGGTTCATCTTGGAGGCTTGTTTGACATGATCCCAATCTTGCTCCTCAACTTCGCGACCAATGAACTTATGGACTTGCAGCAGCAACTCATCTCCCTCACTTAGACATGTCTCAGATCTGTTACGCACCTGATCCAAGGAGAGACCTGCTTCTTCGAGTTGGCCATTCGTGATAGGAGGGAGGTTGAAGTATTTCCCACGTCCATTCTTGAACTTTTCCGGAACAAAGACTGGAACTTTGGATGGAGAAACATCCCTCTTGCGGGTTTTGGCAGATCGCCCACGATTTGAGATCTGCTCCTCTGAAATTGGACCTGGATTATAGCCCAATCGCAGAGCTTCAAACCATATTTGCTGATACTTTTCAAAAGCTCGATCTAAGAACTCTGCTCTCCGCTCGGCATCGTTGATGGAAGTTCCCAATAACGCCAACTGTCTGATATTGCGGAGCAAGGCCACTCTTGAGTTTATGTCTTTGTTGGGGACCACGGGTATAGGATTGAAGCGAGGATGATGTTTCATGCGCTGGTACGGCGAGAGGTTTGGATGAAGATGGAAGAATTCGCAATGATCGTGGCTGGAGAAATCCGTATGGATAGACGCAGATTTTGGGATTTCATATTTGCCGGACTGAAGATCCAGTTGGATTGTCTCTTGTACATTCGTCTCTGGAGCGGTTTTCTTGTTATCGTTAACTGTGCTTTTGCTGGCTGCTTGTGCGACTTCTCTTGCACCTGAAATTTCGACGGAGACAGGCTGATGTTCTTGTGTATATGGGCTTTGGCTAGTGTGTTCGTCTAGAGCGTCACCAGCGTCCGAGCTCAATGGCATAGGCGGCTGTGACCGAGGTGTGCAATTGTGACCCCTTGATTCTTGCGTAAGTTCTGCATCCAAAGTTTTCCGAGAAATATTTGGCTCTTGTGTTGTCTCTGTCAATCCAGTTAAGACTTCCAGATGTTGTGCAGGGTCAGCCATTTCAGATTTTGCAAGTGGTGTTGACTGTGCCTCTGAAATCAAACGGCAGCTATTACTCGAGGCTATCAGATCGGTACTGCAAAGAGTGTCAGATTGATCGGAGTCGTGGAGCTGTGGAAGTTGCAGGGTTCTCGCTAGATCAGGGATGGGAGCTGATTAACCTGATCATCGATGAGACACTGTGAAGAGGGCTCTTCTGCTCAGTTGTGACAAAGGCAGACCATTCGACAAATCAAAATCAGCGGGGCATGAAGAAATAACAGTCGGTTGTTCCGACGAGTAGGAGAGATTGGGGTCTTGTAGTAGCCACGAAGGAAGCTAAATCGGTCGAATACAGATACAAAAAGAAAATAAGAAAGGGAATCATGCGATCCTCGACTTCAAATCAATGCTTGAGCGAGGGAAAGGAGTACTTGGGAATGAGATAAAACTCGAGGAGCAGGGACACAGATGAAGAATGAAATTGTAAAAAAGGTCATGTGCTTGGTGAAGATCGAGTATGCAAGAGATCGGGAAGGATGAAGGAGCAAGTGATGTACAGAAGTTTTAGATTGAGAACATGCTCCGTTCGGAGTCCAATCCATGAATCTAGCCCTATGACTCCTATGCAGGACGTGGTGGCATCAAGACAGTAGTTTGATCACAATGACTGAAAGTGAATGTGGGCTTTCCCCTAAGATATTCAGAACATGTTGTGCAATCATTTAGAGTTCGTCGTGACCTGAACGTTGAGTATCTTCGACATCAAAGTCCAGTTCTGGCTCTGATGGTTCAGATTCCACCGTTTCGAAGAGCGGTGGAAGCTTGCTCTTTGAACCTTCCCCAAGCTTGATAGCGTCGATAAAGTTTTCGAGGTCCTGAACATCGTGGCTTTGAGCAGAGTAATGGCGCCACCATCCACGCTTCACATTCAATGCAATAATCTCCAGATCTGAGCTTGATCGGAGATCTAAAGTCTTCCTCAGCTTGAGAGCATCTTCGTTGTCACTAGGCACGGCATAAATTGGGATAATGTTGGCTTTTCGCTTGTTGGCTTTGTCCACAATCTCAGCCAAGCCATTCAAAGCTGATGTGGCTGATTCCGGAAATACTTCAGAGTCTTGCTTTGAAGGTAGCAAAACTAAGATACAGTTTCCAGTCTTCTGGCCCAAGCACTTGTTTTCCAAATCAACCGTGCTTGCCAAGGTCGGAAGCGGCGGCGGTGGTTCCGCAACGACAACAGGCTTTTGTTGATCTTCAACAATCGGAATGGGGGAGTCTGTAGGGAAATTATCGTCAAGAACGATTGTACCCGAACTGCCGACAAAATCCTCGAAGTCGGATGATTTGTGAGCTTCCGAGGCGCGAGAAAATTCGGCGGACGCAGAAGAGCTTGCCTTTGCCTTCTTGGCAGGCTTCGCAGATTTAGGAGGCTTGGATGTCTTGGGAGCCGGGTCGGGATTTGGCGAAGCCACTTGGCTGAAGAAGACCACTAAGGCGGACCTACTGATGTCACCATCATAAGGGATGGAGTCTCCATTACTGGGGATTAATATGACACTGGGAAACTCGGTAACACCTTGCTTTTCTGCCGTGGCCTTGTCCTTGACTTGGGCGAATGCGATGCTTCCGAGGAAGTCAACGGCTAGACTTTTGATCAGCGGACTGACCGGTTTGTCTGAAAAGACGACGGCTTTGGCAGGTGTGGATTGATCCTTAATCCAGGTATCGAACGCTGCGCCTTGCAATTTCTTGACATGGTTGGGAATTTTGTCCTTGACGGCTTCAACTATAGCTTTGGCTGTACGAGGGCCAGTGTAATCCTCAACGACGGGGCGACCGGGTTTGGAGCCAGGTTTGACAATCTTCAAGGTTGGGAAGCCTTGAACCCCCATCTGACCACAAAAGGGTTTGTTTGCTTCTTCATCACAATCGATAGCAGCGACCTTGGCAAAGCCAGCTAGATTCTTTGCGGCCTTCTCGTAGGCAGGTTTGAGATTTTGACAGTGTCCACACCATGGTGCGTAGAATTCGACAATCTTGATCCTGAGAGTCAGCAGGTGTGGGAAGAATGACGAAAGTGATCAAGACAGACCGAGGTATGGTTTGATTGTGCAATCAGAGAATCATATGTTTTTGCGTTTATCTGAAGTACTGGAGAGTCTTTTGTGTATATGGCGGCGGCGCCGAAAATGGGGTTGAAGGCACAAGCGAGCAGGATAAGAGGTATAGAGCGAGGCATTTGGAAGGATGTTTGAAGCTTTAGAGTTGTCAGGTATGAGGTGTGTCAGGGTACAAGGTGGTGGTGCAGGAATATGAGCTCCATGTACAGGTGATTTGACCACGGTTGCATTGGAGGAAGGGTGAATATTGGTGACACTGGATGGACACGGTTGGAACACTGTGGCATAATGCAGATGCGCAAGGCTGTGGTGCAAGGCTGTGCATTTCCTAATGGCGCCTAGTGTAGGTTGGTTAGTAGGTTAAATGCGGGGAAGAGTAGGCGCTACGTTCTCCGTACAAGAACGCAGGCGTGGCAGGCCACATTTTAGAGGGTGTGGTGGGTGTGCAATCCGGGCCCAGGCCTAAGGGTATGACGGTATGACGGTATGACGGTATTACGATATTATCATGACCCCAGTTATACACATCCTCCCAGTGCCTAAACCCTCAGGCGGCAGAAGTGCCTCAACTGGTGGCGTTGGTACCGTTCTCAACATCAGCATATCTTTAATTGGGGCCCCGTAAACCTTCCACTGTTAAAACAACGGATGCTCTCTACTCCTAACTCCTGGATATCAGTGCCTGGCACTGGAGGTTCCCCTTCAAGCTAAAATAGTAACAGTTGATTTCATGTCACAGCCATAGCTACAAGTCCATGTTGGAGGCCTCACATAACGCCGCTAAGCACGTAGTAGTTGAGACTGCCTATAACCAACCCACCGGTAACTATGACTAGTAAGAGGTTAATCCAGGTGCTTAATTAGGCAGTCGCAGGCCCTATCTGGTGGGCAATCTCACCACTTTGGTACCTAAATACAATACTAGCTAAACGAGTCAATTACCTCTAATTTCTAAAAAATGATAATTGCTTCATCTTCTAATGACAAAAGTGAAGTATGCTCATGCCTATCATTGACATGATCCAGATTCACATCGATATTCTATACCAAACATAATCACGGCGACAATTCATCTTGGATATCACTCAACATCGCCATCAGCCAATACTCTGGTGTGGTGATAATTTGGCCATTCCTGCACAAAGTCGGCTGTCAGCTAAATCTAAGTGGGCCATCCAGCAGCCTTGAGATTCCACCCGCTCTTAGGAGTGTCTTGACCCTGGAGCCTGGTATTCATCGCTCAATTGTCACTCACCAGTGGCCCCCAGGCAGATATGTCAGCATTGCCAGCATCCTTCGTATCGCCTTCCGACGCGGTAGGGTTGTGCCCTAGTTAAGCCAGCAGTTCGAGCGGACCATGGAACCAACTGGCCAAGCCTTCTCGGCCGTTCACCCACGCTATGCCCTATGCCCGAGAGGCGGAGAGGGGCGATTTGAAGCATCTGGTCATTTGGTCCCTTGAAGTTGCAGGCGAGCGTAAGCGCTATAATCAACTCGATTTGGAACGCGCCCCATGACGGCAACATCACGAAGTCGTTGACCTCTGTTCATTTATCTTGAACGCTTCCCTCGTCCCGTTCTTCTAACAAACAGTGGCCGCTTTGGCTTTGTTCAATTGCTGTTTTAGAATTCTTGGCCATACACTGGATGTCAGGTGAGGATGAATCGTGGTCGGTTTAAAAAGCCACATCGGAAAGTCAAGACTGGATGCATCACATGCCGGTATGTCGTTCGAGATATTCTGTCCTCAACATCATCATCATCATCTGTGTTTTTAGGATTGACATTGTCTCCTAGAAAACGTCGCATCAAATGCGATGAGGCGAAACCATCATGTCGACAATGCAGTGCTTCACTCCGAAAATGTGAGGGATATAATTCTCCTCAAGCATGGATATTCACTCCCCGACAGGCCGGGAGAAAAATCCCCACCGACGAGAGTCGTAATGATAGTTCAGTTGGCCTCAACATTGTCACTCACGTCATTTCACCTTTGCGTGTCCTAGGGGACGATGCAGATAAGCGCTCGTTTCAACACTGGGTAGAGCAGGGAGCACCTCTGTACTCTTGTTATTTCGGTATGTCTCACCGCCTCATGATTCCAAGTGTTCTGTCTCAACATCATTCAAGGCCACTCCTTCTGGACAGAAATCTTGCCCAAGCTTAGTATGGACCAACCTGCGATCAAACACCTACTCCTTGCCACGGCTGCCTTGAACGAGACGGCGCTCTCCGGGCGTGTTCTCCTCCACGAAAATCTGGTCTTTCGAAAACACTATACGAAAGCCCTGGAGACCACTCGATCGAATCCGCGGTACGAGGACGTGATACTTGCATGTCTCATGTTTGCGTGTTGTGAAATCATACAAGGCAACGTGAGGAATGCTTTGGATCATGTCTTCAGTGGCGTCGGCATCATCAATGAATGGTCCAAGTCAGTCACGAATACATCTAGAACATCGAACAAGGAGTCAGATCTCATCATGCGCACTATTGCCCCAATGTTTATCAGTTACGCACTCAAAGCACCCACTTACGGCATCAACAGTGGTTGCCTATACCCGACCGATGCCGCCTGTCGTCTGATATTAGACAACGAACTTCCAAGCTTCGGAAATATTGACTCTCTGATCTTGGCCCATCATTCACTCAGCGGGGTTGCGCATCAGGTTGCGCGTTTGCTGGACTGGAAAGAGATTTCATATTGGCGGGAATCGCCTGATAAAGCTCAGGCCCTTCTTGCACATTGGCTCACAATGTTCGATGCATTTGAGGTCAAGCTTTTGGCCGATGGCGGCCATCCTGATACAGAGGCTCATCAGCTGCTGAGAGTCATGCATACCATGCTGACAATCATGGTTAGAGCCTCAAAATCTTCTGGCGAATCAATATACAGCCAATTTGACTCGGAATTCCTATTTATAGTTCAGACATACGATGAGATCTTTCAAACGTGGTCTTCCGAAGGCATTCGGAAGGACTTTCTGGACTGTGGCAGCATAGACCTTCACTCCGGGTACATTGCGCCATTATTTTTTACCGCAACCAAATGCAGGATACCAGACGTACGTCTCGCGGCATTGCGACAACTCGGAAAGCTCAAGGTCGCTGAGAGAAACTGGACCAGTTGCACGGCGTACCGGATTGCTCATAGAATCATCAGCGTCGAAACGCAGCTTCTTCGTGGCTTCCAACAAAAATCGAGCACTCCTAAGGAGCAGGCTGGATTTTACATCGAACAATGCCTCATCCGTCCCATCGAAGCTCAAGCCATGGACGTCGGCGGGTCACACGCAGTCCTGAGCTTCACATCGTACCCTTATATGAGCTCGGTCTTAAATGGGGCAGATGCACCGCCATTAGTGACGTCAATCGTATCTCAAGAGATCATCGACCTAGGCGGTTGCGCATACAATTCACACAATCAATGGCCGCTGTGTCGAATACTTCGGATTGGCGCGTACCAAGGTGGCGCGGTACGTCCGATATCCACTCGATGCAATTGCAAGCTTGAGATGCATTCACAGGTACTTGACGAAGCGTCGTTGCCAGTGAGAAGCAAGATTTGAGACGCCACCATAGATACCCAAATTCATGATTCGGAATTGAAAATGAAATTGATTCATGGAGATGAGATGCATAGGTCGCCGTTTATACACTCCCCGAGGAAGGATAATACACTCCGAATCGTCACAGACTGACAGGATATTCCAACCTCATTAGGAAATATTACACTCAAGGGCCGTTCACCCAAGACTTGACAAAGAGACTTCAATTTGGAAAGGAGTTCAAAGACAGAGTCCTTTGACGGAAAGATGACATCCTTGACAAGAACCTCTCTACGGATTCTGGGAAAAGCCACTCCAGTCTCTATTTGGATCGGTAATAATCGTCAAAGGAACTGAGGAGTAGCCCGCAGAGGTCTTATTGACTTTCCGAAAAACAATATCACCATTATCAACTGTGACGAGATAAAGAAGACTATCTAGGTTATGCGACAACAGCCCACAATACTAATTCTTGGTCCAGATTTCTTTTAATGAGAAAAGTCAGGATATCAAAAGGAAAATTCTGGATTATACTACGGCCAAAGAGGCAGTGAAACCTGGCATATGCGAATACGAAAATAGGAAGGGCTATTCCCACCTCAATGGGTCCTCCCTTCGTAGTCTATGTCGAGAATGCCTCCGGAGTGCCCCGGCGACTCGAAAGACTCAAGCGGAGTCGTGACTCTTCTCAACAGGTGGCACTCAACTCAAGGATCGGGGGTGTTGAGAACTGCGGTGCAAGTTGTATGACCTGGAACGACTATACCTGGTGAATCATATGGAATCGTCACTTTGTCGGTCAAGATAGGTTTACAAGGGATGATCATCGAACTCCTCCACGTCGCCCACATCCCAGGCTTCCTATCCCACCTCGTTAGTGTCGCGAACGAGGATCCGGAAGAGGACGTCTACTGCAACAATCGAACAATCGACTTAACAAGCTATTCTACTTCCGTATACCCAGGGAGCGCTGCACGACCTTACTCCCAGTGATGGACATTAGCTGCTATCAACGGCGTAACCACACCAAAGTTTTGCGGTAAACCAACTACAGAAAGTGGTAACCAAATCGATGAACCAATGGCATCGCATGTTTGGCCAGCCAAGTGAGGAATCACTCACACATCTACAGAAACCTTTCGTGAGGCGGGGGTTGACAACAAGGTCTCGTCGCTGATACCATGTGAACCATGCGACTATAGTCTCTGAACTCACCGAACAGATCTCAAGACTCTTGCTGCAGGAAGAGCCCGCATAAAAGCCATTCGAGAGAGGCTCATTCAACTTGACGAACTTGAGCGAATACGGGAGGACCATTGTCAATATGCATCTCTGCGAAAGCACAATGAGCACTGAAATGGACTCAAGATAGTTCTCCCATTGATCTGATCACAGATATCTAGCACTGCTAAACCGCGACGAGAAATCCGTTGCTTTCTTGACCATATCACGTCTCTGCGTGGAATTGAGTTGCAGTCCGCCGCCGATGTCCTTTTCTCGATCAAATGCGCGTGCGCTGGGATCGTCGTCTTCTAGGGTCTTGGTCTTTTGGTGCGAGTCGTAGAGCGCAGGTCCTCGTGCCTTTTCCTGTACATCAGAGGTTGTCTTGTCAGTTATCCATACCCGAATAATACAGATGGTATCCATGTATCATCAAAAATGAAATCTCGCAACACCTGGAGTGGGGCGAGGGGGGAAGTGATAGAGAGTGAACATACATTATACTCCCTCAGCCGCCGCGCCGTGTCTTCATCATCCTTGCTCCTGCCACCTGACGCACGCTTCCCCGTGTGTTTCCCAGGCGCATCAACGATGCCCATGGCTTCTCTGCGCAGACGTTCTAATTTTTCTTCTGGCGTTTCGTGCCACGAGTCCCCTCCTCCGGCTGCTGCTGGTTGCGATGGGCCCTTGGCACCGCGCCCGGTCTGGAATTTGCGGCTCTTTAGTTTCGTCGGGTCGACTCGTTGCGACCAGTCGCCGCCTTGCGGCGCGAGGGTCATCCATTCGTCGCGTTTCGCGGGGGCAGCGGTTACGGTTGCCGTTGAGGAGGAGGACGTTGGGAGATGAGGGCCTGTTGTGGTCGAGGGGTTGTGAGAGGGTTGGGTGGATTTGGTGGAGGGGAGGCTTGGGCCGAAATCATCATCATCGTCGGAAGAGTCGCTGTTGCTGTCGCTTTCTGGGCGTGCAGATGGGGGTGATGTCGGCCGTTCGTCGAGCGGAGCAGGTGGGAGACTGGGTCCTATGACTCGCGAGCGTTTAGGCGGTGGTGGACTGGCAGCAGCGGGCTGGGGACCAGTGAAGGACGATGGCGATGAGGATGAGGACGAGGATGAGACGCTGCCATTGTTGCTGTCGTTGTCGTCATCCTCTCGTTTCCGTTTCTGCAGTTCTGGCGGCAGTTGAGGGCCGACGGGTGACATTGTCGAGGGTGGGATGGTGGATGTATCTGTCCTTTAGTGGTTTCGGTGGTGACAAGGGAAGATAGGTGGAGATATAGGACGAGAAGGTTTACAGATTGATAGTCGACGTGGAGGGACGCCGACCAGACGGTCCTAGGATGGGCAGGGGGCGGGGGTTGCGGAGCCGAGGGGCATGGCGCCCCTAAGTCAATTATGGGCTTGTAACAGACTTCTCTAGTTAATTAGTTAGGTCACTCACGGTCACTGTCTAGGGAGCACCTTACTAAGTTAGTAGGGCTTATGGGGACTCTTATGGGGAACTATCTCGTTAAAGAGGACACTAGCAGTGAGTACATTAGACCCATCCCGATGCTCTTCAACTACGGTATGTACAGTATGTACCTAGGTACCTAAGTTAGTACTAAGTGCCACCAGCAAGCAGTTCCATCAATTGCCTGTTCTGCCTGTTCTATGACACTAAAATCCCTGCCTCATTCTGTCCTATCTTGCCCTATCTTGCACTGCTTCAAAATCCCTCCCAGATGCCTCGCTTCAAAAATAACCTCAACCTCCAAAACACTGCCCTAGAACCTCCGTCCAATCACCATATAATCACATTCCAAACAAGTTTCTATGCTTGTTCGGTTACATGCAGTGTACTCATCTTGACACCTGCCTCTGCCTCGTCGCCTGCAATGTCGTCTACCAAGGCGGTAAATTCATCACAAGTATTGGCTGGAACAAGGTGAGTCTGCAGGCGCCTAGAACCCAACATCCATGCCCATCTCGCCCGTCTTAAGTTCCTTAGCTGCCTTTTTTCCCTTCCCTTAGTCGAGGCTCAAATCCATCTTCACCCATTCGGATGCCGCTCCGGAGGGGAAATGCACGGTGCTTAGCTGTGCTTTGTGGATTTTTCACTGGTTTATTTTTCTCCTGCGGCTGCTATTCGAGGCACAGCTTTATCCATATCCATCAATGGGTTGACAAAGTATAACTGGACGGCTTGTGCTGGTTCGCCTTGGTTATCATTGTTGCCCCAAGCTTGTCCGGTTGATCGCCTTTTCTTCGTCCTTCTGGCCTTGTCGCCCTGAGGTGGATTTTTGGATATTCAATCTCAGGGAAGATCATTTCTGAATTCGTGTCTTGATGCATATTCCTTGACCACTCCAATCTCTTGTGGTTTGAGAACAGCTATATCACCAGTCCTGCCCCGCCGTGACATGATCGACGTTACCAGCCTCTCTAGGCTCTCACTAACTAGTCGGTCTCACGTGCCGAGTACTGCATAATGGGTGCCATTGACGTAGCATCAGTCGTGGCATCAATTCTAGCGGCCTTCAGCAGCAGCTTGGATGTGTTGAATCGAATAAGTGGAAAGAAACGAAAGACTCGTGCACGGCGACCTCGTCCAGACGAGGAAGAAGAATGGCTTCGACGCTCGTTAACCGGCAGACCGCTGGAGATTCAAACAGAATATGATAAAAGTCGAGCAAGACATGGTCATCATTTCGAGACCGGTGATGCTCCGGCTCATTCGAGCCTTGCTCATACATTACTGGTAATGAACACGGGCTTGATCAACCTCCTCAACACGGCTCTCAGTGGAGGAGATTCCAGATCGAGAGCTACGTCCAAGAGAACACTGTACAACCTCTCGGAGACGGCTGCCATCGACACATTGACTGCTCTCGGTCAACTAAATTCCCGTCTAAGTATGCGTGTTCCAGTCAATCCAACACCTCGCGACCAGGGACACGAAGATCCAACCAAGCGTCACAGAAGGCATAAACGAGAAATCTCGTCGACCTCATCGTCAAAGCCTCCGAAACGACCACCTCCATCTCCGCTCCTCGCGAGAGGAGGCTGGGTGCGGTCCAAGAGTGGCTCATCTGTTGTTTCAGCCGCCGAAGCCAGACGAGCCCGTGATGAACTGGAAGGCAATCACAAGAGCAGGTCGACCTCGTCTTTACCAAAGTCATCCGCTTCCCAAGTCAGTCTCCTCACTAAGCCGAGAAAGGGAAAATCAAAGCGCTCGATTCCCAACGACAGCATCACTGGAGCTGCAGGACAGACGCACGAAAAACGTAGAACACTTACAACTCATGATGTGGATGTCATCCCACTACCACACAGACAGCCGAGCATGTTACTTGTCTCATCAGACTTCTTCGAGGACCCAGCCCAACAACAATACCAACACCATCAGCCACCAGAAATCCCTGTATTAGCGCCAACCCCATCTAATGCCCTTCCCTCTCGCCACACGAAATCACATATACACACGCACCCGCACATCCGACCTCACCCAAGAACATCCGGCATACGACCAACATCGACAGCAACATTCCTGTCAACAAGCACCAAGATCGGCGAGATCCCAGACTACAAACAGCTGGGGACAAACATGTATCATCAATCAAGGAGGATTCCGCCGCCGATTCCGCCTCCACTTGAGCCGCAAGCCGCGGCGAAGAAAGTAAGTAAATTCAAGTTCTGGAGGAGAGATGACAGGACGCCGGATATGGTTGTCGTTTGAGATTTTGACGTTGCTTCAACGGGGTATTTGACTGGGGCCTTTGCGGCACGGGTCGATTTTACTTGGTTCTTCATGGCCCTCGCTAGGGGATTAGAGCTGCAATGTCATCGGACCTAAACAGCACGACAGCACTTTATGAGTAACGTGACAATGATGAGAACCTTTAATACAGTTTCTTCTTGCACAAAATCAGATATCCATTCCAACATTGATTATAGACTCATACCAAGATTCCACTGTAGCATTTTTAATTCTCCTGACAGTACGGTTGAAATTCCTGCTTCTGCGTCGCTACCTCTTTAGCCATGCTGCTCAGTCTTACTGTATAGACTGTAGCTATAGAGCTAGATGTAAGTATAGTGCTCGCAACCAAGTCTTATGTCCTCTGAATTCGGCGAACTTCTGAGCCTGGAGGGGTGCCAAACGTCGTAATCCCCAGCCACAACCGAATGCGGCCATCTCGTGACCAGCACAACGCCAAGTCAGGCATATGGAGTAGACCTACTCCGTAATCAAGACTGTAATCCCTAGGTACATGACGCGCAAAAGCGCTGGACCACCGACCAGTCCCCTATCTCACCCACGCTCATCACGGTAACGTTGTATGCAAGTTCCAATGACTTGTAAAGATTGCTACCTGGCTATTTCTACGAATCAGCTCGCTGCCTCCAGCATCAGGAAGGCAACTTAGCCGGGCCTTTTTGGTCCAACGGCAGGTCAGCCGGGAAATACAAGGCTGAGTGATGGGACGAGGCTGCAGTGGCACGTTGACATGACAAGAGACCAACTGTTGGCCTGTGTGAGCCAGTATAAGCGCCTGTATGCGACTATAGGCGCTGTGGGCACAATTATAGGCAATAGTAAGCAATGGTTCGGGCACTCTCTAGGGGTTACAACTTCGCAAGGCAACCCTTTGTCGCTTTTCTGCGCTCTTTGACAGAGGCTTCTCTGTTGCACACACTCAATTTTATATAGAGAGGAGAATCTTCCTTGATTAATAGATCAGATGACAGAAAGACACGATTCGTATTCATCTTACTTGCGCGTGTTGATGCTCTCAGAACTAGATGCTCGCAAAATTGACACCAACACCACAGTGGCGAATACGACCACTACTTTACATAACTCCTCTCGAGTCTCCTCTATAGTTCCCTCCTCTGTATTTAACTGCGTTCATTATCCTATTACTATATTTAGGATATTCGTTCCAAATACACACACCTCGTTCTATTTAACATACTTTCCGAGACCTCTCTGTGATACTGCCCTCTTTCAAGGAACCCTTGGCGACTTGGGATACATGTGACAGTGTAGGACGAATCGTGACAGCTATCACCACACCTTAAACCCTCCCCTGCCAACATTTCACTTCAGGACCGTTCACACAGGGAGAATGGCGCGGTTGAGTCAGGCCTTGATCGAGCAGGCAGAATATGTCTGCATCTCATGTAACGGGCGTGATTTTGACTCGGAACAAGCGTTGCTACAGCACTGTCGAAATGCACGCTGTCATCAAGGCGAATGGTGTGAGAGATGCAAGTGGCTGTTCGTCTCTCCCACCGCCCGAGAACAGCATATTCGGAACTCGCATCGTCATTGGGTCTGTCTAGAATGCCGTGTCGACGAGCTCGACAGAGCCGATCTGCAGGCTCATATGGAAGTCGTGCACTCGATCTGCTATGACTGTCAACGTTCTTTCACAGATATAGAACAACATCGCCTTGAAGAGCATTATCAATGTCGGACGTGCAAGGAACAATTCCAGGATGAAAATCAAGTCTTGATGGTACGTTGACCCAAGAGGAAAAGGTATACCATGGTGAGAGAGACCTCTTTTATTGACGCTTCTTACAAAGCACTCCAAATGCCATATGCCTCGTCTTGAGAAATGCTATGGCTGCGACCGCATGTTCAAAAGCCCCTCGGGAATTCTCATTCACCTCGAGTCGACTGCATGTTCTTCAAACGTCACGCAGGTCGATATCGATGAATGGGCTGTCGAGTGCTATAAAAGCAATCTCTACGTAAATGGTTGGGATGACGAGCTTAGATACCGATGCCCCAGCTGTGATGACAAGTTCGCAAAAGTCAGCGGACTGCTTCAACATGTCGAAACCAGAGCGTGCTCGGAGGATTACAATGGCATTATTGAGGTATTGAGGAATTGCATTGAGTACCAAATACAAGATTCTTTGTATTACGGGCGATGAAGGACGTGGGAGATAGAACTCCGGTTGGAGGCAATTTTGTCAAGGTCGGATAATACTCTTATTTCGGTAGGCAGTCTTAAGGTGTCGTCCCTCGAGATTTACGAGCCTTTGTAAAGAGAACCTACTTCCACATTCTAGAAAATAATATACGAAGAGGAGGAAGAGGTTGGGAATAAATAACGGAGAGTTAACTAAACTGGGTAGGGGCGGAAGAAACTAAAGGCGCGATCTTAGCATTAAGGAAAGAAACCCTCCAAAAGCGGCGGGCGCCGACCCGCCCAATTTGGAGAGAAATGTCCCTGTGCCGAGTCAGCCTTGATCGTTTCGGATAAACCACGGGAATGGATTTTCCGACTCAAAAGTCATTTTCGAAGTATATTCCTTGGTTTGACGTTCTGAAATTTCATGTCCATTTACAATTTATAATAACAACTGCCTCATCTGTCGCCAGAAACGGATTCGAAGTACTGTTGTAATCAACTTCGTTGCTGGTTCGATACAGGACACCTCTATGGCTGCGGAAAGTGGCATCCCGGCACCCAAGCCTGGTGAAGGGGAGCCTATCGTTTTCTTCGACATTACTCTAGGAGGTGAGTCATTCCTGTTGATTGCTATATCAAGCCAATGAACTGGTCATTTCTGGTGGAGTGGGAGTGATGGATCTATCAAGTATTGTGTCCGTGGCTCAGAAATGTGTGGGTGTCAATGGCAAATATTATCATTGGGCTGGTTTATGCCACGGCCTCCATCAGTTATCAGGTCCAAGACTTGGGCTATCGTCAAACAGTTCTCTCTTTTCTCAAGCTATTCCTGCCTCGAGCATGAAGTCACTTCAATCCATAACTGACCCAGTTTTCTCCTTCGTCAGGCGAACCCTTGGGCCGAATCAAATTCCATCTCTTTTCAAAAACCGTTCCCAAAACCGCCGAGAACTTCCGTCAATTCTGTACCGGCGAGCACAAAGGTCCCAACGGTCGGCCTCAGGGGTACAAGAATTCAAAGTTCCACCGTGTGGTAAGTGAGACACGAGTCGTGCTCGGCCCCCATGAGGCACCTAGTGCCACCCAATCCACTAACAAACGCAATCCGAATCAGATCAAATCCTTCATGATCCAAGGCGGCGACTTCCTGCACTCGGACGGTACAGGCACGACAAGCATTTACAGCGCCAACGGGTCATTCGCCGATGAATCGTTCCAGCATAAACACACATGCGCGGGGCTCCTGTCCATGGCCAACTCCGGCCCGAATACCAATGGATGTCAGTTCTTCGTCACGTGTGCGCCGACGCCGTTCTTGGATGGCAAACATGTCATCTTTGGGCAGGTTGTGGAGGGCATGGAGGTGGTAAGGATGATTGAGGCCACGAGGACCGGTGGGCCCGGTGGCAGGGGCTCCGGAGATAGGCCTGTGCTGGATGTTAGGGTTGCCGAGTGTGGCGAGATGTGAGATGTAAGATTTGAGATTTGAGAATTGGGCATGAGTGGTGGGCGGATGGGAAAATGGAATAAATGGGAGATGTGGCTACAACGGCTTTCAATGAGATCGATTGATTGGGACATCAGGATATGTACAACATTTCCCACTACGACCGGGCGCGGCGCGTTCCTCAAGCGGCATATCTCAGGATTTCTTGTCGAACCTGGTCTGGGCTCATACTTAACTACGGCCTTCACCGTGACAGTCGACGTCGACGATCCGATCCAGACAACGTCAACAAACCATTCACTTTTGGTGTCAGAATATCTCGTCGTCGGCATCATACCCACGGTCCTCGTCGTGTTCATGGATATAACGAGGCCGTCCCCATTTGCTGCTATCAGCGACAAACCCAGCACAGACAACAAAACTATTCATTTCGCACACAACTCTAGCGGAGCAACTATTCCGTTGGGCCCGCGCGTGACAAGTCTGCCACAGATTCGCATCAATACCTTGATGATGATGATGACGACGATGGTCACCGGATACCAAATCCCTCGTCCCGCCGCCGCCGTGCCGTGCATCATGATCAGAGCCACGAGAGCAGTCCCAGCACCAACCACCATCATCAGATGCATTGTCAACATCCATATCAGTGTCGGTATCCACAGAAGTCATATCAGTCCTGGACGACCCGAACGTGCCTGTGTCGCTTGCGTCGCTAATCTCATCATGAAGGCTCACAGAAGCTGAAAGCGAATCACTCTGATCAACACCCTGGTTTGCGCCGGGATAACCCATAGCGTAGGCTTGTAGACCAGCACTCCTAGGAAGAAACGTTGACGATGACCCTACCATCAAATCCACTTCCGCTTCTGGTGCAGATACCATTGAAGACATGTCGGAAACCATGCTATCCAGACATATTGGTAACCCATGTCGTTCACGCCCCATATCACTTGCGTGTCCTTTTCCACGCAGAATCCCACGTCCGTCATCAGACGCGGCTGGCCTGCTCAACATGACACTCCCATACACCCGCAACGTAACGAGTTCTTAGCCAACGTAGGGGGAAATGGGGTTCTGTCGCCTTCACTGGCTGCCTTCTATAGCGTGTCAACGATAGAAGCTACGCTGTCAAAATACCCTGGCATAAAGCAGAAACCTGTTGCTAGAATTGAAGGATACGTACTCACGGGATATGCAAGCACAGAAGTCCAACCTAGTAGGAACTCAAGGAAGAAAAAAACCTCCACTGACCTGTGCATCAGACATGTGCAACATACGATCGACACCGCCTCATGACGATCCAGTCTGAGTCTGCAGCTCTTAGTCCTCCGGGTCATTAGGCTACCTAACTTATCTACCGAGTCACAGAAGCTCCAGAGCAGGCATGTCCATAAATGCCCTGCGTAGCAAGGCCTTGACTGGGCCAGACGAAGTCCTGGTCCCCAATAATACGCCTTCCTATGTCTTCGAGGTACAGCAGGTGATGGAACCCGGATTATCGGACAAGTACAAAAGCGGAGTCCTTGGGGAGCACTTTCCCTCCGATCGTTCGAAAGGGGAATTCCTGATACTGTAGGAGTCTAGATGAAGGGTCGGTGGAAGCAACTGTAGGACATTGGGGGTGGAGATGTAGTTAGTGTTTGATCAGCCGCCTGCAACGCAAACAAGGTGCGGCGTTGTCATGATTTCCCTTCCTTCTAGAGGAGGCCTGAGTGCAGTCTTGACCTTTTCAGGGACTTCTTAGTTGTGTTAAAGTTGTTGCAGTATAGGCATGAAAAACCGGCTGGGTAAAAGTGTTGCAACTTGTGGAATTATAATCTAATTCAATTACAGTCAAGAGGCACCTGTAGGCAGTACCAGATTTGACCTGTTGTAGCGTGGACGTGGACGGGCAGGGTCCTTTACTGGGCTGATATATAGGCGGTAGAGAAGGTATAGAACTGATCAGCTAAATCTTAGCACCGTTATTTTCCCGTATAGTCAACCTCTCTTATTGACTAATAATGACTAACTTTTGATTTTGAGATGCAAATTAATAGCAAAACTCATTATAACGAACGTACTGTTTCTCGTCGCTTGAATCTCCACCTTTCTCAAGAGCGAAACTAATCCTCTTCCCCTTCAAGTATTCGCTAGCTCCCCGAGACTCAAATATCATTTCCCCAAACATTCTGTTAGTCTTAGCCACTAGTGACCTTCCCGCTCAGGGATACGTTGCATCCAGAATAGGTATGATACCCAGAGCAGACTACGCTGTTTGACTCTGAGAGAGCTAAAATTAGAGATCAGCAAATAGTCACAGTCTCCAAAGATCCTAATCATTCTTGAACTTACCTTGATTGAATTGGAGAGCGTCATCGTTGAGCTAACAGAGATTTTAGTTAGACCCAACTGGAAAGTCGGCCTCACGGGCTCTCATAACGTTATCATTTAGTTGAGGAGCGTTGGCATTGAAGCGCTTATTCATTTGAGGAGCCTCATCTTCGATTTGGGGAGAACTTCGTTCGATCCAATTGGGAAATCGGCCTGAGCGGCTCTCTTAATGTTATCGTTAAGTTGAGGAGCGTTGGCATTGAAGCGTTTATTTATTTGAGGAGCCACATCGTTAAGCTGCGGAGCGTTGGCATTGAGACGCTTGTTTATTTGAGGAGCCACATCATTAAGCTGCGGAGCGTTGGCATTGAAGCGCTTGTTGATTTGAGGAGCCACATCATTAATCTGAGGAGCGTTGGCAGAATCCTCAGTGTCCTTGACTGTTCGGGTGTTGAGGTTTCCTGGCTTCCAAGGATCTGGGATCGGCACCCAACCAGGAGCGCTTCCAGAATCCTCAGTGTTCGTAACTGTTCGGGCTTTGAGGCCACCTGAATGAGGACTATTCACCTCTGGATCATTGCTAGTTGTCAACTTTGGGGCCTCGGTCAGTGAATCCCTCGCCAGGAGGCCACCAGGGTAAGGCGGTGGGATTGGAAAAGGCCCGATGATTTCCGGATCGCTGCTTGTCAACTTTGCGTCCTCAAGTAGCGGGTTCCTGGTCACCAATCCGTGGGGAGGTAGAATCGGAACCCAATCCTCTGCAGCTGTAAGCTTGGTGTTTCGTGTGGTGAGTTGAGGATCAGCATCGAGCCAATACTCCGGAGCCGTAAGCTTGGTGTCTCGTGTGGTGAGTTGAGGCTCAGTAGCGGTACGAGGAGTATCCGGGTTCAAAGGAAACCAACCAGGAGCAGTAAGCTTGGTGTCTCGTGTGGTGAGTTGAGGATCAGCATCGAGCCAAACCCCGGAGCTGTAAGCTTGGTATCTCGTGTGGTGAGTTGAGGATCAGTAGCGGTACGAGGAGTATCCGGGTTCAAAGGATACCACCCAGGAGCAGTATCGGTAGTGGTAAGTGGTCGAGCGAGGACCGGGCTCAGAACTCCTGACACGATTGTCAAGGAGGCAATGACTGTCGTTTTCATTGTAGGCATATTGTTAATGTGTAAGCTTGAGAGCTGTTTTGATGATGCCTGGATTGAGTGATGAGAAAAGATGATGGATGAGCTGTGTGATGGATTGTAGTTCAAGCGAGGATCGAGAGGGTTTATATCCCCTTTCCCTTTACTCTTCAGCTACCATAAGCATAGACTTGTCAAAGCCTCAATTGCCTCAATAGTCATTGTGTAGGTATGCTGAAGAATTGTAACATCAAGATATTTTTTTGTTGGTATGCTGAAGAGTTGTAACATCGAGATACTACCCTCCATGGACAATGGACTATTGAACTCACAAAGAACTCGGTATTGAACCTTGAATTTTGTCCTCAACCAGTGAAGGTCGTTTCTCCTGGGGGCTTACGTACTTCGTGCTGAGGGTTCTGCGCTAACAGTACCATCCAAACGGTTTGAACAAGAGACCTAAGCTTTCTATCACCCAACTTGGCTTTCTGGGCTTGCGAGAGGATCTTCCTTGCATCGTACCGGATAACCTGCGTGACCTTTCGAACTTCGTTAGCGCAGAGCATTCCGTTCCACGTAAGAGGAGGCGTATCTTCCTGATCCATTAAACTGTGAGTACCATGTCGGCGATCATAAGTCTTCGTAGCCCAATGGAGTATTTGCTGCAGGCTTGCGCGTGACTAGTATCAATCAGGTGTTTCCACGGAATGCACAGCATAGTGCTATTTTCCTGATATCCATTCTCGAATAATGCTCGAGTGTATATTGGTGACGCGTCCGCCTAAGAACGGATGAAAGGATGTCACCGTACCATGTAGTGATACATTAGAGTGTTGGTTAGGCTTTTAAATGTATGGAGAAGGACTTTCTCACCACAAACTGTTGTTGGCGTTGAGAAATCGCTGAGATAGACTTTCGTGATCCGCTCAATTAGGTTAGTCTACCAACGTGACCTCCGCATCCGAAACTAAGCGAGATCCAAGCGATACGATGACGATGACGTCTGTCACCCACGAGTCTGGATCCGAGGCTCTCAGACCACATGGAGGTCTGCGTGGTAGGTATGTACTGATTAAGTCGCTCTACCAGATTCAAATACCTCACCCTGTATTCTGGGGATCTAGCTCTTCTCAAAATTCTTACCATATGCATCTACCAGGATTAAAAATAGTGTCCCCAAGTAATGGGCACGATCTTGCTTGGTCCCTATACTCCACAACCTAGGTACCACTCGTCAAAACAAGGGGAACCAGGAACCAGGAACCAGCAGCGAGAAACTGGTCAGTGGGTCCCAGAATTGATTTCGACCGAGTTTTTCCAATTTTAGCGATTAGGTTAAGAATTGCAGAATAGAATGGGACCGCCAGGACGAGGGTAAGTGGGAGGGTGAGAAGAAAGGTGAGTAGAGGTGAGAGGGGGGTGAGTCGTGAAGAAGTAGTTTTAAAAGCGGCACGCTCGTGGTGAGCGCCCACGTGAGCTGCGAGCAGTTTTTACATTGCTTGAGCTGCCAAGGTTGCAAAGTCACGTTGTTGTGGCTGGTACGCTTGGTGGGTGGCTGTCATGCTACTTGAGTCCAACGTACCTAGATACTCCGTATTTTCACCAACTGCCAAGGAGAAACCAGAGTCATCCAAACACATGAGTTGAACCCCTGTCAGCCCGCTATCCTCTAACATCAATTGAATACTCCTAATGGCTAAGTGGCGGGGACAACCTTTCGAAGATTAGGGGCCAGCGCATGGAGGACCTACATCGCTTCCCAGAGTATATTTGGATCTGATCGGACAATATTTAGTACTAACGGGCAGCCTTTTGTCTTGCTCTGGTAAGATGCACCCCTCTTGTAATCTGTGCGAATGTGCCATCTCGCAGTTGTGCCACAATGTCTGGCATTGAGATTATAGCGATTGCTGCCAGCGTCATCCAGAGTGCTGATCTCGGTGGGAAGTTGTCCGTCAATTGTTTCACTTCTCACGCAAGATCAAAAACGCCGACAAAAGCATCGATGTCATATCGAAAGATACTGCCGCTACGGGGGCGGTCCTCCAGCAACTTGGGAACGAGCTGAAAAGGGGCCAAGAACTCGGGCTCTGTTCCCAAAGAGGCTGGCAGCTTCATCCAACCCAGAAGACCAATTCATGCCTTTAAGTGAGGACCTAACAGGAAGGAGGAGGAGGACCATAGACTGGTCGTTTTCGGCGGCGATAGCGGAAGCAGCCTCTAGTGGAGATACGGTTGAACAAACAACCTCAGCACGCTCCTCATTCGCACAATCAGACAAAAGTTAAAGATACAGTGTTTTGCAGTCGCAAGACGAGGTTGAGTGCAGAGAGCATGATGAATTAAATATCGATTGCGATCTTTATTGTCTTTGTGAAGGAACAGAGGATGCCTGCAGCTTGTACAGCTCAAGCACCAGGAAACCCCAAGGTCAACAAGAGCAGCAGAAGCAGCAACAGCAGAACGCCAACCCCCACCTGCCCACGCACGCGGTATGGACAAGTCCACAGGAAAGCCTTGACCCAGTATCGCCATGGAACCCAGGACATGTGGGTGGCAACGAAACCCACCAGACACCGAAGGGAAAAGGAAATGAGAATGGCGAGACGACCATCGCTTCCAGACTTGGTAACGCCCTCGTTGAAGATGCGGCCGATGGACGCAGGGTGATAATGGACTTGCTGCTACGGTGGACAACTATCTCCAAATGCGAAATTCAGGTTCACGTGTGAGGTCAGCTTTTGTGTTGCTTGCAGGATTCCCTTTCTAAGATACCATGGTACCTTGGGGTTCTGTGTCCAGGCTTGCACGAGGGTTAATCCCCAACTTTCGTAACGCTGGCTGTCGCGTTTCTATTCTATTCCGTTATGGGCGTGGTAGGCCTACCAAAGATGAAGAAGCCGAGGATTCAGGATTGGCCTATCTGCAAAAGGTGTCAGTCATCTTGAAGTGGCCTCGTTCTTCAAATTAACAATTGCCAGTCCATATAGCAGGGGTTGCTGCACAGCGAGACACAGGCGGAGTGTGAAATCGCTAGGGCAAACCTGGCCCGCAGCAGTTCAAGCTCACAAGTCGTAGGAATAACCTTTCCATATCCTAGGCTCTTGATTCGTAAAAGTCAGTGCAAAAGCAGCAGTAGACATCGTCCCGCGTGCGTCGCAACCTCAAAGCAAAGGAACAAAGGGATGTGTAGAAATGATAATCATGGTTTCTATTGCTGCTGGCACGTGTGCTTGCCTGGATATAGTATATACATCTACACCTGTAACCATATCAATGCTCTCTAACCTGTTAAGTAATCTTTCAAAATTGCCGCCGCTTGCTTCTGTGATCGTGCCCATACCTAAAAGGCCGCAAGATGTCCGTCCAGTCCAATGTGGTTTGCCCGAAGGGGTAAAAACGTTCCCAAAAAGATCATGTATCTCATAAAATCAATAAAGAGATGAAAGTCATACAATTCGTAAAAACCCTGACAAGAGACCAGCGTAACGCTCGCTCTGCGAGATGTAATCTTGGTCATTTTATTCTCCGAAACCCCGTGGTGAGTGACCGCCACCTTATCAAAAAAATTTTCCTCGATCGCTCATCAATCGTGACGTTTGTTTGCTCTAGCGTTCATCCGCAGCACGCTTACCTACGGTCCCTCTTTTCGCGATATGTCGATGCACAAGACGATGTCCGAGGAGATGGCTTGCCTTGTCCGCAGCACGTTTCTGCATGTTTTTCTCAGTTTCGAGTGATGCACTGCGCTTGAGGGATTCCGTGTCAAGAAGTGGGGCTGCAATGTCGACCTCTGCGAGAGGACTTGCGTCCCGCTTTCGTCTCTCGTCGTTGTCGAAATACCCGGTGGGTAGCGCGGTGATGGTGTAGTAGATACCATTCTTTTCGCCAAAACCGGCGCCAAAATTGCCGTTGTTGACGTTGTCGTTGCTTGACCCGGTCGCTACCGCAGCCGGTGCAGGAGTTGTTGTTGCGGCTGGCGCTGCTGGTGCCACGGTTTGTGGTGCGGCGGCTGGGACATCTGCATTCGTCGCTGCTGGCAAGGGAACCGCGGAAGAGCTAGGCACGGCAGCATTAGGGATGGCACCGGCGGACGATGCAGCTGGAATGGCGGCAATGGGACCGCTCGAGGTGGTGGCGATAGGAGCAACAGCGTTGTTGAATGCACCTGCACTAGACGCCACGGCTGAGACGGTGGGAACGCTGGACTCAACAGCAGCGAAGTTAGCTTTGCCACCCCAAGATCTAGTGTACCGTCCGCCACCTCCTCCCCAGGCATTTCCGGCCTCAGAAGTTTGTGTCTGGCCAACACTTTGGTCGCCATAGCCTGGTGCTGAAGAAGGCAGCGGTACCACTCCACCTGAGATAGTTGGCACGATGGAATTGACGCCCGGTCCTTGACTTGGCACTCCGGGTTGAGGTTTGCTACCTCCGCTTCCGCTCTGGTATACCTTGAGGGAGTTGACGGACCAAAAGGCGTCCTTGAATGCTGCAGGATTATCGCGGACGAATTGTTGACATGTAGAAGCCTTGGATGAGCAAACTGGATCCGTGGACCATACATTGCCAGCCCAGTCACCGCAGAACGTCGTGTCAAACACAATCTGATTGTTCATAAAGAAATTGTCCACGTCACAACCTCCTGTGAAACTGCCGGATGGTTGACCCCAGCCGCTGGGCTCAGGATTACCAGAGGAGATATCACTTGGGATGCCACCACGAGGGAAGAACCAAATCGAGATATGGTCTGAAGTCCATTCTGTGGCAAAAACACCACCTTGAATGGCATTGAACCCAGTACCGTAAGAAGCTTTGTTCGGTGAGTGAATCTGACATCCGGCGTTCGTCGCTTGACCCGATGCCGCAACATCACAATTGGGTGTGGTTATTTGACCATCAAACAGACCGTTGCTCACAATCGAACATCCAGGTCCAGTATGCAAGGCCATAGAGTTTCCAGTCTGCGAGTTTACACCCTCGATAATATCGATTTCCCCTGATTTAGGCCAATTGGGTCCGACAGTCCAAAACGCAGGCCATGTTCCACAAATTCCGCCAGGCATATGTGAAAGGTCGAGAATGATAAGGCCATGGGTGTAGGATTTCTTACTTGTGATCCGTACACTTTGACGTCCAGAACCCGAGGCAACGTTTGTGTAGTCGACACCCATATAAATGGCTCCATTGTTCGTGTTAATCAATCCTGCAGATTGAGCTGCAGACTGGCCGATATATGAGACGTATCCATGTGTTGGGTCAGGTGCCTGTTTCACAAATGGTCAGTAAATGCTTCTTCTTTCAAAAGTCTGGGTATAAGGGGAACTCACTGTAAAAAAATCAAACATGGAGAAAAATTTGTCTGTACTGTAGTCATCCTCCAGCACGTAACCAGACGCACTGGAAGACACCAGCGTCGCTGAAGCGACAACAAGGAAGAATGCAGACGACAGGGATGCTAACATCTTGACGACGGCTGTGGTTTCTTGGTCGAATCCGATGATGTGTGATGTAGAGGTGGCGAGCACAAAGATTTGCTTCGACAATAGGAAGTGGTTGAGTAAAAGAGTGACCGCTAGGGGTTGCCGGAATGTATCCAGATGCAGAAGCGAGGAGTTGGGCTTGTGCTCAAAGGGAATGGACGCAGAGATATGCTCAGCAATATCAGACAAAGGAATGAACGGAATGAAAGACGATTGTTCAACCAGCACCGACCAAAAGTCGAAAGCGACAAAGAAAAAAAAAGGTCACTGTACCCAATGTCCCCATCTTCGAGCAGAGCATTCGAAGGGTAGATATGTATACAGGAAAAATGTATGTAGTCGCCAACCCACTATGGGGCCGACCCGCCGAGGATTCCGGATAAGGGGTGTAGGGGTCAAGGAAAACTATACACGAGGTCTGATAGGTAGGGTTGAGTCCGCTGCCCAGATAGGACAACTGGACTGTGGTGGAAGGTCATATTGGCGAGATCCACTTCCAGCATCTGGGCTGGGAATTGAAGTCTGTGAGCCACACCGGCAGCTGCAGCTACTGATGAGATGTGCCTGCGCATGACATACCGTATAGCTGACGCGTTGATGGAAATCTGCTATAGGCCCGGACGCGCGAAAGTAAGGGGTTACTTGGACGGCGGGGTTTCCTAACTTGGCGTTATGCGGGCCAAGTGACGGAGGAGAGGACAGTCCTTAGCAAAGATATCACTCGGTGATTTTGCAATCATCGTATGCTCACTGGATCTTCAGTGATGGATCAAGGCATAAAGTCTCCCCTCTTGCAATCTCATCTCTTACCAGGCATGGGTAGGTTGTCCATGTGTTAGGCATTGAAGAATTTTCGAAGAACGCTTCAAAGGTGGATATGGGTAGCTGTCAACGCGTGAAACTGGAGTGGCTGAAGTCCACAAAGATGAAACGAGGGGCAGATGTACAATGGCACATGAACGGCTCATCTTTTCCGTTGATAGGCCAAAGGCGATGAACCTCGAATGTGCGGTAACAAGAAATAAGAAAAGTAGGGGTTGTCTATCAATGTCAAAGAAGACCAATGGGCGATGAGAGCGGCAATGTCACGTGGAAGGCTAGGAGTCTCCCAAGGCCCGACGCGTTTCGGAATTCGGCGAGACCTGATGGAGCCAATCACCATGTGGGTGTGGTACACCCCGAGTCTACAATCCAGCCCCTTTAAAGAATGCAACCAATTTATAGAGCCAGGTGACGAACGTTACAGATGAGTGATCAAGTGAATATCACAGATTATCTATCAGCTATACACAAACTGGACAGAACAGTCGAGATGAACCATCTTCCATCTGTCCAGGCACTAAGCATCTTTGATGATACAAATGTCGACAAGAGAAAATCACTATGGGTCCAAGCTCCTCAGAAGGTTCACTGGACATTTCATCCTCGGGTGGATCTTCTGAGCTGACATCAACTGTGGCTTTGCCTTTACCACGGGATCCATTATCCTCATCCGCGATCTCGCTCGGTTGAGCGCGCTTTCGTCGTAACGATCTCGCTACTTCCATCTTTCGCCAATCGTCCCAGACTTTGGTACTCATCCCTGGACCCCATACACGTCGACGACAAAGTTCGCATACTTGACCTCTTGGCCGCCAGCCTCTTTGTCTGAGAGCCGTTACTGCATCAAGACTTACAAAAACGTCTTTGTCCAACATTGAGTTCGACAGTGAAAGAAGTGATTCTTCGTATGCATACGCCGAGAATATGGATTTGATTACGTTGCGAAGTTCCGACAATGAAGGGCTTGCTTCGGCGGCGTGAGTCAGGAATGCTCGTAGAATTCGGAGAAACATCATGTCACGGGCTCCCGAGGTTTCCCGAATTGAAGTCGTACTTGCTAACAATGCTGTGAAGACTTGCTGAATGGTGTTTCGAAGTGATGTGTTAATCGTACTGTCCTCGTCGTTGTGTTCGTTTGCTGAATATGTAGAAAAATCGCGAGCAATCCCAACCACGGAGATGATGATATCAAGCCATAGGCTTTCTTCGAAGGAGAGAGCTCGATTGGCACTGACTGATCGTCGGGGGACTTGGCAACACCAGCAGCCTTTGGAGCATTTTTCATCTGTTCTTGGCAAAGCCAAATGCCGACAAGGGAATATTTGTCTATAGCCTCGAGCAATCCGTCACTGGAGTGTCTGATCGAAGCGTTGTCTTCACTATTGGCTGAGCTTGGTGTCAATGATCGAAGAGCTGAACCTAGAAAGGCCAGGTGTTTTGTCAGGCGTTGCATGGCTTCCTTGACATGGCCTTGCCGTACTTGTAGAATTACGGCCGCATCAATAATGCCATTTTCCTCGATTGCTGGTAGAACTTCTTCAAGACGTAGATCGCCTTCCTGAATGTGCTCGATATATTCTCGAACATGCGATGGTTCGAATTGGCACAAGAGTCGAACGTAGAGTTCCTTTGTCTCGTTTGGATATGCCTTTTTTCGCGTAGGTTGGCCTCCTGTTTCAAACAATGTCTTCAGATATTCAAACTGACTGAACTCATCTGCATTCAGGACGGCGAGGAACGTTGGATGCATGTCTGAAGCTACTTCGTCAATTGTTAACGCAGTCTTTTGAACATCAATATCAACAAGGTCAAGAGCATGTTCTTCAATCTTCTTCCTGACCTCTTTACGTTGTTGTTCCAGTAGGAGAGATCGTGGTCTTAAGCATTCCAAGATTACTGCAAATACCTCTTCTTGATCCTCCTTGTCCACGAAGTAGGTGTGGATGAGATCAGAAAACTGATGTTCCTGCTTGTATACTGCTTTGAGTACTCTGTGGAAACGTGCTTCCTGGAGTAAAGGTACCAATGCGAGTATGTTTGGCGGTTGGAAAATGGACAGTAAATACTCCACACTAAGTTGGGCATCTTCTCGCATTTCTTCGTCAGGATAGCGGCAAAGACGAGTGAAAATCTCTTGAAGAACGCTGCCAGAAAGCATCATATGTTGTGGATATTTCGCGAGGTTGCGAGCCACAAACATATCCAGATATATGGTTTCCTCTGTGTCAAAACCGGTCGACATGATATCCAACAATATACGCGCAATATACTGCCGTGTATATGTACGACTGGATTGTGCTTGCTCCAACACATCATCATCGTCGGCAGAATTTAGAAAACTGTCCTCAAACGCCTCGTTTAGTGCCGCAATGAAATTCGATGCATCAAAGTGCAGCACTCTAGTCAACGCGACAAACGAATCTGCTGTCGATTTGTTGCGATTAGGTTTGCTCGTCTCAGAAGCGCCATTGACAGAGGGAACCCCGGAGAAGAAATAGTCATAAACCTGAGACTTTGCTTCTCTAGCAACTTCATCGTCCATGTCATCTCCTGTTGGATAGACACGGGTTGTGAGTATAAAGGAAATGTACGGGAAGAGCTTTTGTGCTAAAGCATATCGGTCGCCAGCGTTCAATCCTTTCTGGGCAAGTCCTTCTGACATATCTGCAAAGCCGAGCAAGAGTGTGATGGGTGTCGTATAGTCTCGTAATGCAGTGGTCCAAACATAGATATAAGCATCGTAAAGGTTATAGCGTTTGCATAAGGTTGTGACTTGATCAAGATCCATTGTAGACGTGTCGAGCATGCAAATGATCTCCTCTAGGGTCGATGGGGTATGAGTGGTGACAAAATGGCTGATCAAAGTCTTTAGTGCGGGTGGAGGAAGAGAAGTTATGGTCCGGTCAAGTATGTAGGGTTCCAAAACATCGATGAACAGAGGCCCTGTGTCGTGATCGTCATACCAGGAGAAGATTTCATCGAACAAAAAATCGCGGTCTTGCATGATAAGGCAGGCTTTTATACAAGCATCTGCCAGCTCGACCATCTGGGGCTTCTCGATTGGTTCATTTCCAGCGTGTTGATTCTTGCCAAAGGCATATCTCAGAGAAGCGCTGATCATTTCGAAGAGTCGTTCACTAACTGTCTCGAATCGAACATTGTCATCTTCGGGTAGACCAATTGTCGCCTTTTCTCCTTGGCCGATATAATACTTCGTTGCGAGACGAATCGCGCCTATGAAGTCGCCCACATTCATCAAAGCAATAAGACGATCTGCCCAATTTGTCAATGCGCCAGTCCATACGTCGCTCGATCCGAGTAGAAACAGCCTTCCTTTGTAAGCGCGGAAGCTCATATGAAATGCATCGGCAACAACCCCGTGCATCGAGGAGTCTTCTTCGTCTAGTTGCTCAATGATTGTGATTAATTGTTGCGAATACAAGTCGACATGATAGACGTTCTTTTTCAGCAAGTCAAACGCTTCGGTCACATGCATTGAAATATCTTCAACAATAAGAAGCTGCTGAGTAATGGTAAGAACGGCTAGAACTGATTTGTTCAACCATTGGACTGCAACAATCGCCTCTTCTGATTGGAATCGACTGCGCGCAAGGAATTGCAACTCTGGGGGCTTGTCTTTGTCCGTATCATTCTCGGGTTCAACTTCGTGGACCTCAAGAACAGTCAAAATATTGGACCAAGCGTATACTAATTTAGTTTTGGAGACCTGGGTGTCCGACTTGAGCTTGATGGCAGGGAACCAGGCGAGCGCAGCAGTCATAGCACTGTGGGCAGCGACTTCTTTCGGACGCGCAGCTTTGTGTTGAGTTTGTGCAATGGGAGTTGTGGAGACGATGACCAATAGATACGGGGTTAACATAGCGACCAGGCCGAGGCCATCAGTCTTCTGCTCAATGTTACCCAGTGGCAACGGCGAGAATGCAAGGACAGAGCTCTTCTTCAGAGGTTTGGTATTACGAGAGACCAATTCGGGATATCTGCCCAGGATGCGGGTAGTTCGCACAACTCGACCGACGGCGCCCATTCCTCTAGTCGCCAGATGAGAGAAGGCCATGCCTTTATCATCGGCGGACACCAAAGCAGTGTGTCTGTAGCCAAGGAAACCGATATGAGGAATGATGCTACCCTCAATATGGCCATCCCCACGTCTGGCCTGAGCCTGAGAGTTGTCTATGGGCGGAATATGTAGAAACGGTCTGGCAGGGCGAGCAAGTTCCCACGTAAAGATATGACCGCTTGCATGACCTACAGCGATTGTTGTCTGGTCTGCGGAGATGGCGATTGATGTTACAGCGCCACTTTCGGCGGATTTTGTCCCACTTCCCACAATGGCCTTGTGATTCTGTTGATGATCGAATACCAGTACGAGGCCCTTGGAAGTGCCAACCACAAGCTGATCGGCGGCGGCAAGGCACGTCGGAGTCCCAAAATTTCGCTTCCCCAACTCAGAGAATATCTGCCCAGAAATCTTTCTGAATTTGTTCCATCTGATGACATCCCATGGTGTAGTCGACTCGTCGGTTTCGGAAGGAGGTGGATGTGTAAAGCTCGCGACCGAGGTTTGGCGAGAATGTCTTCCTAGGAAGGCCGGCGAAGCAGATCGTAGAGGAGATAGCTGGGAGCTAGAGAGGCGAGATTGGAAGCGGATATCGAAAGGACGGTGGACGGAGGAAGGACTCCCTCGGCGAGCAGGGCTTCTTAAGGAGGCGCTCTCGCTACGCGGGGAAGAAAGGAGTGACCCTTGAGCAGAAGGAGTATCGTCCGGGTTGGAGAAAGAATCATCGACGCTATGATCAATATGTTGGAGCGGAGGAATTGTCGAATCGTCGAGACCGTTTGCTAGGTCTTGATTGCTTTCAGGTGCGTCCGAAGTAACGTCTTGTAAAGGTTGCTCAGAGTTCTGGTGTTCCTGTAAGCTCTTTGGTTCTGATTGATCTGGGGTGGAGGGGCCTATAGTAGGAATTATATCGGGAATGTCATCATGAGCGGTTTCGTCGAGGGCATCATGGAGGCCACCATTTTGAAGTCGGTGATGGCTCGAAGGAGAAGATTGTTCCTGCTCGCGGAGGATATTCTCGCCCTCATCTGGGGTCGAGTTCATCGAGCTAAGACGGTCACAATCATTGCATCGGAGAGAGACACACGGTAGGTTCCTAGGGGAACGGTGTCACACAGGCTGGAAAGTATTGGGAGTCGATACTACCGGAGCACTCAAGTGGAAGGTTGTGGATTGCTAGCAGGTGAACCGATGGCTAGTGAGGACGAAATTTATCGGTATGGGAATGTAGTATGCGCCTGTTGCTTTGTGGAGACTTCATAGATATGCTGTTGGAGGAAATCTGTTGTGTCGTTATACATACAACATGTGGTACTGTCTTCTTGGGAGTCGCGGCCTGTGGGCTTGCGCAGTGCCAATCATGTGATCAGCATGTCAGCCTGGTGGGCATGGGCTTCTGCGTGGCTTCTGCTATGGGCATGCCATTCTGACAGTTTGACTGCACCGTAGCATCTCTACTGCGGAACTTAAAGTATCGCGAGTAGTCCGGGGTTTCCACGTTTCCGTCACGTGCTTATGTAAGGCACCAAATGGTTGGTGTTCGACAATTCACCACACTTGGAATCACCATAGTTGATATCATCCTTCATCAGAAAGGGACGAAGATCATCACGCTCTCTGCTAGAATTCAAACAAGCCCTAGACTAAGGAAAACAATTCCCTGGGCTACTTAAGTCATCAAGACTTGAACATGGCGGCTCATCGTTCTAGCGTGTTGTTTGGTTGCACCTCAGAAGTATTGCCAAATCGATGATATAAACGATAAGTGCATTCAGTACAAAGCCTGGATTCAAGCCACACCCGAATTTTACCGAGAAGCAAAAAGAATGAAGATTGATATATACCCCGTCCTTCAAGACTCGACTCTCGACCCATGGGGATGTCCTCCAGCGGGGATCGATATCTTGGCAACCCTCTTCCATTGATTGGCTGAAAGATCCGCAAGTTCTGTCTTTCACAAACCTGCACGCACCCTCGCTCTGGTTCTGGTTATGCCACCCGCACCTCGGCATCTTTTTTGCTAATCCAGCCACTCACCTCAGTCATCTCAATTCATCTCATCTCAATCTTCATTTATCTCAATTTGCTTCTCTCCTGGACGCATTCTATTCAGCCATCATAGTTCAACGCCCTCGACCACTACTGCATCCATCACACCTTCGCCCCACGGCTTTCCCGTCGCCGACGCGTTTCTATCCATCCCATCTCTTAACCTTCATCGCCACATGCAGCATGCCGAGATAACATGACGAGTGTATCGCCGCCCAAACCGTGGGAGCGTGCTGGTTCGACAGGTAAGACGACATACATGACCACCTAAGTCACCTAGTTGAACTCCCTCTAATCTGGATCCAAGCGCCCTTCGATTCCACAGCCATGACAGCTCCTTCGTCCACTTTTCCATCCACAGATTCGACAACCTCTTCCGCTCCAGCTCTACCAGATCGCCCCTCAACCCTCAACAATGTAGTCAATCAAACCGCTTCCAACTATGCCAACCAAAATCGTTTTGGTACTACCGCAAATGCCTACTCCTCTCCCTACTCCTCCTACTCTTCCCCATACTCTCGTTTTGGTGCCGGTGGGATGGGTGGCATGTATGGTGGAATGGGCGGGATGTATGGCGGCGGTGGTTATGGGTATGGAAGTGGCATGTATGGCAACAGCATGTATGGAGGCGGCTATGGGGGAGGCTTTCCCGGCATGCCAGGCGACCCAAACAATCCCAATAATATGAGTCTCACACAATCCTGGAATCAGAGCACTGCCGCAACCTTTCAGATTATGGAAAGCATCGTTGGTGCCTTTGGGGGTTTTGCTCAGATGCTGGAAAGTGCCTATATGACTACACATTCTTCTTTTTTTGGTAGGCAACACTTACACCATACTCTTCAACTTTACTAACTCTCTACAGCAATGGTTTCCATGGCCGAACAGCTAGGGAATCTTCGCCAAACGCTCGGCAGCATACTTGGAATCTATACATTAATGCGATGGATCCGTACTCTCCTCGCCAAGCTCACTGGACGTCCACCACCGGCTGATGCCACAGCCCTCACACCCGCCAACTTTTCCTCATTTCTTAACGGTGGTGTTCCACCAACCACACTCCCAGATGGCTCTCCCGCGCCACCTCGCCCATCCAAGAAGCCGCTCATCATGTTTGCGCTGGCGGCCTTTGGTCTTCCTTACTTGATGGGTAAACTCATCCGTGCTATGGCACGAACCCAAGAAGAGGAACAACGTCGGCAACAAGAACAGATGTCCTCCTCTTTGTCATATGTCAACCAAAATGGCGAACAAGTCCCTATCGACCCCAGGAAACTTGACTTCTGCCGTGTTATCTATGACTACAACCCAGCGGCCAATTCTGTCGGTCTAGATCTCCAGGTGAAAAAAGGGGATTTCGTCGCAGTTTTGTCCAAGACAGATCCTGCTGGAAACCCTTCCGAATGGTGGCGATGTCGCGCCAGAGATGGCAAACAAGGCTATCTCCCATCGCCATACCTCGAACCTATTCAAAGACCTGCTCAACGCACACAACCACAGATCACCGAAGGAGTAGCCACTGCTTCTGCACCAGGTTCGCGTACCACCACCATGAAGGGTTCAGAACCTATCACAGCGGCTACGAAATTATTGGAAGAAGGAAACCGAACTAGAAGTCTAACTTCGGTTTATAGCGGAAGCACTGTGAATGCTGCGGATGCAAAAGTTCCGATCCCGGTGGGTGGAAAGGGAGGAGAGATATCAGCAGAAAGCTTCCAGAAGAGCGCTTTCTATTCCTGATGGGCACGAAGCCGCGTCTTATCGGCATGAGAAGTCTCAAGATGATGATCTGGGAGCGATAGCAGCAAATTCGACCAGTTCGTACGTTTCGTACTGAGTTTGGAAGTCTTGCATCAAATTCACGAAAGCAACTCGATTTTGCTTAAGCTGAGAAGGAGAGGAAGGGTTTGATCTTTCTTGGGGCGATTTGGAAAAGTAACACTGATACCACGAGGAGGAGCGGTTCGGAGTTGCACCGTTATATATAATGAATGACCTTCAGCTAATGGCTCTATATGTTCTTCCATTTCCATTTCCCTTTCCCTTTCCGTATCCAATCCAACTCCCAACGCTAGACTTATACCGTCAACCACCAATAAATCAATGATTGATTTTTACATAACCTAATAGCGAACAATTCCACAACGTCTACAAAGTAGATCAGCAATACCTGTCAACGATACGATCACAGCACAATTTCACGTCCATTGACAGGTGATTGTTACAACTCCAAGCTATGCGGCAGTCAACTCAACCCAACTCAACTCAGCGCACCGAATGCTTTACACACCGAACGAGCCGAGGGAAGTAAGTAAGACGGACTATATCTCCTAGCCCAACTGCTTTCGTGCTCCCTAGCTCCCTGGCTCCCTGACTCCCTAATCCCCCTCCTCCGCTCCCTTTCCTTCCCCACCGGCAACCAGGAGTCAAGATCACGCAACGAACGAGGCCCTTTCTATCAACTAGAGTTGAGAGTCCTCCAACGCCTTACTACCTAATCACCGCCGTTCGCGAAGACACCGAACACCGGAAACCGCACCGCGATGCAGGTGTATGTAGGGAGGGTATGAGCCAGCCTTGTGCGTGGTCCCAAAAGTCGGATTCTGCGCACGCGCATAGAATCGATCGATAATACCCGTCTCCTCGACGTTCTAGATGCGTATCTCTGGAAGCGAGGGCTATTCTTCCGTCCTTAACCTTGTCGTGATGACTTGTTACTACGTTTCAGCAGCGTAAGCGATGGGGACGTGGGAGGACAATCGGATTTACATGGGCCATCTTCAGACGAGATGACATGAGATGACATGAGATGAGATGACACCGCCTCTGCATTCGACACTGTCTAAGCGGTCCCGGATTGGCGGGGAGATGGAAAATGGAATTTGTCAAACAAGCGATTATGTTAACAAGTGATAGGATTGGATAAATGCCCAGAGACCAGAGACCAAAGACCAGATGCCAGAGAACAATAATGATAAAAATTCCCCAAATCCGTCAATAAACGCAAAGAACCCCGATCATAAGATTCGAAAAAACAAAGCTACTATCCGTTCCGTGCCAATTGCCCAATTTCATGTCACCCAACTGTGCGACTCCGTCCCCAATCCGGTACCTGTTGTCCTGAACCCGATGCAAAATGAGCATACCATGTCCGATTTTTTCCGATATGATACTGTTTTTCTCCCATTGTGAATATAAGATTGCAGATTCAAGAATACAAAGGTGAGCGAGAAAACAACCAAACAAACACAAAAAGCGAAACCGTATCTTCCTTTCCCCATAAATGGCGATATCCGTGGGTGGTGCTGTTGTAAACCCCTCGAAGCCCAAGAGATGAGAAACCTGACTAAAACAAGGATTACCTCGATTTTAGCCATTTGTGATGCAGTTACTTAGCTTACACAGCTGATGAGCCGACAGTACTGTATATCCTGCGGATGCAAGTGGTAAGGAGGAGACACGGCCTCCTTCATGAAAGTTTCAGGCGGCCAAGTTGTTTGGTTGTCCGCTTTGCTGTGGTGATAAGGAAGGTGGCAGGTGTTAGCTGGTCGTTCGCCTGTATGTCGGGAATGGAGATGCGAGCAGTTTAAGAGCAAAGGGAGGAGGGAGAGCGAGAGGGACAGGGAAAGGAAGAAGAAGTAGGTGCTTACCACGACGGTTGTCCATCGAGCGGTCACTTTCGTCATCGTCGCTCGAGTCGTCGGTGCTTTCATCACTTTCGTATGGCTCGTCACGACTGCTCCTGCTCCCAGCTGACCCAGTCGCGCCGTTCACCACCAGTGGTCCAGAGTGACCTGTCGTGGTGGCATTGCGAGTGCTTTTCTCTGACTGGCCCGACACGGAGACGGAGGCGCCAGCTCGATTGCTTTTTGATTTGGTGCTGTTGCTGGTGCCATTGCTACGGACTGACTCGCGTCTCGAGTGGGTTGGTTTGGATGATGATGAAGAGTCGTCTTTGGCGTGCTTCACACTAATCTTGCGGCTTCCCATTTGTAGACCATCGAGGTTGTGAATAGCGTTGATAGCTTGAGCAGGAGTTGCGTACACTGCTTTGGCTGAGCCCTTACTTTTGCCCGGAGAGCGAGGATCTGGATGGAGTTCCACGTATTTGACTGATCCGTATCGTCGTAACAGCTGGCTTAGCTCGTGCTCCGATTGGGAGTATGGTAAGCCAGAGATGAAGATTACGCAACTGCTTTCGTTCGAGTTACGGGGATTGCTGTTTGTGGGTGAACCGCTGTTGCCTCTGGATCTCAAAGGAGCAGAAGAGTTCGTCGGGGCATGCTCCATACTGTAAGGAGCGCTCCTGTAGCTCGTTATGTTGACATCCATGTTGGCATATCCACCCACACGATTCGCACAAAGGTGTGGACCTGTTACTGTAGCGATGTTAGGGACATTGTTGACCATGGCGTATGGTTGAGCATAACCAGATGGTAACTGTTGGTGGGTGACAGGTGCAAGTGGAGGTTTGGTGCTGGACTTTTTATCAGTTTCAGGATCACGCAAGAATTTCCTGATACATACAAACAACTTTGTGCGTTAGACGATACAGGTTCTTGCAAGGCCTTGGTCTGAGGTCTCTGTACCATACCAGCGGTTCGAGTCATTGGAATGATTGGTTTCAAAATGTCGGGTTTCTCGAGAACAGCAAGAGAAACCTCGACAGAGAGGCCATTCCAACCACGTTGGCAAAAGTTATCTGCCTTGATGTAAGTGCCCGTGGCATGGCGATGAAAGCGATCTGGGAACATACCAAAAACTTGCTGGGCAGCGACCTTGCCTTTGATAGTGCAATGTCCCACCTGTGGCCCATCACGGGTTTGGAAGACTTCAGCTTTCAAACTTTGCTCTCCTCCAAGCATTCTTGTCATATCCTTGAGTTCCTGCCATCGACATGCACGTGGTATCTGAACTCTGACTTAGCATTTGGCTCGGACTCATTTGGATATTGGAGAGCATACATCCTTGACGAGAATGATGTATTGCTGCTCGTCTTTGCTGAGTTCTCTCGCGTGACGACGTTCATGAGGCATGATTGCTGAATATGTCAAAGATGACAGCTGGAAAGACGAAAAATCTCTGGCTGGATATGACGGATGTCTTATCGTCACTCGAGGATATGATGAGAAAGTGGCCAATGAATCTGACACTCCTGTTGGCAAGTTTCTTCACCGCAACTGTGTGGGAATAATATGTGGAGGTCTGGCTTTATAGATCTAATGTGATGCATGTCATATGTGATAGAACATCCAAGAAACGTAGTATAGACGGGGAATCGGAAGTGATCGATCTGGTGTGGGTCCCCCTGGGACGAGGCTGCACAAAAGCTGAATGCAACTCGGTAGTCAATGGTGGCGTTTCTCGATAAGGATGACTCGGATTGTCAGAGCAAGATGCAAGCCACTGTTTTGCATGAGCTCATGAACACTGTGATGCTGGAAAACAGACAATAAGTTGCTTGTCGAGTTGGCTATGCGAAAGCGTCTGGTTTAATTTATAGTTCTGATACTGTCCATCCGGCTCGATCTTTGCGGCACGAAGCTTTCAATGTCTCTTGTCAAGATGGCTCATGATGGGTGACATTGATAACGGACACAGTGGGCTGTGATGGATGTGGTCAAGACATTCTCCCACGATCATTGCAATCGAGGCCAATTCTGCCCCCTGTCATATGCTTGAGGTGATGATATACATGCAGTAGCGAGATCTGAGATCTGATATATCATCGCCCCGTTATGTGGCCGGAGCAATAGCAAGCCATCCAAATCCATGGATATTCAACGCATGCTCAGGGTGCGTTGATGGACCGGGAAGATAGGCATGCCAACCATGAACGCGTCGTGAATTGTGACGGGTCTACCCTTGTCCAACATTTCCAGGTTGCAATGCTGAAATGACCATGCGGAGAAGCAAGTATGTCCAGGATCAACCACATGATCAAGCAGCAGGGAGCATTGTAGATGGAGCGGAGATGCTGCGAGGACGGTACAGTACGTGGTAGCAGGGTTCGTTTGCAAACCAATCGGTGAAGTCCAAGACTCGAGCCTGCGAAAAATCCCACATTGGTGGATACTAGGTTTTCGGATTCACAGTTGATGCTTTCAACAGCGGCCCACGAATGTCAGGACTCAGCCGTCGGGTCCGATGTACAGATGTGGACCGTTTGGCCCGAAGAGGATGATGGGTTCAAGTGATGCCCCGAAGAACGAATCAAGGGAGCCACAAGCGAGTGAGGCATTCCCCTTATTACCTAAAAGGGGTCAGATCGATCCTCCTAGATCGTTAGCGGGGCGGGCGTATGCTAAGCGCTAGATTAAGCTGAAAGATCCGAGATCTGGTCTTCATTGACAGAGATGGCATTAGGTTGAGGCTTTTTGGACGTCGGAGAACCGGTTGGAAAAGAGCGCCGGGTCGTGTCGAGGCGTTGGGACTGGTGACATCCAACTGGGCTGCACGGCTCGACGAATTCAAAATGTAGGCGCTGGCAAACTTTGTAATGATCGACAGGCCTCGATGAAAACTTAGCAACCTACCGTGCCTACCTACTCAAGCCCTGTTTGTCTCTCTTTCCTCTCGTCCGAATTCAATGCACGCACTCCTGGTACAGGGCGCGATAGAATGCCTGAGGTAGAATTGGGGAATGTCGGTGGCGTTGCCATAAACATGAAATGAGTGGTGCCTCGCGTGAAGTGGCTTTTTCTCTACGATCCTACGACGGTGTCGGGCGGATCCAGAAGTTCGGAACAGGCAAGTAGACATCCGAGATTTTGAAGGCCTGCGATATGCACGATAGCGGCATTGGCTTTGCATCTAACCGAACGACTGAAGGGGAACTGTCTACGGGTACCTTGTTTGGGGTAACACTGACCCCAGAAATGTGTGCTAATATCGTCTGCAATGGCCACATCTGGTGGAGTTGTGGATGGTTGAAACGGATCCAGGCTGCGGACAATGGTCATCGTTCTGTCAGCCCGCGGGAACGGATGGCAACACCCGGCAGGAAGTGTCAACCATTGCGTGAATCGTTTTCGTCCCTTTAAGTTTCAAGTTCGGATTCAGGATGGCAGGGAAATAATCTGTTCAAGTGGGTGGGTTTACGGGACGACATAATCATGGCAGGCCTAGTCATGGATGAAAAAGCAAGAAGAAGGACAGAGACAAAGATTTATCTGGATGATAGATATCTTAGATGGGAAAAATGTACAGAGCCACAATCTTCTGAGCAACACTGTACAGAGGAAATCTTTGAAGAGAGTATTATGCTGAAAGGCACCATCCTGCTAGATCCTGGAGGGTGTACCCTGGAAATGGCAGATCGCTGCCTAGGATCTAGGATGAACATGACAGGGATGTGAAACCTACCTGCCGGAAGGTTCATCCATCCACTGATCATGGGGTTTGCCACACCTATTGTGAAGGTATGAACATTGTTTCTACAAAGCCTGCACTGAACCACAAGGGATCAGGTTGGGAGACGGATACATTTCGTTTTGATATTGTACAGAACCACGAGCTGACAGCATGGTTGGTGCTTGCATCGGCATGCACAAGCTTGCCACGTTTTATCGGTCAAATCTGATGTAAGAAAAAACCACAGTGGATGATGGATACGGTTTATTGTACCTGCATTGCATACTGAAGAACCGTCCAAGCATGTATAACTTTGCATATCGTCCGACGGGTGATGAAGACAAATACCAATCGGAGGGTTCTGCCAGCACATTGGTGGCAGATTGCTCAGCTTCACACTGAACGCCTGGACGGGATGAAGTCGGAAATATTGCCAAATGGCCCGACTTAATCTCTGTACCAGGCTTGACCCATCACGTCGGCTCGGTGGTAGTACAGTGTGACTGAAGCGGTTCGCTGGCCGAATGTTTCCTCCTGAATCACTACCAATAAGATCGATCGAATCTTTTTGCCATTGTTTTATTCTGTGAATGCACGAGGTTGATTGTTGCTCGAAATTGGGACAGATGCAAGATCTAGATCAGATGGTAGGTGACATGTACTGTAGCCTTGAGGACTGTGCAGCGAATGAGTAGTTCGGTTGCTTGGTTCGGTTCAATTTGGCTTCGGCTTGACCTGACCTGGCCTCGTGTGGCTTGGTTGACTGGGTTTCCAGGTGCAGAAACCATCACATGAAGGTGCGAGTCTTGAGGGCCGTCATTTGATGAAGCCCACAACAGCGGCGCATCTGTTGCAATAGTACGAGTTCATGCCAAATCGCACGGCACCACTGATGGGGGCGGAGGTGGAAGTATCGATGCTCAGTGATCTTTGACAACGAGAGCAGCGGACAATATCGAGGGAAGGCTTGGAAGAAGTTGAACTGCCGGAGGAGGAGAAGCTATTGATGCTCTCGTCGCTAGGGTGTTTTGACTTTGAAAGTGAAGTATAGGTAATTGGTTTGGCGCTGGAAGCAGCCCTTGTCTGTAGTTGAAGGATCGAGGGTGCTGAAGACATGGTTGGCAGATGTAAGTGGGAGATCAAAGGCAGGTAAGTTGTTGTATCACACGAGGGAGCACAATGAAACTCGATGGGTACAGGGTATTGGGAATGTTGAAAATCAAAGACTAGAGAACTGAGGTCAGCGGCACTTATCCGGTATTAAAAAGATGAGTGTTGGCGTGTTTGGGAGTCGACGAGAGGAGAATAGACTTGAACCAGGGGTGTATCTGGGTTTCGGCAGTCCAAGGCCTTGGAAATGAGCAATAAGAGATGGAACAAGAATTTGGTGAAGAATCCTGCTCTTGACCTGAGTTGGAAACACGTCGAATTCGTCGAATGTCAAATGGAAAAGCGAGAATGCCATGGTTTCGGTGGTTAAGTTTGCCAACCGCGCGTTGGAGGTTCGATGCACATAGAGAAATCCGATCCGTCACGCTTGTCCTCGAGTGACGCCTAGAGCCAATCATATGGCATGTAAGAGAGTGAGCCAATGGCAGTTAGGCGTTGTTCACTAGCCACTTGGCTGTCACTTGCTAGCCCCCTTCTAGCTGTTTAACTCCTTCCCCAAGAATCCTCATTAGAGCCATTTGGTCGCCATCCGACACCAAACTCAAAGGCCAACGGTCACGCTAATCTGCTTAGCTTTCAGTTAAATTCTTTCAGATCGAGATGATCTCTGTGGCTCGCCAACTTTGTCAGATGCTCATAGGCCACGCCACACTTTTTGGAGTGACAGTTTGACAGAGTAGTGGCTGACATTCCCGTTGACCTCCCCCCCTAGGTGCCCCCTGATGAACTCTACACTTTTCACTATCTTGACAATCCACCTATACCAACTCCTCCGGTAGACTGCGGACATTCTTCGGTCGGTCAACCCGTCCACATCTCATCTGGCACAATCGTAACTGACTTTCCTGCCTTGAAATCTTGTTTTCTCTTCGCCACACCGCACCACGTGTACTCACCAGAACTATCAATGAAGAGCTGATCGTAACCTCTTTCATTTACGCCGCTGCTGCACCTCGTATTTGATGGGATCATGCATCTTACTCAGACCTGTTCTTCGCCCTCATACGCCTCGACATTTTGCTACTCGCTGCTCATGACGGTGATACAATGGATGGTCGTGTTGCTCCCCTCGGAGTTGTGACCAGTGGTCCTTCCCATTGGCTCCAGGCTGAAAGATTTGCTCATCGTGCATATAGAGGTCACCCTCAAGTCAGTACCCTCGTCGAGGGGTAAGAGGTAGATGCACCTTGCGGTACTCTCCAGAGTCTGTACAGCGTGACGATGGATGATCCACAAATGAGGCTCCGGAAAAGCCACGAGATGAGAAAGTGAAAATCCAGTGCCATCCGATATCAATAGATGAAAGATAACATATACCTAGAGACTATGGCGAGCAAACTTTCAGTAGTGATAGCAAACTACTATACGTAGGTGGTACGTGTATTCTTGTACCAGGTTAGTATCTTCTTAGGACAGAAGGCATCTGAGATCCAGCATTTCCATCTCGATCTCATCATCAAAAAGAAGACAAGATCAGCACAGCCCGATGGCAATGACGTCAACTCCGTTCGGAAGGAATCTTGTTCCTGAGGCTCATCGGTCCAATGATTCTTCAGTATGTGCTGCCCCTCAACCCCACCCTCTGGATACCTTTAGGGTACTTCTAGAGTAGCGTGAGTACGCATAAACACTGGTCAAGTCCTAGGTACTCTCTAGGTACTCTCTAGGTACATTTAGGGATTCTATCTCACCGTAAATGCATACCCAGGGTACAGTACCTTGGGCCCGTGTGGAAGACCCCTCTCTTACGGAATTGTCTACTGGCAGGTTATAGCTACCGTCAACCTCAATGGTGACTCGAGCTTACTTGCGCCGCCCTTGGCCCTTCATGTTAGATGCGACATTATAGGGAATTGCAAAACCGACTTCCTAACGTTCAACACTCTTTTGTTTTTCCCGAATTATTGTGGAGCCTTTAGTATAATAATTGGGCTATACGGGATTTGTTACGTAGGACCACCGCCGCTTTCTTTCAACCAATTACGTTAATCTATCTCTGCCAAGTGAACAGATAAATTACACTCCACGTTGATCGTTCTCATCAGACACTGACAGGAGAAAAGGCTTCGCATTGGCCGCTCAGTAAGTAGACGACTTCTATAAACTACCTAGGTATGTAGCCAAGTATCCACAACGCTTCCACCATATTTCTTCTCAGTTGACGTTATGCCACACTGCTGGAAATGTTTGAAAATGCTAGAGATTAGAGATATCAGACTTAAAGCAGCGTAGCCATGTTGTTGGCATTCACATCCCAACAGGGTTGTCGGAGCGGGCCTCGAGTCTAGGACATCTCCCACTGGGTAGTGGATGTAGGGCAGGGCAGTTATTTGGAACTGGGTAGAAAGTGCCCCCAAGCTCTTCAATTATCCTACACCTTTCATCCATATTCAGGCACCTTTTAAGATGTGACGCTCCACGAACGACCTCGCGTTGATTCGGGTCTGATCGGTCATGCACCAGAACCCAAACCCCGTGGCCGGAACTTGGCCAACCAGTTTCGACTCGTTTTGCTAATCTCCGTTTGGTATCATCATCACACTCGCCGAATTGAGCATTGACATAAGCCCCTCGACTCTCCCACCACTGAGCCCCAATTTTCCGCAGTCGTTCACAGAACTCATCTTCCTCATCGAGATTTGGCGCTCGCTTTGCGTCTGTAAATCGATCAAGGCCAAGATGGGCTATTTCGACGGGTTGAGCCGATCGAGCTAAAATCCCGCCGCTCGAAGGATATCCATATACTATTGATGAATTTTGCGGGTAGAATCGTTGCGTATTGTCATAAGTTTGTGGTTGACAGTAAGGTTCGTTCCTTGTGTCGTCGGGATCATGACAGATGGCATCGTGCTGAGACCGAATTGACCAAGGGAACCTAACAAGATCGAAGATGCCCATTCTATGTCGCGGTTAACCCATGAGGAGTTAGGAATAGATCGTACTGTGGCGTAGCTTTGTTGGCAGTCATGTCACGTGTGACTGCCAAGCCAAATGACGACAAACTGTCTAAGGGTGCACTTAGTCCACTTCCACCACTTGCTAGAAGTTAGCCTCGCAATCATGGGTGCTTTACCTATGAGTTGGTTAGGCATCAGCGCAGAAACCATCTGTCAGACGCTCTCAGAATACTTTAGTTGATACGTAACTCGAATTTCCGATTCTTCAAGTCTCCGGTGTAATTGGTTTGTAGACCCCTCGTGTAACCTATACACAGCCAATTATCGACCTCCGTCGTCTCCACCGAAATCCAAAGCAAAGAAAAGAATAGAGTAATGAAGGAAGCCGGTATTGCAATTGAATTCCCTGTACTCCGGAGTTCGGACGCTGGAGATAGTTGTAGGCACGCCTAACCATTACCTAAGCGTACCTAAACCCCTCCATACTGCCCGCACCTTCAAGCCACCAGTGGCCCAGTTTGACTACTCGACGTTTTCTACTTTCGTATCAATCGCTGCCTCCTCCACCTCTACCTTCGGTACGTCGGTTACGTACAGTAGGTACCACCTGGTACTTCCGTATTGTGCCTATCATGTAATTGTACTTTATTCCGTACCTCAGGTACCTAACCTCATTATCACTACTTTCCGCTCTTCGTCTCTTCGTACCGTACCATGTGTAAGGGTTCATCTCTTGCGACGTCTTCCAATCCACCAAGCACAACCTCGTCCTCATCCAATCCAGCACCACACTTGTTCCGTCGTCACCTCCACCCTCTGTGTCGCAACAGTACATAGCCGCTCTTGTCGCTCTCGACTACCTAGTACCTTTTACCAACCGCATCTCCGTTATCGCATCAATCCCACCCACACCAGCTATTCAACATCCCCTCTCTCCCAGCCGTCAAACCCTCCCACCATCATGGGAAAACAACCCAACTTGTTCAGCTATCCCACAGTAGACCAGGTCGCTGCCAATCTACGTATCTACATCCTCCAATCTCAAAAGTCCGCACTCAGCCGCCACGATGCCTTCAAGATCGCCGTTTCCGGAGGCAGCCTCCCCGCTACCTTAGCCAAAGCCCTACTTGTTCCTGGAGAGAACGAGGATGTCGCTCAAGCGCCTCAGTTTTCTAAATGGCATATCTTCTTCGCCGACGAGCGCGCAGTGCCTCTCGATCATGAAGACAGCAACTATGGCCTTTTGAAGAAAGATCTCCTCGACAAGATCCCTCCCGAACAGGGCACCCCCACCGTTTATCCTATCGATGTCGAAAATCTCAACAATACCCAAGAACTCGCAGATCTATACCAAGAAGCACTCATGTCCAGCTTCGCAAACAAGGACTCGGTACGCTTACCTGTATTCGATTTAATCTTGCTCGGCTGCGGACCCGATGGGCATACCTGCAGTCTCTTCCCCGGTCACGAGCTATTGCGAGAAACCGACGCCTGGGTCGCTGCAATTGAGGACAGTCCAAAGCCTCCCCAAGACGAATCACACTTACTTTACCTGTCGTGACACATGCTCATAAGGTGGCATTCGTCGCCACTGGCGCGGGGAAGAAAGATATCCTGAAGAAGATCCTCGAGGCTGACGACGAGGGTCGCAGTCTACCATGTGGTCTTGTCAATGAAGGTGGCGGTGAAAAAGTCTCATGGTTCACCGATAGCGCTGCAGTGGAGGGCATAGCCTTTCCTAGAAGAGGTAGCCTTTGATTGTCAGATGCGCTGGAATCTGTTGGCATCGTCAAATTCCAACAGGATCTGATCGAGCCCTGCTTTGCTCGGCTACGGAATGAGCGCCTTCGTCCTCGAACATCATCTCATACCGTCGAACCCGCGAGACTACGAGTATTTCTGGATATCGCCAACACATGGTGGGGCAAAGTTTTGCAAAAGAGACCGAATGCTGTTCTTGTCAGACACCCCTGATTGTCTGCACAATGAGCTAGGAAGACTCCATTTGTCGTCAACCACTGCTGTGCGTTCGTTGTTACACCCTTCCTATTCGGCTAAAGTGAGTTCCAGCATATGCGCTACACACTGCTCTATGATGGAGTGTTTATGGGACATTGCATCACCACATACCAAGCCCCTCCACCATTCCCCTTCAAACACTCCGGGATTTCCAATTATCAAAGTAATTAGTAATTGTCGATCTCGCTGAAATCTACCTGTGTTGTCGATCGAGTCAAGAGGTCGAGCATCTGTAGTTAGGGACATGCTTACCCTTTCCATTCCTGCTCCCACTGTTTCTGTATAGCGGGAGCCACGTTTCTAGATATACTTTAGAATTTATGAAGCATGATACATAAATTATTTCTTAATCCTCTGGTCAGATTTCCGACCTTCGCTTCGTGTATGTACATTTTGTGTTATTCGTCGCCTCATTCTAATTCATATCTCGTCACGTGCCGTCACAAATATCATCACAAGTACTATCCAAGTATACTCACAATCACATCCCCGTTCCCGGCGTTGCTCCATACACTCACAGCCACATCCACAACTACATCCATGACCATGACCACGACTATGACCTAAAAGCCCCTTACCTCGACAACCACGAATTCGGCCTTGCACCGGCGCCTCCACCAGCCGACGACGACACCATCGTCATCGAACTGCGTCTCGAATTGACCCGCGACCCGACTCTCGACCCAGCCCTGGAGTGCGAGTGCGCGCCGTGTCGACTGTTGGACCGCTGTCCGCCGTGCCGCAGATACGCCGCCGAGCGGCTGAGTGTGACTTCTTCCTCGTGCAGGAAGCCGCCGCGCAGACTCGGGAGGATTTCGAGGCCGCTTGATGTCGCTGTCGCTGTTGCGTTGCTGTTGCCGTTACTGTTTCCGCTACCGCTGCTGCTGCTGCTGCTACCACCGCTAGTCGCACTGTCGGCGGTCGTGGTATGGTTCAGAGGGATATCGGTGAATGGCACTGGGAGGTCACGCTTCAGACGGTTCGCTTCTTTCTCGTCGTCCCACTTGGCGCGAGCATCGAGCGCGACGTCCATGGAGATGGGGACGGTGTAGTTCGGGAGCTCGGCGGTGCCGCGTTCGGGCCCGCCGCCGGCCGGGCCGTGGATGGGGACTTTGCGCATGGCGGACAACAAGGCGCACATGAACTTGGAGCGGCGGTAGGCGCGCAGCTGGCCGTTGGCCCAGTTGGATTTGTGCTTGATGTCGACGCGCAGGTCGAGCTGCTTCAGGTCGCCCAGCGACATCAGCTGGATGTCGACGTCTTGTTGGAAGTCGCGGCAGTGGTCGGGCGATTTGATGAACTCGTCGAGCTCGAGACGCAGGAGCTCCAGGTTCGTGAAGCTCGTCGTCGCGTCCACGGCGAATTGGTACCGTTCGCGCACCGAGTCGGACCGCGACACGTTGTCGATGAACAACGTGCCCACCACCGAGTTGGCTACTTGCACGATCGTTTCGTTTTCGATGCGCCGGAAGACCGTGTATAGCAGTGAGATGCGTACGACTTCGTATTCTTGCCCGTGCATGTTGATGCGGTCGCCCACGTCGAAGGGGTGTTTGACAAAGACTTGGATGCATGCGGCGTTGAACTCGCCGACCGTTTGCCCGAAGGAGAACGCTGACGCGGATAGGAGCGTGATGATCGTGCGTAGGTTGTCCATGACGAAGTTGCTGAAGAAGGCTGAGTAGATGGTGATGACGACGGCGAGCACCACGACCGTGAGGACGCGGTCGAGGCTTTTGATTGCATCGCGGATGTTGCATGCTGATTTCCACATGTCCTTGCGTCGTCGGCAGATGTCTGTTACCAGCAGGATCATCTCCTCCATCGACACGCTGCCGTTCTTGTCGCGGTCTAGTTGTGAGAAGATCCACGCCGCTTCCTTGTCCGCGCCGAAGCCGAATACCTCAATCAGCACGTTCGGGCAGATGGCCTTGCGACCTTCAGACGTCAAGCATTTGAAGATGCGTCGAGCTAGAGCTTCGGCGCCCGCGGTTCTCTCCAGCGCTGCATCCACCACGGCGTGTGTGGCCGATGGTCGCATCACTTGTGACCCTGTAATGTCCCTGGCCATGTGGCCAACTGCGGAAACGAGTTTCTGGCCGAACGAGTGCAGCCAGCCGAAAATGCGGAGGATAGAACGGTCTGCGTCTTTGGTTTTGAGGAATTTCTGCACATTCGTGGTGTCGTGGATGTCGAGGTCGTCTTCGAGCGTTTCCTCGGATCGATCAGGAAACCTGTACAATGACGCCTCGTACAGTAGATCAATTGCCCGAGTGATGGCCTTGATGTCTTTGATCTTGTGCATATGTTGTGTAGAGTGGTAGTTGATGCTGATAAGCTGCATAAGGACTTTCTCGCCAAACAGCACAGCCGCGCTAGCTATTGACGCCCGAATCGCCTTGTTCAAGCTTTTCATCCAGACTACGTTCGTCTCATGCTTTACATCGAAGTACGTTTCGGTAATGTGGGGGATCAGTGGGTACCAACACAGTGCCAGGATTGTCCAGATGAGCAACGACAACGATATCTGTGTGACTTTGAGGATCTGGGCGTATTTCCAAACACCTGTGCTGACGATGCGACAAACACCTTGGATCAAAGGCGGAAGCGCCGCTGCGATCAGCTTGGCCACCCAGAACGAGAACCACAGTGCCTCAATGTAAGCGAAGATGCCGGCGATGCTCATACCATCGGCTGTTTCTTTGTGGTACTTGGTCGAGAACAGCACCAGTGGGATTGCCAGCAGCGCTGCTATGGGAAGCATGTACACTGCGTAGCGAAGAACCGGGTTCTCCAGCGCCCTGTATAGCGCCCTGCCCGTCGGCGTGAGCTGATCGTCGTCATCTTCATACTCGAAATCGGATGGCAGTCTCTTGGACAATGGCACCAAAGGCGAGCAGACAGTGTCTGGCGACCCGGGGATGTCGGACGAGCACGACGGACCTTTCTCGTAACTGTCATGCGAAGGCTCGAGGTGCGTCGTGTCGATATAAATGACGGCATCTCTACCAGCCATTGTTTCGCTTCACAATTTGCAGAGGCTCCTGATATTCGACGAAGCGAGGATGTATGCGAGGCACACGAACAAATCCAAACTTTTCTGCCCCAAGGATGGGAGAGGGGGGCTGCATACCACTGCTACTACTTACTGTCTCTATTTGTAAGACTGGTTCGCTTAAGCCGAACATCCTCATGCGTTCCATCCAATGAATACCAAACCTTGTTTGAACTGTTGCATAAAGAGTCGTCGAACACAGTCCTTGCTTTCTGCACAAAAGATCTATTCCCTGCACGGCGAGCCGTCTGCTTGTGAGTGAGATGGCCAGCGGGAATTCTGACTTTCTGCAAGTCTATGCAAGATGAGCGCCAGAGCCATATTGGGTGGCCTGGTCGAGACCGATCACCACTGCCATGCACAAACAGGGTTGTCTCGACTGGATAATTAACGAGCTGTGTTTAACAATCGCCTGTGAAAGAGAGTTGCTCAAGAAAGACGCGGGAAGACGTAGGGGTAGTTGGGCTTGGAAAGTCGAAAAGAACCATGGATTCGCCTTGTTTTGTGCTAGCCTCCACTCAAACCCTGTGGGCGCTCGATTGAACCTACTTGATACGATTTTGGCTGGCGTGGACGGCCCGGGCTTGCATGCGAGGGCACGTTCTTTTGGTGTCTGGAACCCGCACGAGGTTGGTTGCATAGAGTCCAGCGCAACAAGTTTTTGGTGATTGGTGGCGTACAAGACGGGCTGTCCTGCTTCCTAGATAGTCAGTTGTGAGATGCTAATCTTGTCGAGGACGGTCGCTGAAGCGTTAAAGCTTAATAAGGGATTTTAGATGGACATTTACAATCCCGTGTCGCTGAAGCCCATGTGGGTGGTCGCAGTTCGTGGTGTGTTCTTCAATGGTCTGCAACAATACAATGCAATATTTCATTAACATTATACGAGCGATGAATCAATGAACCCTATGCACAACATTGTACATGCATGATTGTCTAGCAGGGATTGCGGAATCATAAATGGATGCTAGGAAATTGTATTCTTCATCTTGCGAACTTGGTGCTACCTAAAGTTCGGTCAATTCTCAAGACACGTGAGTAGACAGTAGTACTCGTATTCCACCATACTGGATCGTTCTCGAGCTCCTTTAGTTCATTACTTTCTTCCTTATATAGATAGAGTGTTTTCTAGTGTGAGCAGAATCTTCATGAGAAATATCACCATGTAGATGCTGGCCTGATTGTTTGCACAACACTGTAGAGGGTATCGTTTGGAGCGAGGTATTATGACATACACTTTTTTGGTCAACATCACAAATAACTTGGCTGTAGGCAAGTGGCTGCTGAAGTGACCAAGGAATCAACAAATTAGGAAACTGCGCCGGTCCGTTCAGTGGTCGTGATGCTAAAACAAGATTGATGCTCAATGTCGTGAGATGGTCGAGGGATCGTCAAATCAAAAGATGGGCCGGCTCAATGGTCGCTGGGAAGAACAACATCGTTTACCAGCGTTCATGGACGACAGTGTTCCCAAAGGGACTTCCACGACCACTAGCTGGACTGTTTTGAGCAGCGAAGTAGTTTAATGAGTTTCCAGTCGCACTTCCCGAACGACTGCCAGAAACGTCTCCAAAATCGAAACGTTCAAACTCATTTAGGCTACTGACATCGGACTTTGCGTCGATATCCTCATAGTCATCGGCATCCGAGACCGTGCTGCCTCGCCTTGATGAATGATCGTGTTTGCGGGAAGCATCTTGGCCATCGTGGGATGTATAATAGTTATCAGGGATTTGTTTGGGACTGTCTCGGGGTATCATCTCCCGAGGTATCAATTGGGACCGTGTTGCAGGAGGTGGAAGCTTAGGGGATGGACTCGGCTCAGCTGGACTGTGAGCTAGTCGAGACGAGGTCGCGAATCGAGCGATGCGTAGATTTTCTTCCGTCATACCAGTAGGTGAAGCGAATGAAGATGATTTGCTTGTTTTGCTCAAGTTGGTCGTCGAAAGTGGTGGTGGAGCCACCCGCTTACTTGTTGGGCCCGATAGTTGTGCTAGAGGCGCATTTTTGACAATAGGAGAATACTGAGAAATAGAGGATGCACCATTATATGCCCCAGGTGCCTCAAGGCGTGAAGGGGCTTGGGCACGATTATTCTGATTCATGCTTGGAGACGGATCGCGAAGACGGAATGCAGTGGCAGGAGCAATACCAACGCCTGGCAGTCCAAGGGGTTTGCCTCTTGTTGGACTGGTCGGTCCCTGTGAGATAGGGCTAGGTCCACTCTGCTGAGTAGGACTAGGACCAGATCGAGAAGATGACAAAGGAAGACCTCTCTGACCTGACGTGCTGTTTCCACGACTTCTTCCTGGGCCAGTGCTGAAAGAGGATGGCGGAGGCTGACCACGGCCTGAAGTCGTGGGACGTGACATGGGTGAAGGGCCACTGAAGTTTCTGTATGAGCGTGACTCGGATTGCGAAGCTCCCCCAGGAGACTGATCCATAGGTCGATTGTAGCTGACGTTCCTCTCGCCCTGTGGAGTCAACGGCCGAGCAATGCCTATCTCTGCAGAAGGCCATTCAGATGCTGATGCTGATGGTGACTTCCACGTCGACGGAAGCTCCTTTTGGGAAACCGCCGGTGATTTCTTCTCCACGGGACGCATCTCCGAGCTTACAGATCTTGCACTGTTTGACCTACTGCTCAACTTTTCTCCCTTACCAGCCATGACGAACTCGGGCTGGTCTTTGAGTTCCCTCCTATGTCTTCGTCTCATGATGAACCAAAAAAGGGCTAATGAAGCCACCAAAACCACTATGATCGGTACAGCGATTGCGGGAACTAAGGTATTCAGGTTCGACGACGACGCAGGAGCAGCAGTAGCGGTCGATGATGAAGTGGCTGAAGCTGTTGAAGAAGGTAGTGTGCTCGATGAGGTCTTAGCTGAAGCAGCTTCGGCTGATGTGATTGAGGCATATTCGAGAGGATCGATAATCGTTCTCGTCCTTACAGAGGTGACGGTGCTCGGACTTGGTGAGGTCAAGGCCAGTGTCTGTGTTTCGGTGATTGTCGTCAGTGCCGCTGGAGCTTCTGCAGAGACCACCGAAGCTGTTGCAGATGGGTCAGCTACGATATTCGACGGGACTATCGTTGCAGGGAGCGTCGCCGTAGGGTTTCCGATACTCGAGGGAAGATTGTCAAGATCGGTATTATCCTGCCTCTTGCGAAGGGCAAAAGCAACTGGTAGCATCCTGCCTGCGTGCATACCAGGCAGGATATGGTGAACGATACGTATGTAGGTTGGCCTCAAAGGCAGAAATGTGTCGTTGGGATTGTCCACGAAGTCAGAACCAGGACGAGGCGTTGTTGTTGCTAGAGATCAGATGGTCGCTGTAGCTGTTACTCCTTTTGCACTCTGTCTGTGGTAAAGGCGGCATAGGCATGGGTTAGGCATGAACATGGGCATGGGTATGGGTGGTATGGAATTGAGTGGTAAGATGAGAGATCGACAATTGGAGGCGGATTAGCGTCAGGCCATCGTACAAGGGAAATTGGTTCTGGACTTTTAGTGAGGATGTGTAGGGCAGAGATGGCGCAGGCGAGGCGTCACTCAGGTAATTTGAGAAGATTTGAAGGATTCGAGGTTCGAAGAGGTAGCTGATTGTCGTCGACTGCGGCCAGCACAGGACTTGTGAAAAAGGTCAAGAATATTGATACATAATGGCAGAGACTTTCTGCGGCCTTTCCTAACAAAAGAGTGGCTAGGCGTCCGTGATGGTGATGGAACCTGTCGTCTCATGAACAGAGAGATGGGTTCGAAGGGGGGACCAGCCCTTGGGCGCGTTGAGTGGTTGTGCCAGTAGCGGAAGATGTGGACATTTCTGTTGGAAGGGAGGTAACGTGGAGTTGTTTCGAGTGGCCAAAGGGGGTAAGGCTCCATGTTGGTCAAACACACCAGGAGCACCAAGGCTGGGGATTTCAGGGATTTGATTGGTGGATTCGGTCTTGAACGTGTCGATCCAGTCCGAATCCCTGGAGTTGGAAACTTTTGTGCCAGGCTTGGGTCCTAAGCTTTGGGACCTGGCGTCTCAAAGCCTCCTTTCACAACCCCGACTTCCGACCAAAGAGACCCAACACTGGACTTTCACAGCGTTGACAGCTATTAAATGACTTGCATAAGGGAAATTCCGAACGTCGTCACCAACAGACACCGTGACGGTCGTCTGTAGAGCATAGACGTAGATGCTCACCGGTGACGGCTGTGGGAGGACTTGATCATATCATTTCTACTCGTTTAGGGGGCCGCTGGGGCCAGACTACCGATGAGCTACATCAGGGACGGTCAGAAGACTGGCATCGAAAAAGACTGAATGGTGACTGGAGTCTGTGTTACACCTTGTTCCACCGACTGCACGCCCCATGAGCTCCGGGTCCCTCCTTACACCTCCATAGTCTCGTGTCTAGGTGGCGTCGTACTTTTCACGGGCTCATTCGGCGCCAAACGAGTTGCACAAACCTCTGGGGTGTTTGGGGCCGCCTCGAGATTCAGAATGCTCGGCACAGATTTTCACCCACGGACTTGCACGTGATCTTTGGTCTCCTGTCCGGTATACTTACCATATTGGTAATGAACACGTGCAGCTACTGACAGTCACGTGGTAAGAACGATTTCAACAGAGGTTCGCCTTGCGAAAAGCTTCAAAGACATAGAAGTGACACACTTGCTCCACACTCCTTCGAAATCCCAACTGCACTTCACCTCAAGTCATTGCACATCGTGACAAGTCTCATGCTTCGCAACTACTGCTTCGTGCTTAGTGTGATTAGGTGAAGACCATGTTGTGTATATGCATTATTTATTAAACACCGTATGTGCCCTTGATGCCACCTGACCGGCAACTCACTGCTCGTCTGCTACTATACGATCATCCATCACTTCATATGCCCTAAGTCGCCAGCGACGGCGTCATGTCGAGGCTTCAGAGCTCTGTTATGTCCATCACTCCTTCTTATAGCTTCCATAGTTGCCGTATGAGCTAACAATATCGGTCAATACCATATGACTCGTCAATTAGATGTCTATGCCACTTACCCATATGGGTTTGGGGTCTGCAGGTACACAGTCAGTCATGTCTTTTCTAAGTGAGACAAGATACAGAGGTATCAACACTTACTCCTGGTGGTGGTGGAGCTACACCGGGGTACGAGCCGTAGTTGCCATAGTTTCCACTATGGAGGGTTCTAGTCAGAGACGACCTATGTGATGAAGGGTCCAACGCATCAGGTTCACACATACTAGTCTCCATACTGGGGAGCTGGCTCAGGAGCAGGCGCGGCTTCAGGCTCAGCGATTGGAGCGGCCATCACTCCGAGGATGGGAAGCAGAGCTGCGAGAAAGAACGTCTTGAGCATCATCTTGAAGGATTTGGTAATGGAAGAAATGTGAATGTTTTTTGATGATGGCCGAAGTTTTCTTGCTGTCTGATAGGATTCAAGTTGAAGTCATGCAAGTAGAGGAACGGTTCGACACCAGCTCTTATACATGGATGTACAGTCAGTCACCTTTCCGTCCGACTCCGCTTCCCACTTTGTGCCTCAGCTGCGGCAGACAGTGTCCTCGCGATGCTTGACTGTCTGTTGACGATGGGGCTTCATGTCTGCAGCCGTGGATTTTCATGCGAATGGATAGTTCATCTGGTAGGGCACATGTGGCCCAGAGGTTTCCACATCCTCTGGCTCCGACCAATCAAGAATACTGTACTTTGTAGTTTTCCCTCAATCTGGCAAGAGCACAAGGCGAGCCAGAAGTTTCCCAGAAAGCATACTGTTACTAATTCGGGTCCAAGAGCCGTATACATGAGCCACGATGCTGGACACCTCGAAGCTTAAGGCAGCCTCCACGTCGATTCGTGTTGCAACGACGAAGCTATGGCACTGGCGCCTTGGGCTCAAGCAGGTCGACTGCATGAATACGAGCCGGTGAGGCATCGAAGGCTCGCCGAGGCAGTGATGCAACCTTAGTCTCGATGATGAAGTACCTCTCATCGATCACTATTGTATTGAGGGGTACTTCGTGGGGCATAGCTGTGCAACATTGGGTGTCCTTCCCTTGCGAGCTGTTCGGATATGCTTGACGTTTCCAAGCGTTGAGCACGGATGTTCGATAGTCACAACTCATGCTCTGGGGTGATGCTATGAATACATTGTGTGTCAGTGCGTTGCGAGTAACGTATCCTCGGGTATACCTTGTGGACCGAGCTCCCAGAGCTATTTCCCCATCACGAACAAGAGTGAAAATTCATTGAATGAGCCCAGAAAGGTTCCAAGGTACGATTTTCTAAAGTCAAATGATGGTTTTAGCTTGAAGAGCTGAAATGTGAGGTGGCAAGTCGTACGCTTATTTCTCAAATAGTGCTTGGTTTCATTCGTCAAAACCTAGCGAATACGAGGTCCAAGACCAAGATGCCGTCTCATACCGCAATCAAGATCGACAATCATATCGGATCAAAGCTCTCACAAAGCTCTCAGGATCGATCACTAAGTTTCGCAGTTTACACAAAATGGGCACGGGATGCTCTAGTTCGAGCCTTGGTCATGAACGTAGTGCCTGGGGCGGCTGCGAAAGCCGCAAAATACTGCATGGTGGTCGTATATGCCGCATTTACGAATTTTAGGCCTCGAAACCTTACCAAGATGTCATAGGGCTCATATGCGGACTTCGTATGTGTAAAGTTCTGCAAATCAAAGACGGATCGTGGCCAGGAAAACAGGGCAAGTTGCAGCCCTATAACGGTCCCACAGCCTTTGCAAGTTAGATCAAAGCTTTAGTCTCGACGTGGCCTTTTACCGCGTCTGCATGATAAGGCAGAAGTCGAGACCAAATTTTGATCGCCCTGACACATAGGAAGGATGTCTTGACTAGTCAAACCAACGACTCCCCAGTACGTTTTCTGACCGCACGCTGCTTGAATACTTTGAATTCAATCGTTATGGACATCGAGAAAGAGGACGAGGAAGCCTTCCTCATTGACCAAGACAAGGGCTTCAATCCAAAAACTCATCATGGCGGATGGGAAACAATTCTCGGATTTATCATCACCGCTGGGGTTGCATTGGTCGCAGGAGTGTTTCTCGAGCGATACTTTTTCCTCAAACAGGACTGGATGTGTACTGCGCACGTGTCTCAAGATAGTAAGTCAAAGGAGCAACATGGTGCTTCCTTGATCACTAACGGTGAGTGCAGCGCCGCTTCTGAATCAACAGATAGACCTTTCATACCAAGTAATAAGATACAATGGGTCGTTCATGAAAGAAAACATTTACCGACAAGGTCCGGGCCCAGAAGTGGATGCGGCTTGGGAGGCCCTTGGAGTCAATTGTGAGTCAGCCAACAGGACGTGCAAGCGATCCTGAGTCCTGACAGGAGAAACAGATCGATCTGTGGTGGTACCAGAGGCCCAAGGGGAGCAAGCTGGTTTGAAACATGATCAAGTCAAAATCAATCCCAAATATGGTGGAGGATTTCCTGCTAATGTCGAAGGACTCCACCATCTCCATTGTTTAGTGAGTGCTGTGAGGTCACTTGATCCAAGGATGTGGGACTGACAAAGGTGACAGAACTTGTTACGACAGGCACTCTGGTACAACTTTGACTACTACCACGGTCTTGGGAAAGGGGCTTTCAAGAACGATGATCGAATACTTCGGTTGCACGTCAGTAAGTAGAGTCCAAGCAGACCTGAGAAGACGTCGCTGATAAGGCAACAGCACACTGTATGGATATTCTTCGCCAACAATTGATGTGCAAGCCCGACCTTGGATTTCTCGGTCAGGTCTGGCACAATCAGACGTTCCCGTCGGCGTTTGTGGATTTTAACACTCAGCACAAGTGTCGGAATTATGAGTCGTTGAGGAAGTGGGCGGAGGTTCGACAACTGCCTGAAAACGTTCCAAGCGATTTCTTACAACCGCCAGAGGAAGGGGACAAAATATATGCCGAGATCCCATGAATTCTCAAATACTGCCTCTTTCCAAAGATTGTGAGGATTCTGTGACGGAATCAAGCGAGTCGAGCGTTGAATAAAGAGTTCTTAGCGCTCGCATGTTGTTTTTTATAGAAGAGGTTGAGATTCGATACCCCATAGCGAATTCCCAGAATCGCGAAGTGAGATTTCACGTGACAGATTACAAAGAATCCATTGAAGCACGTGACAGGCAGCACAGGCCATCACACGTGATATGTGAATCGCCCTTTGGAAGCGCCGTTACTTTCCCTGATCACCTTCAACACCTGCACTATTCCATTTCAGGCATAGATTAGATGTGCTCATGGTTGGGCGTGGGTGGTTCCTTCCTCCCGCACACCATTCCTTGGTCCCTCACTTCCGCCTCATTGGCTCTTCTCATCCTTCACGATGCATCGCTCATTCGCTGCTTGCACTTCTGTAAGCGCCCATCACAGGTAAGCACTCTTGGGCTACTCAAGAACAAGTCATCTCGCAATGACTTCTCTTACTCCTTCTTTCGGTTGTTCTGTATGACCTCCTATGGTGAGTCGTGAAAACATCATTGTCAACCTTGGGCATCAACGACTCTTGAAGACGTTGTTCATGTTGTCAATGGCCATGCGAAGATCTTGTTGATCAGGTTGACTCATTTCCAGCTACAAACGTGCTTAATTGAAGGTCTCATCACAATATCCAAACATGGCTCGACCGAAATTCTTCCTCTCGCGTCGCTGGCGACCAAACAAGTGGCCCTTCTTTGGCCTCGCAGTCATTGAATTGGGCCTGACAGTAGCCCTGCTTGCACTCTTTGGTATTGCGGCGCCCAACACTTATCGGACCAAATTGTGGCAAGATGGCTCAGACAATGGCTTCAACTCAAGTCCAACGACAGGGCTCTATGCTGCTGCAAATTACAGACCCTATACGACCCCAAGAGTCTGGTCACGATTGTGAGTTTCCGATCGCTGAGGGTTGGGCAAGGCTTGCTAACACTGAAACAGTATCACGAATTACAACATTGTCATCGCAGTCCTCTCTATGTTCCTCATGCTCACCAAGGTTATCATGTATACCTTACACGTCTTCCCCCGATCTTATCCGTCGCCGTTCATGGTGCCATAATTGCACTCTACTCGGTGTCAGTAGCCTACCAATCCAGCAGCGACACCACCGATCCCCGAAAACCTCAAAACGGCCCACCTTGGTACATTACCAAATCATGTAATGTCACCCTCAACAAAGATTTGGTCGGGTATTGCAAACAAGCAAAGGCTTCTTTCGCATGCACCTGTGCTGCTCTTGGGCTATTTGGGATCTATTTCCTGCTATCCGTATGGTCATGTTTCCCTTCCAAGGCTCAGAGAGAGGAATACGATGACAAGAAGCGTTCAAAAGCCGAGAAATATGCCGAGCTCGAAGCCCAACATGAAGCCGCTAAGAAGTCTGGTGTATTATCTTATCCTGTACCAGATACACCTGGCTTTCAGGGTGGGCTCAATCCTATGACACCACGAACGTTGGCTTTCAACACCTTGGGTGGTACAAAAGATCTCCCGTTAAGACAACAGTCGTTGAGAAAACACTTCAGCACTCCAAACGTTCAAACCTCATCTCCCATCTATGCAATTCGCAGCCCTGACCTGCCAAGAAGTCCTATGAGTCCGGGATTCGTCCAAAGGGCTGGAATGGATGACATAACTGAAGTCGATAAGGATTCAGAACTAAGTCCTGATACTTCCAATCAACCTCAGCTTTACTTTCCTCCACCTCCGAAGACATCGACGAGATGAGAACATGAACTGATCTTTGTTGGTCTTTTGGTGAAGTTGTTTACCCCTATGTACTTCTGATACATGTGACGGATTTTTTTCATTTGGATCTTTGAGCTGAGCAGACACTCTGATGGATCTCAAGGTTTCTTTCGGTAACTAGGCCGATAACGTCTTCTATCATGCAATGAAATCATCAAGCAGGACCTTCGCATCTGTATGAGATCAGACGATGGAAAGCCGCACGTGATAACCATTTCCCACTCATACCAATCCGGTTGACCCAATATTAATCCGAGGCCCTTGAAATGAATTACTCAAGGTTTGCAAAACGTTGCAGACAGCCGCCCAGCAGGGTTGAACGCAATCCGTAGACTTCTTTGGACTTGAGGCTTGAATGGTATAGGATTACAGACGAGATGTTCCGTCCCAGCTTTCGGCCGCTCCTGAGTTCTTGAATCTTCAATTTCAATGAATTGAAGACAACCACTCCCCGACGCCTCACTGTAAATACCTACCCTGGCACGTAGGTCAGATCAGTTTTCACGACGAACAGTATCTAAATCTCATACCATCCTTTGCCGAGCCGTGCCGTGCCCTGCACACCAGAGAGCCCTGATCCCTATCTACTCTCGGAAGCCAGCCTACTCCCTCGTCACGACCTGCTGCTCGTCAGACCTTCACTTGAAGTACATGGTAGCGGCTGTATGTGTGGTAGACGTCGACCTCCATGAGCACCTCTCACCAACAATGTCCAGCGCATTCTCGTACAATTCGGTGTTCACGGCACTCCCGTCGGTCCTTCGTTCACATTCGTCCTATCCTCTGTTCATTCATTCATTCATTCATCCGTCCTATCCTCTATTCATTCATTCACTGATTCAATCATCCACTCGTTCGACCGTCCCTCCATCCGCCCATCCAGCCAGCCAACCAGCCAGCCAACCAGCCAACCAGCCATCCATGCATTGATACACAAATCAAGCAGGCACAATGCCGCGGGTGTATAGTGTATAGTGTATAGTGTATAGGGAATACACTCCGCTCCGCTCCCACCTGCTCCCTCGCCAACGCGCGCCAAAGAACACACAACCGCCTGTAAGATATTCTTATACATCTTTATATACATATCGATCCACCTACAGTCTGTCCGAGAGGACGTTATTACATTTCTTGAATCACCACAGGCCCCAAGCACGGCAATATCGTTCCGCCTTTCCCCCTCCGGCCTCGGGTCCTTTTCTTCGAGACCCGTGTACGTGTACGTGCACGTGTAGGTAGTGGTATATACCAAATTCCTGACTTTCGCCGCGGATCCTAGGCCCGAAAGCTGGCACTAACTCAGATGTGTATTTGGAGGGTAAGCTGGGTAAGCTAGGGAGGGAAGCTGATGATACGGGGGATTTTGAGGAGGAAGGTGCAGGTGCGGAAGGGGACTTGTCTTGTCATGTTATCGCATTATCACGTGACCTGGAGAAAGATGGAGGAGTCAAGAGGCGAGGGGAGGTGAGGTGAGGGAACGGTTAGGGACGGTGGTCGTGTGGTCGTGGGTGTGGGTGGATGGATGGATGGATATTAGTTCGATGAGAAATCTGGAGGAGAGGATACGGACTTGGGGCGGGGACTGTGCGAGACTGATACTACACTGATACTGATACCGATACCGACACTGACACTGATACGATGCAAGATGCTCTGTGTATCAAGTTGTGAAATGCCCGGGGCAAGAATCCCACGGGAGTTTCATAGGGTTCGGCATAATCTTGGAGAGGTAGCATGTCACAATCACTCGAAGCAATAGAAAAGGAAGGAATCAATTTTTTAATGTTCGTAAAGTTCATATTCTCATTTCTTTCGTCATCTCATGATTACAATATGATGATGGTGTACTAGGACCAATAGTAGCAGTAAAGTAGTAGTTTGATAGTGAACAGGGTATCCGATGAACGTAGCAATTGAATAGGGTTATCCGTTCCGACCTTAAAACCAGTTGAGCGCGGTGGATGGAGAAAAGAAAAGATTCCCAAGATTCCACAATTCCCGGACTTCAGATCAAATGTCGATTGTCCGTAAATTCCATAGCGGAGAGAGTGGGAATGCGGGATACGAGGTCGCACAACGGACATATTTGATGATATGTACCGGGTACCGACCCAGGTATGGCATCGAGCACAGTAATGTCCGGTGTGTCTTGGCGTGCATTGACGGACTTCAGGACAAGGTGGTAAGGCAGGAAATACCATGCTTACGATGTGAATGGGAAGCCTTATCAAGGCACAGCCTTGCTGAGCCAGGACGAGGATTATTGGTGGGCCTTGATTTCCGAAAATATTTGTTCAAGTGTGGGATTGGCAGGATCTGCGGCGGTGCAGGTGCCGGCTGATGGCCCCAAATTCCAACTTCACGACACTCCAACATCAATTCTTGCACAAGTCGCGATAGTGGCTCGTACTTTTTGATGAAAGCCACTATCAGCAGCTGTGTCGTACAAGTCACTGAATGCACGTGGCAAGGCTCCCACAGACTTGAGTCGCTGCTTGACGGCGTCTGACGCGCCACCCAAGGCATTTGGTACGCCATCCAGGCTCATCTTCAGATTGTAGCATCTCAACTTATCATGCTTGCCACCGGGGTAGGCGGCCATGGAGAGAGCGACTGAAAACTTGAGCTTCGAGGCTGCGAATGCAACGGCGGCACTGGGTGTAAAGCAATGCAGTTCCAGCACCTCTGCCTGGATAGCGGAGATATCTGGTTCTGGACTGGGTTTCCAAGGACTGGTCTCGAAGATGGGTGAGGGTGGAAGTGAAGAGTCTGACAGATCGTCTGCCGAGGATATTGAGCTTCTGGGAGATCGAGGTGAAGGTGGTGAAGGAGGGGCGTTCATCTCGACGTCGAGAGAATCGAAGGCCATGGCCAATGTCTTGAAGTGGGCGAGAGAATAAGCGTCTTTCTGACGAGCATAGAATCGAGTTTCGAGTGCCTTGAGACGAGGCAAGTATCCCAAGCAACTGTCGACGAAATTGATGTGGTCTTTGAGAACGGCATCGGCATCTCTGACATCGCCGAAATCGACAGCCAAATGTTGGATGGATAGTTTGATGTGAGGATGGATGGCAGTGTCTGCTATGAAAGACAGGACGTCGTCGGTCTTGCGGAAGACTAGTGGGTTCAAGCTGTAGTAGAGAGAGATGGCTTCAGAGCGGATAGTTCCACAAGTGTCGAGAAATCCTCTGGCATCATCTTTTGCAGGGCGTGATGGTCTCAAGCGTCGTTGAGAGGGTGAGCGAAGTCGCAGGGGCTCGTTGCGCGAAAAGGCAAACTTGTAGATCAAGTTTCGAACTTCTGGTGGGAGGGTGAGAAGGACACATGGCGCGTCCAACTGGGACAAAGTTACTGATTTCCTCGACATAATTGACTGCGGGCTCTGGGAGAGTGCCAAAGCGGCCATTGGAAATTGTGGTGATTGTGCAAAAGATTGTGTTGTTGACAGTTCTGCCCCAAACGAGACGGGCTATCTGTGTTTACTGGTTCTATCCGAAGCCAGCACAGAGTCGACTTGTGTTGAAGAAGTGTTCATTGACTGGCAAGTGAAGGTTTGCAGGTGGTGGTGACGAGATCGGTGTACACGTGTTGGGGCCGGCGTGTCGTCGAAAGTCGTATCTTCTGTTGGAAACTGGGATGGTATCAAGCGATGGTGATCAAGTCGTTGCAAAGAAAAGGCGTCGACCGTGCAAACGTCAAAGCGAACGAGTGATTGAAGTGAGAAGGGTATAGGTGGACCTGGAGAGGCCTCTGGCGAAAGATGGGGGAGGTGGAAGCCCGTGGGAGGTGAAGATGGATAGTGGAGGTGAGGGCGAAGGTGAAGGTGAAGGTGATGGAAAGACAGGAGGCTGGAGCTCGAGATAGATAGTAAATGAGGGTGTGTTGACTGATAGTCACGGACTTTGACTTGGCTGGCGTGGATCTGGTAGAAGTAGTGTACTGGCCCCTTTGCAGCATGGCAAAACCAAAAAAGGCCGTAGCCGTGGCAGTGACGGAAGTGGTTGGTGGTACGGGGTTTTTGATAGATACCCTAGATACGTCGACATTAGTAGACAGTAGCGATCAGAGGTACTCCGTAGTCAATAGTAGTCTGTAGTAGTCTGTAGTAGACGGTAGTGTGGTACGGAGTACCTTGAAGGTACAGTAGACTCTTAGACTCCTAGCCTCCTAAACTCCTAGCCTCCTACTCCGTAGACGCCCCTAGGCCAACCAAAGACCATTTAGAGTTTGATTGACCCTGGGTGCCCTGGGTGCCCTGGGCGTCGTGGGTCCTGCAGGTCAAAAACTTCCAGGGCATCTGTCTCACTTTAGGCTTCTTTGATTGGCCTTGGGGCCAGGCCCGAGATTAAGCTACGGCCTAAAAGCGGATTATGGCAACACCACTTTCGCCAACTTGGTGGATTGGTCCGTTCGAAGGCCTACCCCGGTCCAATCTGGCGCAATCCTGGCTATGCACGTCGCCCAGGAGGATATTAATATCCTTCCTTGTAGGCTTGGACAATAGGCTCCTCGGGCTTTGCTCTTGGTGGTAGATACCTACCAACCACCACTTTACCACCTGCCTACTACCTAGTACCCAGTACCAGTACCTAGTACTTACCTACTCCCGCCTAATATGCCTAAGGACCAAACAGGGACACTGCCTTGGCCCAGCCTTCGCCTATCCGAGTCACAATCTTTCCTGTTGGCTCAATGCACGAGGCTTTCAAGATTTCCTGTGTACAAGACCTGTTCGACCTGTTCGACCTGTTCGTGTCCTCAATAGTGTCAAAACCCCCCAGGACACCCGTGAACACCTCAAGCATACACGTTGCAACTTGCAAGGTATCATTTGATCGAGGGTGCCCACGGTGCCACCTTGTTTGAGCCATTTGAACCAGGTGGACCAATTGTATCACCCACAATTTTTAAGACAGTCATGACTTGCCCTTGCCACGCTGGTTACTAGTTCCCTAGGTAGGCACCCACGGCACCTAGTAGGTAGTTAATCATAGATTTTACCTCAAGTGGCTCAGGGTTCGCCCAGGCACTGCCAGGGTTCCACCTCCCCCAAATTGGTACCCCTAAAAACTCCCAAAATTCCGCCCGCAGGTGGCCCGTAAACTCTGTTAAGCCTTGCTTGGCTCATCTCCATCATGTCCCGTGCGGGCTCACTAGGTCACTAGGCTCCACGGAGGGCGAGGTTGTGGCATGGCCTTGGGGGCGCAATTGCCAATAATGCGTCTTGTAAAAGAGCGAGAGTCCAACGTCCAGTCTTCCGTACCCCAGTCGTGCCCACTCCCCCACTGCCCAGTCGACCACGGCCTTGCGAGAGATGCCAAAGCCTTGGGCTTCTCTGACCAATCCGGATCTCACCTAACAAAGGATCGTCGTTTTTAGCCGTGCTTTAGCCTGGCAACCAACCGTCGTGCTACGGACCTCCTACGTCACATTCGTCCAAGTGCGAGCATGCTAACGTCCTGCCGACTGTCGCCTGTCGCCTGTCGCTTGCGATCGTCTATCATGGAGACCTGTGGTTCCCATCTCAGAGGAGCGTGTCCCCCTCCAGTACACCACATCGAGCGGCAGACGATGCCTTTGTGGAGCTGAAAATGAACCGTTCAACATCGTGTGCTATGTCATATTCAAATTTCAACCACACGGCTGCGTAACGGAGTCTGACAAATGTACCCCGTAGGCGCCTATCGAACAAAGTCAAGACCCAAAGTATCTGCCCTGCATGAACGCATGAATGCATGAAATCATCGATTGTGTCCTTTACTGACTAACTCTAGTAACGGCTACAACGGCCACAATGGTCAATCAATCGTCCCGTCTGGGTGCCGTCCAAACAGTTCGAAAACGTCACTTCGCCTTCTCTTCATTGTACGATGCCTCCAAGGCGGTAGTTGTACTAACGCTGTCGCCGCCGCCGCCAACTCTGCCTCCATATTCTCTGCCCTCATCTTCCGCTAGAATTTTGATTGCCATCTCCTTGCGCTGTTTTTCCGTGGCCTCGGACAGGTGAATTACGACCTCGTGGCCGAACAACGCATTGATCTCTTCCAATGAATGGCCTTTGGTCTATAAACGACGTCAATGAGTCATTGTCACAGTCTGCGCCACAGTAGGACCTGTCTTACCTCGGGACACCAAAGATAGAAGACCACAATGTTTACGGCCGTCAGGCAAATGAAGATGATGTAATACTTCCACTGGATGTTTGCCAGTGCTGTAGGGGCCGCCTCGACATAGACCAGCGTCGATAGAAACGTTCCTGCGAGAGACCATGCAACGCCTTGGGATCGAATGTGTGTCGGAAATATCTCCGCTGAAGACGTGGTCAGGACACTGTTTTCGACAGTGGCACAAGGGATCGCAGATTTACAGCAGTAAACATATCCAGTAACGTCAATTCCGCCCCCATAGAAGCTGATGAAGCAGAACGAGAAAAAGACGCCGAGACTAAGCCCTGCATCATTGGTGGTACCTGCATAACGAGCAATCATAGCTGTTTCCAAGCACAGGGAAACCATACAGCCAGCGAGACCGGTGACTGGGAAACACTGCTTAGTGACACCGTCGTCGATGCGTGCATAACTTACTCAGAAGTGGTTTTCGTCCAACTCTGTCCAATAATAGCGCTCCGACAAAGTTCGAGATCCAGGCCACAGTCACATATGCGGCACCCAGGATCAAGGGTACGCCTCCGGTGAGTCCGAGGTTTTGATACAAGGTAATGATGTACACTGAGACTTGTGTCAGGTTTCATGACCAATGAACCACATGTCTGGGATCTTACCATAAATAACCTGCGCACCGGTCGATTGCGCGGCATACTGGATGAAGAAACCCATCCAAAATCTTTTCTGGTAAGATCTTTTGGTGAACATGCCTTTCCACCCTGATTCCTTCCACGCCGCAGAATCAACGCGGACCTGTTCAGTCATCTGGTAAAATTCTTCTCGGGCAAATTGTAACTTGTGCTCATCACCAGTCTCGCCGCAGTGGAGTCTTTTGATGATTGCCCACGCTTCCTCTCGTCGATCTCTGGTCAATACTAAAAACAAAGTCAGAGTCCGCGGGTTGCTAAATCAGGTCTTGCAGACCAAGAAATACTTACGCCAGCGTGGAGATTCTGGTACCCACGGAGAACACAGCGCCAGTGTGAGCGGTGGAAGAATGGACAGAGCAATGGGAAAGCGCCATTGAAAAGACAGATTCGAGGAGTAATAGGTGCCAGCACCGACCCAACCAGCGATCGCATATCCCATGACAATCCATGTGCCGTGCTGTCCAACCAGGAAACCACGAGCATTTGGCGGTGCTAATATCACGTTAGCCATGACATGGACCTCATCGATGTAGAATAGGTGGAAGGGCCCTACAAATCTCAGCCTGGTAGATGGGTATCAAGACCACCATCATGCCAATCCCCCAACCGCTGATGAAACGAGAGACCAGGAACATAGCCATGTTCACTGAACCAGTTTCGAGGGCTCCACCGACGATATTGACCGCTGAAGCGAGATACATTGTCTCTTTTCGACCACGAGCCTCAGACATCCATCCAACGTGAAGTGCCCCGAACAAGGCGCCAGCGCAGTAGAGGCCATTGATAGTTCCAGTAATGGCGTTGACATAATCGGAGCGGTTCTCCAAACTAAAATAGGATATGAATCCTTTCGTTATATAGGTCAGGAATCAAGATGAGATGCTCAATCATTTGAAAGTGAAAATGATCAGACTTGAGTTTGTAAGAGCCAGACTCTAAACCCTGCTTACCTGGTTGCCCGATAGTGTTTGAAATTACGGAAAAACCATATCCGAAAGTGAAGCTGCCGAGGGTTAAGACTAAAATGATACGTAGGTTATACCACGTGTAGGTTCTCGCCATCTGTCTGTCCCTTTGCGCAGTGATCAAGTAATCCAAGATACACTATTGAGCATCAACTGAGTTCAAATGTAAAAGAGTCCGACATGAGGTCAGAAAAGGCCAGACCGCCGGTCGGGCTGAATAATCGACCAAACCGATATGTTGGCGTGGGCAAGAGGATCATTGACTCTGGAGCAGGCAGGTGTGCCCACGGTGTACCTTGAGTCTTTGGGGTTCTTCAGCCTCCAGGCTCCCTGCTAGGTGCTTGTGTTCCCTCATCCCGCCCCTTTGCCCCTCTTTCCCCGGCTTTTGCCCTGTATTTCTTCCCGCGGATCGGGGCCTCGGGGCGTGGTCGGGTGGGCTACCATGCCTAGATTCTTACAGTAGTGCCTATTCAGGCACCTTCCAGGTAAGTTGCTGTACCTTAGGCAACACTGCACCTCCGCCCAGCCCCAGGAGGCGGACATATTGATTGACAGCTGCAAAGCAAGCTGATCACGTTGATCTGGGGAAGGCGCAAGGTACTGCTAGCTTTGATACCTGCCAGATTTCTTGACCGATGATGCGCTCGCACATTCACACTTCCTTTCATTCGTCCTACAGACCGAAAATTCAGTCCCCGCGCCCATTCGGGTTCAATGCCGACACCAAACGCATCCAACAGACCTACCACTTGACCTTGTGAACATCTCGAATGCGTAAAGCCAAGCCCGAGATCCAATGGACGAACACGAGACCATCCATTCCGACAGCCACTGAGGCGATCGCCCTACGAACGCACTCCTTCCCTGATTTGATCCAACTGTACATGGATCAAGTCCAGTGGCAATGGGCACAGTCACGATTTACACAGATGTCCATGGCAAATTCGAGGGATTCTTCAGACATGACACTTTAAGAACACATTTAAGAGGACCGGATCATGCGTTGGCCATCAACTTGCAGGGAGTACAACAAAGTCCACTTTGTAAGCGTTGTCTGCGTCCAGGGTTCGCCCACATCTGCATGTCTGGTTTGGGTCATCCTCCAATGATCAAAGGGCATTCACATTCACGCTTCTCAAACAGTGCACTAGCTTAGCAATGGCGTCTTCGCGGAAGTATCGTAATCGCATTGTCACCGATTTTCCTATCCAATGCCGCAAATGCTGCATCCTCTAGCATCCCCACGACTCTTTCGCATTGCTGGTCCCGAGTCATGACCATGACGGAGATCAGGGAGGGGTCGACCCTAAGCGTCCAGCCTCTGCAGTCTGACTCAAATGCAGATGATCATGCCACTGCAAGTGGTGATCCCACAGTCAGCACTCCTCCCAACCATCATATTGAGGTTCAGCAATAGAAGACAAACGTCGACTATGCTCAAGGAGTAGTAGTTGCACCATCTCCAGACTACTCTGGATACAAAAGAACAATAATGGAATGAAGTTCTATTTGTTGTGGTCGAAGAGCACTAAGTGGATTCAACCGACTGTTGACACGGCCTCGACCGTCAAGCTATTCAACTGACAACCGACACTTAGTTGGTCCGGCCATCCCCGAGATCCACGGTTTATTCATGGTGCATCTGATCGGCAAATCTTCTGAAGGCCCAGTTCCTCGAATCAGTTATTATTGCCTGGACATGTTGGAGCATAGCCTATGACTTATAACACACTTTCCCACTTTACAACCCCATCTAGGCAACCCACAGATGGACCAGCAAATCCACATCACATCCACGCAAAGAGGACGGCCGAGACAACGATCAGCTGTTGCGTGTACTTGGTGCCATTCTAGGCGCGTCAGATGTAATGCTTCTGCCCGAGGCATACCTTGCTCGAATTGTGAGACGTCAAACCGACAATGTATCTTGATCGAGAGCAAAAGAGGCAAGAAACGAAAGCTCTCAACACCACCATCGACTACCCAACATGATGTCAGCACTATCGCCGAATCCCCGGCCACTGTCGCGACTTCGACACATAGCATGTACGATCCCTTGAGAGAGTTGCGAAATCTACCAAAGACTTCCTCTCCTACTCTTCATACTCATAGATCGTCTAATTCTGTCCACGATGCCGACAGGGTTGATCCAACACATGACTCGGAAGAAGCTACCCTCTATGCGCGGGTTCTTGACAAAGCCACCAATGTAGAAATGTCGCAAGACGTCAAGGAGGGTGTGGTGCACGTCATGTACATGGAGAAACCTTCAATCTCACTCATCTTTTGAGACAGGTTCATGCTCAATCAGATTCCTCCAAGCTTCTGAGGAAAAGGCATTATGTTGTCAATGTCGTTCCCAAAAACAGGTCGTCCAATCCTTCAATGGAAGATGAAAGTACTCTGACCAGGTTCCTTCGACACCAAGGCGCCTTTACCGTCCCTGCCATTAAAATCTGCCATCAACTTTTCCGAACCTATTTCGATTTTGTCCACCCTCATTATCCAATCCTTGATAGGGCCGACTTTGCCGCCCAGTACATTGATCCGGCCAATGCCCCATCATACCTTCTGCTCCAGTCTGTCTTGTTCATGGCTTCAGGTCACTGCGATATCTCAATCATCAAAGAAGCCGGATTTGCTTCACGATACGAAGCCCGCAAAGTTCTCTTCCAGCGCGCCAAGGTATTGTATGACAACGATCACGAGCCCAATAAAGTCACCGTGGTTCAATCAGTCTTCCTCATGAGCTTTTGGTGGAATGGATTGGAGGACCACAAAGATACTTGGCATTGGCTAGGTATTTCGATCAGTTTGGCACTGACCCTTGGGATGCACCGCTCCACGCAGCATTCCGATATGCCACCAAAGATCCGTGCCTTGTGGAAAAGGATTTGGTGGTCATTGTTCGTTGAGGACAAGCATGCAGCGACTGCCCTAGGGAGACCTGTACACATTCGTCGTGCCGACTGTGACATCGAGCTGCTCGCTAAGACGGATTTCGATGAATGTCCTGTCAATCGTGCAGATATCTTTGGTAAACCAGAAAAGGTCGACTCTCTGTATGTCATGGCTTTAGCAGATCTCTCCATGATCGGCGAAGATATTGTGGAAAAGTCGTTCACGGCATTCAACGCCACCACAGCGTGCTCCGCAGACATGTTCCAGACTTGCTCTGAGGCACTTGATCAATGGAAAGCTCGTCTACCACCGGAGCTCCATCATGAGAACACCGGGAGCTGCTTGTGGACAAGTATGTTGCATGTTGCCCATAGGTAAGACCAACTACCTTTGAACCGAGATCATTTTGCTGACCATTATTCTACAGTTGGTTCGAAATCGTCACTCACCGCTCCATCACCCCACAAGATCTTTCGCCCCCGTCCTTGAAGAACGCCCACAACCTTGCCATGCGGGCTGCCAATCGAATGATTCGGATTGTCGAGGATCTATTGAGCCCATCTCGAATTTCTCAATGCCCCATACACATAGTCCCTGCTCTTTTCGCTGCTATGGGCATGCAAGCGGTGGACATCTGCTCAGGAGACCATCTCCTCGGTCAACTCGGGGGTTCCAGGACTCGAACAGCGATGTTAGCTTTACAGCAATTGCAAGGTACTTGGCCGGTAAGTGGATGGATTTTTCATCTCTTCAAAAAGATCGTCCGCAGGATCCAGAATCAGAATGAGTTTCTCCCAAATGAACCAGTCAATGGATCGCCGCTACAGACGAAGAGCCCATTCCCTCATGGCCAGAGTCCTTCCGTTCCTGGCGTCAAACCCGAACAGCACATTCCCACGAATGATCCAACGCAGTATCAAGATCCAAATCTATCACATTTATATGCAATGCCAGGCCACCCTGCAAATCGGTTTCTCTTTCAAGCTGTCCCAGGTATCGCGGTTCCGATTGCATATAACAATCCTGTTGACTGGCAAAACATTTATGATGATGGGGCGTGGGGTGATTTTGAATATGAGTTTTGACACTGTACAACGACGAGACTTTGCAATACTGCGAGAGAGAGGACCATCGCATTACAACTCTTACAAAATACAGAGTGCATTTGGAGGGCTCGCCACTCCGCCAGGGAAGTTCAGAGGCGCGCTGGTGAAGAAAAAGCTCCACTTCCGTAACTGTCGACAAGTTTCTGCAAGAATTTCCAGGTCGAACATTTCACCGATTGGCATGCCGAAAAGAGCTATCAAGTTGTCATGTAACCCTGAAAAATGGTCAGTGGTTACTTGGTCATCGAAGCCGCTTCTCTCGATGGCTCACTGTATCGTTCATCTTTCGCCGGCCAAGCCTCAAACACATTGGCGTCTCCTCCGACAGCGGCAAAGTGCTGGTTCCAAAACCATTCCACAGATCCCTTGGTCCCTTCAATCCCAGCCCAGGCAGACCCATCGACTGTACCACGACGACGCTCTTCTGGACTAGCGTTCTTATACCATCTCACAAAACCGGAACGTATCAAGAGAATATCTCCTTGTCGAAATTTGGTACCCTGCCATGTGGCCACTGCCTCAAGGTCTTTTTCGGAAATGGCATGGCGTTCGATTGGAGAATAAACGATGCCTTGAGCTTCTGCCCAAGCACAATAGTCCAGCAAAATGCCACGACCAACAATGCCACCATGTTTGGACCATTCTATTGAGCTTGGCTTAGTTCATACCTAACCTCATGTGAGACTTTCTTACTGTCAATTCCATTCCTCACCTTGGCTGAAGGATTGGTGATGTCTACATGCGCAACTCCGTTGTAATAGGTCTTGGAAGGTTGATGCGCCCAATGTCCTTCACGGAGCATCAGTTATCGTACAGTCCTGACAGCCATATTCGAGAGACTAAGTCAACATGAGACTTACGAAATCCATCCCACTGGCTCCCACTCTGAGTATTCATCTCCACTTCGTCATCGTGCCCCACCCAATCTGGAAGCTGCAAAATCCTATGGGTGGGCCTTTTCCGGTTGGAATGAGGGTTTCACAGTTGTCCAAAGACCAGTTGACGGCTATGCTTTTACCGTATTGTATCTCATCCTTGGCAGCTAAGATGGTCGATGCTGTTAAGAGGTTGAGTGTTCCCAGTTCATCTCGATGCCCATCGTGGTCCCACATGCCCATGTACAACCATGGGGCATGTTTGGCACCGCAGGGAGTTCTGCATATGTCGGAAGTTTCGGTTGCCCTGGCAGAGAAGGCATGGAATCTCTAATGTGATCGTCTTTAATGATCAGCATGGTCTTGTCTCTTGCTTTTGTGCAATGTGCCGCCAATGCAATGTGCAGACGACTGGGAATTGGAGGCCAGCACACGATCAATGTGATATACAGATATGCATGAAAAGAAGGTCAATACCAGGGGTGGACGCAAACAGTCAAAGCTCACACTTCTTCATGTATTGATATCGAGAGAGGGCAGATGGCTACTTACATACAATTGCCGACTCATGTATGCATATTAATCAACACAGGGCTATCAATTACTTCCCTAGGCGAAGAAGTATGACAAGCAAGCAGCGCCATATTGGAACGTACGGTCGCTTGATGAACTACTGCCTCGGTTTGGTCCGGGATGAAGCGGTCTCCATGATAAATTGACAACTGTCACACTCCTGGATGCTACCATGATTCAGTATCAACCAGTACTTTCTCCTCCTGAATGGGGTTATACAGCAATTTGGCAATCTGGTGTACCATTCGGCTATGATCGATAGCCTAGGCCGGGAGGGTGGGACCTTGTTGCAGCAATTCCCCAAGGTCGACAAATCGTGGCAGCCACGGTTCTGATTTGAAATCTCTAGACTCTGAATTGGACTTGGAAGCTTCGATAAATGGATGTTGTATTGGCTAATTCCAACAACACAATGAAACTTGTAGCAATGTTCCCTCGGGTTATGCTTCCATGTACAAGTTGTACCGGAATAATGTTCTTAGCCAGTTCCGATATTTGTCCTCACTAAATAGTTAAAAACCCCCCACTCAAAGCAGCCTAATTAATCCGTAGGTATGTACCTCATAGATAACCCAGACATAAGTACCCCGAAGTTGCACGCTTGACGCGCAGGGCAGTGTTTATGTCAAGGACTCGGCCTTGAAGTTAGACCTACCGACTGGGTGACTGGTCAATTCCATAACTAATTACGGAGTAGTTATGTACCTACACATCGACCTCCTCCCTCACCACCTCGGCAGGTATAACCCACCCATTCTAACTACCTACTCAGGCGTCGAGTTTGCCGGCCAGCCACTCCTATGCCTTCGGGTCCCTGAACAGCGGCACGCACACCGGGTGTGTAACGGCCCATGTACATAGTTACCCCGAAGGGTTGAGGCTTCCTGTAATAATAAGATGGGCATGCATGTTAAGATCGGTGGATGCGGCTCTTATGCTGCCTATCTCTTTTTTATGTCTTTGTCACGTGACCGCACAACGTTCGGTTTGTCACGCTGCGCATTTGGTTCGTCCATCTTACTCCGACGTGGAAGAAGATAGATAGGTCTACTGTCGTGGTACACTGGCAGACATCCAGGCAGCAGCAGGAGGAGGATGATGATGATAAAAGGAGGGAGAGATATTGGTGGTGATATGAGAGGGTGTGAAATGATACGTTACTGTACGAGACTTGCACGGCTGCGATGAAAATGTCACCCCGTTAACTAGGTTATGTTGCTTCAGTGTCCGTACATTAGGGTCTATACTCCGCAGGTGCGCCGAAGTTTGAGATTCTAGCTACTTCACTAGTTAGTATAGCACGTACTAACTACCAACGACGACGATGGCGCCATCAAGCATCCTCGCTCGTTCTCACTGGGAGCCCTGGCGTGCCACTTGGCCTAACTACATACCTACCTACCTACCTACCTAGGTACTTTAACCATGGCCGACAACCGTATCAATCTTGGGTAGTAGGCACATAAACAGAGAGAAGGGATTTCCTTAGTGCTCACGTATGTATGTATCTTTATTGACCGCTCGAGCAACGAGGTTCGGGACTCTACCTACGGAGTAACTAGAACGAAACGTAATCTTCCGAGTTCGTAAGTACATTCTTATCAGATGTGAAAACTTCACAGGGACCAGGGACCTCGTCTCGTCGTCATCCACGGATCGTCGAGTGTTCGGCCATTTTATGTTACATTACCTGCAAACATCGTCACGTCTCAATAGTGACCATAGTCACTAGGCCTCCGAGCCCCGAATGCTTAGGATCTCGAGCTAACCAATCAATGCCGCCTCTGAGAGTTGCGAATCATACCCGATGGCGCCAGCGAATGTTGAAATGCCGATGCACAAAAACCAATTCTCTTATTTACATGCAAGCATGGTCGAATCGTAGATTCGAGCACGATCCCCTCCGACTCTTCCCCCCAGTGGCGCCCCCTCTCCCGTCAAAATGATCGACATGACCTGCAGCGAAAAATTTACACTGTGAGGGTCCGGGATCCATAGTATCTTATCTGATTAGATGGTATCAATCTAATCCGATTTCCGCTGACGTCGGCCGAGGAATCGGTCCCCTTTTTGCAGTCCACATCCATCAACATTCACAGTCGCTCATTCGCAAGCTGTTTGTGCAAATCCACAACTGTCTTGACCGAACAACTGAGCTCTGACATTTGGTTTTAGGTACTAACTTCAACTACTCTGTGTGTCGACATCAGCGTGGTAAGCTCGACTCCGAAATCGCTGCTGGAAGATTGGTTGCTTGAGTCGTATTGTGCTGTCATGTTGTATACAGGTCCGATCATTAATGGGTGAATAAGTCGGTCTGCTTGTCTCATTCTGGAATGCTTCCCCCTCGTCAATGCTGCTTTGTGGATGTGGACAGTGTTACCGTCGATCATGGTTTGTTAGTAGAGTAGCATGGCAGCAGTGCCCGCCTCGTCAGTCCGCGTTTCGCAACCGCGGATTTACGCTTGATGGATTGACGTCGGCCGTTCTCAATGTTGTTCAGTCATTCAAGCCTAGTATCGATCTCTTAAACGATTTTAAGCATTCTCATTGCCTTGTAGTGCAGATGCTGCATGTAATTTCTTCCTTCCCTTTCTTTCATTTGAATTGCATTGCATTGCTTTCCTATTTCATGCGGCAATGACGACTCCTAACCAAGCCAGCGTGAGCACTGCTGCCAGGCCATCAACCGATACTACCGTTGCTGAATTTGGTCCCCTTGATCACGGAGACGAAGAGAAGAATGTTGCTGTCAAACAGGAGAACTCCACATCCGACTCTGACAATGACGAAGATACGGATGACCAGAGGATTATGAATGCCGCTTGGGGTCGAAGGGGAAAAGTATGGATGTGGGTTGGGTATGTTTGCATAAGCTCGGTGTTTGGATACTGCTGACGACTCGTCAAAGTATTGCCCTCATTTGGACCATATTGTCAGTGAAACCTGCTCACAGCCTTCCTTGCCAATGCATTGCTGATACATCGATAGCGAACTTGACCATGCCACGATATACAATTACCAAAATTATGCTGCTTCTGACTTCGGAGAGATATCTCTGTTAGGAGCATTGATGACAGCCGGCACCATTATCAGCGCAGTCCTGAAACCACCTATAGCCCGCATTTCCGATGTTGCTGGTCGAGCAGAGACATATGTGGCAGTGGTCATCTTTTATATCGTCTCATACATCCTGTGTGCATCTGCCAAGAGTTTCGCCCAATATGCTGGAGGTTATGTCGTGTACTGCATCGGTCAAACGGGAATGCAGATCCTAAACCAAGTTATTGTCGCTGACATTACCTCTTCGAGGTGGCGAGGCCTGGCAAATGGACTTGTCACCCTTCCTTTCATGATTATTCCCTGGGTCTCGGCTTTCATCGTTGACAGCGCTCTAGCGAATATCGGCTGGAGATGGGGTATTGGCATGTTTGCGATCATCATGCCGGTGGCCTCTTTAGCAGTCATCGTCCCTCTACTATGCTTTCAGAGACGACTGAAGAAAGCGGGTGGAATCGTTCACCAAAGGACATCGGTGAAAGAATTTCTCACACAAATTGATATTGGTGGAATGATCTTGCTCTGTGGAGGATGTGCCATGCTGCTACTACCCATCGCACTTGCAGGAAACATGCCGAATGGATGGAGAACGCCATGGATACCGACATTGATCGTCCTTGGCGCAATCTTCCTCGCTAGTCTGGTTTATTATGAGGCACGCATTGCCCTCAAGCCAGTCATTCCGGCGAGATTTGTTAAGAATATCTCTCTCGTTCTAGCCTTCTTGATCGGGCTCCTCGACGCCTTCGCTTACAGCATAACCCATACATATATGTATGCATGGGCAACAGTTGTCCACGGCTTTTCGGCTCGGGATGCAACCTTTCTCACCTACACGGCTGGATGCGTACAGGTATTGACCGGGCTTGCGACAGGGTTCATCATGTTCCGCAGCAAGAGGTATAAGTTCTTGCTGCTGCTGGGTATCATTGTTCGACTGATCGGGTATGGCTTTATGATGAGACTTCGTGGTGCGAATAATTCCATCGCCGAGATTTTCCTCATGCAAGTTATCCAAGGTGCTGGTAGTGGGGCTGTTGGAACTGTGGTCATCGTCGTCGCTCAGGTTGTGGTACCAAGAGAAGAGTTGGCCCAAGCTACGGCCTTGGAACTTCTCTTCATCTATATGGGAAACAGTTTAGGATCAGCCATAGCCGGCACGATATATACCAGCTCGTTCAAGGATAGATTGCGGTTTTGGCTAGGATCTGATGTTCCCCAGTCGACCATTGATGGAGTCTATGACAAGATCACAGAGGTTCTCCCAGAACCTGGATCGGCAGAGCGAGCTGCTGTGAATCTGGCATACTCGGACATTCTGAAGTTCATGACGATTGCTGCATTGGTGGCTTCTGCTCTGCCAATGCTCATGGTCTGGTTCTTGCCCAATTATAAATTGAATGACAGCCACAATCTATCGAAGAATCTGGCCGATACATCGCAACCGGAGAGCAGAGAGGACGATGGGGAGGAGACCATGTTGAGAAAATGGCAACGTCGGATTAGATGGTGATTGGTGCATCTGCGAACAGGTGATCCCTTTTGACGGAATTTGTGAAAAGTCTTTGGCCGATACGGCATGAGATCATAGCGACGCATGGCATAAATTGGTAAGGAAAAGCATGATGGCATTGCATTGACCAGATGAATGGTCAGAATAAAGATAGAGCACTATAGATGATCTGGTATATTGACGTTCTTGTGAAACAACTTGAGATAAAGAACTGGGAAGCACAGTCTCCCGAAAATCGGTCGTATTTGAAATGACCACATATTTACATCCATATTTGGATTCCTGCTCACCCTCAAAATCAGAGCTTAGAGACCGAGTTATTCGGCCATTCGTGTCGAAGTTTTGCTTTCTTGCTCCTCACAAGTACTGCCTTTGTACCGTTGCTCTGACTCATTTGACCATCGCCCTACGGGATGTGGTGGGACGGGATTGGTGTTCAGAGAAAATAGGCAACAGGAAGCCAGCCCCTCATCACTTCCTTTCTGTGGCAGTCGTTTTGTAGCGCAGCTCAAATGCTATATCTTGCTCAAGGCAAGGCTCAAGCGATCAGCAGTATTCATAGAATATCAAGGTTCAGCATCTACTCAAATATCCAATTGAGAGCTTCGTCATCATACTTCCAAGGACCACTGTCGGACTATACCGCCCACCAGAGACAAAACATGGCCCGAAGAACAAGGGCAAATTCAAGGCTCCGCCTAAAGCCTCCAAAAAGAGGCCGACACACTTCCTGTGCTTTCCACTTGTTACGAATGATTCGATACCGCAGTTGAAGAAATCGTTGGCGAGGTTTAGAGAGGTTACGATGCCCCTTTCTGCAGGGGTTTGGAAAGGCGCTGAGGGTGGAGATGAAGTGAAGAAATCGCCAACTGGTTCGGAGCAGACGGATCTGGCGTCTGGCGAAATTGGAAAGCATGGAGGGACGTCGTCTTTGAATGGATCTGCGAGGACTTCTCAAGCGTATCACGGGACGGAGGCGTCGCTACGTTTACTCCCTGCTGCGGCACATCGTCCGCCCGGGACATTCCATTTTACTTTAGGGACTATGGATCTATCGGAGAAGGAAGATATGGAACAAGCACTTAGACTGCTGCAGGATATTGACTATGTCGAATTGTTTACACAGGCGACAATGACACCTAGGGGTGCTCAGAAGAGGCAGAGAAGAGAAGACAACGATAAGGAGAATCCCGAAAATCCGAATTCGATTGCGCAGAGCGCGAGGAAATCAACCCTCGATGTTTCACAGTCGATTCCACAAGTCACTTCGTCGAAGCCTTTGTCGTCGTTGACGCGTGACATATCGCCACCAAGACCAAGCACTATCAACAATGTCCTTCGATCACTGTCTACGAACCAAGACGCCACCAAAGCGTCTCCACCCAAACATCTCTCTGTGACGCTTCATTCTCTAGGAACATTCCCATCCTCTCAATCTGCTCGAGTGTTTTATGCTCAACCCCACGAACCGAGTGGTATTTTGCAATCATTCGGTGAGCTGATCCGGCAAAGGTTTATTGATGCCGGCCTTATCACAGAGACTAGACCGCTAGTCCTGCACGCCACAGTCGCAAATCTCATATACGTCAAGCGGAAAGGTCGAGGACGAGAGGACGCAAGCAGGGGAAAACTGAGTAGAGGTCTGTCGACGGACGGAACTGTTGATGCTCGGGATATTTTGAAATATTTCAACACTGAAAGCGATGGCATTGAACAACATGGACTAAGAGACGTCTTAGACGATGCCAATGATTTCCAGAATGAGCCCAAGCCGTTCATCTGGGCGTCAAACATCCCCATCGACAAGATTCGTATTTGTAAGATGGGCGCGGAGAAGTGTGAAATCCCAGACTGGGGTATGGAGTATAAACCAATTGGAGAGAAGCTGCTGGCTTCATGATGTTCGTGGCAAACTGACGCGGCCAACGTTGCGAGAGCATCTTGTATTTGGAAGGATTTCGAATGGATGGATATGTATGATAGTGTATATCATGGTGAGAAAATGAAGCATCCTGCTCCCGAGGTCGATGCACAGAGCATAGATGTGAGTCGTCTCTGGACAGCCACCGGAATTGCTGGAGACATTGGACTCACCGGTCGAGTCACGGCCGTAGTCTGCAGGGGATTTCATTGCCCACCACAATCCAATCCAATGCTCCTAGAATGCCAAACCTATGTGCAGATTTGTCGTATCAAAGAGCAGCAAACACACCGCCGGCAATTGTGACCACAGGATGATCTGCTCTGCTCATTTCGCAGGTTGTCTTGACGCAGTGACCCAACCCGCAAAGATTTGTCGTTTATCGTCTCGCACGGAAGGCCTTAGAGGCCGTGACAGTGTACCCATTCCTCAATAGGCTTTGGTGCGCAAAGATCTTGAGATGCTTCCTTTCAAGTGTGCGCAAGGATACCACCATCGATCTGCCGCGATCCTAGATTTCTCATTCTGGCGCCGGTAGCAATCCAACATCAAATCCATTTCTGACTCAAATCATGTGACTCTTCATGTCATCTTCTGTACCTCCTCCTCTGATGGCAAATCATCCAAGTCAAAGATGACACGAATCATCAGACTGCAACTGGGACAAACCGCCACATCTTCTCCATCTCGCAGGTCGGATATATTGATTTCGAAGCGGTCACCACAAGGGCAAGGGTGATGGTAGATCTGGAGTTTCGCATCGAAGGTCATGTCTTCGATTTCGATTTCATCGTAGATATCTAGATCGTCGGCTGCGGCCTGCGCACTTTTTGCCTGACTGGAGAGAGTGGCTGTCGTAGTGGCAGCGGCAATAGTGGAAGTTGTGGACATCTTTTGACGGGAGCAAAGCTTATGAGGGCTGTAGGCGTCTATTAGACATGCAGTGAATGCATCAACAAGAGTTGTTGAAGCACAAAAGACTTGACTAACAGTGACTCAATGAGAGGAAATATTTTATGGATCGTCAGAGACTCAAAGCAACAAATAATGCGGGGCAAGAATACGCCCATCGGGGAAATTCTGGCTGGGCAGGGATAAGTAACTATGGTACTTTCTACTACTTCAAAATTTAACCGATCCTTTGACTAACGAAGTTTGGTGGCAACAAAGTGACCTCGTGGAGGACCATGTTTCACGTATAAGGTCAAAATCAAGTGCTAAGCTCAGTACATGGCCATGACAACTGCATGATCTTCCCTCTTCCCTCTTTGGCCATGCCGCATCAAGATGTTTGGCCAGGTGGTCTTGGATCAACAGTCCCCGATTGTCGTTGGCCAAGGAAGCCTTAAGCGAGATACACAGCCTTGAATGAATGCAGAATTCAAATACCCATGTGCCCCTCTCAACCGGTATCTACTCCTGAAAGGAGCCCGTTCGTTATCACGACGACGAACTGCAGGATCACGTTACACCACTCCGCGAAGTGCTTTGCGACAGAATGCGATGTACAACATGCGAGAACCTTTCTCCAGAGACATTGAGCGTTGTCAAACCAGAACAGTACGCGACCATTTTCATTGATGAGTTTCAGCTCGTATCCTCAGCTAGCTCAGGACAGTGCTTGGAATGCAGAATGCTTTATGATGCTATCAGTCTGAAGAGAACACAGTGGGCCACGGAGAGACAGGGCTCGCTGTCAATGGTCTTGAACGTGGCTGTCGGGAGACCGCTTCAGATAATCTGGAACAAAGTTGGAATTTTTCTCAGGATATCTCGACCACAATCTGGCACACGAGCAGAGACAGCTTCAAGCCTGCCGCCCGTCATTGGTCCCGCACCGAACGTCTCCGAAGACTCGGGATCAGAGGCATGCCTTTCTTCACTTTCGTCGTGGTATGACGAATGCAAGACCTCCCATGCTCTGTGCAATTTCCAATCCACTACCATTTTGCCAACAAGAGTCGTCGACCTAGGAGAAGATTTGGTGCCAACAGCTGACATATCATTACTCGAAACCAAGGGAGCACAGGGCGAGTACATGACTCTAAGCTATTGCTGGGGAGAGAAAAGATATCATCCAAGGCTGAAAACGACTGTTGCAACCCTGAATAACTTCAAGTCGAAAATACTGTTCTCTGCCCTTCCACTAACAATGCAGCATGCGGTCATTCTTACCCGACGGTTAAAGTGCCGCTACCTGTGGATAGACTCTCTGTGCATAGTTCAGGATAACGATGAAGACTGGAAGAAAGAGGCAGGCAAGATGTGCGATATCTACTCCTTCTCAGCCCTCACAATAGTTGCATGCAGTTCGGATGGATGTTCTGGCGGCATCTTTGGCAAGCAATCATACAGTACCTCATCACAAATACCTTACAAGGACACCTTTGTCAATGTAAGCGACGATTACACGCGCGATCATCAGCCTGATCTTTTGCTACACCAAAGCCAGAACCTTGATCCCGTCCACACCAGAGCATGGACCCTTCAGGAAGCCGTCCTGTCACATCGAACCGTGTTCTTCACTTCGCAAGAATTACGTTGGGAGTGTAACACCCGCCGACTCTGCGAATGCGGCCACTTCAAGAAGACATTTCCAGCTACGATAAATGATCCAGAAGAATGGCAGTACGAAAATTACCGAATCTGGCGTTTGGATGACTTCTTTCCGGTTACATCTCCTGCTGACGCCTACCAACTGTGGGTGTATATTTACCACTCTTACTCTTCACGTGCTCTGGCTGTGGATTCGGACAGATTGGTAGCACTTGCGGGTCTAGCTCGAAGATTTGCTCAGATCATGAAGACACGATTCGGTCGAGACGAGAAATACCTAGCTGGACTCTGGAAAGGATCCCTCCCTCGTGATTTACTCTGGCACATTGAGCCACTGGCTCTCTCTATGGTTCCGGGTCGACGGCACGAAAGGCCAAAAGTCTGGCGTGCCCCAAGCTGGAGCTGGGCTTCTATGGAAGCTGATTCTCATTGCCTATTTTTCCGTGACCTTCAAAGCCGGATGGAGATCGAAGATTCGTCTGTCGAAATTGCCGGACCTGATATCTACGGCCAAGTCAAGCCAGGACCTCAGAATTACCTGCGCTTAACAGCTCCTGTACTTTTCAAGGTTAGGTTCAAGTTCGATGCAGGCGAAATGATGGCCAGGAAATTTCCATTCATTGTCTACCAAGACTGTGACCTTCGCGTGGCGGTGCTCCACGTTGACGACGACTTAGGTCAAGACACGGACGACTATATACGCATGAATCATTCCCAACTCGCGGTATTAGTGGTTGGCTTCTCGCCAGGTGGCGACACGCACGAAGTACTCATATTGAAATCGACAATAGGCAAACATAACACCTTCGAACGCATTGGAATGGCAAGGCTTGGTCCGCACTTTCGCGAGCCACAGGAGCATAAATTGCTAATTGAGCAAGTTCCCTGTGAGACAGTCATTCTGCTGTGAAGCAATTTATGAACTCTCCAAAACTGCACTATTGTCCCAACTAAACATTGCTCTCACCGATTAAGGTCACGTTCCACATACAGGTATGAAACGGAGCTGTTACTGCTTAGTTGGATAATTCCATCGGTCTGGCCGAGGCAAGGCTGCATGCGATAGTTTCGCCTATCTACGAAGCGATTTAGAGTGGACTCACAAGGACCGTGACAGTTGTCAATAGAGTAGTAGACTCTGTAGAACGCCTTAGCACAACGGATCGTGGCCTATCAGCTCGACGAGCATCAAACTGCTTCTGTGCGACCTAAAAGCCTCGTGATCACGCCCACGTCTACAAGAATCACTGCCACACGAGAAACAAATACAGTGCAAGTCCACAAAGACGCAAAAGGTATGGATACAGGCAAGAAAATTGATTTTGTATTTCGATACCAGTAGGGGAATCGGTGGGTATTTTCATCCTTTCTCAATTCCTCATGTGTTGTCGGTATGGAAAGCAGTTCGATCACCAAATCGACCGCAACATAACCTTTGGCAGAATGGCCGACTTTGTCCCGATGCATCATCTGCCTCGAACCTGACTTCCACCTGGCACGGAAGCCATCCTTGCATCGCACGAGCTCTGCAAAAATTCCTGCAACCGTCTTGCATAATTGGAAACAACCATGACCAAATGCACGCTTGATTCTTCGTCCACTACCACAGACCGGATCACATTGATGATGATCATCATCACATCTATCGGTATCTCCAGAGCGACAGGGTGTTGTGTCTCTTCCAGGTCTTTCTCCTTCCGGCGGTTGTCTTTGTGTATCCGTGTCCCTTGCCCAAGCCACGGGATTTCTTGCCGGTAGCGGTGAGGCCACGAGATTCGCGGTGCTAAAAGGGTTGAATGTCAGTAAATCTCTCAAATATTGAATTCTCATAGAGATTTTTACCTTGTGAACAGGGTTGACGATCCAGTTGATGCGGGGATCACGGCGGATGGCCTTGTGTTGAGGGTCAACGAGGATGACCTCGAAGTACTTGTAGGTAGAATCTTGGTTGATCCAGTACGAGTTGAGGACACGAAGATTGGCGGCACGGCGACCGACACGTTCTTCGGCGGTGGATCGGAGAGAGCGTTGGTACTTGAGTTGGTTCACACCCTGGTTGGTGGGCTTGCCTGTTTAATTGAGACGAATTGTAAGCCTTCCACCTTGATTTCGTTTCCTCTCCCTCATTTCCATATCCACTTCCATCCAAAACCCTGGACAAGAAATTTCCTTCAGAATGACTTACCATAGGTGGCACCCTTGGGCACAGGTCGCTTGCGACCACCTCGTCGAACACGGACTCTGTAGATGACATATCCCTGCTTGGCCTTGTAACCCAGACGGCGGGCCTTGTCGGGTCTGGAGGGGCGGGAAGCGCGGTGAATGACTTTCAATTGTCGGAGCTATATTGATGCACTCTCAGCAAATGTTCAACGAGTGTATAGCAAGACATCAGAAGAAGAAAACAATGACGGGGCATCATTGTTTCATTCTCAATGCCACGACATCATGAACCATGATGAAGGAAGACGACGAGTAGAAGGAGTATATAGTGTCCATGAACCGTTGAGATCAAGAGTCCATTTCTCTTTTTCTTCCATTCAACCTCCCGTCTCCCTCCCATCACAACTCATTTCACAATTCGGGGAAGCTCACCTCCCAGCAGCGGACTCGGAGAAGGAATCGAAGGACATCGGATTGCTTCTTCTTTTGAAGTTCTTCCACGTATTTAAGGGCACCCATCTGTGAGTTGGAATTAGCACACATTTTGCCCAACACAAAGACACTATGAGTTCGTTCTGACCTTGACTGTTGCGCCGCGAAGGGAATGTGGTTGTCGAGAAAGAGTGGGATATCGTTGATTTCGCGAACCTCAAATGTCTGGCTGAGAAGGGAATTCAAAAAGTCACCCACAGTGTGCGCAGTCTTGGCGCCAGGTCCCCGAATTTCGACTTTTGGAAATCTTGGCATTGTGTTTTCACGTTTTGGGTTTAGTTTGCATCGCATGTCAGAGGGCACGAGAGGGCAACAATCTGGCCAATGACGAAACGGCGGGACGTTTTGCCGTTCTCACCGTAGTCGAGGCTGTTCGACATCGATTAACGCCTTCATCTCTCCATCCCTTCATCTCTACTGATTCCATGACGGACTTAATGCAATCCTTACCTACGTATCCTCCGCGATATTCGTCCTGTCAAGGACATGGATCAATTGATGCATCCAGTCCACACCAAAACCCAGGCAAAAGCCGCCGTGTTTCCCGACCTTCTTTGCAAATCCCTCTCCAGATTGAGTTTTCAATTTCGGCCGAAGAACAATGACAGGCTTCCCGATGATTATCCGCAAGTATCGCCGACGAGGTAAGTCGGGGTTTGAGGCCGGCAATAGCACTTTAGCAGATCGAATTGCTATATGAGGGTTGATGAAGTATTGGTCCTGTGGGAATATAAGGGTGAGTATGTTTGTGCACGTTCTGTTCATGTCGATTCATAGACTGTGATCAAGTAAGTTGAAACTCCAAGACGGCGTTCTGAATTTCAAGCGAAAAAGCATTCAGACATTTCAATCTTTGATCAGCCTTGTTTTTGTTTTGGGCAAGAATCGTTTCCATACCGACGATCTTATTACGATGATGGAGAAGATGACGGCGAAGCTATCACTACCAAATCTCACGCCGCCATGGTGTCGCTGGACACCCGACAACCCACCACCACTCACGCTCAAGCTCAACATCCTATACGCATGTGCCAGCGGCTTCACAGCGGCGAACCTGTACTACAGTCACCCGATCCTGAATGTCCTGGCCGAAGACTTCCATACATCGCAAGCTAGTGTAGCGAGCATACCAGCGCTGGCCCAGGCTGGAGATGCGACAGGGTTGCTGTTGATCGCGCCTCTCGCCGACTATTTGCCTCGTCGCCCGTTCGCATTGTTCATGTTGTCATGCTCGATGGCACTCTGGTGAGCAGTCCTCAAGTCGTACCCCTTATCCGCCTTACTACCTCGCCCTACCCTTCCACCTCCCCAGCTCCTGAACACCTCTCTACTCTCTACGAATACTACACATCATACCACAAAACCCCCGAAATCCAACCTCACTAACACCTATCCAGGGCCGGCCTCTGCATAACCTCCAACCTCGCACTCTTCCAGGCCCTGACATACCTCTCTGCCTGTTTCACAGGGGTATTATCACAAATGATGCTGCCGCTGGTAGCAGAGCTCTCGACCAGCGAAACACGGGCATTCAACATCTCCATCATCGGGGCAGGGCCCACACTCGCAATCCTGGTCGCGCGCATCCTGTCCGGCATCGTCGCCAACTACACATCATGGCGCAACATCTACTGGCTCGCGCTGGGGCTACAGGGCAGCGTCCTGATCGCCCTCTGGCTATGCATGCCGGCCTACCCGGCCGTCAACCCATCCTCGTCCCCACGCTCACTCGTCAGACAATACCCACGCATCCTCTGGAGCATCGGGACCATGTACACACGACACGCGGTGCTCGTGCAAGCAGGGCTTCTATCCTTCTGCACCTTCTTCACCGTGTCCTCGTTCTGGACGACCCTGACATTCCTTCTCAGCGGGGCACCATACCACTACTCGACATTGGTAATCGGACTATTCGGCCTCGTGGGCGCGGCAACCATGGTTCTCGGGCCACTGTACGCGCGGTTCGTTGTGCGGCCGCTCGGCGAGCCGCTGTTCTCCGCCGTGGTCGGCATCACCGTGAGTCTGGCGGGGATCGTGGTCGGGACGTTCGTGGGCAGAGCCCATATCGCCGGCCCGGTCGTGCAAGCGCTGTTTCTCGACGCTGGGCTGATGATCTTGACCATTTCAAACCGTGTCGCCATCCATCCGTGCGAGCCGAATGGGACCAATCGCATCAATACTGCGTTTGTCTGCTTGACGTATCTGGGCCTGTTGAGCGGCACCAAGGCCGGCAATCTCGTCTATGAGAGGAATGGCGGTTGGTTGGCCGCCGGCGGGTTGAGTCTTGCGGTCATGGCGGTCAGTTATGTGATTGTGCTGGCCAGGGGCCCGCATGAAACCGCCTGGCTGGGCTGGAGTGGTGGCTGGAGACGTGAGTCGAGTTTGGTGGTCAAGAACAAGGGGAGCCTGGGTGTTGGTGATGAGGAGGAGGTTGTGTCGGTGGAGAGGGAGAAGTGACGGAGGGCTTACGGAGATGTGTTGTGGTGACTAATGTGCTTGTATGATATTCGTATAGGGATTCATGGATACCAAAATATGGGCTTAGAACACATAGATACATTTCATAGTCACGAAGATACGAAGTTATAACTGTAATTGTCGATTTGTGATGATCTTGCCTCTGTTGTGAAGACTTCTAGTGGAAATCTTTTTTAAAGTATCGTGTTATCACCTACTGGGTTTTACCTCGAGTCTCTTCTTTTCTGGTGTTCGTGGTAGACGCCTGTGCAGCAAGGCAGAGCTTGCCGACGGCTTTCTCAGTATTTCTGGCAACCGTCTTCCATCCAATGCTATTAGATGCAGGGATTTGGTCATTAATACCTCTAAGCAGCAGTGACCTTGCTTGTCGTTCCTCCTCACTAGTCAGGTCATCATCTCTTCCCTTACCTTCTTCAGAGTGATCGGTCATTAACCTTCCAACGTCTGACTTAACAACTGCTTTACAAGCACGCAACAAGTTCAAAGCAATCTCCTTATCTTCCTTTAAAGCTGCATCCATCTCTTGCAGAGTATTCTGGGGCCGGGCTCTCTCGGTGACCTGATGATACGCGACGATCAAATGGTCTGATTCTCGAAATAGTTCAATCAATCGATTGCAAAATGACTGACCCTCAGGTCCCAGCGAGTTGACCAAGATAGGCTGTGTAGGTTCGATAGTGGCGGTCTTGTTATTGGTTACAAGGTCCGCTAAAGCCGACCTAGCCAGGGGCAGAAATGCCTGTTCGAATATATTACGGTCTGATAAACTGTAGCCATCTCAGTCATCACGCCCAGACCCTCGAACGTGATAGTCCAAGAAAACACCGACCTTCTGTGTCTAGCATCGTCCAACATCTCAACAACCTCTGAATGGCGTTGCTTGATATGGTTCGAGAAATCCTGCGGCCAAACATCTGGCTCTTTGAGTCTTTCGTAGATCTTTGACATTTGCTCGGTATCAATGCTAAAGCAAACTTACAATCAGACGCTGTGTTGATAGCAGGTAATATCAAGATTGGAAGAGATAACTGTGTTCTGACCTTACCTCAGCTCCTGATCTTCTTGTTCCAGAGAGTCCCCGATGGAGATCTGAGAATGTTGGTGCTGTTCATGCTGGTCTTCGTATCCGTTGAAGTCATCGTCGACGTCAATGAGTTCTTGGACGAATTTGCGCTTTTGCCCTCGTGTTCGCGGCATCGATTGAGTCTTGTGTCTCACTGCCCTAGGAAATGTTGAGGGAAATTGCACTCGCAGTTGATGGGTACGATTGATGTTGGCCGCTGATTGTCATATGTGTCATGTGAGCTTGGGGCCCGGGTAGGCCTGGTAGAGGATGCTCGATTATATCAAGCTTCTTGTTCACCTGGCATACAGTTTTCCAAATTGCAACCCTGGATGTGTCGTAGAGACCTGCAGTGATCCCTTTGTCCGTGGGCACCCGTTGAAGATTTTGACGAAGGAGAAACTCGAGCACCTGGCGAGGTAAAATGGGAAAGAGCTTCATACCCTCAGGCAGTCACGACCCACCTACAATTCGTCACTCTGTGCCGGCTTGAGTTGTGCTTTGCGTAATAGTCAGAAGATAAAATGTCTTATTGGATCAACTCCTTCTCATTGTAGGCTCATGACTGTCAATATTGTACAGAGAAATGAGGAGTCAACTTAGGAGATCAACTACCAGCCCAAACGCTAGTAACAGGAATGGTCATGATCAAAATTCTGTAACCATTTCATGCTCACTTGATAAAACTTGATAGCAAATTTCCCCGGGTCCAACATGTGACAGCCATGAAAGATCGACCAGCAATTTCCCAATAGCTACCGTCCTGACACAAGAAATTCTGAAACTCTCGTTCTTACGCAAGAAAACAATAAATGATCTGAAAGTTTGTCCAGCACCATGTGGACGCAACCACTGTCTTTTGAATGAGCGACTCCTCGAGGAGCATGCATTAGCCAAGGAAATATGAATGAGAGTCCTCCGGTGAGCTTATTGTACGTGCAGAAGCCATAATGAATTCGCCGTCATGTAATTAAATTCTGTTTCATCTCTTTTTTGATTCGTACCCCGATGCGTATGGTCTAGCTCTGAATGCCATTGATGTAAAATATTTCTTGACAGTGTAAAGTTTGTAAAAGGATGTCTACATTTTGGTCCTCGGACAAATCGAAGGAGGCTGTGAGGGTTGTGTTGTGAAGGAGAGATGCTTTGAAAAGGAAAGATAAATGCCTAGGGCCAGATGAAGTGAATTAGGGGCCATTTCATGAGCCCAGTGACAGTCCTTGGAATCGACCAAGCCAATTGACATCGCCTGCTTGGTTCGAGGCTCTCGTACGGTAGTCATGTCGATTACTGGCGAAATTGGGAGCGTTGGGGTTAAGCGAAGGGTATGGCTGTGAATAGTAAGGAAGGTATGTATCCATCTGATTTGGAATGCCCTGGGAGTACGAGCTCACTCCTGGTTGGAGTTGGTGTGGTGCACCACCCACGTCGTTGAATTGACCAAAGTATGGAGACCTCATTCCTTGTGACTGCCCATTGAAGGTCCGGTCTGCATCGAATGTGTCACCAAAAGGTGTTGTGACCGCTTGAGGTCCATGTCCAAGTCCAAGTTGAGGCTGTTGAGGTTGATGTTGTTGCTGTGGTTGTCGTCTGCGATGTCTTTCGTCATTCGTTGGAGTGCCATAAGCCGGGGTGAGGCCGAGAGATGCCGTCGGAGTCTGGAATGAAGCTGGGTTAATCGCGGACATCCAGATCCTGGTCTTGTAAATCTTAAACAAGTCCGTCACCAGGTGATTGAAGTTGATGTAGTTGTCGGCGAAGTAATAGAATGTGAGCTTCTTGCTGTCCCTGCGCAATGTTAGAGAGGCAACCCTATCTTCACTTTGACAACTTACATCTGAAATTCAGCATCGAGAATTTCCATATTCAAGCGATGGTCAACAACCTTCTGCTGACAAACTCGCTTTGCCTTGGCCTCGTTACCTTCTTTGTCTTTGAGAGATTGAATTTCATGATTCTGAGCGAGCCGCTTGATCATTTTAGGTTTCAAGTCAGGATGAGCACTATCATGTGGCCCTTGGTGTCCCTGCGGTCCCATCCCCCGACGGCGCTACCCTGTCGACCTGGTGCACCATTCGGGTTGACGACATTGGGACCTCCATTTCGACTCTGCATGGAGAACATCATCAGCCATTTGTAATGTTCCTCGGCGTAATATTCCTTGTAGCGTCTGGCGTCGTCCCATGTAACATTAGTATGTTGTACGGTACCGAGATCAGTGCCTCGGTCTGCTTCGACAATTACAAGATCTCCCACGTTGACGTGGAGCCCAGTCCCTTCTTGAATGTAAAATACATCTGATCTGCAGCATTTAAAGTTCACAATGTAGAGAGGCTGAGTAGTCGGCTCGAGGAAACTCCCGATTCCCAGGTGATGTGCGAATGCTTGAGGCTCTGTGTGTGCCTGATGAACTCGAGCTTCGGCGGCTCGACGGGTAGATTCGGTGGCATTGAAATAAGCTGCTGCAAATTGACGATAGCGTAAGTACACATTCATCATTTCGTTTTCCTTGATCTGTGACGCAGATAGGGCGGACTTACGATCATCTCCTTGGGAAATCTCCTGGGAACCACTTTCATAGTTTGTCAAATCATCTTCACGTCCTGGGAGATTAGTTTTATCAACTGTTATAGAGGGCCACGGAAGTATCTCACCGGTTGAGCTAAAGGATCCGTGTCGAGTAGGAACATCTGCAAACGAATGACGTCGGCTCTGGGGAGCTTCTGGTATTGGTCCAAAGCCCAGCGAAGTTTGCCATTGTGCCCTCCGGGTGCCATCAAGTGGTCGAACATCCAAAGGTGATCCTGGTGCTCTTTCGACAAACGGGCCAACCTGTTCACTCAGGCGTCGTTGGATGCCGTCGCGACCACGTCCGGCGGTTTTTGAAAAATCATCTATATCATCAATCGCAGTCTCTGTCTCTTCGAGTAATGGACCTTGAAGTCTGGACTGTCGAAATCCTGCGGCGGGGTGTTGAGTCTGAGTGGTTGAAGACGAAGTCCTGTCACGATGCGCGGCATGTCGAAGTTTAGCATTTTCCTTTTCCAACATCTCGATCATGCGTGCTTGTTCCAGGGCGATGGAATTTGATGCGCCTCTCGCGTCCTCTTCGTCGTCGTCTTCTCGTAGACGGCCTAATCCAACAGGGTCTGCGCCACCTAAGCCATTTGTCCTCGAGATCCGTCTAGTAAGTCCCGGGGCTTGACCGGCGAGTCTCGTGCGCGTGGCTTCAGTCGATGTTGACAGAGGATTGACAGAACTTTGTGCATTCGTGGTGTCAAGTTGTCCAACTGAGTAGGATTGGGAGCGATAAGTCTTTGGAGTTGGTTGTAAAGGAATCGAAAACGGAATGCCGTTTTCACCATTTGCAGGCAGGACTTCCTGAAGCCTAGAGGGAGGTTCCTTCCGTCCGTCCTGGCCCCAGATATTCCATCCTGAGTAGCCAGCTGAAGAGTTTGGCCAGCCAGCTTGATTGGATGTATTGATACTGGTCCAAGGTGAGTGCTCTGATCCTGGTGTTCCTGGATGCGAGCCTGAAGGGCTATAAGGTCCAGTGATGGATGGTTTCCGATTTGGATTATAGGAAGAAGTGTCATTCAGCCAAGAAGTTCGTCTAGTGGGTCGAGCATGTTTGGCGTTGCCTGAGGAAGTGGTTTTGCCGTGCTCGACTTCATCATCCGATGAGGCAAGAGCTTCTGAATCAGGCGTTGATCTCCGTAGTCCAGGGTTAGATTTTTCGAGTAACAAAGATGCAGGAGCTTGATGAGGGTTGAAAGTGCCAAAGGCGGGCATTGGAGCTCGAGTTGGAAGATTGGCTTTTGTGGGAGTATTACTCATATTGGCCTCGGAACCCAGCGTGGCAAGGCGGGTAAAGTCTCAAGTCTGGAATATCAATTGAGCGACCGCCTGACTCTGAATGTATCAAAGATCAGCGACAGTCGGGCAACATCAGTTGAGACTTGAAGCCGTCCAAAGAACCAGAGCGATGGCGATGCGATGACGATGGCGATGACGACGGCAACGACAAGACCAAAGCCTGATGGGGCAGCGGCGATGGAAAAGAGATGGCGTTGGATGTAAGAGGTTGGAACAGCGACGGAAGAAATGGTCGGCGTGTTCTGTGCAAGGATGGCGAGAAAGGACCACGTACAGCGAATCAAAACAATCTCGATTGGTGGATGGCCCGCTTCACCATTCCTTGGTGAAAGCGGGGTCTCAGCGTCGTGCCAGACTTGGAGGAAGACGCCGTTAAGGTGAGTGAGTTTTGATACCACAACTTTGTCTGAAGTAGGCGTCGATCGTGTGGAGGGAGGCGTTTGTGAATTTGCAAGCTAACAGTTGATGGGCAACGGTCGAAGTCAAGCGTGCGCCTGCTGGTGGTCGTGTGCCTCGGCAAGGAAGCTAATGTCAGCAAGCGATCAGGTGAGGTAGGGAGCCGCGACGGTGGTAGTTGAAGCGACGTGGCTCTGGCGTGGCTCTAGAAGTTGATTGCCGAACGACTGGAAGAAGAAAGGGAAGAGAGAAGGCGTGGCGTGGTGTCAAGTTAAAAAAGGTGAGAGGGTGAGGACGGCGGAGAGATCCGAAAGGGTGAGGTGAAAAGGCACGCGGAGAGCGATGGATGAATGAGTGAGTTTTAAAAGTGAAGACACCGGCTTTCCCCAGATTATCGAAACAGGCTTTGGCGCTACTAGTGAGGATTGGGACGTGCCCAAGTACCTTGTAGAGCTGTAGCCAGTACGAGGGACCGAGTGGTTAGAGCAGTTGGACCTTTGGAAGGTTCGCAGGCGCCCGCGAGGATGGGATGGGATGGGATGGATGGGATCGGCTGGTCTAACTAGTTAGTTAACGACTCCGTAATGAGGCAGATGGCGAAAGCTGGAGGAGTCGAGAAATGGTGGTCCAAGCGGGGGCGAGGAGACTGGAGACTGGAGACTCAAGACTCAAGACTCAAGACTCAAGTGTCAAGGCCCAGCGTGAGTTGCCCGTGGTTGGCGTGACGGGAAAAGCGGCTTGGTGGGATGATGTGCAGCAGAGGGCTACAGGGTTTGTTGTGCGCCGAGGGCGAACATGATGGACTTGACAGAGAGATTGGCCAGCAGAAGCGGGTATTGAGTAAAAGAATGGGCTCAGCCAGATCAAGAAGGCGACATGTACGCGTGAGAGATGCGCTGAAGGCTTGTGAAGAGAGAATCAAGCATGAACTGGAGAGGAGGAAGAAGAAAATGTAGGGATAGTAATTTCTGAGAGCTGTTTGGTTCGGATTTGCAAGGAGCAAGGAGCACGGAGTAGTTAGAGCCTAACTCTGGGGAGTTTTCGTTGGTGGCAAGCAGTGGAAAAGAAAGTCTAGCTGCTTTGGTGAGGGCACGAGAGGGGAGGGGTTAACAAGCATGGTCACGTCCTTGGGTTGTAGGGTCGTAGGGTCGTAGGGTCGTTGGGTCGTTGGGTCCATTATCATTGACCAGGTATAGGGGATAAGGAGGGGAGGGGAGGGCGCCGGCTGGACGACGGCAAGACGATGGGAGGTCCAAGGATGGTTCGTTTGGGGCTTGGAAGCGCATAAGACTGGAACGCGCTTGGACACGGTGGGATTGGTGTGCCTCGTGTGGATTGGGGGAATAACCCTGGAGGACCAACTAGAAGAAAGAGACGTCGAGCGTCAAAGAGGCACGAGAGGCACGAGAGGCACGAGAGGCACGAGAGGCACGAGAGGGTCGAAAAGGCACGAGAAGCACGGGGGTCAGGAACACCAGACACCAAAAGGCAAACAGAGTTTGTGGAAGATGGAGTCAGGGTTTGGTGGAGTGTGTGGAGAGAAATCATCAGATTGGTCCATGGTCCATTTACGGGGATGCTTAGCCCAACAGCTGCCGCACGGGGCAAGGTGCACTGTGCGCAGGACTGTGAGGCTTGAGGAGATCAGATGAGGCACATGAGGGTAACGATGGACGAGAGTGGCCAGGACTCGAGGAGAAGGGAGAAGGCGTGCGACCGAGGGATGGAAGGGAGGGGTTAGAGGGAAGAGAGAGGAGGGAGGAGGGATGGCATCTAGAATCACACCAACAAGGCAACAGAAAAGGTCCCAAGAGGGGCTCGACACATTTGACGGCGGAAGAGGTACTGTAGCAAGTCACAATAGTACAAGTACTCCATACAAGGTCTGATCACGATTGAATCCATCTTTCCATCTTGCCAGGACAAGGGTTCCGGGGACAAAAGCAGACGAGCCCATGGCCGAACAAGGCAATTCTAATGGTTTGATACCTACATACATGTCTACGAAGTAGATGCCTACGTGCCCACATACCTAGGTACCATACCTGGGTACATACATACATATCTGGGCACTAACCAAAAGATACCCATTAATTGGTGACAACTTCGACCACCACAAACATTCAAAAGGCAAACAGGAACACAAGTGACAGGCCGTATGTCCTTGTGGCCCTTGTCCCGGATGCCACAGATGCGAAATGCGGGGGAAAGAGCGCACACGAGGGCACGGAGTAGTTGGCCTGGCAGTAACTACCAACTACGGAGGACAGAGTACGAAGGCAGGCAATTAACAAGCTTAGTCCACTAACCTAACACATTAACCAACGAACTAGTTAGTCACTTAGTCAAGTAGCCTTAGCCACTGCCCGCTAACCACTACTAACCACTACTAACCACCACCAACCATTGCTATCCACCTTCCTATTCCCACTGCCTACAGAGTCTAGGGCGAGTGAACAAACCTACGCAGGTATATGACCATTGAATATGGTATTGAAAACAGCAACAGCAAGATCCACTGGCCAAGTATACTCCAGACAAAAACAGCAAGAGAAACAAAGAATCACAACTGATAGCACGTGTCTCTATCTACGTTGAACACCACCACTACCAGCAATCACCTGTTCCTTCCACATGTTCTATCCTCCGACATCCATCCATCCAGTCGTATATATTCCCAAAATAGCCACAGCATACCTGCAGATAACGTATGTGAGTATCTAAGTATGTAAACATGTAAACATGCAAGTACGTGCTCAGCCACCTGGGGCCGAGCAAGGATGATACCAGGACAAAGAGGCGGCCCTGGTTGCGTCCATCGTCAATCGTCAACCGTAAATCGTCAATCGTCGGTCATTAGTCGTCAATCGTCCATCGCCGATTCGAATCCAGCGTGAGGAGACGAGACGAGACGAGACGATAGGAGAGGAGGAAAGGAGGGAAGGAGGAGGTGTTGATACGACTGCACTGCGCGAAGACTTGTTAGGAGCAGCAGCATCGAAAAAGCTAAATCATTGATCACCGATTGATGACCCAGTCCGGTACCTGTAATTACTAGGTAGCTCCGTAGGTACTTGGTGGTAGATCATATGCGGGAGACCAAAAGTGGCACGTGGTTCGTGTTTCCTGGTTCGTGGCTCATGGCTGGCTCGTGCGGCGTGGCTCTGGTTCTCGTTCTGGCTCTGGCGCTGGTTCGACTAAAGAGTAAAGAGTAGGGATTTTGGACCTTCTACATTTTAATTGACGAATGAACTAACTAGTGATATGGGAAGGTAGGCAGGTAGGTAGGTAGGTAGGTAGGCAATTACCCGACTTGGGTGATATGCGCCATCACGATTCATGATCGACCAAGCAACAAATCGCGGTTGCGAACATCATCGCTGCTGAGGAGATGAATCCCCTCATATCACTTAACCATTGGTCAACGTCGTCACTGTTGATCAGCTGCAAACAATCGGATCGTGGCTGTACTCCGTAGTCTCTCATCAACCACCCACATGCACCAGTCCATCTAGTGGCGCATCTGGTCCTGCATGTCCTTGGTACTCTCCGTTGTCTCCACGCCGTGTGCCGCTCCTTTGATCTTCCATGAATCCCCATATCACATGCATTCAAATATGCTTCGCATCACGGCGCATGACTGGTCCGCCATTTGCAGCCGTTGAACCATCAAGCATTCTCATCCCATCCTTCCTCGTAAACGTCTTGACCTTGCTGACTTCACCCCGCTTACTTTTCTTTCCTGGACGATCGTGTCCTTCTCGGAATATGTGTACGTAGTTACGCATAACGAACCCCGGTTAAATTCACAAGAAAATGGGAACCCCGACATCTGACATCGTCCAGATCCGAGAATCCCCAGTAACTCCTCGTCCTCAGCGTCTTGTGTTACCGAAGTTGACAACCCCAATAATCACCTCAGCCGCACAGCACTCCCGAAAATTGGTCGCCTGAGTTATAGACCATCCGTCGCCCCGCCTCGTATAGACCTCAGTAGGGCCAATCCAAGTATACCGTTGACGCTTCTCACCATGTCTCACGGTTTCCTAAATTTGTGGCCCCGGTGTTTGTCAATTGCCCAAGAAGACGAGCGTGTCTTGGTATCTGCAGTTCTTCGATCGCAAGCTCACAGTCTCTCCGCGCTGCAAAATCCAAACTGTTCTCAGATCGCGATCTTGTACCGCTCAATCCTTGATCTCGACCAGACGGCCATGTAGATGCGACGGGCGGGGCTCGAGAAAAGGCCAACATGAACAACACTTCATGCAGCAAAATCCAGACTGCCCTTGCCCACCGTTGATGGTGCTGCATCAGGGCCTTTCTGCTGTCGTAGCTTTTCTTCAAACCTTTCAAACTCTCTCATGGCAATCTCTTCTTCCTCATCCAAAACCTGGTTTACTCCTTTGACTTCTTCAATCTGTAGTAGAATTAGCACAGTGTAGACAACGACCAAAGCCAATTCCCAACAACAAACTTACGTAATGCATCAACATTGACTCGATACCATTCTTCAACGTCACCGTACTCGAATCACAAGTACGGCAAGCTCCACGCAGCTTGAGACTGACCACACCATCCTTGAATCCGCGGTAATCAATGTCACCACCGTCTTCTTGAATCGCAGGTCTTATGCGAGTTTCCAACAACTCTTTGATCATGGCCACCACCTCGTCATCCTCATCGTTGGGAGCAAGGCTGTCTTCTCCTGCCCCTTCCTGCCCATCAACCGACGCACTCTTGTCCACAGTATTGACAATCTCTTCTCCCGAAGAAATGGCTTCGGTGATCAGACTGAACACCTCGGGCTTGACGTGTGCCCAGTTGACGTCCTCGGCCTTGGTGACTGTGATGAAATCAGGCCCGTAGAAGACGGAAGAAACTCCATCGACTCCGAGCAACCGCGCCGCCAGAGGTGAAGGATGCGGCGGGGCCAAAGTCGACCGTGGAGATGTATATTCGAGAAACGAGGATGGAAATCCCTGAGGCAGAACGTTGTGATTCGGGAGGAATTTCAGAGCCGAGGCATTCGGGGTCGACTGCGTTTGGATGTAGATTGTCCTCGACGGCAAGCTCGATGTTAATATTTTCTGATTGCTCGACTGTAGAACAGGCCGACGCTGTGCCTGCGAGGCGGTGATGGCAGGAAGGCGTGAGATGTGACCAATGTTCCGGACTGCATTGGTTCGGTAGATCTGATTGACGGATTGCTTTGCACCGCTCCGGCCCAGCGCCCGCAAGCTTGACGAAGGTACTAGGCTTTGCATAATGAAGATTTGACGTCTCAACAAGTGATCTGCACGGAATGAGGAGTGTGTTCAACGGATGGGTATCAAAGCTGGCAATCTTGAAGGAAGTGTCGAAAGATCAAAGATTCTTCAACAGCCAGCATGGAGAGGCGACACTTTCCGAGCAGTCATTTACTCCAAACCAAATGACGCAGGTCAAGCCAGAGTCACGTGAAATCCCCGGCGGGTTTGTCAGCCAGTCAGCCAGTCAGCCTCGAGGTAATCCCGCTCTGCTCACTTGCACCGATCGATCGCCGTAGGTTCACGATTGGCTAGAATATTTCTTTAGTTCAATTGTATGATCGCTTCTATGTACTCCGTATACCATTCACAGCAATTGCACAAGAACTGTTATCCCACCCAAACACACCAGTACTTTACAAGTTCTCAGACTGCAAGTGAACATGTCGGGTGCTTCGTGTATGATCTGTAAAAATCAAACGGTCAAGTATCATTGTCCTTCATGTAGAACCCCGAGGTTTGAAATTTTCTATCGTCGTTAACTTCGTTATATATTAACATATATGTACAGCTGCTCTCTGCCATGCTTCCAGAGCCACAAGAACGCATGCTCAGCGCAGATTCCGACCAGAGTCACTCCTTCAGTAGACGGATCACACCCCGAAGACCTCACACCAATGACGAAGGGCGCGTTAATGGACGATCCCAGGCTACTGCAACTGCTGACACAACATCCGACGTTGAGATCCCGATTGAGAATGATTAGCGACGAGCCTCCACGCCGTCAGCATAATGGCTACCGCGATCGAGGCAACCAGATCCCAATCTCAGCAGGTGGCAGTCAAGGCCAACCGGAAATATCTCCGAAGCGGCGAATTGCACACGCAACACGAGTATTGGAGAAAGAGCTCAAATCTCCATCCTCTGAAGACAATGGTCTTGCGGCCTTTGTTGCCTTGGTGACCGAGTACAATACATCGTCTACTACCCAGTAGAAGCCACCTTGACATGAGAGCTCGCAAACGGTAGGGGTGGTATGGCAGGACTCTTTGAGGTTGCTCTGGTTGGCGACGTCCTCCTGGAAAGAGTCACCCATCTCGATAGAGGTCGGGCCGGTTTCTCTTCTGGTTCATCGTCAAAGTACAAGTCAATCAGTTTTTCCACGGGCGACTTTCTTTGGAATATGCTCATGATGCTTTTTGACCGTCTAGTGCGACCTCTTCTTGGCGCATCCGTCCACGTATCTATCTTGCTCGATTCTGGGAGGAGAAGATCTGTACGTATGGGGTTTTGCTCATCGTCCGAGTCGATCAGACTCAGTACTGGTGGCCTCCTCTTCTTATATTTCAGTTCCAGGGTCTCAGGGCCATCTTGTATCGCAAAGCTCTCCAACTCTCTCCGAAGTTGATCCTCTTTTGGTGAGCAAATCGACATGGGCGTGTGAGGCGGACTGGAGGCCAAAGTTGTGATCGACCCAGACTGTGATAAGGTGGGGACTGGTGGCATAGGCTCATCGTCAAAAACAGGAATTGACCAGAATCCTGCCTGTCTGAATGATTTCCTAGTATCCAAAGTCGTGGAGCGAGCAGCGCTTCTTTGAGGAAGCGGAGGTATCGATATTTTCGGGTCTTCCACTATAAGCTGTTTACTTGATGAACGTGGCGGGTGCGTCAACGAGTTAGGCACCCAAGGACCAGGCTCGTCCATATCAGAGTACTCTAGATCTTCCCCTAGTTCTCGATGGGACTCGATGGGCAAGTATGTGTTTCTTGGCGGCAGTGTCGGAACAGATCTTCCTGTTTCTTGTTGCTGACTCGAAGCAGGAACTTTGCGTTCCGAGTGTACTGGTTGTTGATGCGCTGAGTGCATTGCAGAAGTCGAGCCATTGGATGGACTCATATGACCAGCCTTGATCGATGCTTTGCGAGACTTGCTTTCTCTTCTCGGAAGTCTCTTCGTTCTCAGATTCGGACCATCCTTGAAAGAATCCCGAATCACATTTGAATCGGAGGATGTCGTGGTTGCCGAATCGTGGCTGAAGGTTGGAAAAGTCCACTTCCGGTCTATCGTCCCCGTTGGCGCATGTTCAAATTCGGCTGTATTAGTTCGGCTGATGGATGATCTATTGACACCATCTTCTCGGTCATCGGCGGAGCTGTCTCGAGGGGGTTTGCTTCAACGTCCTGATGCCGCGACTGGTTTCGGGGATTCGAGTAGCGAGTGGATCTCTCCGACTGCTGAAGAGGAGACGATCGAAAAACTTGGGCGTACAAGGGATCTAGGTCGAGCGAGAAGGGCCTGGAGTACCTGCTGCTGTTCCTGTCAAAAGCGTGGCCGTCGTTCTCAAAGCGAGCTGCAACTTCCTCCATTTCAGCGGTATACTTGTCTAGCCTCCGGAAGAGAGAATCCAGGTCCAAGTCATCGTTTTTTCGACTGGGTGCGGGCGAAGGTGTATCCGAGGCCGAGTAGAGAAGAGAATCTGAAAAGAAACGCGCCTTGGCTTGGCCGTCCTTGATGGCGTCGGTAGTTCGTCGTATTTGATTGCCACTAGATCTGATGCTGGCGGCATAGCTGAAGTCACCTGAATATGTCGAAGACATGGTGTAAGATCAAACCTCGATGACATGGCCCGAGTACCAGGCAGTGGTGCATAGAGCATACAATGTAGAGCTTGACGGAGAGAAGAATTGAAATGTATACATTGCTGATTATCTCACAAAGTTGCCCTTGAACGCGTGAAAAAAGGTTATGAATACCTCCCGTGTGTTTTTCACCAGCCTCTGGCCCTCTTCCGAATGCCATTGATGACTTACCCAAGAATAGGGTTGAGTGCGGGCACAGAGCATCGAGAGGGGCGTTCGGTAAATCTCCACCTGGCGCTCTCATTTGCTGGCAACAAGAGGACCAAAGGCCAAGACCGAGTTACAAGACGAGAATAGCATAGTGTGTGTTCTGTGGTGGGGACCAAGCTGAAGATTCAGAGAAGGCGTTCGAAAGGAGAGAGCGGGTGGCTTGAGAATTTGGTTGATCGAGCTTGAAGAAAGGTGTTGCGGGGCTTAGGAGAAAGGGATGAGAGCTACCATTTGGGTTCTTGGTGGTGAAACAGGCTGGACCGAAGCACCGACCACGGCGGTACTGGTACGTGGTACGGAGTACGAAATAGACTTGTCGTGTGTAGATTTTTGGATGGGCCAAATTCTAGTTGGCTCGATGTGCTGCATATCATTCAGTTCTGTGCCACACAGAGCAGAGTTTGGAGTTGAGCCTCTTGGAGTGACGGGATGTTGGATCTGCCATGTTGTGTCAAATCTGATCGAATTCTCCGAACATTCTGACATTTCCAAGTGGCCCGTGTTGGGTGGATGGCATGGCAGATGTACAACATTGTCAATTCATGCCGTGGGACAGAGGCTGCATGGAGGGATCTTGCATTTGTGTACGTACTACGGAGTCCCTGTACTGTAGGCTGTGGCACTCTACCAGCCGTGCCATCTTTCCGTCTGGGTTACTCCGGTCTCCGTAGAAGGTCGAGTGGACGGAGTAGATGCGAAGGACTTATCAATCCTCGCAAGCCCAAAACCTTGGTAGCGAGAGACGATTATGATAAAGTTTGCTCGCTGCTCCACCGGTGTTGACTCGAGAATACAAGAGAGGCTAGAAACTAACGCCCACTCGGTGAGTCGGTGCTAAGTCATGGTGTTTGACTCGGGCCCGTAGTTCGCAATTGCCCTAGATGTACTCTGTACCGAGTAGACCTTGGACTTTAATGATGGAACATTTTGATTCGGTAGTCGTCTATCGACGAGTTCCTTTGGGACTTGAGATCTGGGTAATGGATACATCAAGGCTTGTGCAGCAAAATTATGATTAGGTAATATTGAATCAAGTTGATTGTGCGCGATCAAAAGAAAGCCAAGGATTTGGAAGGGTTTGGAAGGGAATCAAGGGGAAGGTGGCAAGGTGGGAAGGAGTCACGGAGTCGTGGGAGTGCAGATGGGAATATGGGAAGGTACCGGAAAAACATGCTTACCTTAAATGGGAAGGCAGGGAAGGCTTGTTAGAAGGAAGGATCGACCGGGGATCGTGTTGCGGCTAGAGATTACATTAATTGCAAATGCACGTGAAGGAGAGATCGAACGACGAACGAGCGAATGCCTTGTCAATTGTAATCCTTATTATTGTTATTGTTGTTTTGGCGATGGTGCACAGGTTGCCAAGGCATGTTATCAACCACAAAGACTCAGGCTCTAACTAACTAGGACTCTTGGACATTTGGTGTGCTAGTTAAGGCTTCCACCCTCGTGTACGGAATAGTCTGTAGCTTTGGATTTTGTGGACATGTTACAGTCTCGGTCCTGTCGTGAAAAACCGGATCATAGTTTGACACCTGGTCGTATTGCGGTGGTGCGGCGACTGGGTACTCGGTATATGTACGGAGATGTGCATCATGCTGGGTCTCCAAGCGTTGTTCCACTTATGGGGCGCATCTACCCAGCAGTCACGAGTTTCAAAGCAGGACACGCTGAGTAGTCTGCACTTGGTAAGAGGTACCTGAGAAGGGACGATGATTCTGGCTGGCGGGCTAGATGGGATCTTGATCATGATTAGAGGAATGCGGATGTACCTGACGGGGAAACGCAACCAATTTCTCCATGACGCAGGAACGCTCATCTCCAGCCTGAACGAACATGTGCCATTATCAATTATCAGTTGCTCATGGTGGAAGCCAGATGAAGAAGGTGTTATCAATGATTCGCAAATGCCATCAGGACCAGCAACCTGATACGCAGTTCTTATTGGAAGTGGTTAGATCACCCGAATCATCGCAGACTCTGTGGTTGGGATTCGTGGACGGTGGTACTGGGGGAAGAACAAGTAGAGAGAACAGGTCCTGCACAAATGTCGGGTATGCTGTGAGTGGACAAGCGATTGAGGCACGATAGAGTTTTTTCTTTGAGGTGGGTTCGCAGAGGAACGAACAGGCTGCTGGGATCCAGGTTGACGCGATTGCGATTCGTACAGGAGAAGTCTGTACTGTGCATCACGGAGACAGAGTTACAGAGTTACAGAGTATTCCGTACATACTATGAGACTACCGAGTACCTACAGAATACGGTAGTAGACTTGAGTACGGTACTCTGCACTCTGTAGCGCGTAGGTACGTTGGTGACTTAATCAGTGTCTACTAGCTGCGTACCTCTGTACGGAGTACTACCTCTAGACTCTTACCTTGACGCCTCTCTAACTACTGTACGGAGTACTTAGCAGTCCAAGTTCTCAGCTTGGAGAGAATGTGGCTAGCGCTGCATGGGTCGACCTACCATTTGAGAGCCTACTCACTAATGCTCACCTTAGGACTCAGCTAGTTACATATTCCGTGGTTGCACCCGTGTTATCGAGATCGCAAGATGACAGAATGCAACACCAAAGCATCAATCACTGCGGCTTGCATGCTTGCATGAGTCGTGCATGAATGAAACTTTGGCACCCGCTTGTGAACGGGGACCCTAGATAATGATGATATAGGAAGCTAAGTAGGTACCTAGGTACATAGGTACTGTAGGTAGTATGCTATAGGCAGGTGAGCTAGGTGCCTAGTTAAAGCACATAGGTACTGTAAGTACAAGTGTGCCCCGAGGAGCTTGGTTCGGGTGACGCCATGGTTACCGATTAGCCATGGGCCAGCTCTCACAACTGAAGGGTTGTAAATGTTGAAGTCATATTAGAATCACAGCGTAGTGTAAGCGTGGCCAACTTTGAACTCGCACCTATTTCTCCTTCCTTTCTTGCTTTGGGCCAGTGAACCTTTTGACATGATATTTAGTGTACCTGCTCCCTGCTCATTGCTCATTGCCCATTGCTCATCCTGGTTGGAGGGCTTTTCCGAATCCGCGTGGAAGAGGACGACAGGTGCCAAAAGCTGCAGGTGGCATGTGGACCCCCCGCACCATCCCAATCACGGCGGGCAGAGAGTGACGGCCCCGGCGTGCCCCGGCGTGCCCCAGCTATTCTATCACTCTTTAGGCTTGCCTTGGCCCCTCTCGCCCCTCTGCTCTCAGGCTTATGCAGGTCTTTGACGGCTCGTCTCCACCGGAACATGAAGCCCGCAGCAGGCCAATGCAGCGTCTTCTGGGAGCGGCGTCCGCAGCAGCAGCAGCAGCAGCAGCAGGAGCAGGAGCACCACTAGTAACAGTACCGCAATGTCCACCCAGGATCAAGGACTAAACTACTCTACTCAGCTAGTGCTGGACTCCTCAGTACCGACTAATGAGTTAGGTATGTAGGTGATGGGCGTGACTGGCTGATTCAAGTGGCCCTTCGGCTTAGGTGACTGGGATTCAATGCTGGAGTGCTACTGTACCGTGTGTACCTTACAGGCGCACGAGTTCTACGCCTGCTCCCCTCGGACCTCTCCCCCTGGCATTGATCACTTCTACTCTTTTCCTCTCGTCTGCCCCGCGGCCGAGAGGGTCCTGAGGTCCTCCACCTCATCCATACCCATGCTTCATGCTTCATGCTTCATGCTTCATGCCCCATGTCCTGGCCCTTGCACTTGCCCTTGCCCTTCGTTCCCTTGTCCTAATCCTTCTTTCTCTTAGGGAGCCTACGGAGTACAGACTTTCGCGTGGATAATACCAAAGCCACCAAAGCCACCTAAGCAACCCGTCTAACTATCAAGTATCCAACCTGTGTGATCACCTAACCACCTAACCACTTAACTACCTAACTACCTAACCAGCATACTTCCGCCGCAACATGATGGCCTGCTTCCACTGTCACACAGCATCTGCCATCTGCCATCGACCATCCATGAACCCACTCCTTGTACTCCATACATATGTAGGTACTAACTAGGTGTGTAATCTGTACCGAGTACTATGGAGTCGTGGTAGTCTACCCACTATGAAACTTCTCTGACATTACCTCACTCGGCATTTTACCTGCGAGACGGCGACTTGTCACGTACTAGTTAGTAGCCACCTAGCCTCCTAGCCTCTGGGTACGTAACGGAGAGGGAGGGAGGTAGGGAGGTAGGGAGGTAGGCCCTTAGGCACTAACTTAGTCGACCTTCCGTCGCGGGTCACGGTCTACCGTCGACGCATGGAAGCAATTCACACTCAAACCAGGCAGGCACAAGACAAGAACCGAGGAGACGTACCTGCCTTACCTGCTTGCTCGTCCGCTCTGGAGCCACATCCACATCCACCTCCACCAACACAACCACCACCACCATCACCACGTATCCCAAAACTTTCCCGAAAAAAACCATGTTCAATTGCTCCTTTCCTCTCCACGTCACGACAAACTTCCATCTCTCGTCCTTTGTCCTTTGTAGTCCATACTCCCACTCTCCAACTAGTCACTATACCGCATTGCTGCTTCCAATTCCTAAAACCCTGAAAGCTACCGGATAGATCTTTCAGTTCCCCTACTCGGCTTTGCCAACACAACTAACCTGACCACTTGGGTTTCATCCTCCCACCACATACCACCTCTCTCCGAGACCAGACCAAATTCATCCATACTGACTCCTGGCGAACAAATTTCTCGAGGGTTCCAGAGACTCTCAAGTCCTCGTCACCACCTCAGACTTGGTCACTGGGTCCTACGACCTACTGTCTCTACCACCCCTTCAACCCTCGATTCTTCAAGCATTTGATTCATCTCGTTCAGGACCCATTCACTTGGCGTTCTGAGAATTCTCTCCAAACACACATGATCTCTACCACGGTCCAGTTTCAGGAGTCCAACAGACTTCTGGTCTCGGTGGCTTGCCGTCCCCTGCCTCTAATCCTCTACCTGAGCCATGACAGTTTACCTGCCATGAAGTCCCATTAAGACTCAACATCAAGCTCCAAAACCCACCGATATGGATTCCCGTTCCTCCAAATACCGGTCCCTCGACGCCAAAGGTTCAACCCCACCTTCCAAACCCCGGGATCGCCATAACTCGGCCCCCTCGAGTGATCGTCAAAAGTCTCAGCATTCGAGACGACCATCTGCGACATCTAAACCCTCAGACTCGGCCAGCAAAGCCTCAAAACCCGTTTCTCGTGACGATCCAACAGCTTTGCCAGATCGGACCGCTGGCAAGACGCGCAAGCCTGACCGCCACCACACCGCGAGCCAGTCTCTCGAAGCCAAGCCGACCCGAAAGGTACGTCGTTCTAATTTCTTCCTGAATTCACCCAGCTTTCCTCGCTCAGCCTCAATCTGCCGCAATCTGCGTGGCCTTCTCATCCCTCTCCACTCTGTCCATTCCTTCTGTTGTTGACTCAAATTGATGCAGGCTACGGATTCAGATAATTGCCCAGTCATAAACGTTCTGATCATTGGTGCGCCAAACTGTGGCAAGACAAGCTTCATTCGAAACACCCTCGACTCAAAACTGCAGTCCTCTGGAACCAGCACCTCTTCTGCACGAGTCGTCCTCACAGAACAGCTTTATTCAGTACGTTTCTTGGAGCTTGAGATCGACGATGTCGACTTTAGCAGCGACCGCCGAATCATCTGGCCAGCATCTGTAGATGGAGAGCCTTTCCCAGATGTGGATGCAGTCTTCTGTGTATATGATGCTTCTGACAGAGACAGTGTCGCTGCTGTTCCAACAGCCTTGAGTAAGCTCCTTCCAAACCTGTTCCAGCGGGCCCCAAGCCGCCTGCTCCCGTTTCAATCTGACTGACACGACTTCCACAGCCTCCATGACCAATACTGGCGTTCGCTGTATGCTGGTGGCATCAAAATGCGACAGGCCAGAATCTGAGGACATCAGAGCACGCTTCCACGAACAGGTTCGTCGAAATCTTGCCACCATTGCAGTGGCAGAAGTCTCCATCAAGACCCCGGAGAATACCAGACGACATTTTCTGGCCATGTTGCATCGAATCGTCTCTTCTCCGAAAGGTAAGTCTAAATCCCATGCACTCCTGAGCAGGCTGCCATCCTTCGATCTGGTGGTGGGAGTTATTTACTACAAATCTGCTGCACCACATCTACTTTCATTGCTTGGAGTTGGAGTCTGGACTGACCTGGTGTCCAGTATTAAGTAGGTCTTCAGCCGCATCGCCGCGTCACAAGTCCACACAGCATACAAATCCGAGGGCAACTTCGCCAAAGACAAGTCGAAGTCGAAGTCGATCAAACAACAGATTGCGCGTATCAAAGTCCAAAGAACTGCTTCTCAACATGTCTCACAGACCTGCCATTATCGAATCTGCAGACGAGGAGACGGAAACTTCCTCGGCCGAGGAAGATCCTCAATCCAAACATCAGAAGACCAGGCTTAGGTTGGACACAACCAAGCTGTCCGAGCCTCACCAGCGCCCCAATATCCCGGATACGCCAGATTCTTCTGAGGAGCAGACCAGCCGAATCAGGTCCCCGATAAATAGCACTTCAACCGCTGTCCCAGAAACACCTGATTCATGCTACGTTAAATCGATGCTGAGACGATCGTCGGCTGAAACCGCCGATAGTCGTGTGCACCAAACTTTCCTGAACATGGACGAAGAAAACGATCAGGCTACCGAAAAGCCTGACGGTCATCTGGAGTCGAGCACTGATGGCACTGTAGCTGATGAGAACGCTAAACAAGATGCTGGGGTACCTTTGAGAAGCTTGGTCGCAAAACTTCTTGTCCTACCCGCCAATAAAAGCGACTCGAAATTTGTCCCTTCATTCTTATGCTTATACCGCGCATTCACGACACCCCAAAAGTTGCTCCTCGCCATCATTGATCAGTTCATGGAGGTTGACAAATCTCAAATGGTTCATTTTACCAAAGTTGCAGAAATGCTCCGGTATCTTCAAGTATTGGCTCAGTGGACTGCAACTTATCCGGGAGATTTCGCAAGTGGACCCGCCCGAGATACTGCAGTCCCATTCATACAGAGCATTGAGACCAGTAAAGTGTTTGCTCCTGCTGCACGAGAAATCAGCAACAATTTGCAAACATTGATCGCGGATGAAGACGCGGACTGGGCGTACGATGATTCGCCGGCTACTTCAGGAGGTAAAGGTCAGTCATCTGGTTCGAAAAAGGCCACACAAGCTTCATCGAGCTCAACACCTCACTCCGAGACTAACATTTCTGCAGCAGTAGCGCAAAAGCCGGCCACTGATATAGATGACAGTGACGAAGATGGGGATGGGACAAACTCATCAACGCGAAACTCAGGAGCGCCTTCGGCTTCGTCCAGTATCACCAAAATTCACCATTCCTCTAGTCAATCTTATACAAATCTGATGCAGCTCGAGAGTGCAAAGCTGCAAGCCCAGCGGTACAAGCCTGTACCCCATATCCGCCTCAGTAAATATCAATGGCGTTATTTTATGGAATTGCCCATCGATGATCTTGCACGAGAAATTACCCGGATAGACTGGACAATGTATTCCGCCATTCGACCACGAGACTTCGTTCGACACGTCAGCCTCACCACAGAACAAAAACGAAAGTCTCGACAGGTCGACAACATTGGTATCATGGTCAAACAATTCAATCATCTTGCGTTATTTGTATCCGGCATGATCTTGCTTAGAGATAAGCCCAAACACAGGGCCAAGGCTCTGGAAAAGTTTATGGCACTGGCTTGGAAAGTCCGGCAACTCAACAACTACAACTCTCTCGGCGCAATCGTCGCAGGAATCAGCGGTCACGAAATCTCTCGACTGAGCTCGACGAGAGATTTGATTCCATCTGATGCTCAGAAGCAATTCATGAGGCTCACAATACTGATGGGAATTTCTCGATCACACGCAGCATATCGCATGGCTTGGGACAATTCTTCCAGTGAACGAATTCCTTTCCTTCCATTGATCAGGCAAGATCTTACCATGGCCGCTTCTGCAAACCCGACCTTCATAGGCTCCAACATCAACTGGAAAAAGTTCGAGATCATGGGAGATGTAATTGTCAGTGTGCAGAAGAGCTTAGAAACACCATACTCTTTCAGCCAACGCACGCATCATACTGATGAAATAATCAAGCTGATTCTCGAAACCAAAATTGTAGATGATTCAGAGGTATGTCATGGTCATTACCGTACTTGGCACTTGGACAATACTCACACAACTTTAGGACTCTGCAGATCCTCGAAGTGAATTATACGACAGAAGTGTACAAGTTGAACCCACTGGAGCTGATCCAAGGAAGAAATTTGACTGGTTACGGCGTTAATGCTGAGTGCCCGGACGAGTTACGACAAATCCAAAAGCGCAAAAATGGCTCGACAAGGCTTTGAAATCGATTAAAAAGCCAAAAGGGTGAACAAATTCGGTTGGTGACGAAATCCCATGATTTCACGACGACTGTGCAGATAACCCTGGGAGGTTGTCTAACGCGCGGCAATTACGACAATGTGATGATTGAAAAGACTTAATGACGTTGCAAATAAATGGAAATGGATGCGGGCTAGGCATCCACAGAGACGGAAAATGTTTGTTATGTCGTGCATTTGATTCGGCATGGATATGGAGAGAGAAGTTTGTACAGACGCCTTACAGAGACTTGTCAAATACTCAAATGGCAGAACATAGCATTGGTGTTGACAGATATACAGGTATGAGAGATATGAATATAGAGCAAAGTATGACAATGTGTCTACCGGTAGGTAAGAAAGCCGCCCAATTAAAAACCCACTTACTCCTATGAACTCTGCAACGTTTGCATGCCATGAAGAAAGTGCGGATAAGCTTTCCGCAAGCTCGTCTTCTTCCAGAACTGCCAGCGGACAAAGTCGTGAAGAAAGATGTCCGACTCTTCCCACCGAGAAGACTCTGCAAACTCGTAGGTCGAAATGAACAGGCTGATCGAACGAAAGCATGATGGTATAGCCAGATCAGTCGAATGACGCCGCATAAAAGCAAGAAAGAGAATCACTGACTGGAACACAAAGGATAACAATCAGCTGCCACACGACAGGCAGAGGCATTCGTCGACACATTTGTGCAATGCCCACAATCCTCTCCTAACTAACGGTGAGACTGTGAGTGAATATCGAACATCCATCGCCCCGCAAGGCTTCCTTCTCCCTCTCCCTCTCCCTGACCCTGACCTTCTCCCTAACCCTAACCCCTGTCCTGGCGTCTCTGCACGACTGCACGACCGTTGACTACGGAGCTACTGCCACTCACTCACTCACTCAATGACTACCTAGTTAGTTGGTTGGTTGGTTGGTTAGTTAGTTAGTTAGTTACTCTTACTCTGACCAAGGATATACTCCGTAGGTCGAGTCACGACTCCTGCAGTCGAGTCGTCGAGTCGTCGCATCGCATCAGAACCTAGTTCTAAACTAACTAGCTATGTACCGTGCCTAACTAACTGTTCAATACAGGAGAGACCATGTTAGGAATCCAACCCCGTAGAACAAATGGAGAACAGAGGAGGGAATCGAAAACGAGTCGCACCGCTGCCCCCAGCCCACTCCAACTCCGCTTCCGCTTCCCTCTCCATCTCCATGCTCCCCCTTTTTCCTAAGCGATCTAGGGATTGTATGTACTGTACTGTAGGTTGACGAAACGTGTTAGGACTCGGAGATTCAAAGGCCGGGGTGAAAACCTCGATGGCTTGGTGCAGTTCAGTGGAGTCCAGTTCAGTTCAGTTCAGTGCATTTCAAACGGGAATGTTCCTTTTGTGCCTCGGCAAAATCGGTATTTCGCTTCGAGAAATAGGGGGAAGGAAGGAATGGAAGGCAGGAGAAAAGACATGTGAGGGTTGTGACTCGTGAGCAACGAAAAAAGGAAAGGACGGTGTAGGGTTCGAGGTTGCGGACAGACAGACAGATAGAACGAGCAGGATGGCCTGGAAGTTCTGCCTCGCCCCGAGGTTTGACGGGAAGGCATGATGGCATGGCATGGGCCGTGCCATCCGTCCGTCCATCTTGTTTTGCTCTGCGACCAATCAAAAAGGAGGGGTTTGATGGATGAGTCGCAATCTTTTTTTTACTTTTGTGCGGAAGTCATTCTCCCGCGGCGTAGTGGAAAGTATGTCGATCGATGCAGGATTTGGTTCTATGGATGTCTTTCACGGATGTCTACTAGGGTGTCATGTGCGGTGTCTCCAGGTTTCGATGTGAGGGCACGACGCGATGCGATGCGATGTGGGTTAATTAGTTAGTTAGTCTTTTTGTAGAAGAGACACCGAGGTTCGAGCGTCCGTGTTCGTTTGAGCAAGGTTTTCGTCCCGACCCAACTTCATGGCTAAAACGGAGCAGGAGGTGTGATTTTTCTAAATTGGGCCCTCAACGGCAGAAACTGGTAGTGTGATCTTGCTTTTTGGAGGTCTTCTCACGGTACGGAACAGTTTGCAACTGTGGTTGCCTGCAGGCAATGTGTACAAAAGTTGGATGGAGTAAAGTAGTGTGACAATAAGCACCTCATGCATGTGATAAATGTGCTTCAGGCTTCAGCATATCATCCTGCATCCGCAACTCTTCAGGCACAAGTACAATGATACGGTACAAGCGAGTCCGGGGTGAATGGGGCCGGGGTAATTTGTGGTCAGTGAGTCAACGGCGCATGACGAAACGGTGAGAAAAAAGTGTGGAGTATGTACTCCGGATTTGGACCGACCGTATTTTTGATAGAAGAAAAATTTGATCCCGTTGTCTGCTTTCTGTCCTGGGTTCGTCCGGCATGTGCCTCGCTCCCGAGGACCCGCACCGCACACCGGCAATTGAGAGGTGGCCTTAGACTCCAAACTAGAGGATTGAAGACCTTACCGTGGCCAGAATAAGACGCACAACCAGCAGGGTGTAGCGGCCCTCGCCATTATCAAAGATGATTCCATCCTTTTCGGGTAGGTCGCGCCTACGGAGTACAGTGTTGGACCGGATAAATGCCAAGCCCCGCAATGTTGATTGGTTCGTTCGGGTGTTTCGAACTTTCGATGCATTCAGGGGGGTGGAGTGGTCGTGTCGTCCGAAACGACATGCAGCTGTTCTCATTTATCCAGGACTTTTGGCCCGAGGCGTAGACTAGGGAATTTCCATCTCTTGCAGTTGAAGTAGGCTAAGTCCATTATTCAAGAAGGGCTGTGCTCATGCGAAACCCTAGTATTCGAACAAGACTACCCCAGGCTGGAATTCTTCCGGACTATTCTTCGGGTCGGAACGAAAAACCAAGGCTTGGACATGGCTTGCACCGCCGGCTAGTCATGTGCTGCTGTGGTGGTCGCCTCGGTTTGTGCTTGCTTGTTCTGCACTATGCGAAGAAGATTACGCAACAGAACGACAATGGTGACTTTGCCGATGGCCGGGACGTAAATGGAGGCTCTCTCTTTGACTTCGGGAGAAAAATTCTGAATGAGTCACCGCTAGTTAGTCTCTGTCGGAGGGCAGAAATGGATCACCAACCTTTTCACTTGAGAAGTTGATGCACACGGCACCTTCTTTGAGTAAGTGGTTTGGAAACTTGTACTTGTCACCAGGGACACCTGTGATGACCACGTCACAGATTGGAGCACAATTTTCCAGGGTCCAGCCTTCTTTCTCTTCAACTTCATGCTTCCGCTTCCGTATCCCTGCTCCTCTGGTGAACAGTTGCACACCGGTGATGTCGACACTGTAGACAGAGGCACCGTCATTGGCCAACAGAGCAGCCAGGGGTCTTCCCACAACCTCGCTTCGATTCACAACACATATCGTACGTCCGAACAGTCTGTTCCCGTAGGGGAGAATTGGATTGTAAATGTGGAGATACTCGAGGATTTTGATCACCGCCAGCGGCGTGCAAGGTAGGATAGACTTGATAGCCTGTGCATCGTCCAAGAATCGGATATTCTGATACATGTTGAAGATGTACTGGTGGCTCAGACCTTCAACGTCTTTACCTACATCAACAATCTGCTGTAAGTACTGATCTTGTCTGTTGTTAAATATCGGATAGTAGACAATGATCCCGTCGACGCTTTCGTCATTGTTGCCTGCAATGATGGTCTCCTCGACATCATCCTTGGCTACTTGTAGAAGCGTGTAGGCAAAGCCACTTTGACAAAATGAAAAAGTCAGATCTTGAAGACGAAGACGAAGAAGTTTATACAGATTCAATCTTGAATGATCAGAGGTCAGCGATTCATACTTACTTGTCTTTGGCAGTCTTTTCAGTCCAGTCTGCATATACTTTGGCAGCAGGGTCATCGTTGCCAAGGATTCCAAGGAGATGAGGTTTACGGTCGAGTTTGCCCAAGCCCGCTTGTACTTCTGCCAGAAGCCCTTTGGCGATATTATTGGCAAGAATGACCTTGCAGCCCGAGGCCGCTGCGGCGTTTGACATGATTACAGTCTTGCCTCAGATGTCGTCTATTTGAGTTGTTTGGTGGGCGAAAAGTTATCCTCTGGAAAAAGCACAAAACCCCAATAAAACTTTTTGATTGGCGGCACATGCTGAGGTAAACCGTAAACCTACAGCCCTTACCAGGTCTGTGCCGCTTTTAGAGGCTTCGAAACCTGTTCTTAGCATCAGCTTTCAAATTCTCTTTACTTGTCTTTTATTGGCTGGTAATATAGCGGCATGCCCAGATTGAGTCTCAAGTGAATTCAAGCACATTTTATGCGGCTAGTACGCCAACCCAAATAGGTTAATCACAAAGATGTTAGAGCGGCTCCTCTTTCACGTCTAAGCACTTTTGTTGAGAGATGCGAATGTCGATATCCATCGCTGCCGAAAAATGTAGTGCTAATCAGGGAGCATGCTGTCTAGTCGACCTATGCAGATTGTATTTTCACTCCGCTAGACGCGGGACTATCTCCTTGGCTAGTATCGTGGACTATCTACATCTTGCTTTGAGCCTTGCCCTCTCCTCTAGGGACCTTTCTTTCCACGCCCAATGACTCGAGATCTTTTTTCTTGTAGTAGTGGGGCGCCACTTCAATGAGCCATTCGGGCTTGAGTGGCATGCAACTCCGCATGTATTCCTTACTCGTGAGGACCAGTTCATGATATATCGTCCACTTCGGCTGACTTTCAATCAGCACGCTCGATGGGTGGATGTAGACGACCTGGCCGTTCTTGACCGTACGATAACTCTGACCATCACGTTGTAACCTGGCTGAATGCGGAAAGAAGCCGGCCGTGATGGCTTTCTGGATAGGTTCAATGTTAGATTGACCTCCGCATGTCTTTCCGGCATCGACCTCGACACGATCACATAGCCTGGCCAGTTGATCGCGTACGTCTCGTGCTCTTGTCAGGCTGCGTTGTTGCAAGAAGTTCTCCTTAGCCCAAACGTAGCTATAATCAGAATCGGTCCACTCGTTGAAGATGTTCAGGAGGGAGAGATGGTCGCCGCCTTCTTTGTTTGTGAATCTCGCTCTGGCACTATCCGCATGAATCTTCTTGTCTTTCGGCCTGAAGAATAGCGCTGAAGCTTCACCGAGCATAGCGATGATTGAGAGGATCTCTTCGGTACAGCCGTATTTATCAGCGGCCAAGATCGATCGTGCAAGAGTGGGATCGGTAGGAAATTCTGCCATTTGTCGACCAATCTTTGTCAATTCGCCAGCATTGTTCAAAGCACCCAAGGCATATAACTGTTCAACAGCACGAACAATGGTATCCGTAGAGGGTGGATCCATAAAATCAAAATCGAGAAGGTCGTTAATCCCCAAACTCTTGAGCATGAGGATCACTCCAGACAAATTTGTCCTCTGAATTTCCGGTGTCGTGTTCTCATCAAGCTCGTTTTTATATGCTTGTGCAGTATAGAGCCGAAAGCACTTTCCAGGGCCCACACGTCCTGCACGACCTGCACGCTGACCAGCTGATGCGCGACTGCAAGGAACTACCACCAGCGACTCCATTCCAGTTCTGGGGTTATATTGATTTTCTTTCACGAACCCAGGGTCGATAACATAGACAATCCCATCGATTGTCAATGAGGTTTCCGCGATATTCGTGGCTAGCACCACTTTTCTGGCATTTTGAGGGTGGGCTCAAAGATTTTGGCTTGCAAATCTGTTGGTAAATTTGCATAGATTGGACATATGATCATTTCCTTGATCTTGTTCCCAAGCTTTCTGGCGGTTTCTTGGAGATTCAATTCCATCGCTTCTATCTCTTCCTGGCCGGTCAAGAACACCAGTATGTCGCCAGTGGGCTGTGTGATATGGATCTGAAAGACTGTGGTGATGGCAGCGGCGAGATAATTTGCTTCTGGCTGAGCTGTATAATGCACGTCGACTGCATACCGGCGACCTGGAATATTGAAAATAGGAGCATTGTCGAAGTACTTTTGAAACTTTTGCGCATCCATTGTTGCCGAGGAAATCAAGAGTCTGAGGTCAGGTCTAGCTCTGGCAATATCCTTGAGTAGACCACAGGCAATATCTGTACTCACGGTCCGTTCGTGAGCCTCATCTATCATCAATGCCGAGTACTGCGACAGTTCTGGATCGGTTAGAAGCTCTCTGAGGAGCATACCATCCGTCATGTACTTGAGAACGGTCTTCTCGCTAGTATTGTCTTCGAATCGAATGGCATAACCAACTTCGTTGCCGAGTCTCTTGCCCATTTCTTCCGCAACTCTGGCTGCCACTGACATTGCGGCCACTCGCCGAGGCTGTGTACATCCGATTTTCATACCTCCCTTGGTATATCCAGCTTCGTGGAGATACTGCGGCAGTTGAGTCGTTTTCCCGCTTCCAGTCTCGCCAACGATAATCAAAACCTGATGGTTTTTCACGGCTTCGATGATTTCATCGCGATACTGATACACAGGTAGACTCTTCCTGGTCTCTTCCATGCTTTTCGCTTTTGCCTCAGCTGCATTGATGCGCTCGGCGAGTTGTCTCTGTTCTTTGGTCATACCTTTGCCCAGATCACCGCCTAGAGTCTCAGACATGACGAATTTCATCTGCTGACTTTCATCGAACACATAGCCATAGTCACCTTCGTCAATGAACTCCGACCTTTTGATCTGCGCCTCAGCGCGCTTCGTTTGTTCATTCTCCCATTCTTCATGCTCAGTCACATATCTCTCGCGACCCATCTCATCTCGGTCAACGTAGCGCTGGTATAAAGCTTGCTCCTTCTTCCTCTTGTCAATCTTGCCTTTTTCTGTGATATAGTCCTCCGGCAATGCATATCCGTCAAGATGATCATCGATACTCAATCTCTCCTCGGCCAACCTCAAGACCTCTTTATTTCTCGCAAATTCCTCCTTCTCTTTCCTCGTAAGATCTGGATTGTCCCTCAACTCGCGCTGTTCCTCGGCAACCTGCTGTCTGAGTAGGGCAAGTCGTTCTGTCTCACGCTTCTTGAGATAATCCTGTCTTGAGCGTATGCGCAGATCAGGCATCGCTGCACTCCTGGCCGCAGAATCATCGGCCAGCGCCCTCCTCTGCGCCGTGACGCTGTCCTTTGCGGCAGAGCGATCCTCGATTATCTTCTTCTGTCGTTCTTCGTCACGTTTTGCCAGGCGTTTCGCGAACTCGTCCCGGTCTTTCCTGTCCTGTTCTTCCGCTGTCTCTTTTGACTGTGGTGCAGGGGAAGGAGAGGCTCGACGGGTCACATTGGCTGCAGAGCCATCGGAAAGTTTCACCCGTTTGGCGGAGGACTCGGCGAACTCAGCGTCCGCTGCATCGGCATGTTGGGCTTCTTCTTCCTCCTCCTCTATCTCCTCGTCACCCCAGCGTTCCGCGAAGTCTTCATTGTCGTCACGACGTCGCCGATGGGCCGTATGTCGCTTATAGGGTCTGGTCCGATGCTCATTCGGTTCTTGTGCGGACATACCGTGACAACCACAGGCATGCGTGCTGCCTTTGTTACGATGGACTGAGCTCGACGCCGAGTCGTTCCTGAGTGTGATGGTATTGCCCGTCAGACTTTGGAGGCGATAAAGAATCTTTGTAGCCAACCTCTATGCACACTCCTGTGGAAAAGTGGTGTACGATTTGAATCATGAGTTTTTCGCAAAGCGTTCCGCAGGCGACGCCTGGAAGCAGTTCTCCGCAATCGCAGAAGTGCCACTATGGTTCACCCAATTGCCAGAGAATTACGGCCAAGTATTTTGCACATAAATACGAACATGTGATATACTCTGTGCTCAGCACAAGTCGCCCATGTGGTTACAACTTGTGGAAGAACCCGGTCCAGTATCTTGGTAGCATTAATTTTCATATCATTCATTACATCTAAATGAATCTTCTCACGAAGAATCCAGATCTACGCTTTCCACACCATCGCAATCAGACTGTCTAGACTCTTCTTGGACCACTGATGCACAACAGCCTCGCCCGAAACCCTTTGCACTTCGTTATACAGCTGCAGCGACAAAAATCGATATAACCATGGTAAAGCACCATTGTAGTTGATACTGTGATCACTATCCGTGAATGTGAACAACTCGAACTTTTCTGGGCTGACACCTTCCCCGACAAGGAGATCAACCAGCGCCGCCGTATTTTGGTAGTGTACGTTGTCGTCTCCGAGTCCGTGAGTTATGGCGAAGCCGCCGGGGATTTGACCAAATCCGGTCGCATTGCGAACGGCTGTTTCATTGTAACCGGCCTCATTGGTTGCAGGCGTCTTCATGTAGCGTTCGGTGTATATGCTGTCGTAGAATCGCCAATCAGTGACTGGCGCGGTTATAAGACCAAAGCTAAACGGTCCATCTGGCCCTTGCAGTTCGATGACTTTGGCCGATAGGTAGCCACCAAACGACCAACCCCAGATTCCGACCTTATCGGGATTGACATATGGGGTTGATTCGACTATTTGCTGAGCTGCCCAAATTTGATCGATTGGCTCGTAGCGACCCAGGTGTGAGGCCACAGTGCTTCGAAATTCTCGACCTTTGTAGCCTGTGCCTCTCCCGTCCACTGTATAGGTGATGTATTGCAACTCTGGATCGGAGGCGACATACGCTCGGAATGTGAGTGTTTGGAACCGCTGATGGACTTCTTGCGCGCCAGGGCCACCGTATGGTGTAAACAAAACCGGGTATTGACGTGAGGAATTGAAATTTGGAGGAAGCCGCTGCATCACGTTCAAACTGTAGCCATCGGGGTGCTCGAGTTCGAAGTAAGTGATGTTAGGTAGGTTGTATTCCTGGAGTGCTTCCAGCAGCACAGAGTTGCTCGTTACAGTGGAGAGTGGTTCGGTATCGTTTGTGGCATACATCTCTTGATAAGGAACGTTTGGGCCTTGATACGACAGAAGGTAGTAGCCTCCAGCTGGAGAAAATGATGCCGAGTAGTACGCCGGCTCCTCATCATTGACGAGCGATGTGATCTCTCCAGTTGAGTACGACACGCTGTAAAGATGGCGAGATGTGCTATGATATTGAGTTGACAAGAAATACACAAGCTCTCTTCCGGTGTCGATGCTAAGGATGCTCGTGACCTCCCACTCGCCCGAGGTAAGTGTGATGTTATCACCGCCTGCTGTGGGGAAGAGATACAGATGATTCCAGCCCGACACATCTGAGAGGTCAACATACCAAGTCTCATTGCTGCCGTTGATGGAACCAATGTAGTGGATAGCAAGGTTATTGTCCAACCAACCATCAGAGCCGTCCCTCTCGCGGGTGACGGTGGTCTCACCAGTTTCAACGTCGACCAGGACATATCTATCAAGATCTTGGACGCGGTTAAAAACTCGGAGAAGAATATTTGAATGTTCGTCAGTCACCCAAGCCACTTCACCAATGATTGTGTCGTTTGTCTCAAAGACGTCAATTGGGATGGTAGAACTCTCAAGTGTTTCGACGTTAAGCAAGGTGAAAGCAACCGTCGGGTTCGTAGTACCGACTTTGGGGTACCGAAGTTCCAACTCCACGGGATAGGGAGGAGCGATAGTCTCGTCGGCCATATAATAAGGTACGGTGAATGTGCCAACCCCGGTCTCATTGAAACTGAGATATGCAAGATGTGTGGCGTCGGGGCTCCAAAAGAAGGCATACGCCACACCGAAGACCTCTTCCTCGTACACCCAGTCGGGAACACCATGGAACAAATCTGGCCCACCGTCAAAAGTAATTTGAGTGACTTCCGAATCGTTGCTTAGATACAAGTTGTTGCCACGAACAAACGCTATCGAGTTCCCAACAGGAGCCCAAGCGGCATATTGAACATCTCCCAGTGCGTCTTCATTCAAAGGTGTGCTCTCATTGTTTGCAACATCATACACCAGATAATCAGCGAGGTAAGAGTAACGATATTGCTTCGTGTAGTTGACTGAAAACAGAACTCGCTCTAAACTCGGTTGAATCCAGTATTCCCAATAGTCACTCGGTACCGCTGCACTCGGTACTAGGATGGTGCTGTTTCCGGTGACGAAGTTCTGAAGGACGAGGTCTCCATCGTCCGATAGAGTCACACCCACCCCATCATCGCCTCCCGCAAACCAATCTATCGCCGTTGTGTTGGCGCGAAGGTTGGCAGTCGGAACAGTCTCATCGAACGTTAGAATCTTGGTTCCATTACCCAGTGGCTGACGGGCTGGTCGAGGAACATCTATGGCACTAACGCATCCCACGACGCCGAGTGCGAGCACCGCTGGGAATCGAAGCAACATAGTCACGTATCCAAGTCAGAAGCGGATTAGGAAGCAGTCACACGCACTTACATCCGTGGAAAGTGATCGGACCTTCCCAAGACCAAGATTCAGGATATATGTACTTGGCCTTCATTCCGACTGTGGCGCACAGCACTGTGTCACTAGATGCAACACAAATGCGAGTCAAGCCTATCGATCCACTAGCTTCGTGAAAGTCGGGAATAATCAGAAGCATGCTATCAGCGGAGACCAACATTTCCACCCCTCCCCGAAAGATACCTTCCTCTTCGGTGGCACGAAGTTGTTGATCTTCCTTGTCAAGCGTTTCTTGGCACTTGGCGATGCGGGCAATTGTAACGTCACCCCAAGTTCATAAAAGTCGTCATTTTCGAACAACCTTGTCCATGTGTACAGAGAGGTGGGATGCAGGTGGCAGGATATATCTCAGTAGGAGGCAAACATGATCATTAAAGCTCTGCCCAATCCAATGGCATTCCGAGGCGATTCATGACGGAGTGGGAAATGAAAGACAGCCATGTTCGAGAGGTACCGCAATTGGCTGAATTGCCTATTGCACTCCCCATGCACAACTTAGCATGGGTGGATGACCGCGTTTTCTTATCTGATTTCGCTCAATTTGTTGTTCTCTGCCAGCAACAAAGTAGCATTCCGTGTGTGGAGACGACCGTCTAGCGGACTCGAATTTACTGGAATCACTCTTGATCAAGTATCACAAAAAGATATTGGAGATTGGCGGATAGCCAGATAGTCTCAATTGTGTCGTATCTCATTTCATCTGAAGGCTGTGCAGCGGTGGTACAACACTGTCGCCCGAATCCTCTACGGTTTACAGTAGCTCCTTTGATCCAGACAGTCACTAAATTTACCATTAGTTCTTCTGATCTCCAATCCCAGATTCCTTACTCCTCATACCCAGGCTCACACCCAGAGAGTCGACTACACCAACTTCGATCCTGTAGTCCGTTCTGAAGTTCAGAACCATAACAGCTGCCTAGGTTCCACGATCAGACGATGCTTACCAACACAGACTTGGACGCATCATTCAAAGGCAGCCTGGCCTCCTTCCTTATTTCAAGATCTCATTCGTTCATTCGAATTCGAAGCAGATGAAGCCATGCACATCATTCAAAGATTCCAATGTTCAGGGTGTCGCACAGTTGTGAGCCACAAGGTGCAGTATGCACACCAGAAGCTGCACACAGTGCCGTGTCGATCGATCCAGGTCCCATGAGGCAGCACTGGCAATCAAAATGCTGTAAATCCTGTGATAAAATGTCCATCTCTTCCGTTCCATCACCATGCTCTATCCTTGGGTTTCCAATGCCAATAACGCAAGTCCATTGATTCCGCTTTGACCGGCAACAGTTGGACTGGTGCCATCCAAATGTGTTAAACATCAATCATTTCAGCATCTTCAGCAAGAACCTCGTCAGCAGGTCCCCAGTTACCCTCGAAAATGGTTGCACCAGCCCGCCGACGCGCCTCTGCCCACCTCACACCTTCGGTATCCAGTAGCATGTGGGCAAGAGGTCGGTCCTCGGGTTCGGGCGAGATCATCCATCGAACGACCTTATCGAGCGCCTGTTCATGCATGGGGTCAATCATGAATTGTGGGGGATCAAGTAATTCTCCGCTTCTTGGATTGTGGAACTCCTTGCCGAGATCGTGACTGGTTACCAACTCATTGTCGTAGCTGTTTCCAGCGGCAGTCTCGAATGAGCACAAGTCCTGCTCGACATTGAACGAGGATCCGGAAGAAAGAGGATTTCCAGAGGCGTCACGTAAAACACCACTTGTGTCAGAGCTCCAAGTCAAGCTGGGGACATCACTCATGTCACCATTTCGCAATTTCTGCCAAGAGACACCATTGTCAGGCAACTCGACATTCCCAGCGGTTTCCAGCATGATAAGACCTAAAGCGAAGACATCCGCTGGTTTGTCGTATCGACCCATCAGGATTTCGGGACCAATGTACTCCCTGTCTCCTTCACCTTCGATCCCAGCTTTAGCTGGCCATTTGCTTGCCATGCCAAAATCCGCAATCTTCAAAACTCCCTCAAATGTGATGAGTACATTGGCGGGCTTGAGATCGAGATGAATAAAACCAGAATCATGAATATGCTTTAGTCCCTGTGGATTATTAGCCAAATTAATACAAGTCGAGACAGTGGAACACATACCATGGACAGTTCCAATAAGATTTTCCAGATGCGGAAATCATCCAACCTTGCTTTTAAGCCCACTTGAGCCAGGAAGACATCAAGCGTACCTTCTTCACAAAACTCTGTCTGAATATAGAGATGGCCTTGCTCCTCCCAGCTGTCGACGTATGTCACGACGTGATCCGAGTGGCCCATGGCCTTCAGAACGTCTACCTCGTGAAGTTTTCGCTGGCGGTCGCGAACACCGGAATATGAATATCGAGATCTCTTGACAGCCCACACTTTTTCTGGAAGAGAGCCTCTGCTGGAAGGACGGCTAGTCGATATCGAGTAGATTTTGTGGAAGGGGGACGCCTCCGGGGGTTGTGAAACACGATAAACCTGAGAGAACTCTCCCGAGCCGATCAGATCCACTTTTTCGAATCTGGATGTCAGGCTAACATCCAGGTTGGAGACGTCGACTGCAGCTAGGTTCAGACTTGGACGATTGGAGAAGTTTGGGAAGTACTCTCGCGGGCCTGTTGGTGTCGCCGGGATGACGGGCGCTTTCCCTGGGTGGTTATGACTTCGTGAAACGTCCGCGCGGCCAGATATCGTGAGGCCACTTGGATCCGGTGGGAAAAAGCCTTCAAGGGGAGTACGGGGAGATACTCGGGGGCTGACTGTAGAAGCAAAATTCATCTTAGCATGATCTCCAGTAGGTGAGTGCGGGGAATGAAAGGAAAGACTTCTTCGTATAAGTGGCATCGGTAGGTTGGGATTCTTCAACATCTGACCACAGGCATGGGAAGGAGTTGATCGAGCCAGGGCTTTCGACGCCGATGATGGTTTCAGATTCTCGGAACGAGAATTCTCCATCACTCTGTCACTGTCCCGGTCGATGCGTCTAAGATGTCTTACAATAGGAGAGAACTTACTGTTCGTCAGATGGGTACTGAAATGTGAGACGGGTGGATGATGAGCCGTAGCTTGTGCTCCTGGCTGGTGAGGTGATGGGGATACAGAGTCACGGTCTTGCTCATCGTAGAAATGCTTTGTTGGCGTGGGTGGATAGTCCGAATCTGTGGATTGACTGTCGGTTCTGGTGATCGGAGAGCGGGAATTTGCTTTGTCTTCCGTTTCGATTGAGGCAAAACTTCCCTTCCGCAGGAGATTGTGTTTGCTCGGTCGAGATCCAAAGATACCGATACTTCTAGAGAACGGAAACGCCGAAACCTTTGAGTGTGCATGATATTGTTCCAATGGAGTTGCCGGAGTCGCAGATGTACCAAATGATGGACGAGATGCTCTGATGGCGTTCTGGGTCCTGAATTTGTCGTCGGCCTGAAAAATCACAGATTGTTTCTTGCAAGGCGTATCGGGCATGTGAGCCTTCGGGAGACCAGCATTGGGGTCTTCGACATTTCGATTCTTTTTAGAAATCAGTCCAGTTGACATGAAGGCTGCTGGTAATGGTTTTGCAGCTTTGTAGTTGCCTGGGGTTGCGAATGAGCTTTGAGATGAGAAGTCAACTTGGGGTGATGGTGTTGGCCGCATCGCACCGACAGGAAGCGACTTTGAGAAATCATGAGACCGAGGTCTATTTGGCCTATGTATTGGCTCGTGCGTAGGGGAATCGTCCTGATCACTAAGTTGCGACGACGAGTGAGTCATAGCGTTGGATAATGGATGTCTAGGTTGCTGGGCAAGACTCTGTTGAACTGAAGACAATGGATGAATGGAGGCGCTCAAGAGGCTTCCCTGGCTCGAAAAAGGACTTTCGCGCGGTCCAGGCTCGAGATGCTGATCAAGAGACATTCTTGAACCCTTTTTGCTGCTTGTGATAGACGATAGATCTGACCAAGATTTGTCGAGATCCATGACTTGGTTGAATTTCAGGTTACTTGGCCGGTCCAATTGCCGCTGCTGCAACGTTGACTTGCGTAAGGATGAGGAACGTTTGGGAATTGTTGAGAAGCGGGAAGACAAGTTCATAGACGAATTGGGGCCGGAGAAAAAGTCGTTGTCATCCTGGGAGCGCTTATCGGTAAACATATTTTCCTGCAGGTTATCTGACTCAAATATGCTGAAATCTAGCCCAGGGCCATGCAGACTGCGCCTCTTTGCAGAAGGACTCTCAAAGTTCGGTGTATCGTCCGATCGAGTTGCTTCTGAGCGCTTCATGGGACTCAGAGGTGCCACAGCAGTGATCAGGGCCCCTCCGCTTCGTCGTTTTTCCTGCCGTGTATGCGCCGTCCTCCAACTCAGGGTTTCGTCTGTCCAGCGAATCTCGTTTTCCTTGGTCTCGCCGTTCAAACATTTCAGAGCCATTTCGCGTTCTGCTTCCGTGGAGCTGCGCTTCCTAACAGGCATGGGTGAGGCATTGCCACTATCACACGAGTCCGCAAGAGCTCGTTTAGAAGGGCTTTTGGGAGACGTTCGCGTCCGAGATATCGGGTGTGCCTGATTTGCTCGACGTATGGCCGGTCGTTGAAAGCGAGTAGCCTGAGATGTGCGCGTCGAATGTGGCGATATAATGTTTGCCAATTGTGAAAAAGTATCCGAGGTGGACTTACGGGAGGGCGACAACGGAGATGGCGAGAAAGGTAAATTACCTGGGGCAGGAGAGCGGAATGGGTATTGGCGAATGTCTGAATTCTTGGACGGAGAGCGAGACAGGGACCTGCGAATCTCGCGTATAGCGGAGTGAGGATCGAAGGAAGAGATTGCTCTGGGTGAATGGTGTCGGATATGGTCACGCTCCTCGCGGTGAGGAGAGTATGTTGCCATCATGGCTGAGACGAAGTTTGTTGTAGTCTCACGATATAGTAAAAGAGAGTGTGCGAGTCTGGCCTAAGGCCATGTGTATGAGGTTATGACCGAGACAGTGTCTCACAGCAGGGTCTTTCCGGTTGTTTGGCGTGGAGTTTTGGGTCCTCAAGTGTAGGTCAGTCCAGAGTGCATTCTACCCGAAAAGCAGGATAAAGATTTCGAGTGAGAAGGCTGCCGCTGCGAAAGCTGTTTACTCGCGATGAAGTTGGCTACTTGTCGATGGCTGCAATATCGAATCGTTTGACCAAGTCTTTGTCCTCCTTCGTAGTGTCCGCATGCAATGAATATGTGGGAAGCATGAACAGCGTTGGGAAGAGTGGAAGGTAAACAAGTCAGCAAAACTTGGCGATTGAGAGGAATGATAGGTGTGAAGCTGGATGAAAGAGGTAGGGTTGGTGATGATCTGAGGCAAGAGTGAGAATGATGAGCGGCCGTCCGCTGTGTAGTGAGGGTTTGGTAGCGATTCAGGCTTGCTGTGACAGGTGGTGATTCGTAAGGCGCGATGAGTGGTGAGCAGACGCTGTTGGATGTATGCGAAGAGGGAAGGCGCGAATGACGAGTCTTGTTGATGGAATCTTCCGGGAGTTGGTGAGGTGATTGCGACGACCAGCAGAGATGGGTGTCTAAGGTTGGTGGGAGGTGGTAGGGTCTGGGCCGGACGACTGTTGAATATCTGCCTCTGAGTGGTGGATGGAGGATGACGATCAACGGAAGATGTGTACAGAGTAGTGATGTGCTCTGGTGTCTGCGTAGAGGCCCAAAGGTTGAATTGTCTTGATCATCAGCTGGGCCCAAATCGAGGGCTCGATGTGCGTGTGGTGTGGCACATACGCGTCTACATCGGCAGTCTTTTTTGACGATTCACGCGTCGCCAAGTAGTAAACAACCCGTTGCGACCAGTCCATTTCAAGACTAGTGCGTGTCTACTTTGTCCAGGGCCCCTAGGGTCTCCGTCTCCTGCCTGAAGTTTGTGCCCAAGCGTGGCCACTTGCCCACTTGCCCTCTTGCCCTCTTGCCCTCACTCGCCCACTCACGGCGCGCCTGCTGCCTACTCCTGTGCAGAGCAATAAGAAAACTCGTGACCATCGATCCTCCACCTCGTGATCTTCTAGCCCCGAGGCACACCAGGAAGGGGTTTGCCACCAAACAAAATCACGCTAATCAATCACTTTTTGCCAGCATACCTGCCTCAGCGTTAGAGGTCCATTAAAATCTACCCAACTAATTCCATGGTTGCCTGTCGTTGTCTGTCTACGCCACTATGAATCGAGGTTTCTAGCCGTCTCTCCATTCATCGTCACTGTCTAGTAGCCAGTGTGTGCCAGTGGTCTCTATCTACCTCGTTATCTCACTCAGGTCATGGGTACGAGGGAGAAGACGTCATCTTAGTTTTAATCAGCAACTCCTGCTCATTTCCTAGGAGCCTACCCGCCATTTCAGGATGTGCACTAGACGAGATTATCAATTTCTACAGTCCGGCGTGCGCAATTGTCGAGCCCGGAACTTCAATATTACTTGATTGCTTATGATCTGCAATCTAGATTTGAGACTATCCGAGTCGCGCACAAGAAGGAGCTTTCTCGTCTGCACCACGTTCAAATTTATCACATCCGTGCTTGTTCGATTGCACAACTAGAGAATCCTTCGTATGTTCCGGACTTATCTAATCTCATGCATGCCATCAACAACTCGCTACCGGTATTCCTAAACTCCGTCCTTGGCTAAACGGTCAAGACCCACGAGGATAAATTGGCACCATCAGTCGCTTAACTATTGATAGTTCTTTCTTGCATGGGTGATATACCGTCTCACTCGAGCGGTGACGATCCGTGGAGCAATATCGGAGTTGCGTCGGAGAACTAGCCCTCTGCTGGAGTTTCGTAGTTGAAATTGGTTCAGGTACACCCGTGGGATGTTGGTCCTACACATGATGTTTCGAGGTCTTCAGTTTTCCGCCGAACGTATGCGTCGACTGTAGGCGTCCCAACCAGCAGCTTGGTATTCCTTGACAGCGGCGATTGGATCAGGGTTTGCATAAATACCCCTACCCGCAATAAGGAAATCAGATCCTCCTTCCATTGCTGTCGTGGGGGTCTGGTATTGCTGGCCCAGAGCGTCACCTTTACTGGAGATGTTGACACCTGTTGTGAAAACTACAAAGTCCTCGGTCGACGTGGCGATAGGAGAGTGGCTTGACAATTCCTTCGTTGACACGAAGCCCATTACAGTATGTGGGTATTTTCTCGCAATTTCGACTGAAGCTCGAGTGTATTCGCCCACAGCCAAAGAGCCCTTTGAGGTCATCTCTGCCAGAATCAAAATCGCACGGTCTTCGATACCGCCGTCACGAATCGATTGGTCAAGTGCCTGGATGATACCTTCCCCGGCAAGAACGCTTGCGTTGACGATATGCGCCCATTCATGAATTTTCAAAACACCCCCCTGTATTGCTTTTGCACGGTATTCCCAATATCGATGAACTTTCGGTCTTCGAAAAGTAGGAAATCATGTTTTTGAGCCAGTGCTGCTAGACCATCAATTGTGTCTTGGCTAAAGTCGGAAAGAATGTCGATATGTGTCTTCAAGACGGTGATGAAAGGGCCAAGACCTAAATGAAGAGCGAGGACAAGATTAGACCATATTTAGGATAACCATCATGACCAACAGACCACAGACGACAGGGACAGCTGCGGCCTGTGGCCTGTGGCATCTTTCGGTCAGTACAGTCTACGGAGTAGTACTCGACTTGGTGATAACAATCAAACGAGTGAGGGCAAACTTACTGTCAGCAATTGCTAACAATTCCTTGGACGTTGTCAGATCTGCTGAAAGGACAATGTTTGACCTCTTGCGTTCGGCTATGGTGAACAGTCTCTTGACCAGAGGATTAGGATGGCTCACCGCCCGCTCGCCAAAAGCAAGATGGCTTCTTGATGTCATGGTTGAAGCGGTCTACGGTTCCTGTCGTGGATGAGGAATCGTACCTCATGCATCAAACTCGTTTCGAAATTGTGAACCCGTGACCCACGGCAAATTCAGAAATTCTCACACGAGCCACGATCTTGTGCGGCTGGGAGGGGCCTTTTTTCCGGAAAGTGGCTAGTGACAATTGCGGAAGCGGGTGGGTAGACAGCCGGAATTTCAGGCTCAAGGCAAGAAATTATGTGGTTGTTCCTGGTGTTCCTACTACCTAGAAGTTAGGGGCAAGTCCAGCTGACCACTCCGGTACCTAAGCGCGATGGACCGTGGCTGTCTGTACTCCGTAGTAAGCCGCGAAAGATTCATCATTACTACACGAATGCGGAATTCCAAGGGTGTTCGTTGGTAGGTCGCGATCCAACTGACTGGGCGGACGTGGCTCAAGATGTGTGGCTACCTTTGGGCTGCGGTACGCGCGGATTACCTACCTAGGTGGTTACCATGGCCAAGTAACTCTTGGTAGCGATCAGAAGGAACATTTCATCACCAGACCCGGCATAGTTGGGGTTGGAAATCTAGATGAGCAAATGCCATCGTCTTACGACCACAAATGCATCTGCTCGCGTGGGGTTTCTGGCCGACTTGGCGATGACAGGCACCAAGCCAACCACTTTGGGGACTGCTTGGGATCATCGCTACGCTCACGCAGGCTGTTCTGTGGCTGGCACCCGTGCACTGCGAGCTTTCAAGGCAGATCTCTCACAAGTCACTAACATCTTTGTGTGTGGGTGTTGTGGGAAAAAAGTCGAGCTAGACCTATGTCACAGGAACTCCTTCATCCCATCATGTAATCAGGTGAGTCCCGCGCCCGAGTGTTGAAGCACACTAGGTCCTCTCGATCCCAAGACCCCAAGAGGGCAGTCCCGAATCCTCGCTTCAGGAAGCCCGGAGGAAACTTACATTTTCAGCAAGGGCTCAAGTTACCCGGGGCACCTACGGGGCACACTTGGGGAACGTGGAAGGGTGGAAGGGTGGAAGCCCAAGGGCACCAATGGCCCAATGGCTCTTGTTGGCTGCGTGTGGAGCCAAAGGGGCACACTTGGCCGAGGCGGCATCTTAGCACATCGGGGAATTAGTTGGGAAGGGGAACCCGTTGACAAATCCAGGCTAAAACTGCAAGCTTGTTGGGTTTGTTGGGTGCCGATAGGCTGTCGGCCTGTCACCCATCCGGACTACCCCTCGGCCACCGCAGGGCCGTAGGTTGGCAAACATGCCACGTTGGAGCCTGTGGACACTGGGTTGCCAGCAGCCACAGTGTCATCCCAGGAGCCGCCCTCACGCCGTGCATGCCGTGGTATGTACCGGACTTTTATTAAACAGTCTTACTCCGGACTGGGAAATCTGTGGGGAGCGCAGTTCCGAGTCCCTGGCCTGCCAGTCCTCGGGTCTGTCTTTGACCGGGCTTATGTCCCTTAATATGGACGAGCTTGAGCGTACAGTATGTACTCCGTACTCTGCAAATATCCTGCGTCAGCTAAAGAAGTGGCACTGACACTGGCACTGGCACTGGCACTGGCACTGGCACTGACTTTGCAGGGAGTCTTCATGACGGCTTTTCGTGTCTCTCTCCACTAGTGAATGGTGAGGAGTGACTCGTGACTTCAGCAAAAGGTCGGAAAAGAAGGTATAGGTAGCCACGGGTGCCACTGGTAGCCTAGTACGCCTAGTTAGTTAGCGTCGTGGCCAAACCGGGCTGCAGTGATTTGCGTGGCTTTAGTGTCCCTTCCCCCGTGGCGCCTGTTCCGTCACCACTTCCTAATACCCTTCCAACATCCTTCCAAGTTCCATCACCCTGGCTCCCTTCAGCAACTGACTCAACTTCATTCTCTCGCTTTCAACTCCCAATTCTCAAACAAGTCCAACGTCCAAACCAATTCGCTCCGTTATATTCTTGACCGTCAAATCCATCTTTTTCCAACGTCCAATTCGCCTTCATTCTTTCAACCTCCTTTGATTTCGTCCCCGACAACCTTGATGTCCTTCGTCTTCTCCTCTGAGTATCCACGATATCTTGTCTTTTCTGCAGGCCAGATATTATAACAACCACCCCTGCCCTGTTCCCTCGAACCCACAGCCAGCTATCTCCAGCCACTTCGGGCACTCTTTCGAGTTTGCGCGCCGCTTTTAGACCTCCTCGATCGAAACCGCTTTGCTTTCAACCGAGAAAATCGAGTACGATCACGCCAGCCAATCCTCCAAACGATGTTTTCATATCCTGCACTGGTCGGCTAGCTGTCCGTATATACTGAGTGGATTGAAGAGACCTATTGATAAGCAGGACATCTTGTCTCTGAGGCAATGTCGGAGCCGACCGTTGATGAGACTGTGTCTCTACGCCCAACGCTTTCTGATCAGCCGAACACGTCAAGAGAAGGCTCACCAGTTCGGGCCTCGCGCAGTGTATCGTCTATTCCTCAGTTGTCACGCTCTAGGAAGAACAGCCAGGAATTTAGCCCGACAAGGAATCCAATTTTAAGTGGATCATTATCAACGGTTCCATCTGCGGCAGCTGTGCAGAGGGCTCTCTCTGCCCATAGACCGATACTACAGCCTAATAGCGTGGATGTTGTACTGGAGGGTGCCCGTACTTCGGAAAGATCATTGAGATCTGGACAAACCTCCCCATCATGGCCCACTTCTCCTCGACTGAAAAGCCCTCCACCTTCCAAAGCGACATCAAGATTACCATCTGCGAAGAAGGCCGAAGCAGAACAAACGCCATCTAATACATCGTTGAAACGGCTCGCTCCTGTCACTAACCCTGAACAGGCTGCTGCAATGCACGTTGGTGAAAATCAAGAGCCGAGCACGGCAAATTCGGGTTTGCGTGTACCTCCGAGAGGTCCGAGCACAGGTGGCAGCTCTCTGGAGACTGTGGCAGAAAGCAGTGTACCAACCACACCTTCAATTGGACCAGTACTTAACTCGCCGCTCGAACAGAAATTCGAGGTCCAGTCTCTTGATCCAACCCATGAAGCACGGTCGGAAGCTGTCCCAACAAAAGACGGCGTGGGAAGTGGGCCCGAGAGCATCGCAGACTCAAAAGCCACGTCTGCCAAACAAGACCCAGAGAAGCGTGCTAGGGCCCCAAGTACATCGCGGACCGCTGATTTAGCAAAGCGATCTTATACCAGCCTGACATCTGCCAAGAAGCAAACTTCTGTCGATCCTCCAAGGACTATGACCGTCGAAACTGAAACGGTCACCTCCATGCCTCAACTGCTGAACCCTGACCGAGGGACTTCTGGTCGGGATGGCAACGGAAGCGTTAGGACGAAACCAAGTACGGAAACGATCCGACCGAAGAAAGAAAAGAAAAGACCTTCCCGGAAGACACCATCCCTACACGCCGGCACAGTCACATCAAAAGCTGATCTATTCGAAGCCAAAGTTGCTAGCGCGGTCGATGAAGCTGACTCATCCGATTCGGACGAGACTTTCGTCTACGAATCTAACCCAGTCGACAGACCGAGCAGGCATCATTCTCGGACTCCAAGTGCTACTTCTCTAGCGAGCCAGGATCAGCACGGGGCCCGAAGTAAGCACGGGCTTCGAAGCGGTAGCCAGGCCATAGCTGGCAAGAAGAGCATGAAATTTTCAAACAGTGCCTATAACAATCATCCTGATGGAGAACAAGGAAGCGAAGGCCGTGGAAGCCAGCGCAATGCGAATTCAACCCCGCGGCATCATCACATCAGTCGACATGGCAGACCACACCATACGTCAATCTTGGATACTGATTCTCCCTTCACGCAGGCCAGTAAACAACATTCACCTCGCTCATCGGTGAACAACTTGTCTCGCTTCTCACGGCCCAACAGTCCGCGACTGTCCAACGGCCGCTTTCCTCCAAGTCCACGCAAAGGCGATGCATTCGATCCATACGAGGATGGTGCAGACGATGAGAGGACGCCCCTCATGGGGTCAGTGCGTGTAAATCGTTCTCGACATAGTCGGCGACCTCATAGTGCCACGTTTCGTCACATTGACAATGACGATGTTTACGACAGAAATTATTGTGGACGATATGGGAGCTGCGCATTCCTAGGCTTCATCGTCTTGATGGTATGTGTTGGGATCGCAACTTTTGTCATGGCACTCAACCGACCTCTGGTGGATGTTTCGATCAAACATATTCAGAATGTGCTTGCATCGGAGCAAGAGCTCATGCTGGATTTGGAAGTGGAGGCGGTGAATACGAATCTCTTTGGCATAACAGTCAGTGATTTGGACGTGAACTTATTTGCCGAAAGTCCCTATGTCGGGAACACTGGGGAATGGGAAGGAGAAAGTCTCAAGCTACGTTGGGTGAAGCGCGTCCCTCGGTCAAGTTATTCCTGGCCTCCGTGGCATTCGGAAGATGGTGTGGACGAGGGCACAGATCCCATCGATGACCCGGAGTCGGGAACACAAAAGATGCTGCTGGGGAGAATTCTAGAGTTTGATTCACCGCTCTCGTTTGATGCGTCGCCTGTGCGTCGGATGCACTATTCTTCAGTCGGTGAAATTCGCCTAGCTAAACCCGGCAATCGCACGGAAGCAGGTGGCTCGGCCAGGTGGGAGAAAGTGCTTCAACATCAATTCGATCTCATTGTGCGCGGCGTGATCAAATACCAGCTTCCCCTCAGTTCCAAAAGTCGGTCGGCCAAGATTGGTGGTCGTGTTACAGTGTTGCCAAGCGATGGCACGGGAGACAGCGATGGGACAGTGAGGGAACAGTGATGGTCTTTCAGCAAGCAAGAAATTGACATGACATTTTGAACGAATTTCATTTGTGTTAATAAGATTGTCGAGCCTGAAGTGGCGACGATGACGAATCAGATACCCAAAGGAAATCGAAAAAGCATTGGGTTTACAATTTATACTTGACTATACATGGCGAATGCAGGACACGGAAACGTCGAGTGGGCAACTTGATTCATTTGGCACATGGCAGCTGGCATGGTGTGAGCAGAGGGGGCTGGTCTGGGAATGGCGAACCAGCACCAGACGGCGTTATTGTTGCTTGTTATGCTCTTGAGAGACAAGAATTGGTGAGCCGAGAAGAGTTGAGTGCCAGTGAATTCAATCACCTCGAGTTTGGGGTGTCGGGTGCCTGTGTCGATGGTGATGAAGATCTTGCGGATGAGGTCTGGCAAAAGGACGACAGGAATTAAGTCTTTCCTTTTGCAAAGACGTTGGAAACGCCCTGCCGTTGTAGATACGGATAGTCTGCTTGACTCCCGTTAGAAAGGACGAGGAACCATAGCATTAGAGACTAGCCCTGACAATTCTGAGAGAGTCGATCGATACAACATCTCTGATTGCCCTGTGTAGATAGTAGGACTAGCATCTTTTTGTTTACCAACCTGTAGATATTCGTCGAGGGCGCTAACGGGGACCCTCGGGCTTGTTCTACCAGACCCGAAAGGCCCTGGGCTTTGAGCACAGCCAAAAGGTTTTCCCAGTCCTTGATTCACCCACGCACAAAGGACTATACAGATATGGAGGCAGCCAGGTAGGTTCCTTAGGCACCCTTGTGGGTGCACATTAGGTACCCCAGGCTCATGACTCGGCTCAACACCCACCCACCTAACTTTAGCCCAGGACGAGAATTCCCAAGCACCTACAGACGTTCTCACGTGCCTAGCGCCTACCGGCCCCTCGTTACATAACTGAGCATGCTCTGTACTACTCCGTAGGTACTCTGTAGGTCTCCGGCATGTACGGAGGTCCATGTATGCTGACGTTGCACCATCTCCCACTGCCCTGTCCTTTATGAGCGCATATGGAGCATGTGACAATCCTGGGTTCTCTGGCCCTCGGGTTTTCCCTCATCATTTGTCGCCCGCGGGTGCTGCCCAACGCCTGCTGGTGCCCAAGGAGTCAAGCAGTGATGTAAGGGAGAGATGCAGTAAACCACACAAGCCCACTTGACAATCCCAACTGGCCTCAGGCCTCCTCCAGTCTCGCACCTACTGCTGCCTTTCTTCCATCTTTCCCAGTTTTCCATCGCCTGATCCTTCCCCAACCGGTTTGTGACTCGTCGAATGTCCATCGAGCCAGCGCAGTCACTCGCAGTCTAACACAGGCGAAGTCCCCTCGGCCATCTGCAGCATCCAACCATGCCAACGTACGGTACTTGCTACCCTCTGGTGCCTCTCTGTACTCTGTAATGAGCCTGCATCTCTTCACTGCCACCACAGCCACCCCGTGCCACCCTTAGGTGCTCATTTACTGCACCCTGTACTTTAGTTCTCCGTACTTGTGTGGGCTTCAATTCTGCCACCTCAACAGCCTTCTCTTCCTCTACTTTTAGTACTCACACTTTCTCGCATTCAGACCATCTCTTCCTCTCCCCTCTCCGCCTCCCAGTCAATCAAAAGAATCACAATTGTATCCCTATTTAATCTCCCCCGATCCTTTTGGGAGGCTCGCAAAAGCCCCAAACACTCCCAACCAGTCTTACTCTAATCCATACAGCCGTTTTGAGCGATTTTTAGCTTGCAGCACCTCACCGCTACACCCCGCGCTCGCCCCCCTCTTGACCCCGCGGCGCTTCAATATGGGATCCGTTTATCGTGATCACTACGACGACAGTCGTACAACAATCTCTTCTGCTCGGAGAGAAGGTGGTGCCGGTGGGTATACCACTCGCACTCGATACATCATCAAGGAGGATGACTCCCGATCCTCGGTGGGCCGGGATCGCCGCTTTGTGCCTGAACGAGTAGGAGAAAGGGTGGAAGAGACAAGAGTCATTCGCCGTGAAGTTGATGAGGCCCCTCGCAGGGAAGAGCCTCGCTATCAAGAACGCGAACTCGTCATTCGTCGCGATGACGACGCACGCAGCAACTATGCTTATGATACAAGGCGCGAGGAACCCGCTGCCGAGAGGGAACTTGTCATCAGACGCACAACAGAGCGAGAAGAGCCGAGAAGAGACGACGTTGTTTCTGCCGTACGCTATGATGATCGTTCTCGCACGGACCTGCGCTACCGCGATGACTATGACCGCGGCTTCGATGACAGAGACGTGCAACGTTATACTCGCACTTCAGAATATTTCACTCAACCACAACCTCAGACCATTGTCATTCGTCAAGAACCCATTATTATCAGAGAGCGGATTCGAGACGACGACTATCAAATCGTCCGCAAATCTGACATCGAGGATGAGCGCACCGTCGTTCGACGAGAGAAGTCTCGTGGTGAAGAAGACTTCTTCTACGAGAAGAAGGCTCGCGAGCGTATAGATGACCCAGATGATTATCGTGATCGACGACGCGGAAGGGCTCGTTCTGTGAGCCCACATGATTCCGTTTCTCAAAGAGGTCGCGACTACAGCAGTGATGACAGCATGGTCTATGTGCGCAAAGAAGTCCGTGAAGAAAGTCGCGAGGCAAGTCCCGATCGCCGCAAGAACCTTGCGGCTGGAGTAGTTGCTGGCATCGGCGCTGCAGAGCTACTCCGAAATCACAAGAAGAAAGAGGGCCGGGAGACTTCTCACGGCATAGGTCGTGTTGGCAGAGACATCGGAGCAGGTGCTCTAGGAGCTATTGCTGCTGAGGGCATTTCTAGAGCCCGATCTGAATATCGCAGCAAGAGCCGACGGCGATCCCGAGATCGTCACTCTCGTTCTCGCTCGCGGAGACGAAGCAGGTCGCGCTCTCGCTCGCGCTCTCGCTCTTCGTCTAGATCCAAGCTGAAGACTCTCGCCACCGCCGGCCTTGGAGCCGCTGCACTAGCAGCTGTCGCTACCATTGCCACTAAAAAGCTCGCTGGCAACAAGGACAAAGACGACCCCCCACGAAGAAGTCGATCTCGACATCGACGTGAGGAGACTCTCTCGGAATTGGAGAACGATCCCACAGCCGATGACGCCCGCAACCCCAAACACCGCAACAAGCGGATAGCCGAAGCTGGTGCGGCCGGTGCGGTTGTTGCAGGATTGATCGAACGTGCAAGAAGTAAATCACGTGCTCGAGAGGGCAGAGACAGATCGCAGAGTCGAGTCAGACAGGCCTTACCCGTTGTTGCCGCCGGTTTGGGAAGTGCGGCACTTGCTGGCCTGTACGAGAAGAACAAAGCCAAGAAGGAGGCCGAAGTCATTCAGAAAACCGAGCGACGCGCACGATCGAGGTCGAGAAGCCGTGCTAGATCGGATGCCTATTATGACGGCCCAAGAGATGCTGCCGCAAGTGGTCCCGACTTGATCGAGTATGGCCATGGCCCTATGTACGGCAATAACTATGGCGCGGACTATTATGGTCGTCCTGCTCCACAGGACAATTATTACAGTAACGCTGTTGTTCCTGCTGCAGCTGCAGGCGCAACAGGTTATGCTGCTCAGAGGGGGGCACGGAGCAGAAGTCGGAGCGCGAGTCGCGACCGACCCTCTGGAAGATCCTCCCGAAGCTCGAGCTCTTCTGCTGACCGAGGCAAGCACAGTCGCAGAAGATCTCGGGATGCCGCCAAATATGCCGCCGCTGCTACAGCCGGGGCCATTGGGGCTAGTGAGTACGAGCGGCACAAAGCGGAAAAGAGGGAAAGGAAAGCTCGTCGACGTAAGTTGAGAAGTCTGACATCATGAAAATCCCACTGACCCATCTTTCAGGCCGGGAGGCAGAAGCAGCATCCTATAGTCGTGATTCTTACGACGACAGCTATCGGCAAGGTGGACAATACTCCCCTACTCCACCGCCGAATGATCCATATGCTTCTCAACAAGGCTTTTCACAACAAGGCTATTATCCACAGCACAGTCAATTCCCACCTCCGCCAGGATCAGTGCCAAATCAATTTCCTCCACAACCGAATCCTATCGCTCCTCAGCCGGGCGCAACAGCCTTCCCTCAGCAGGGGTATCCTCCACCACCTCCTGGAGGGCCACCCCCTGCAACAGCAAACTATGATACATATGCATCAGGTGCTAACCCTTACGCGCCGCGTGGTCCTGAAAATGTGAGTGCTGAGCCAGCTCCTGCATTTGGCAATCCTTTCGCATCTGTCGCTCCCAATGACCAGCACCATGTCCCAGATGGTACGTCATAGTCGCATGTGTTCTGCTACAGTACTATGTCCTCTATGGTATATTTGACGATCTCCCGACTTGACTAACACGATCTGTGCATAGGTTTAAACCGAGACGTGCCTGAGATAATGCAACCTACAATAAATGTTGAACCACCATCCACAACCCTGCCGCATGTTTATCCAATTCCTGTTCCAGGAGGAATCTCAACCACCAGCCATAATACACCTGCTGAGCCGCTGCACGAGCCCATCTCGTCTCCAATCCGTTCTCGATCTCAACCGCCACCATCTAGTCCCCGCAAAAGTGTTCAATTTTCAGAAACGCCCGAAATCACAACATTCTCCGAAGCTCCATCAGCCGATTCTGGTACACAGGAAACTGACAACCACAGGCATCGGCATCATCATTCTCACTCTCGCGGTTACGAAGCTGAGGATGACACTAACTCGACTGTTGATAGACGTCCGGACAGGCCTCGAGACTTTGAGGCTACGGAAGACAGGTCAGATAGGCGACATCATCATCGGCGTCGCCGTTCGCATGATCCCAGTTCATCGTCATCCCGCGATGAGATTCGCTCAAGACGAGGAGATGTAGATAGAGGAGAACCCATTGAACGAGTGACAAGCCCTGCAGACTCAGAAGCCACAGTCGACCTTCCACCACGTTTTGATGAAAAGGGACGGAAAAAAGCCGAGGCTGGAGATGACGCTCTCGCAGACAAGTTTGAGGAGATCCTCCAGGGAAAGGGAGCGGCAGGCAAAGTACTTGGAAATTTCATTGATGGATTATTCGGATCAGATGGGAAGAAGAAGAGGAGCAGCAGGTAACATATCGTACAACTGGTGATGCTTATGCTTGATAATGCTAGCAACGACCATGCATGGCTTGGTGCATTACGACAAGGTTGTATTGCGGATTCACGTTGATGATCAGATTTTGGAGTTATATTGGTGCATTGGCACATGCGACGATAAACATGAGGAATGAATCTGGAAGAATTTTCACGAGATGGCGAAGCTACGAAGTGGACCCTCGTTCCATTTCGAGTTGCAGTATTATGAAATGATTAACGACTATTTAATGACAATGCCATAGAGCGAAATACATAACTTTTGATACAAGCAGACGCAACACGTACTGGCGCGAACTTGCCAACGGCAAGGTCGACTTCTAACTAGAGAGCGACATGCTTTACATAGAGCAAAGCTGACCCGATACCCAACATCGGCATACACGATAGATCACCTCCGTGGCAGATAGTCCCGCATCCACGTGCACACAGATGTTGTCTATTTTATCATTCATCAATCATGGCGAGAAACCCGTCCCGCCCGCTCGTCAGCGCAGCAGCTCAGGGCCAATGCTTACCAGCTTGAAACAACATGGATACTATGCCGCGCGCGCACGCGAGAGAGAGTGTGAGGGAGGGGAGCGAGAACATCCACACACCTAGAAGGTCCCCTCCCCTCCCCTCCCCGCCCCTCCCCCTTCACGAGTCCCGGACACCGAGGGTAGGACGACATCAGCAACTGCTGCTGGGACTTCGACCACAGCGGGCGACGAGGGGCATATAAATGAACTACAAGGGATCTTGACACGCGAGTCAAAGTCTAGCCCCCTGGGTTGGCTCCGTCTCTCTATCCACCTACTCCGTAGGTCAACAGTGCTAGTGGCAGGTGGGATGTTCGCGTTCTACCGTTTTTCAGTGTGGGATATAGCCACGACAACAGGGCTTGGTGCGTTGACGTGGTGAGATGAGTAGACCTTGTGGGAGAAGGTTTGGTTATTGGCGAGGGCCTGCTACTGATTGGGTTCAGATTCGAGGAGTGGATGGGCTTGGGGAGGTGGGTCTTGGGGGCAAACTAGTTAGGTTGGTCGTCGACGAGGATCATACCTACCTAAGGAATGGTAGATACGTGTTGATGACATGGAATAGTCAAGGGGATGGTGGATATGGGACATGGGCAAGGGGATGTGGCATATGGTATGTGATATATGCTCGATGGGCGCTTGGGCATGGAATCAGGAACGAAATGGTCGGTATGTGAATACTCTTTACTCACATGCTGACCCTGACTAGGGAAGACTGCGGGAAAGAAGGAAGGCAGGAGGTCGCAATAACGGACAGAGGCTCATGGACTTTGGTGAACCAATCTGCTTGACAGATAGAACCAAACTTTGGGAAGGCTTGAATGTATCTGGATTGATTTTTGGTTGGAAACCCTAGCTAGCATTCCCGGAAACATCGTTGCCGTCGCCTCCGGTTGACAGACCCAAAAGAGTCATTCAGCACGAGACTCTCGGCTGGAAGTCATTGATACGCAGCGGCCGCGACGCCGGGAGATGTCCTCTCAACTGACAACCACCACAGACCACCACATACACATGGGCCCAAAGCTGGTTTTCGGCTATAGGATACCTTGTAGTCATCCGCCTCCGTAGAAAATGCATCGTCACGTTTAGAACACAAGAGCCGCTCCCTTCGTCTTCTTGTCACCACTATTTGAGAATAAACGTCAGTATCATGTTCGACATGAACGATTTGCCAGAACGGAAAAAAGAATCGTCAACGCCATCGGTGTGACATACCCCAACTCAAAGTGCTTGCATCGCTTCAACGACAGTTGTGCCTTGGTCTTGCATTGTGTGCACTCCAATCTCAACACGACTTTCTTGGTTGTCTTTGCCTTTTTGTGGAACACAGGCTTGGTCTGACCACCATAACCGGATTGTTTGCGGTCGTATCGACGCTTTCCCTGGGCGAACAGCGAGGCCTGGTGAGAGTCGCATTGTTAGTATGTTTCGAAAATTCAAAAGCGTTGCAGTCCTGAAGGTCTAGGGATTCTTGAGGAGACGTACTTTGCCGGCCTTGTACTGGGTGACTTTGTGTTGGGTGTGCTTTTTGCAGGTCTTGCCCTTGCAATATGTGCGACGAGTCTTGGGAACGTTGACCTGTTGAAAAAGTTCATGTTAATATCGGTCATCGCCTGTGGTTATACTCGATTGTCTCTCCCTCGATCTCCCATCGTATGAGCCGGTTATCGATTCCTCGCCTCTTCATCCGTTTGTAGGTTATAATCTGAACAGTGGTCCGTTGGCTACCCACGCGGAACTGACTCTAAGGCTTCTTAACTCCATATTGGGATTTTCCTGCTCTTCAAAACCATAATCCACTCTCTACCACCTGTACATGCGACTCCGCGGCCATTCGAGGAGAGATCGAGTTGAGAGACGAGGATATCGAGGAGCGAAGCTTACCATCTTGAAGGATTTCCCGGGTTGCGTTCCGTGTTTTAATGATTGTGGCAGTCAAGCAAGATCGTTGACTAGTTGTCTGAATTTCACCAAGTCCCGCAGCCAAATGCCAAGACGCACAATTCTTTGAGGAGTCACGTTTGTGTGCGAAGGCGTGTAGGGCAAGTGAACCGAGAGCGCTCGATCTAATCTTATCTGAAATATCGGTGATGAGTTGCCCCACTCAATCTGTGGGCTCTCGTAATCGAGCTTGCGCGTAGTTTCTTGACGGAACCTTGGGACGACCTCAGGTTCAGTGACTGATGTGATTCCACAAGACATTCAGGCATCCTGTGCCTTGCAGGTTGTGTAGCCTGGTTTTATAGCCAGCATACGGCCGCCTCCATCGTGAAGACGATCCGGATATGGCCAAAGTGGCTTTCGAAGACCTGTCTGGCACATCGACGCCGATCACTGGGAATCCATACGACGGTTTGATCAATGCCTGCCACAACGACCCGAAGCTGATACAAGATCGATACTCTTTGCATCGTACTACTCGCAACTCGCAACAAAAAGAGAAGATTCTCTCTGAGAACTTTAATGGCTGGATTCTTGATGAGCACCTGGTCAAACTAGACGGTCCTCAGAGAGATCCCAATTATATTGATCCGCGCAATTGCCTGGTGTTCTGGGGTCGGCCCACGAACAAAGTCAAGACACTCATTGACGTGATTCAATCAAAATTAAAGGATGCTGCTCCCGGTAAGCGCTCACCGGTGAAGACAATGCATTGATTCACTGACAAACCAGATCTTTGGTTGATGCCACTTGACAATTTACATATCACTGTCATGGAGGTCGCACACTCGAAAACCGAGGCGGAAATCCAGGCATTGATTGACATCATACACGCACATTGCGAGAAGATTGCCGATCACACTCATGGCCACCGCGCCCGACTGGTCAAGCCATTGCTAAGCTATGATTCTGCCGCCCTGGCACTTTCTTTCGTGCCTGCCGCTGGAGAATCGCTAACACACGGTCGCACGGCGGATGACGATGCATATACATACCATCATTTGCGTCGTGATACATACGCGGCTTTGGTCGAGACAGGTGTCGAGGTCGGCTCCCGATATGTGGTTCCCTCTGCACATCTTACGATCGCGAGGTTCAATTCACCCAATGTTTTTGGCGGTGATCCCTTGGACGGAAGCCTGGCCCTAGATCCGAAGAAACGCAGGCATTGGATCAGCGAGATCGAAACCATCAATAAATGGTTGGAGGCAGAGTTCTGGACTGATGGTGACGAACCGGTCAAACCTGGTGGCGAATGGATCATAGGGGAAGAAAAGGGTTTGGATTTCCGAAACGGCAGGTTATGGTATGGCGGTGGCCAAACCATTTATCTCGGTCAAGGCTTCGTCCACGGTGAAATATAGCTTTAGTAAACAGATTTTGGCGCAAATACCCCACTTAAAGATTTGAGAACGTATGGCTAAGCAGCCGGGAATCATATGGGCCTTTTAGGCTTGACTATAAGAAAACAATGAAACATGTGCTGCCACAAGAGCGTTTGAAAGCTGATTATATGCCAGTCAAGTGAATATATTTTATGAAGTGATTCGCGAGGCTCATTTGAGCCAATGGCAACAATTCCATCGACTTCTCCTAACAACTGCCTCACGCATGCCAGAAAAGTTCCATAAAATCGAAGTTCACTAACTCCGAGCCCCATACATCATCATTATCATCATCGTAATATTCGTGCCGACAATATCGTACGAGAATCGAAGACTTTAGATGATTAATCGTCCTTGTGAAGGACCGCTAAAGCCTGTTGAGAACTGGTTATCAGGGAACCCGTCGGCCGTCCTTAGGCCAGTTCAAGTCCGATGGCCGATCAAAAGCCAGATAGAATCCTTTACAGAAGTTGTCCGCCAGGATCCGTCCTGATTGAGACACGGCTCGCGCGACACAAGGCCTGAAACTCTGCACATTTCCCAAAAGGTCAGATCTCACAAAATCGTTTTCGCATCTCAGTAATTCCCACTGAACGCATTACGTTTCTCCTCGCTCATATTGCGATTCAGACCGTTGAGATAGGTTTTGAAAGCCTTCTGCCTATCCAGTGCTTTGGAGATATGGTCCCAGTCAACCCACAGAATCTTTGGCGGCTTCTCTCGCTTGGCCTCTTCCTCATCAAGCTCAAGAGAATCCTCCTTGGCTCGCTCTGAAGCTTCCAGGCTAGCAAGCCTAATGGCTAATTGTAGAACTGTACATGAGACTTAGTACGTTGGTCACAGATTATGTCTGGATTGAATTTTCGGACGGGCAACATACCATTCCGTATTTCGCGGCCGTTTAATTCGGTGTCATCTTTGCGTATGCGAGTCTTTGCCTCGCTCGTGATCTTGATCTTGACTGGGTTCGCCCGCTCGTACATGTCGTAAAACTTGAGCCATATCTGATATCTAGCCTCTGCATTCAGCTTCGGATATTGTATTGAAGCAGTGGTACGGCTGATAAAAGAGTCGTCAATTTTTCCAGGTCGATTTGTAGTCTTGTGTCTGTGAGCATATCGTCAAGCCTAAACTAAAACGGGTACTCACCAAAAACAAGATGCCTTCATAGTACTCCATTGTTCGGAGAAAAACTATTGGAAAATAAGTTGAGAGGGTCAGCAAATCATGAAGAGGACTCACTGGTAACATAAGAATTGTGACCTGCTGCACCCGCTTGACGTTTTTCGAGGAAGATATCTGCTTCGTCGATGAGGAGAATGGCGCCCCATTTGCTTGCCAGATTGAACCAAATCCTCAATGTCTGTTCTACCCTTCCCATACCCTCGATATCCGACGGTGTCAGTGATATCAACGGCCGATGTGTATCGTTCGCGACGCATTCGGCGGTCAATGTCTTTCCTGTACCTGGTGGGCCGTGCAACAGAAACACTTGGCCCTGGCCTTTGCCGGGAATGAAGTCTGCGCGTACTGATTCTTCTCTCGAACCTTTAGGCTGGACGGTTCGCAGGATTTCTTCGTCTTCCTTGGCAATAACCAAAAACCTTTGTAAATGCTTTTGAGACTCCCATGGTTCTTTATCGCTGATGCCGTCGAGCTCGAACATCATCCACTTCTTCGTTGCAAGTGCGACTCCGCCGATTTGAGGCGGGAGCAGTATACCAGCTTGCGAGGGGATAGCACCGAGTTGATCCGGGTCTCTCGCATCAATATCACGATAGCCGCGGAATCGGCGATATCCTCGACCATCGTCTGGATCCACCTCCGTGTTGAAAAATCTTGTCGCTCTATCTGAAGGGAAGATTTCCTGTTCTTCAAATGTACGATCAAACTCGGTCCAGGCCTGAGATGGTTGAATGCGCATTTGTCGAAGGAGGTTTTCTCTATAGACAGTGTGGTCCACGATTATCTGGCCTTTGTATGACGATCGAGGATGCTGAAAATTTCTATGTGCAGACACGTTCTTTACCAGCTCCAGAAATTTGACCCCCCTTGCTCGCAGGCTTTCTCTGTCCTTCCCACCATCCAATACGTCTTGGAAAACAGCTGGAATAAGTGGTAATGACATTACTGGACGATCCCCATCAAATTTCTCGATTGCCGTTATGGAGTTCTGTCTTCTGATAAGCCGACCGTTGTATAACAGGGACCAGGCGCAAATCTCGTATCGATGGAGGCGATCGACTGCAACTTCTGCTGTGGGGTTGCCTACCACGTCTTTTGCTGACATGACGACAAGTGCAACAAGAGCGTGGTCTACGACCTTGTAGACCAGAGTGCCGGGTCTGTAAAGCAGCCATAGGCTCTCATAATCGATTCGGGGTTCGGATTCCTGTAACTTTTTCCAGGTCGGCACAACTTTTTGCTGATATTGAGGACCGAGGAGCCGGAGAAGAACTGCAACCTCTGATATTGTCTGGAAATCGAAAGGTTCTAGTGGAAAATCTACCCTTCCAAATGCTGGAGCTAACACGTTCATTTGACTTATGTAAGGATCCTTGAGCAGTAAAGAAGCTGCTTCACGCTCCTTAATGTCGGTCAAACTCTGGACTGACTGATCGCAGTGTTCCTTCAGATCAGGAAAGTGCATCAATAAGCTCTCGAAGCACTCTACATCTGGAGGGAGATAAAAGCTCTCAAAGCCACGCGAAAACAGATCTGGGTCATAGTCGATGACCAGTTCCAGAGCTTTGCGTAGTCTTGCCGACTTGATTTCGAGAGTGTGATCGTAAACCTTCTCAACTTTTACCTTCTCATCAAATTGAGCATCAGCTCGTTTGTGCCACCAGTTTTTGACTGTGTTGCCTTTTCCTTTGAAGGTTCCAGCTGTATTGACGCGGACACACATATGAATGATAGCACCCTGATCATTGGCATTGGGTGGTGATGAGTCGAAAAGTTTGAAATCGATTCCACTAAACGGGGTTGGGCGATACAAGGTTTTGTCAGAGTAGATATCCTCTACCGTGACCACATACAACACGTCGCATGGCTCCTTCTGTGGGGGTACGTCGTCCGATTCTGTGTCGGAATCCAGGACTGCTTGTGTCATCCGGGCGTACCCAGTCCGACGCGTTCCATATCCAACGCGCCGATCGAATGGTGGGCTCTGCCATGGGATTTCCTCATCCGCTGAATCGGCTGATGATCCTATGCTCGCTCGGACAGATCCTGCCTCTGAAATAGGTCTGGAAGAATGATCGGCACTGTCTTCCACAGTCGGTCCTTCTTCAAGAGGCCTGTCGTCATCTTGAAAGGCGTTGACACTGGATGAGCTCGGATGTGGCTCCTCTTGGTGGTTGATGACAGCCATGGTACCAGTTCGGTGTGTGAGCTAGTAGTGGCGTCGAAAACTCAGACAAATCTTGCACCACCGAGGGTCCCAGAGAGCTTGGATCAATTTTCCGTAGAATTCCCGTAGATCCAACACCGTCTTGCGACAGAATTCCCTGCTGATCAGTGAGGGCCAGAGGCGGACGGCCCACTGTATGGGGAATGCCCGATTGTCATAAAAGATCTAGCGAATGCTTCGACTCAAAGAAGTGCGGCAAGAGTCGCTCGATGTTTCCTCTGTTGAGGAGGCTGCACTGTGCAGATGCCGTGAAGATGCGCACTTTGTCCGATGTATGAAGGACTTCCCGAATCCAAGGACTATAGCTAAAATCTTTCGACTACTGATCGACCCAAAGGTCTTCGATAACAGCGACAGATGTAGGCGCTGGTAGGGCTGGCGTGTCGATTGTCGTTCTTGATGGTGAATTGAGCTTCGTATGCAGCACAGCCTCATAAGTCAATCTGCCATAGATGAACTAAATAGGCTGGAAGCCACCAAGGTTTGAGCCCCAATATTGATGCTCTGCCACTTCTCCGCCTTGGGGGCTGACTTTCCCTGAGTATGCCAAACCGTTTATAGCCTATAACATGTTGCAAGGAAGAAAAGCTTACCGCCAAGTGTTTCCATCAGGCTACATCTGGTAATTTGGCTCGCCATCACCATTGCTGCTCTGCTCTGACCAGCACACTTCGTGGTCATAAGGTCGCAATCGCACAATTGTGAGGGCAGCTTCGGATCTGTTCCAGCTACAGGTCAATGGGCTCGACGGTAGTGAATTATTCATTCCTGCCCACCCACGGTGCCAGTATAACCTTGCTGTTTTGGAGTGGGGGCGTTGAGGGGCTTGGGTATGCAACTGGACGGCCGAACGGGCTTGCGGTCCAGCATTTCGTATCCTTAATCTCTGCCTCTCCAAGGGTGCCGCTTGCTGCTCAAAACATGATGATCTCAGGATACAATAAAAACGGTTCTGTGGCCATTCTGAAAACGATCAAACTGAAATTCTGATGAAAGCGACACCCGTGCTTCCAGGAATTTATAAAGCGAATCTTAAATGATCTAGCAGGTTCGAAGTTTGTAGCGGCGTGTCCAGAGCGTCTAGAAATGTAAAATCTGCATGCTCAGATGAAAAGAGATCTCCTCGACCAGGGCCAATAAAGAAGGCTTTCAGCAGCCCTTTCTCTTCCTTGCGATCAACCTTGACACTTCTCAGCATATCCAGAAACTGACCACATGCATGACTTGACCGCATGTCAGAAGCAAGCAACTCTATCCCTTCAATGACCAGGACCACGAAATCGCCAAAAGTGGAGAGTTGCAGTATGAGGCCCTTCAGCACTTCCATCATGGCTACCAAGTCTGCACCATCAATACCATGAATGTTGATGTCTTGATGAACTTTGGGCACGAGGTTCGATGACTGCAAGGTGACAAGATGATGAACCGCCTGTTGTATCAAGGCGTTGACCATGCCGGCAAAACACTGGATAGGACTTGTTGAGGTTTCTCCGTCGTGTACGTAGATCAGCTTCGGTTGGCTGGCGCAGGTATAGAACGCAGCGCCTACCATGGCAGATATTTCGTCGCCAAGGTCAACTGGGGTTTCAATACATAGAAAAGACGAATCATCATCCCACCACCACTGTGTCAACTCCTCCCCAATGCGAGAGTCGATCTGCGTGGATGCCGCTCTAATCGCGTACGCGTCGACACGTTTCCAGAGGGCATCGGGAGCAACAGCCTGAACGGAGGCATTGATCGCTGCATCCAAGGTCTCGCAACTCCCGATGGATTCTCGATCATCATCTTGACGAGTGGTTAAAAACAACCGTAATTCTCGCAGCTCTTTCGTGATTTCGGCCATGTATTCACCAGAATCCTGGGCTTTATTATTGGATATTACGGGCATTCTGCACCTCGTTATACGCCAAAGCCACTGATCTCGCAATTCAAGATCTTCAACAAAGGTAGTCACGACCTTTCGATGGTTTGCCTTCCAAACTACCTTTCCTTTAGATTGTCGAACCGTTGTTCGACATCTCTGGATAGCTTGATGAAATGGACCAAGATCTTTCGCTTTCTGTATCAGCACCGGCTCGTACTTCTCGAATATTTTGAGAACGGCGGTAGATGACTTGAGTTGTCTACTCAGGAGATCTTGGACCAGCATTTGCTTCTTGGGAGCAAGAGATGCGAATTCCCCATCCATTTGGTCGACGCCGTATTTTTCACCCCATTCCTTGAAGCTGTCTGTTGCCAACTCTGCTCGAAGTCGCAGGTTACCACGTTCGTCATCATCGTCTTGTAAGATATCAGTCAATAATGAGCAAAGGTCAACAATGCCTCTCCAAGCCAACGCCACGCCTATTGCTCCTAGAGCTAGTTCTGCCATATTGCATTCCTCCTCAACTTTGTATTGCTGTACCAGAGATCGAAAAAGTGCCTCATCCGCTAAGTGCCAAGATGTTGGCGACGGCCAGTATAGAAACAACGATACAAGCAAGACGATGCCCAGTATAGCTGCAAGTTTCGGACATCTCGCGTATTGAAGCAAAGCAGATCAGGCAGGCTGACCCCAACTAACAGTTAGTCGAATGCAAGTACCGCCCAGGCCCTCACCAATAAGAGGTCCTCGGGTTATGCATAGCCACAGGGTAGTCGATTGCACACCTTGTCGTGTGGTTGGTGTCCTAGTCAGGCTGCCAGGGTCGTTCCAGAGCTGCGCCCATTTTGGGTGCTCTCAAACAAGTTTGTTGCTGGCATGATCAACTCACAGCCTCAAGTCAAAGACTAAAACAATGGAGGAAGCGTTCTCGACTTATTCCGACGTATCATGTCAAAAAGTCACGTGCAACATCCCTTCAAGTGCAGGTGCGGTACGTTCCATAATCGGCACCTAATCGGAGAGAGCCCCGAAAACCATGCCACACCCGTGGTAGTTAGTCTACGTCACATGATTGCCCCTCGCCCGCGCCCCGAGTCCATCATCAGGCTGCGGTTCGGGTGACACTGCGCCAGCCAGTGAACTGCTCACTCAAAAGACTTTCCACGATTGCTTGCTTGCCTTTCCACTGTGTCATTTGTCTGTCACTCATACATCTGTCACATCCAGGTTTCGGCGACAAATACAGGCGTAGCCTGACCCTCATCTCTGCTTTCACACTCTTCCACTTTCAAAGTGATCGGCATCAAAACGCCAGATCACCCCTCCAAACATCACAATGCTGATCAAGTACGATACACAATGCTCCCTCCTCCGAGCGATTCTCGCTAGACTAAACTAACGAGAGATCCAGAGTGCGGACCCTGACGGGCAAGGAAATCGAGCTTGACATCGAACCCGACTACAAGGTAAAAGACATCTCCAGACCTATGACACAGCGCTTTCCGATGCCGACCGTTGTTGAGACCCTCCAGCTTACATACAATCTCCACGCCTGCAGGTCTCAAGGATAAAGGAACGTGTGGAAGAGAAAGAAGGCATTCCCCCTGTTCAACAACGACTGATCTACGGCGGCAAACAAATGTAGCGATCCCTCTTGCTTCGCAGCCCCGCAGAAATATTTGATTGACCATTGGATCTAGGGCGGATGAGAAAACAGCCGAGGACTATGGCCTCGAGGGCGGCAACACATTACATCTGGTGCTTGCCTTGCGAGGCGGACGGTGACTTGCCCATCAGAAACGTACAGTCTCTACTGTTCCTACGCCATGCTTCATATTACAACTACCTTTCGACTTACGAGTCCTAAGCCTTCCACCAACTGGTCACCAATAAACGAGCACAGGTCTGCATCGGCGCAAGGGAGTTTAAGCCGTCGATCTGGTTAGAGGCTCTAGCATTCCATCCTCCATCAAACTATTCGGCGAGTTCTCTAGCAAGCCTTTTTCGATGCATCGAACTTGTCAGGATGGCGTTGTGTAGTCAGACAAGGCGTGGATGGTCCTAAACAAGGACTTTCATAGATACGGTTCGTGCTGAGATCAGGACAAGAAAGGGCTGTCGTAAACAATCATATTCATATGGCTATCTGTTTCAATAAAATTCAGCGGATGAGGCTTCTCTTGAGTCTCAATTTCCCATAAATGAAAACAATGTTGGATCGTCAGATCGTGCCGGATAAAATTCTCCTTATAACTCCTCGCTCACAAAAACTAATCATCAAATATCTCCCGGAACTCCTCATCAACTGCCGTCTAAGAAATTCTTGTGGTTTCCCCAGCAATCTTTTTGGTTGGTTGCATAAACATCGAAGGGGCCGCCTTCCGCTTCAGGGTTGTGGTTGGTTGTGGTTTCAATTTCATAGGGCTCGCTGCCCTTGTTGGTCGGCTGAGGTCATCAATAGCCCCGAGAAAAGTGGACTTTCCGGCCCTTGACTGCCTTACTTCCTGGTCATCCTCCAGATCTGAATCTTCGAGAAAGTCTGCCGTGAGAGCTTCTTTCGATGGAGCAATCGCGCCACCAATAGGGCTTCTACCGGTTTTCAGTGCCCTCAGCCTCGCTTCTCTGTCACTTGTCAGATCGTAGGGTGTCTCTGCTGGTGCACGATTGAGTTTTGGGGCATGCAAGGGCGGCTTTGAAGTCGGTCTTGGGAGGCTCGCTTGCGCTTTCGGTGGTGGCGAACTCTGTGTCGTTGATGGCCGTCTCTTCAGATCCTCCAAGAATTGTGTTGGCGCTTTGGTGACCATTGTGGCACGTTTCTGTAATTCGTGCATCGGACGGCTCATCTGACTCGACTTGGCGCCTCTCGCTTCTTTCCTGATCTTCTCCATCAATGTCATCTTGTTTGCGCCTTTGCTGCCGGTCTTGCCAGTTACGTAGTTGTGATAAACCCGGGCGCGCCGGCTCGGACCTTGAACGGGTAGGGTACTCCGGGTTGTGATTTGGGTAAGATTCCGCTCCTTCTCCTTGCTGATATTCGCCAGCGCAGCCTTCAGTAGTGCTTCGTCCGCAGTGGATGATTCTTGAGCTTCTTTCTTCAATTTGCGGTACACCTTGTACCAGTTCTTGGGGTCCGCAGGTTCGTGCCTTTTTAGATTCCAGTCTGGAATGTCCCGTTTGATGAATGATAGCCAAATTTCTGAATCCCGACCGATAATCTGTGGTGATGCTTGTTCGAGTTGATGCTATAGTTGAGAGTAGTTAGTTGGAGGGGTTGTTCAAAGGCTGAGATATTCTTGGTAGAACTAACCAGTTTCTCTGGGCTCTCGATCTTGAGCAGGACCGGACGGATTAGATCATAGTCTAGATCCCCAATGTCTGTAATGCGTGCACTATAGCGGCCGCAGGCTCGTCTGGCCATATCAACCAGGCTATCTGCTCCTAGACGCATGTTTGTAGATGTTGATGAATGTTGATAAATGTTGATCAGGAGGTCAAGGAGAGATGATTCGTATGTTTTCGGTTTCACAGAGTCAGGCTGTGAGCTCAGCAGGTTTCACCGTTGCCCAACCTCAGACATGCCGGATTTGTGTCTAGGATCGACTAAAATTCAAAAAGCATCTCGAATCAGGCACAAAAAGGTTGAAAGCCAGCAAGTAATGACTGCAGATGAGGAAACATGGGTGAGTGTGGGGTTCTGATGTCGACGGAGTTGGAGCAGCCTTCCGTGTTCAGCCTTGTCGGCCTTTTATTTCGCCGCATCCCGAGCCATGTAGCATTATTGTCGTGAGACATCCTCAAGAATGGCGCCTTTGTCTGTTGTCAATCACAGACCTACAAATTTGCCGAATTTCAGATAGACGGCATCGGAAGGCTTTGTTTCTCGTCCGGTTCGCACGGCCTTCCCCTACACGCAAGTATACTAGTGAACACAAGGGAGCACCAACAGTCATGGCGATTTTCACGGTCTTAGATCAAGCTGAGGAAGGTACGTCGTTGACATTGCCTCAGATTGACTTCTATTTAACATCTTCAGACAAATTGCATGCGACACGCCTGTTAGGTATTGAGGAGCGGCCGTTCAAACGCATCACCAAGCGACTCCTTGCGCGCAACAATCCCATCAATACCTTTCTCGACAGACCCTCGGAACTTCGCGAAGATGCAGTCGAGGATGAGGACCCCGCGACGCAGCATGACAAATTTCTCAAGGACATCCAACGCTTCCGTGAAGAGGTTATACTAGACTTTGCGGCTTTCGAGAGCAGTATCGCACGCATTCAGTATCTACGTGCGGCGAATGAACGAGAACGGCAACGCTATGCGGCGGAGAAGCTCAAGATCGAAGACACTGCTCAGGAAGTAAGAGAAAACACAGCGAATTTAAGAATTCGACTCGACGAGGCACAGAGTACATTGGCGATTCGGAAGACCTACGATGTGCTGGCGGACAAAATTACGAAGAACGGGGCACTCAAACCAAGAGATGAGCAGCATGTCAACATTGAAAAGCTCAAGGCGGAGATTGAGGAATTGGAGAGAGAGTCACAAGAACACATTCAGGCATGGGTCGATAGGAGGGAGCAACTTGGAAAGGTTATCGATGAAGCGCAGAGGCTGAGGCGGGTGATCAGAGACGAAAAGGAGCCTGGAAAGGATGATGAAGAGAACGACGATGATAACCTGTTACAGGTAGAGCGAGAACGCGATGGAGGATCGAATATAGGCACGCCGAGACCGATTGATGACGCGCCGACGCCATTAACAGGATTGAGGGGTTAGGGACACCAAGATCCAACATGGGGGAGGCTACGCCTATCCCTGCAAGGGATGACGATGTTGATATGGACAATACTGTACCTAGTACTGCTAGAGATGCAGTTCCAACAGTGATACTGGAGAAGTCGACTGATCACATGGACACGACATAGGCAGTCACTGGTGTTTTCAAGCGAGCGATCAATCAGAACTTTGATAGAAATCGTGAAGAGTTTCCTTCCTGTGTCCGCCAACTTTAGCAAGCACAAGATTCCACAGCTTTGGTGTTCTTCTTTTCTTCGTGTGAACTTTTGACTCGCTCTCATATTCCCATCTTACACGATCAGCTAGATCTCACTGTTGTGAGACTACTGCGTGTGCATGTTAGTTGGCCTGTAATGTAGCCTGCAAAGCTTGCTAAGTCTGAGAGACTGCTGGAGGTCAGGCTTGGGACAAAAGCGCTCCCTGTCACAATCATCTTACCTCAAGCAGAAGCCTGACCAGCAATGGGGTCGTCCTTTTGGGCTTCCTTGGCGGCTTTCAGGACATCAAATGCCTTGTTGCGCTCTTCGTCTGTTGTCGCTGAATCCTGTCATTGCAGATTAGTCGTGCCGTTCTCCAGATGCCCTGAGGATCAAGGGAAAGGGTACCAGAATGCTCTCTAATTTCTCTCTCGCGCTTGTGATTCGTTCCCTGAGACTAGGAAACACTGCCTTTGTTTCTTCCAGGGCTCTCCGCTGTGATTAAAAGCTGACGTTAGCATCTTCTTCTCGCTCTCAATTCGAACCAAAACAGTGGCACCCGCATGGTCCATTCTACGCAATGAGCCGTTCCCAAATCCCAGCACTCGGCGAAGATTCAACACGCATGACTCACCTCCTGTTTCAAAACAAATTCCTGGTTTCCATCGCTATCTGCAGACGCAGGGCCTTCTTTCTCTAACTTCTGGATCCTCGCTTCCTGTTGTTGTTGTTCCTTATAGTACGAGGCCTCTTCCTTCAGCAGTCGTTGCAACGACGAAGTAGCGATGTTGATCTGCGATGGTGCCATCTTGGAAGTTTAGTGATGATACTTCGATGTTTTGGTTATGATCGATTTAATATGAGGCGCCAGAATTTGCGAGACTGTGGTGTCCTCATCTTTTGATTCTGACTGATCTCGAACTTTTGCGGAGCCACGGCGATGACGCTCTTTTGTGGTGGGGCGGGGTTCTATGGTTCACCGGATCTGATATTCTGGGAGTGCAGAGATATTCTACGATATCCATGATCTTGCTACGTTGCCAGCACCGTCAATAATGCTCTTACACATCTTCGTCCAGCGAACCCTTGTCGTCAACAAAGGTCGCCTGATGCTGCAAATAGTAGGACTTTGATGAAAGCCTCTGGGAGGTCCCCAGATCTACCTCACGTTGCACAGGCACAATTGACTGAACAGAGGCCCGCTGGTCATCTTCCGTTATCCGACTTTGCTATCCACCAGAAATGCAGAGTGACTAATATCGGATGTTTCTAACTTCAGGCACGTACAGAACTCATTGGGGAAATGACGTGACCAATGCCTTGGATAAGCACAAGCACTCATACTAACAGCTCATGTTCTGCGGTCCTCGTCGATCATGTACAGCGCGTGCTGACAAAGGATTGACAATATTCGTCAAGGCAAACCCTAAATTCACGTGTTTGGGCTGTCCGTTTCGGGTTTCACGTGCCTTTTCAACCTATTATCGGCCGAGCTCACATGTCCAGTGGCGTGGCTAGTCCGGATTCGACACTATGCCCACGACAAGAAGGTATGATATAAGTAGCCCCCTTTGGCAGTCTTGTGGACGGATCATATGTTTGCCATTTACTATCGACCAGAGGTCTCTTGAACACTTGAAAACATAAAGCATTTCGTCAAAAGCTAACGAATACAACCGAAAATGACAATCAGAGCTATCACCATCTCATCATGGGTGCCTCGCCAGCGTTTACATCTGACCATCCTTCGCCCGCTGAACCGACTGCAGACCAGGTCACTCTAAAAGTCCTCGCTGCGGGCCTCCATCAACTTGTCCGTGCCCAAGCCACCGGCACACACTACAGCACATCTTCGGCCAAACTGCCATATATTCCTGGCGCCGATGGGGTTGGCGTGACTCCTGACGGGCAGACCGTCTACTTCAACAGCATCACTACTGGTGGCGCATTCGCCGAGTCCATTACCGTGCCCAAATCAGCAATCACACCTATTCCGGAGGGCGCCGACCCAGTGCAGATCGCGGGCCTGTTGAACCCGGGTATGTCATCTTGGATGGCATTGAAAACCCGGACCGAAAATCTCCGACCAAATTTCACCGTCGCCATCGTCGGCGTCACTGCAATCTCTGGGAAAGTAGCGGTACATTTCTCCCGGCTCCTCGGAGCCGGTCGCATCATTGGCCTAGCACGCAATGCAAAGGAGCTCGCAGCCATCGAACTCGACGAACGAATAGTGCTCAAGGACAATCCTGAGGAGACAGATTATTCTACGCTCGGCGACGTTGATGTCATCCTAGATTACCTCTATGGACCAGGCATCATCGCGTTGTTGAACGCATTGAACTCGACTGTTCCTACGCAGTATGTCCAGATCGGATCTCTGGCCTCACAAGATCTATCGTTCCCAGCCGCCATCTTCAGGTCCAAAAACCTTACAATCAGGGGATCTGGTCCAGGAGCCTGGTCGTTCCCGCAGTTTGGAAAGGAGTTGCCGGGTTTGTTGGCGGCGGTCGCGAAGCTGCCGAATCTGGATCTGAAGGTGCGAAAGCTGGAGGAGGCTGAACAGGCTTGGGCAGCAAAGCGAGACAGAACTGTCTTTGTTCCTTGACTCAGGCAGGGGTTCGGGATGCATAGAGGATTATCAGGCCGAGTGGTTTCGCCAATGTGAAATGAAATGAAATTGTAGAATGACAGGGCACTAGTCACAATGAAAATGGCTTCGATTCTATCTCGCCCAGCTAGAAGGCTCTAATCTCCGTTTCCAGAGCATACTGCGTGCAAAGTGACAAAGCTCCTTAATATCTCACCTGCCCCCACCTGAGATTCTAGATCGACGTCCTCTAAACACCGACTTCTATCTCAATCCAAATACACTTGACAGTATTGGTATCCAGGAGACCTAATTCACTCTCGGTGCGAAGACTGACATCCTGAAACCTCGTAGCCACAGCTATCTCATCCTGCTTCAAGATCCTCAGTCTCCTCTCCCTCTGCCTTGCGGCTTCTGCCTCGTTCTCACTCGCCACCTCGGAACTCCTCCAGCCGAGCTCCCACTTCCCCGTCTCACCTGTAGGGTCGTGCTCGGGCCCTGGTAGTTGTGGCATGGCTCGCTTGAACCATGATTTCTTGGGTGGTCGGGCTGGCAAAGGTGCTGGTGGTTGAGGCGTGAATGTAAGCTGGGATTGGGATGCTCTGTCTTTGGAGTTGCTGGAAGTTGGTTGGGGAGTCAAGGGGTCTTGCTGAGGAGATGTCCCGGTCAGTTCTCTTCGTAGTAGCGTGTCTAGCTCGCTTAGGACTGGTTGTTGTGTCCAGAAGCTACTGCGGTTATCGTCGCCAGTCAGCTGTATCACGGCGCCAGTGGTGTTGAGGGATTGGAAGGAAGGAGTCACGACATTCCTGGATGTGATCGGAGTGCCACTGCTCGTGCCACTGGTATTAGGTAGACTGTCTGATGGGATCAGGATGATTGTCAGGTTGTTCACGGCATTGGACAGGTGCTCGGAGAAACAGGGTATGATGGTGTTGATTATTTGGTTCTGGATGCGACGGGTGCGTTCTACGCGGATCATGGATGTGGTGTTGGAGGGTGACTTTTCTCGATAAAAAGGGCGGGATTTGTTGATGCGTGAAGGGAGTCTGATGATATGGATTCCTCATAACTTGGGACTGGGTCTTCTGTGTTCCATATCGGTGGACTTTCTTTCGACATCTTCAGGTTCAGTATTGGAGAGAGTGATTGTCGATTTTCTGCCGCACCTGAGGGATGCTCAAATAGGACGTAATATTTCCAGTTTCTCAAGACGTCGTCAAGTCCTAGAAACCAAATACCGGGAGCATTCAGAGTCGCTGTCAGTGGATGAAGATTGGAGGAGTTCTCCTACGGCTGGATCAATTGCAGACAGCCGCTCTCGTTGGACCTTCAGTCAGGGTGCTCCAGAACGATGCGCGTGTTGTACGACAACTGGAAAGTCAGGTGTGGCACTAACACTAGTGAAAGGCAGATCGTCTTGTGAGTCGTTGCCGAACGAAGTGTCGTGTAACCGGTGAAGCCTCTCATGGAAGTGAGAGATCTCTTGGAAGAAGGCACATCAATCGACTCACCTAAGTCAGCCTCATAGACTCACCCCACTCTTCACTGCCTTCGAGACAGTGTGATGATACGAAAGCCAACATTAAGCGAATCTGGAAAAGAGCCTAGGAGGCTAAAGCAGGGCAAACCGCAGGACTCAGTACTCTGTAGATGCAGTTCGGGTTTTCTAGAAGGTGATTGTGCCGAGAATTCCAAAGTTAAAAGAGAGCAAATCCGAGTACGATGCGCCCTTGTAGCACCTACAAAGCATGCAATCCCAAGCATCAAATGATCATCTGACCGCAGCACATGTTGATGCACCGCCAAAATGCCAATCAGTGGAGAGTTGATGTGGGCGGAAACGCATCCCTTAAGATCCGGGCCCCTAAGCAGGGCGGAAGGCTCAAGAACTTAGGGCTAAGGAGACCCCCAGGGGTGCCCAGGCTATGCGAGGGCCTAAAGTACCTGACGTCAAGCACCAGAGGCATCAGAGGCCTGAGGGCCTGAGGAGAGCCCCTAAAACATCTTGATCCTTTGCCTTGCCTGACCCTTTCCCCCTCCTGAGATGCTGCCTTGCTGCTTTACTTGCAGACTAGATTTAGGAGGGCTTGTTAGGATTTAGCCTCGACTAGCCCAACTCTAAAACGTTCACAGTTAATAATTCCCTCCGCACCCTCTGTACCCTCTAGGTGCCTCGTATGACTCGCATGGGTTGCATGATTGCATGATTGCGTCTGGCAAGCCAGCAACTGTGTGTCACAGAGCAATGCGTCTTCCAACATTCACGCTCCTCGTTGGTTGACGTGTTAGAGACTGGTACCATCACAAACGCTACAGACCTAGGCAGTGTAGTATATCAACTCCACTGAAAAGTCTTGATTGCCGATTCATCCGCAGAAGAGATCCATATGTGATCTCACAAGGCCAGGAGGCGCAACATCTGGACTTTGTACCGTGTCATACCTAATATGAGTGGTTTTGGCTCGCATCTCTGTTCTAGCCTCCACTCCGTAGCTATGTAGAGGGTGGACCACTCTTAGGCGAAGGAGGACCGTCGCAATCGCGCAAGGCAGAAATGATACCCGCAGCCCAAGTTAACTAAAATAACTACGGAGTACTGTAGGTAAGTACTTAAGTGGTTCACAGTAGTTAGTGGATTCGGCCCCCACTAGACCCTTCCCGCTGGTTTGGAAAGTCCACAGCCACGACCCTGGCCAACTCCGCCGACCCGACCTCTGAACCTTGACTCAACCACTCATACTCAGAGTCTCAAGCATGCAGCCCTCTGGATTGTTTCTTTCCATTGTCATAGAAGCGCGTGACTAGTTGGCTATTTCTTCGTAAACCTCATTGCCTCGAATGCGGATATGCATTTGGCGTGTTCCACTTTCCGCAGGGGTTACTCCTCCTTCGACTGTTGATATCTGACTTTCTTCCAATGACACGGACCTCGGACATTTTCGACAGCGCGTGAGCCGCCTGGATCGCTAGAGCCTAGGCTGAACAATGCCAGTTCTTGGTGAGTCTTTGACATTTGGCAGTGTAAAGAGGCATCAGCACTTGGCCCATCAAACGAATCATCCCTGGTAGGATGTCGATTGTCTAAAAATGGTTTGCTTCTTTACAGGAGGCACAAGGTCTGTCTACATGAATATAAAGTGCCTCACTCCTGACTGGTTTCTTCTGTCCTCTGTTTCTTTCCATCATCCGGTTGACAGGTGTTTCTTGTGTCACCTGCAAACACTGCCAGCTCTACATCAATTGTCTCCTCGTCTTATTGAGCTATATTTCCTCACCACATAGCTCGACTGCCTTCATCCCAAAAACACTTTGTCGCTTGTGCTACCTGATAGCTCCTTGTCTCTCAATCTTCGAGCAGCACTACCGACAATATGTGGTACCATATCTCAGATGCTAGCGAGTATCTCGTCGTTACGGGTGCTGGCGTCGAAGATGTGCGTATTGTCAAGAAAGCCTTCATATATCCCTGGCAGAGGGTGGCCCGGATATCGGTCTCACCGTTCGACTTTTCCCTAAATTTGCAAGCAAGTAAGAATTCTTCTTGTTCAAAGAATTAACTGATTAGCCCACTACTTACCTATTTTCAAGTGACAATCGAGAAGCTCCAGTTTGCTCTTCCAGCAGTCTTTACTATCGGCCCGGACAATAAGCCTGAAGCCCTGAAGAAGTACGCCTTGCTGTTGAGCGGAAATCCAGATGGGTCCGCAAATGGACGTGGGAAGGGAACAGGAGCTGTCATTGTGCCGACTCAACGGGGTCATGTCCAGGATATTGTCAAGGGCATCATCGAGGGTGAAACCAGAGTCATTGTCTCCTCCATGACTATGGAAGAGATCTTCAAGGAACGCCAGGTTTTCAAGCAAAAGGTTAGTCCACAATTGCCAGTATCTATCAAATTATGTGCCGAGTCTACTAACACGCTATTCAGGTTATTGAAAATGTCCAGAAGGAACTCGACCAGTTCGGTCTTTGCATTTACAATGCCAACGTCAAAGAACTGCAAGATACACCCGGCTCTGAATACTTTGCATTCCTCTCGAGAAAGGCCCACGAAGGTGCATCCAACCAAGCCCGTATTGATGTCGCTGAGGCTCGCATGCGGGGTGAAATCGGAGAGGCCGGCAAGAAAGGACACACCAAGCAAGAAATCTCCAAGATTGAAGCCGAAACTGCAGTGCTCGAGACCAAGCGGAAAGCCGACAAAGCCCAAGCCGATGCAGAGCTCACCAAGAAACAGACCGAGCTGGACATGGGTATCCAGATGGCCCAGATCCAAGCCCGAAGAGCGGCTGAGGCGCGTGACGCGGAACTACAGAAGAACGTCGAAGTCAAGAAAGCGGCCACGGAGCTCGAACGGTTGCGTGCCAAAGATCTCGTACGAGCCCAGATCGCGAAAGAAACCGCTCAGCAGGACGCCGATGCGCAGTTCTACCGCCAATCCAAAGCCGCCGACGCAAAGGCATACGCGGAGAAGCAAGACGCCGACGCAAATTTGTTCCGCCAGCAACGTGATATCCAAGCGAACGTCGAAAGGCAGATGAAAGAAGCCGACGCCATGTATCACGCAAAAATGCGAGAAGCCGAAGCCACGCGTGCACAAGCCGAGGCGTACAAGTCTCTAGCCGATGCTTTCGGCGGCCCCCAAGGTCTGCTCACATACATGATGCTCAAGGAGAACACGCACGAGAAGCTAGCGTTGGCCAACGCCAAAGCCATCCAAGGCTTGCAACCCAAGATCACCGTCTGGAATACGGGCTCCGACGCCATTGGTGCTGGCGGAGATGCAGGCATTGCCCCACTCAAGAGCATCATGCAGAGTCTCCCACCACTGTTCAGCACAATCCAGGATCAGACTGGCATTGCCCCGCCAAACTGGATGCTGCAGATGCCCAAGGCAGACGGCCCTGTCGAAGTCGACAAGAAGAAACTCTTGAACGGCGAGAAGGGCCATTGAGCTGTATGTCCACATCAAGTGTCTTGAGGGTCGATGCGCCATCTCGTCCAACAGTCACTGGTTACCTCTCCAGCCATTCCTTCATTCAAATATTGACTTCTACTCGTCACCATGACAAGAACGCAGTCTGCGCAATTTACCTAATATTGTCTCCTTTGGTCAGGCGAAGATGTTTCCAGCGATTCCGAGTCAAGCACGAGGCTATCCAGATTGTGGTGATGGCCAGCCTGTCAGGTATGAGAGTCTGTGGTTGAGCGTGGAGTTGTACTCATATCTACTTTGTCGATACCCTGAATTTTTACTTTTATTTTGGAACTCATACCGATGAAGTCTCCTATGCGATTGAAACCATATGATTAGTGAATTATCAGTCCCCCAGATCAACGACGTGTGACTCCATAAAGTGCCATTCCTTGTCGAAGACCTCAGCTACACTGTGCACAGTCCCAAAACATAGCTTTCACATCTTGAGCACAATGACATTGTAGAAAAGTGCCAGTTTAATGAAAATTGGCGGCTACCATCGAAAGCATTGTAAGGGGTATTCGAGGATTGCAAGCCATTATATACTTGAAGAATCTACAGCTACGTGGAAGCAGGCTCGCATTGACAGTTCAAGGATACATGTCCGAAGTGTTGGCACAGGATCTTGCACTTGGAACCTGGTTGAAGGTTTGAAAGCTTCTGCAATATTGATGATACTCATTACGCTCTTCTTTTTCGGTGTGCACAATGTGTCACCATATGAGATGATTCCAGCATCTGTTCTTTGGTGGCTAGCAAACTTTCGCATGGCATTCATGATTAGATCCCCCATTTCACCATCCCAGTCCCTCGAGAACCACGTTTGCCCAAAACATCCCTGGAACACATAAAAGAACTTCAATCAAGGCAAGCGAAATCATTTCCCTTTGTCTCTTGCAGCCCTCTTCTATCTGCCTCTCAAGGCAACCTGATCCGTCGTAAAATTTTCTGCCAACCGAGGCACAACCTGCGTTGCTCAAACTCATAACACTATATCTCGCGTGAGAACACTCTAGTCGTGGGCTTCAATTTGCCCATCTTCTTCCATTGGAAGAGTACTTCCCATAACGTGTCATTGCATGTCGAAATCACGCCGTGTTGGCTCAATTCTGCACCTCTGAAAAATCAGTGAGATATGGCATAAAGTCAATCAAAGTGCATGTTCCACAATATTCCCTGTCGTCAAAATCGAAAAGCTCATACTTCTCGCGCCTGTAACATGACCTGCGGAGAGCCATGTTCGACCTTCTCGCGGCTCCGGCTACTCGCCTGGCTGATGGGTCTTTTCTCTTCGCTTCGGGACTTTGTAAAGCTGCGCGCGATACTGAAGAAGCCTTGCCTCAAGCCTAGTGCGGAGCGAGCATGACGTTTGGCCTTCATTCCTTCGGTCTCTTCGGCTTGGAACCAACCCATGGTCCGTTTGACGTACTTCCATGCTTCCATGCCGGTGACGAACACGAACACACAGACAATGCATGGTGCCCATTCCCAGCTGATGCCCTTGTGTTTGAAGACATTGGTGTTGAGGCCGGGGATGTAGACTGCAGGGAAGACGGATAGTGCGCCGATCATGACAGACCAGAACAGGAACTGGTTCTCCCAGATGTCCTTGAAGAAGGGGAATGGGTGTGTGTCGTGGGGGTCGATGCGGAACATGCTGCGTCTCATGGCTTTGAATTCCCATGCGGAGATCAGGATCAGCCAGGTGAGTTCTGCAAATACGGCAGCTCGGGCTCGGAACACGACGTCGCAGGACGCACTGTAGTGGTGGTTGCATTCGGTTCCGAGGCCGTCTGGACCAGGACCGTAGACAATGAAGACGAATGTCATTAAGCAGCAGGTGCCTTGGATGGTGCCATAGACCAGCATGTCGGTGATGAGTTCCCACGTGAAGACGCCGGTTTTGTTGTCGTGTGGTGGGCGTTCCATAACTTCTGGCGACGCCTTCTCCCTACCAAGACCGAAAGCCGGGAAGGATGATGTGAGCATGTTGATCCAGAGAATTTGTAGAGGTGACAGGGGGAACACAGAGAAGCCGCTTTCATCTTGAAAACCAAGACCGCATATCAGCAGGATGACTTCTCCCACGTTGGACGTGAGAAGGTGAAGCACGAATCGCTGGATATTGTCGAACATGCGTCGACCTTCCTCTACCGCATTGACGATGCTTGCAAAGTTGTCATCCGTCAAAACAATGTCAGACGCCGACTTGGCGACATCTGAGCCATTAAGACCCATAGCAATACCAACATCTGCAAGCTTAAGGGATGGAGAATCGTTGACACCATCCCCAGTCATAGCTGCGAATTTTCCTCGTCGATGAAGAGCCTCAATCATGCGTACCTTGGTCTCTGGCGCGCAACGAGCGACAACCAGAGGGAGTGTTGGAAGCTTGTCGATTTCTTCATCCGTCATCTTATCAAACTCTGTAGCCGTCTTGACGATCGCAGCGGCGACTTCCGGAGCCAGCGTACCCATGTTTTTGGGAATGATACCAACTTCTTTTGCAATGGCCGCGGCTGTCGAAGGATGGTCGCCAGTCAACATCGACACAGTAATGCCGGCTGTAGTACATGCTTGAACGGCACCCTTTGTCTCCAAACGAGGAGGGTCATAAAGTCCAGCGAGTCCAAGGAGACAAAGATCTTTCTCAACATCTCCGCGTTGAACGTCTCCATGCTCTTCGATATGTTCGTCAGTAAATTTTCGTGCTATCGCAAGCACGCGAAGGCCTTGTTCTGCAAGAAAAGTCATCTGCTCCAAAATGGATTCCTTATATTCAGGAGTGATTTCTTCCTCCTTGTCACCAATTCCAGCGGTGGTACAGAGGTCGATAATGCGCTCGACCGCGCCTTTTGTGAATATTATAGACTGATCATGTTCGGGCTTTTGTATACGACAGACATGCGCTTGATGGAGCTGTCGAACGGAAACTCCATTTTCTGCACCCAACCCTTTTGTTCTAGGGCTTTCTTACCGAAATCGAAACGATGCGAAAAGACTTGGAGAGCAATTTCCGTTGGATCGCCAGCAGTCTTCCACTTCTCTTGCCCATCTTCCGTGACTAGACGAACAGTCGCAAGGTTACAGAGAGCAGCGGATTCGAGAAATGCCTGTAATTCGGGCGTCACTTCTGGGTCTTCCTTGACAATAGGTTGCTCCGGTGTTTTGGTATGGTCATCCTTGCGGAACTTTTCATCTGGAACATTAAATGCCACACTAGCAACACTTCGTTTCTGATCAAGTGCCTCTTGTCGAGCAAGTTTTTCGGCTTCGGCTTCCTTGCGAGATTTCGGTGCCAAAGCAAAAGTGATGGTGCCTTCAGTCGGATTAGAAGCATCGTTGGAGTTCTCCACACTGTAGATGCCAGCGCCAGGGATCCATGCTTTTCGTGTCACCATCTTTCCCTGCGTCAAAGTACCAGTTTTGTCAGAACAAATGTTTGTGACACCGCCCAAAGCCTCAAGAGCACTGAGCTGGCGCACTACCACCTTTCGCCTTCTCATTTGGGTCATGCCGACAACCATTGTGATTGTGAGGACTGCAATGAGGGATTCAGGAATGATGGCAATTCCGGTTGAGATTGCGTAGATTGCGACTTCATTAGTGACGTGAAATCGATTGACACCGAACACAATGATGGCGAGGATAAGAGCACAACCGAACAGTACATACGCAAGCTTACTGAGCTTGATTTGGAGAGGGGTTCCCTCAGTGAGACCAAGAAATTTCAGAACGCCATCCCAAACACGTAGAGAACCTCCTTTGATCGGTTGCAAAGGGCCGTGCTTTCTTCGCGACATGGACCGATTCGGCTTACGTCGCTTCTTCTGCATGGATGCTGCGATCCCTCCAATGGCAGTGGACATGCCAGTGTACACAACGACGCCTCTTCCCCGGCCCTTGGTCACAGTTGAGGACGAATAGCAAATGTTCAATCTGTCGCCGAGGCCAAGATCTTCCTTTGCAACTTCGCCTCTTGCTTCAAACTCGACCTCCTTTGCAACGGGTAGAGCTTCACCCGTCAAGATGGCCTCATCACATTCCAGGTTCATGACTTCAAAGAGACGAATATCGGCAGGTACAGTATCACCCGTCTTGATAGAGACGATATCACCAGGTACAACTTCGCCTGAGGGGATAGTTGTCTCGTTCCCGTTACGGACAACATTTGCCGAAGGTGACGAAAGTGAACGAAGAGCATCCATTTTCTTTTCCGCTTGAAACTCTTGATAAAAACCAATAGAAACATTGAGAACGATGACACCAGTGATGACCGCACCTTCAACGAAGTCCTCCACGCCGTAGGACAACGCCATGGCAAGAACTAAAACCTAGAATTTGTCAGCGTGTTGTCTGCAAAGAATGAAGGAGATGACGACTTACTAAAATCATGGCATTCGAAATCTGCTTCCCCAGGATCGAGTACCAGGCAACCCCTCCATCCCCTTCAAGCCTATTGGGGCCATATTTCTCTTGATACTGACGAACCTGTACATCCGTCAAGCCCGACTCAAGATTGGTTTCTATCTCGTGAACGACGTCATCAACTGAGAGCAAGAATGGCTGCTTGGAGTAGTTCTGATCTACTCTTTCCTTCTTACCCATCCTTGCCGCTCGCCAGTTTGTAAGAGTGGTACTAAACGCGGGGTATCGGATGTTCAGGATCTTTAGAGGGGAAGAGATTTGACAAACAGATTGTATGGGCAAATTGAGAAGGGATAGATTTGCTTGATGGAAATCTATGAAAGAGGTAAGTGTATCAATGGCTGTGCAAACAACAGCAGAGTCTTATCTGACCAAACGCAGCGGATACTACGTTGGGGCTCGTGACGTTTTATATAGACCTGAAGCGAAGGATATGATAGCAGCGAGGCTAACACGGTTCCCGGATCCATCATGCTAGTCAGAGCCATCTAGGAGAGCCAAGCTTGTAGGTATCACGACACCCTATCTTGGCAAGGATGGAGCAAACCGTGGAAATGCCCACCCGATGCCCAAGGTGGCTTGCAGGAGGTATGCAACCCTGTGCAGAGACTCTCATGTATGTATATGCAGACAAGGATCGGCAGTAGTGTATGACGGACCACAACAAATAAGGATCGATCTGGGAACGAATGCGACACTCAAAGCTGGGATCTGTTGCACGAAAAGAGGCCAAGTCTGCGCATGGTTGATAATGGTCGCAAGCTAGCGGGTGTGGCAGTTACGGATTGCTCTCGGATCAAAGCCATCGTTCATCTTTAATGTCATTAATGGATCCATTGGCGGAGGGGTTTCCGAGGATTCACCAACTCAGGCCGATAGAAACATAAAAGGTGCTCGAACCATCCGGAGAGGAACTCTGGGCAGAGGTCTGGGCAAAGGCGCGGCGAGGCGTGGCGACGACAGCCAAGCACTCCGCGCTTCTCCTGCCCAGGTGGATAGACCTGATGCAGCAAATACGAGTGGCTTGCTGCACCCCAAGAGGCCCCCATGCCACCCCCATGGCCCTCCCAAAGCAAGCTGATTGACCACTGAGAAATCCTCTAATGATTGGATGAACCCTTGGCACTCTGGGCACTCGTCCTCAGCAGCACATTCTGCCCAGAGAGAGAACTCACCTGATGGTTCGGTTGCATGTTCCCCTCCCACCTGCCCAAGACCTGTGCTTATCCGGGAAGATCAAAGATTTTGCAGTAGATCGTTGATAACAAGACTTTTCTAAAATGCCCCATAGAAGCATTGAGAACCTTCGTTGATAAGCTTGTGCTTGTTTTCAATCTCGACTTCCAAAATTCCTATACAACCCAAGTTTCAGTTGTGTCACGTGTGTCGACGTAATGCGGATATTGGCCCCACTCTTCAGCCTTGTTTGTTCACGTGGCGACTCAGCCTGACACCTGACTGCGACTTCTACCTTGCGAATTCCTCTCACTGCCACAAAGATCGTCGCACCTTCGACCCAGGTCTGCCCCCGATCCATACGTCGCCTCGCGACTATGACTCTCATTGGGTCGACTTCGCGAAGAGCCTCTCGCCTCTGGCGGCGGAATCTCATTCAGTTGCCGTCCGTACAACCTCGACTTAGAGCGGCACAGATCTTGTCTTCGCGGAGTGGAATCACACAAGCCAGATACCAGTCTACGGATGCCCACCCAAGCGTTTCGCCAACCTCCTCCGTGTCCTCCTCCGAAGTCTCACATTTCTCAAAGCTAGCGTCAACATGGTGGGATCCTCATGGCCCGTCCAGACTTTTACATCTCATGAATCCACTCCGCCATGACTTCATTCGACGCTGTCTACGCTCCTCCGAGCCCCCTCCTCCACGAACACTCTCCTACCTTGATATTGGTTGCGGCGGAGGAATTTTCGCCTCATCTGCCGCGCGACTACCCAACACATCGACGGTCACGGCCATAGACCCTACCGGGCTCGTTATACAAGTCGCCCAATCACATCAACGATCAGACCCTAGTATCTCGCCACCGAAGCTTCGTTATTTGAATTGTGCGATTGAGGATCTACCTGTTCCAGACAACGACGCCGAAAAAGTCGATATCTTGACTGTGTTCGAGGTGCTAGAACACATCGACAATCCCAATGCCTTCCTGGATGTTGCTACCCAACAGCTCAAACCAGGTGGTTGGATTGTGGGGTCGACTATCTCTCGATCCCGCATGTCATATCTGACCACGAAGCTGATCGCAGAGGCCCCATTCATTGGCATCGTACCCCAGGGAACACATGATTGGAACAAATATATCTATCCAAGGGAGTTGCAGCGCTACTTTGCGATGAGAGGCCCTGCCGCATTTGGGGAATTCAAGACACAAGGAGTGATATACATCCCCGCATTGGGCTGGACAGAAGTCGACAAAAGCGAGAATCTAGGGAACTATTTCTTTGGAGTTCAGAAACTAGGATGAGTCTCCCAAATTGGAAGATCTCCCGTGAGGATGTGAAATACGCCTTGTTCTTCCACTGCCCATCAGTCTACAACGCAAGTCTCTATTGGTCACCCGGCGTTGCTCGAGTTTGACGGAGGATCTATCCCACAGACAATGTCGCCCGCGAACCTGTCTCATACTGGACGGGTTCCGTCTTCAATGGGTCGAACAGTTCGTATTCGAACATCTCGTGGCTCAGAAATGCGCACATCCCCCACTCCCCCACAACTTCCGACCGCTTGCTGCAGACATCCCAGAGACCTGCACCCCATCTGTCTTGGAACGCACCAGAGGAAGAGGACACATGCACGCAGTTGTGGTTGAAACAGAAGAAACCAAAGTCATGCACCCTCCAACCAAAGAAAAACACTACTTGATTAAAGCCATCTAAAAGACAACCCCGTGACTCTTATGCCCAACCAGAGCTTCGCACGTTGTCAAGACCCACTTGTATATCATGTAGCACAATAGACGGTGTAGATTAGACTAGGGAGAGTTCCCAAGAGCATATAAAGCTTCCGCCCTATCAGTTGCGGAGATAATTGAGACAATTATGACCCAAAATACGAGGAGAAGCAATTTCTGATTTGACACGCAGTACAATGGCCGCAGGGACTGAAAGCCTCCTCCACTAGGAGAGCAAAGCCCACTACGGATGGACACGGCACATCCATCCCCGACGTCTGGAATTACAGCACCTACAGTACCTAGGCAGGCGTGAAGGCAGGCAGGTAGATCCGTCCATTAACCAGCCCGTCGCGCGCGGAAATGCACAATCAACGCGCCCTGGTGCAGCATGCGGCACGTGCGCGGGCGATTTGTATTTTCTCTGGGTCTGTTTCGTCTCAACGTTGGGCTCCCATTACGGTCAACGTCGACATCTCACATGCTGGGGTGCATGACCACTACCACCAAGTCCTGGGGTGCGCTTCTGCGTGGGGGTTATTCAAGGCGAATATGCAGCTCCCGCAGCCCGCAGGTCGGTCCATGCGATGCAGAGCAAAAGTAAATGTATAGCGGGAGACGGCCCTTGCCTCAGGCTGCCTGACGGCGTGCTTGGGGAGAACTCGTGCGTGTATCCGGTTGGCCGGGTATGATTCGATGATGCAACGGATTCAAGGGATTATAAGCCGTGTGCATTTTGATTTCTTTGGAATTGTAAATGTTGTAGAGGGGTATCAAATATGTTATTGGATCATGGTCACGTCAAAGTTCGTGTAATGCTGTGCTATATTACAAGTGCAGGATGTTGGGCCCTGGGGTTTTGATACAGCAAATAGGATATAGGGTCGACTGGGATTCTTGATGATATCCTCAGCACCCATCGAGGCTTCCTGCCGTAAACTCTCTCAGCTGTCTCAGCTTCCTCATTTCTTCTTCTTGTTCTTTCCCTTGCGCTTCTTGTTCGCTGCTTTGTCCTTCGCTTCGACCTGTGAGTTACCGAGAGTGTCGATCTCAACGTCACTGTCGTCCGTGTCTGCCGTGGGGGCAGCGTGGGCAGACTCAGGCAACGACAACAGGCCTTGATCAATCAGTTTTACTCTGCACTCTTCCAAAATGGTCTTTGCTTTCTCATCATCCCAATCCTGGCCGCGTGACACCCGACCGAAGAGCTCACGATACAAGGTCTCCTGTGCAGCTTCATTGGTGGAAGGACCAGACGTGGATGGATTTGATGGAGCACCAGTGGGTGCACTGTGAATCGTGGGAGCTTGAAGGCCTTTCCTCGTCCTTCTGATGGGCAGTTTCTTCGCTGGTCCAGCTTCAATGATTGCCCCGTCAAGATCCTCCTGTTCCAACTCTCCTTTCTCTACCATTTCTTGCAACTTTCGTTGCGCCGATATCTGCATCATAGCATCACGGTGTTCATCCCTCAGACCTTCCATCAACAAGTCTTTTGTCGCATTCTCTTCCTCCAACCTTAGAATGGTGTCCCTCAGCGTGCGGATCTGATCCTCCTCTAAAAACTTTACCCTCTGCATGAGGCTTCCGGCCAATGTCTTTTCTTCTTGATATTTGCTCGTCAATGTTCGTGCCATTTCTTCGAACTTTGCACTTCGTTTCTCAAGCCGTGCCTTCTCCTTCTCTAGCTCAGGGACATAACCTTTGGCCACTAGATCATGCTGTGTTTCAAGATCATGTAGTCTCTGATTGAAGACCTTGCTTTCCTCCATCGCTCGCTCTGCCTTCTTGCTCGCCTCGGCTGCTTTATCTACAGCCCGTTCCAAAACCTCTTCAAAGTATACCCTTTGACTTTCTAATTGACTTGTTAGGAGGTGTGTATACTCAAGTGCCATATTGTCCATCTTGGCTATTTCAACATCTTCTTGTCCCTGCAGCGCAGTTGGCTCACGCCTTCGACCGGGCAATTCGACGAGCTTCTCTTGCGGATTTGCAGCATTTTGAATGATTCGATGAACGTAACCGTCTCCCACGTAATCCCAGACTCGCTTTGATTCAAGATCGATGCTGAATGCATGTCCTGTCTGCTCGAAATGGACATACGCATGTTTGCCTTCATATCTTCCACAACCTACCTTGGCGCAGATAAGGCACTGCCACAGACTCGTTTCCACATGGCATGTTTCGCATTCTTGTGGGCCATCATAGACTTCGTATTCACCAGCAGTTTTGCTCTTGTATTTGTGGGATGGTAATCGCGATGAGAAGTCATCATGTGTATATCTGCAAACTGGACAGCCTCCTCCAGACCACTTCTCTAAGCAGGTACAGTGGAAAACGTGTTGACAGGGAATGGTTAGGAGGCCTGTCGTTTCGTCCATGCGTTCGAGGCAGACTGGACAAGTAGGAAGTTCGACAAGGGAAGGTGTTCTTGGAGCCAGCGGCTTCGCAGATGCTGAAGGAGGAATAAACGGATCATTTGACATGCGCGGGTAACTGGTTGTCGGCGAACTCAGTCCACTGCCATGTTGCGATATGGGAGAGGTATGTATGAGTTCGACGGATTTCAGGAATACCACATGACAAGTTTCCGGCTCCATGGTGTTGAAAACCTTGCCATTCCATTCGTGTTGCCATTCTCTTGCCTTCTTGCCATGTTTGAATTTCATCAGAACCATATATCGATTGGCTCGAGGAGTTCGGACCATTCTGAAATGACTGACCTCATTTCTTGTGTCCTCACCGACAAATGAAAGAAGGTCTGACGGCGTCATATATGATGGGACAGCCAAGATGCAAAGAGTTGTGCATTCTTCGTCCTTGGGAGGAGGATTGACCCGCTGTGAAGAGCGATTGCGTATTCCATCACTCCAAAGATCACTGGATCTGTACACTGAGTCTTTGTATAGCCCAGGGGTTTCTTCTGAATCTCTGTAGAGGTGTACAATTCCCCAGCCTTCGGCTCCTTCATAGTCTTCAAGTGGTTCATACCGGCCTTTCATATGTCGGCCCGATATGGCTGTGCCAATGCCTTTCTCTATAATTTTATCTGCCTGCGAGGATGGCTGGCCGCCTTCTGATTGAGACGCCATATCTGTTCCCTCAAGCACTACTGTGTCCAACCTATGGTCGTGGGGATCGGAATGCGTAACACTGGTATGGGAAGTGGCCTCATCTGGCGCAGTTTTCGTATGGGTATGAGATTTCGCCGGTGGGTTTTCTTGATTTGACAGGTTAGCCCGTTGGTGCTTTCCGGCTGGGGAGCGAGTAAAAGGCTTTAGAGCTCTGAAGAATCGTGAGAGGTTTGGTGGATGTAGGCTGGCGAGGTTGTTCGTGTTAGGTGGGGTGTCCAGGAACAGTTCGATAGTTACATGAAAGAAGTAATCGGGCATGCTGAAACATTGTGAGCGAGGTCTGGAATTGGTAACGAAGAACAACAGGAGTAGAGGAATAAAAAGAAAACCCCAAAGAAGAATCTGGACAAACTAAATGTTGGTTGACCTTCAGGTGGCGAGGTTGCTTGTTGCTTATGTATACCGAGGCGGAGTAAGATTCATGCCTGGCTGTTTTCCCGTGAGTCACTGGAGGCACTGAGAACTGCAATTCTAGTCCCCAAAACACAACATTCTCCTGAAAAGACTACCCGAGGAAATCTACAAAAAGAAGTGAAATTGAGACATAGAAATCGTATCATATTGATTCTATTACTCTAATGGTTGGCAACAGCCCATCGGTATGGCTTGCTGTCATCAATGCAAAATGAGAAATGCCACAATGGCGGCATGACACATTCATTCCACCACTAAAACGCCCATGATCAAATTGTCGTCATAATCAGAAAAGTCGTCAATATCTATTGACCACCACGGAGCCTCAACACCAAATGTAGGGTGCTCTCCTTCTGGATGTTGTAATCAGACAAGGTGCGACCATCCTCCAACTGTTTGCCGGCGAAGATCAATCGCTGCTGGTCAGGTGGGATACCCTCCTTGTCTTGGATCTTTGACTTAACATTGTCAATGGTATCAGATGACTCAACTTCTAATGTGATAGTCTTGCCAGTTAGGGTCTTGACGAAAATCTGCATACCACCTCGTAATCTCAGAACAAGATGAAGAGTTGATTCTTTCTGAATGTTGTAGTCTGAGAGAGTTCTGCCATCCTCAAGTTGTTTACCGGCGAAGATCAATCGCTGCTGGTCCGGGGGAATACCCTCTTTATCTTGAATTTTTGACTTGACATTGTCAATTGTATCGGAGGATTCGACCTCGAGAGTAATTGTCTTGCCAGTGAGGGTCTTGACGAAGATTTGCATACCACCACGAAGACGGAGAACAAGGTGGAGAGTTGACTCCTTTTGGATGTTATAGTCACTGAGAGTTCGGCCGTCTTCAAGTTGCTTGCCGGCGAAGATGAGACGCTGCTGGTCAGGAGGAATGCCTTCCTTGTCCTGAATCTTCGACTTCACGTTGTCGATGGTGTCACTGGACTCAACCTCGAGAGTGATGGTCTTGCCGGTGAGGGTCTTGACGAAGATTTGCATACCACCTCGCAGACGAAGGACAAGATGCAATGTAGATTCCTTTTGGATATTGTAGTCGCTCAAGGTGCGGCCGTCTTCGAGCTGCTTTCCAGCGAAGATAAGGCGTTGCTGATCAGGAGGAATGCCTTCCTTGTCCTGGATCTTGGATTTGACGTTGTCGATGGTATCGCTGGATTCGACCTCGAGGGTGATGGTCTTTCCGGTGACTAATAATCATGTTAGCGTGGATTCTCAGGTGGAAGGGAAGCGGGGAAATCAGAACATACGAGTCTTGACGAAGATCTGCATGATTGCGGCTTCGATGAATGAAGGTCTGAGGGAAGTAGGATGGAAGAGATGGAAGATATGTTCAAGAACTCTGAGAAAATCGAGAGGTAATGGTTGTTGCTTGGATGATGAATAAGAAGGAAGGTTGGGATGAGGAACAAGAAGGGAAGATGACTTAAGTAGGAGGCGGCGAAGGTGGGAGAAGGTGGAAGGCGGAAGGCGGGCGATTAGGCAGTGGTCACTGCCCACTACCGACCAGTCATTGAAGTCACAGCCACGGGCTATTTGGGCCAATGAGATGCCAGAATTTAATGCCTAGTGCCTGGCCTTGTGGGTCTAGAAACTTCTATTGAATGGCCACAGCGGCGTTTTAGGTGGCGTTTCGTTGGTCACGACGGTCCTCAGATATTGGCGATTGCCACGAAAATCACCGACAAGGCTCGTGACTTGTTGCTTGCCCTGTGCCTGCCTACGCCTGCCTTGACTGTTCATCTAAAGACTTGTTGTTCATGTAGGGACTATTCTTACTTTTGCTCATTATATGCTGAACTTTGGTCTGCAATTCACTCTCATTGAAATCCAGTTTGGCCACGCCATATGAGTTTGTCAGCCCGTGAACGAATCGTCTTCCCACGCTAAAGGGCCGGGCTCCCTTTGCGAGCGATGACACACCCAAGCCATCTCATCACATTCGGCGGCATTCGCCTTCCGCACCTAATATGTGACAATCGTATTTGAAAGACCTAGCTCCGTAGAGCCGTTACCATAGTCTCTGTTCTCCTGCTTCTTTTCGACAAATGCTACGTAGTCCTTGAATTGCGTCATTCGAGCTCTCTCTGGTCTGTACGCTTATTATCGCCTTGACGAAAAAACAGATCATCGACTCCGAGGAGGCGACGCTCCTCGGTTCCCCGCGAAACCAATGACATCACGTGTTCGCCACCTGCAAATCCCTCGCCTCGGGCACGTCGTGCTCATTTCACCACCTTGAGTTTTGCCAATGTCTGCTTTGTCGACTCTCGCAATGACCTGTTTACGCATTCCATCAGTAAGTCTGGTCATTTCCCGCTCGTCTTGACAGGGTCGAAACGGTTAATGTGGAGGCACCTACTGAAGAGATAGCGAAGCTTGTTCACAAACCTGGGAGACTCCCGTCGTCAGGTCCAGCCGCTTTGATTCTCGTCCAAGTTTCGATCGCGATCCTTACGGTCTTGGTCAGCAGTTCATTGGAGAAAGAGATCAAGCGAGTAACAAGGCGAAAATATGTTCGAGGCCACAGATTCAATTACGAGGAACTTTAACCACTTACCTTGATTGCTGGCTACGTTCTTATCACATGTTCTGCAGAGTCGGCAAAGCGAATCTTCATTCACCGACCCGCATTTCTTCTTGTTCGAACAGTATACTTGTGGCCCAGCAGCGGCGCAAGTGTGATACACCCTTGCCTGCTCTGCCCAATGCCCACATCTGCTGTGAAAGACGTCTTCAAGATAGCACATCTTGGAGTTGAGATTTGTATGAAATACCTGTTCGGCTTCAGACAATGAATCCCTGGAAAGCCGGCGCAAAACGCGTCCGTTGCTGCCGCTCAGGGAAAAGTGTAATTCCACAGTTTTCATCGCTGGCCCAAAGAGAAACAGCATGTTCGTTGGACTGAGGATTCTGGTGACATACCTTGAACGGTCCTCTGCTGGGTCCACCAAACGAGTAAGTCAATCGCTGAATGTTCGCATTCAGTCCTTCTGTCCGAAGAATATTGTCTTGTTCCTCGTTGACGAAGGCTGAGTGCATGATTTTATCTCTTGCCTTGAAAGCCTGCCACCAATACTGATTCGTACTTCCTTGGATGAGGATGTTGTGACCCTGACGATGGCGAAGTTTCGATATGCTTGGAACCACTGTGGTTGGTACACCTCATGCAACCAGTTTTGCGGACGTTTAAGTCTTCTCAGCCCCTGCGTGGAAAGTCGCGCGGCCTTCACATATACCTACGCATGAAGGTAAATGGCAACCTGTGTTTTTTCAGAAGTCCTGTTATCGTGACAAACATTGTTTTGGGCAACATGCATCATTGTATCCTTTCAATGAAGTTGAGGTAGGTGGATTGCGTTAAAAACATCAAACTCCAATCGATGTTATTATGGCAAAACTGAAAACTCTCCTTTGCACGTGGCATTGTTGCGGTACACTGCCGGTCGTTTAATCTATTACTAGTGCTATTTCATCGAAAGTCATATCAGCAACGCTTCTAATAAGACAATCTAGTGAGACGGTTGAGAGATTGTGCTCGCAGACGATCCTTTCTAAAGGCCTTTTGGTTGCCCCTGATCTGACACGGATTCTACCCTGGTGCTCTTTGATTGGGTTCCTGCGATATACCTGGAAGATGCCAATGGAATTCGTCCCAAAGGAATAGCATTCCTGGTGGATGACACACTCCATCAATGGTTACTGTGGCACCCAGGAATTGTGTTTACATGCTCATCTGAAATCCAACTAAACAATTAGGTATGAACCAGTTGTCAATCCATTGACCGCTTCTTTGGAATTGCAGAACAGCAAGAAGTTCATGTACCTAAAGTTATGTCTTTGGCTCGAACTCCCGATTATTTATTCCGCGTGGAGGATCAAGCATTGAAGATGCTCTTCGAGAATCTGTCGGACGAAAGCAATTCTTTCGATGAATATTTCAATGAAGAAATGTACAATCAAGATACCAAATCCGAAAACAGCTCAGTACAACAGAATTTGTATGACAAGATCTTCAGCGACGAAACATTTTCGCCGGAGAGTTACAAATTACTGTCGTTCGAAGACTCATCAAATTTCGAGCAACCTGTCGCCCAACCATGGCGGAAAGGAGTCTGGTGTCTTAAGCAGACTCAGCAATCTGCACCCCTCTCGGTGCAAAAGACGAGACGGACAGAAACAAAGAGAACGGACACGGATCAAACAATGAACTGCCTGGATGTCAATCAGCAGATGTCATTCCTACCAAACTATGCCACACACACAAATAAAACAAAGAGGCTAGCGACAAGTCCGAATCCGGCTATACTGCACTCTGTGCGAGGAGAGTGTCTTCCACATTCACGCGAGGCTACCTTGTCACCGTCTCCGATGTACTCGCAATTTCCTACCAATTTGGACATCGGTGCAAGCACTTGGCAGCAAGACTTCCAGAAGTTCTCATTGCGACAATTCTATGATGAGCCACCACAGTCACCATTGATCTTGCCCGCCCAACATATTCGACCAGAAATGTCAGCAAGGGATGCGAACATAACAACCATGAGTCGTAATGAGCAGATTGAAGTGATGGAAGCGCTCCTCTACAATGGTTTGGGTAACGGTCTCAAGGACCAGAATCTGCCTGGAGCCATTGATCCAGTTTTACTTGATTCGATCCACCCGGAAGAACGTCAAGGTCAAGCATATTACGTCCACGAGACAACATCGCAACAAACTCGACATACAACTGGAGGTATCACTTCAATGCGCTCTCCCCAAAGCGATAGCCTTCCATCTTCCGGAAGCTCAAGCCACCCGATGAATACCACTAACTGTACCTCGAGTACGAGCGTCAGTGGACAATCTCGGTCGTTGTTGTCCCCGTCGATGATACCAAGCCATCCTCCTTTGCCATCGCTAGCACCAGAAGAAGCATACCCGGCATTGGCAGCGCCAAAGGCTCGACGAATCCCTCCACCTTTATTGCACCAAACGTCCGATAGTCAACTAGAGTTGCAAGGCCCGTATTCTGCACTTGACCAGATAGGTGGGGTACTTTACGAGCCCAAGGTCAACTATCGCGAAGTACGATCCCCTACAGACGTTAATCTCCCAGGCGTTGCTCTATCGAGCAACAGGTCAAATGAGACTCAGCCTATCCTGGGTTTGATGGCGGCTTACCCTAAACTTCCGCCTCCCCCATCCCATGTCTTTACCAATGGATCGCCGTTTACTCCGCGCAAACAACGACAACGTATGTCTAGGTCACCGTCGCCTTCAGTCTCACCGACCAATGTTGGATCTATTCGAAACCCGCAACACTCACCAACGCGCAGTGTTACTGACCATGGTCAGATGCGACGAAAGTCAATTCACAAGCAAGGACCCATAAGAGACGCCGTGTCACAGGAACCTATGCCCAGCCCACGTGCGAGATCACATTCCCGACCACCACGCACACCGAAGACGCCCAAGACTCCTAAGGCAAATGCCGTGAGTGGTGGGTTCAACATTGACTTTGTTAATTTCACGCCTAAGGACTCAGTGAAGCTGCTCAACGACGTGGCACCTAGTGGAAGCTCGAAAACCAGAGCAAGACGCGAGTTGGAGGCGAAAGAAAAGAGGAAGAAGTTGAGTGAAGCGGCTTTGAAAGCGGTACAGGTTGCGGGTGGGGATGTTTCGGTCTTTGAGAGGGCTATCTTCACGTGATTGTCGACCACGGTCATATAAGCCTGTGGTGTGAAGACCCAAGAGTGTCAGGTACCAGATGATTTCTTAGCATAAGATCTATCCTGTAAACAATTTGAATTTCATTCAATTGCCAAAAAAGGTGTTTGATGGAGCCTTTCAGATACCGAAGTCAAACACACTTGGAGCGATTCGTGTTGGAGTATATCAAAAATAGGAACAAAAGGGGGTGAACTTACAGTTAAGCGAAAACCGGGGCAAAACTCAATCCAAACTTCGTCATGTCCGTCCGACCAAATGTTTACATCACACGTCTCTACTCCCTACGGAGTACAATGTGTATCTGACATTCTTGGTTGCATTCAGTCATGGGTTTCAGCTTCAGTCACAATCCCGTTCCTTGCACCTCGTCCAGCACGATGGACCACGTCCCTGTCATCGTTCCTCATGGACCGTGTGTCTTGCGTGTTTCGCACTGCACCTTCACCCACCGCACTGATCAAGTTCTTCTCTCTCTGACAAGGATCGTCTCGTAAGTCTCCATGCATGCCTTTTGTCTACTCTTCAACATTTTATGGGTTCTTTCTTCGTGGTCAACTCAGTACAGTATCATCACACCTCTTTGATTCTCGTGCACCTGTCTGAAAAGCAATACTTGTCTTCGCTGTGTCCCCATCTTCTATCCTGCGTGTGAATGACGCACAGTCATGAGTCGAGCCAAATCTCTGGTCAAAGCCGTCGTCGGTTTTCGCTTGAGTCCAGATGCCAGGGCACGCGCTATGAAGGACACGACTTGGGCTGATGTAAGGGTCTCCTCCTCTCAACTTGTTCCTGCTGGTGGAAAGGCGTGCTGACATTCGCACGGCACCAGGGTCTTCGGGGCATTGCGTCTGTCTTCGTCGTCGCCTCGCATCTCACTCTGTGTTATGCACGGAGCATCATTCCTCCCTGCTGCGGGCCAGACAACACAACTTCACGTCTGTTCCAACGTCCGATATTACGTCTGGTCGCGAGTGGCCATTCGTGGGTCGCCGTCTTCTTCATTCTGATGGGGTTTGTGAATTCCTTGAAGCCTCTTTCGCTCGCCCGGTCCGGTCAAAACGACCAAGCGCTGGCGAAGCTCGCCTCTTCCTTCTTCGGTCGCATCTGTCGTCTTGTGATCCCTGCCACCGTGGCGACTGTCATCAGTTGCCTGATCTGCAACTTGGGCCTCTATCAGGTTTCGCAGGATAGTGATGCTTATTGGTTGAAAGTTCACACCCCGTTCATGAGCGCTACTTGGACGCAAGCACTGAAGGACTTGTTGGCTGCCTTGCAAGCGACATGGTTGTTCGGATACCATAATCCGTATGATCAACCCCAGTGGGCTTTGGTGTATTTGTTGCAAGGCAGCATTATGATCATAGGTGTATTGTTCTTGACGATTAACATGACACCATACTGGAGAAGCGTCACTCTGGGCTCCCTTGTGCTATGGTCCATGAACTGGAGCCATGCCATAGGCGACCCATGGACCGGTGTCTGTTGTTTCATTGGCATCATTCTAGGCGAATTCAGCCTCACAAGCGTCCCACAATCGCTGGCAGACATATCACCACTCCTCACTCCCGTACTATCCTTGATAGCCTTAGTTTTCATGTCCTTTCCAGGCTCATACGCGCACGCAGCACCATGGTCAAGGCGACTGGAAATCTTCGGCACGCGGTATCTCGGCGTCGACCTAGGCGGATCCGTAGACAGGTTCTACGGCTCTCTAGGCGGCATACTTCTGGCATTCGCCATCCTGATCTCGCCTCACACGCGCTGGGCTCTGAGCCGCCCGCCTCTACTCTGGCTCGGCAAGGTCAGCTTCGCCATCTACCTGCTACACGGCATCATGATGCGGACAATCTTCGCCTGGGTATTGCATCTGGGACACCCGCTCCAACTGTTCGACGACCTGATCCTGGATGGGGCGCAATATGAGGAAGAACGCTACCCTGTCCCCGGCCCGCTTCAATGCGCAGTAGCGACCGTCATCTTCGCCGTTTGCACAGGAGCCACCAGCCATGTTTGGACTATAAAGCTAGAGCCAGTGTTTGCGCAAATCACTACGAAGCTAGAACGCCTGGTCACTGGGAAATGCAGTTTCGAGATGAGGACAGCGGGGAAAACTACCCTCTTACCACTGCGGAATGACTAAACGCCCAGACACGAAATAAACATAAATGAAGTTCAAAATTTTCTGGCTCTCGAACAGATCAAGGAGGTCTAATATCCTTGACATGAATAGAACAAGATCTGAAGGCAATTGACGAGTCAAAGTTGCTATCATCCGGCAATGACGCCTCAAAGACATGTTCAAGAGGCACTTTCACAGACTTGTTACTATGGCTACAGGTTACGTCAAGAAAGGCTCTCCTCACCAGAAGGACAGCGCTTGTTGAGACATCTACGTAGTCGTGCGAATGCGTTGACCCTGAGGTCCTGAATGTAGCCCACTATGCAGGTAGATGAATATCTTCCCAGAGGTAGCAACATCCTTGTGAGCATCATAGGATGCGTTGTGGGAGAATGACAGATCCACAAGGTTCTGATTTTGATCATCATTCGTATCTGTATTAGTCTGGGATATTCATTCTAATGTCATCACTCGCGGCCGCGCCTTGTTTATTCTGGCATCAGCGTTGAAGCATGACAGCTTTCAAGCTATACGCCACCAATGTTTTATGATTATGATAGAGTAGCCTGGTCGGCGATCTCAATCTCCCTTCTCTTTTCCTTATGGCGACGTGGCATTGCTAACGCCGGACCAGTAATTGATCCAATTAAAGATCTCGGTGTGCCAGACTAGCGAGTTCTCGCGATTTAGGACCCTATAAAAGAAGACAAGATCGTTGGTTAGCTTGAGATCGCAATAAATACACTTCTGGTCGCGTTGTATTGGCAGCTAGTAACTTGGGCAGGAGAAAGGTCCACTCACCAATGGTTTTCATCTGGGAAGTTCAAGAAGCGACTCGGCACACCACGCTCCTGGAGGATGTTGAACAGCAACAAACCCTCAGAGACGGGGAGACGGAAGTCCAGATCGTTATGGACGACGAAATGGGGAGTTGCCCAGTTGTGGATGTGGTTGAGTGGGTTGAATTTCTCGTAGTTGTCGCGGTTGTCCCAGATTGTACCGTTGAACTGTGAAAGTTGTTGGTTAGCTTCTCTTGCGTGGTTATCGGGAGCAATGCCTGGGGGCCACAGTGGTACTTACATCGTGTCTCATGAACCATAGCTCCTCGGTGGCATAGTTGCCAACGGTGTTGGTGACACCGTCGTGAGTCACAAGAGCCTTGAATTTACGGCCGAGGTCATGACCCTGGATCCAGTTGGTCATGAATCCACCGTATGATGCGCCAGCTTCAATGCCATTATCGGTGTCGACGTAGGGAAGGTTTGCATCCACATATTCCCACACTGCAACAAGATCCTCGTAGGGATAGCTGCCCCAGTTGTTTTGAATAGCATCTTGGAAGACTTCACCGAAACTGTTTGAGCCTACTGGATTGGGTGCAACGACAACGTATCCTTGATCTGCCCAGGTTCTGAAGTTCCATCTTGTACTCCAACTATTGAAATGAGCCACTTGAGGTCCACCATGAACAATGTATGCAAGCGGGTATTTCTTGCTTGGGTCGAATCCAGTTGGGGTGATAACCCAAGCTTGGACTTGAGCAATGCTGCCCTGTGTATAAATCTGTGTGACGTCTTGTGGTCCAAGGCCTGCGAGCTCCTCATCAATCTGATAGGCTCTCAGGAGATCAGCGACGAGCGTGCCATTAGGTGAGATAATGTACACGTCTCTCGAAGACCAGATCTTGGCATCAGACACCAAGATGTTACCATCAGGTAGTACGTCAAGGCTGGCAAGGGTCCCATTGCCTGAAATTGCGGTGGGTACAAAGCTTGGTCCTGCGGAGAGTGGGATCTGGAATACCCGATTAGTGCCCTGGTCCGGAGCACCAACAAAGACCGAAGAGCCATCCAGAGCCCAGGCGATATGGTCAGAACTGCGATCCCAATTTTCGGCGAGGACAGTGATGTTGAAGCCCTCGACAGTAATGTCCGCGATATAGACCTTGCTCTTGTCCGATTCATAATAACTAACATCTTGTTGTAGATAGGCGACACGAGTGCTATCTGGGGAGAAGAGGGGTGCGGATGTGGCACCTTCGGCATTAGGAGGTGTAGAAGGACCGCCAATCGCATTGATTGCAACAGGCTCGCTTGATCTATTGTAAGGTACCAAGTACAGCTGGGAAGAGGTGAAATTGGCCTCTGGCAGATCAATGTTCTTGGTATTGAACACCACCCATGCGCCGTCTGGAGAGATGTCATATTCGGATGAATCGTCGCCTACAACACTAGGACTCTCAGCTTTAGTGACGTTTCCGAGGCCAGTCACAAGATTAGTCAGATTCCCGGAGAACGAGAATTGGTCGCCTCCTGTGAGCACACCGGAGAAGACGTTCTTCTTGCGCTCTGAGCGCCATACGTCCCAGTGACGAACATAGATTGAATCATAGAATCTTGCACTGCTCAGTGGCTCTTCTGCCAAGGCCTCATTGTATGCTGTACCGTTCGGATATGCTTCCGCGTTAAAAATGAAATGGACGTCTCCAGATGGCGTGGTAGTGGCCTTGAGGCCAGAGTACGGTGCTGGAAAGGATGCGACAAGATATCTGGATCAGGGTAAGCGCGAGTTCTTGAGTGTGAAACTGTTCATCATACGCCTGATCAATTGACCCAATGTCGCCAGCATAGAGGCTGACTCCACCGTCCTCTTCGTCATTGGTACCATTGAGATAAATGATACTGGTAGCGTTGGGACCCACGAAGAGCAGTTCAGAAATACCAGAGCCATTGAATAGAAGCGAAACTTCACCACTAGTCAAGTTCAAGGTATTCCAGACTGTGGAACTCGCGTGTTCGTCCCAGTCGTATGTCGTGGAAGTGAAGACACCAATCTCCTATCAAGTAGAGGTCAGCCACAGGGTGTCAAGACGAGGAAGAGAGTACCTACTCCCGAAGGATTGGGAGTTACCACACTCCTTCGTGGAGCGGCAAGCAATTGCCTGTCGCAGTAGTTAGAAAAAAGTCGTGGCCTTCAGCGATATGACAGAGCCAGTTGCACCACTTACTTCGGAGTGATGGCATGAGCGATTGGTAAGGCCGCCAGAGCTGCGACTGCAGCTTTCCGTGTGTTTGTCCTCATTTTCAAGCTTCGCCAGAGTCGTAGATGAAGGAAGAGAGACGCACAACATTCTGGGGGCATGAGGATCAATAAATCACACGCGATGTCATGCAACATACATGGCACCTAATTGTGGCGGATCATCGAATCCAAACGACATTTTGTCAACGTCTCCACTTGTTCCTGCGCTCCAGGTCTTGTTGACCGGGATAGCTCTTGTTTGTCCATGCTTCATTCAGTAAGTAGCTGTTGAGTTCCAAGGTTCCAACCAGGAAGATGCTGGTCACGGGTCAAGAGAGTCACACAGTTACATCAAAACCTCCAAAAAGACGTCAGCGAGGATTGGATGTGGCAAGGGACAAGATAGGAATCATGAGAGCAGGTCGGGCAATGGTGCTCCAGAGATTTGCGAGTTCTGCCAGGTACAGAAGGCTGTGTCCAATCAACGAAAGCGGGCATGGTCGCACAGAGTCAAGATAGTTAGCTCCGAGGTGTATTTGAAGTTATCTTCCGTCGAGAAGTGGGTTGAGGGTGTATGCAAGAACTGAGATGTTGATCTTGACACATGCTCATCGCATGTCACCTATGCCGTCTATGTGGTCGCTATCCATGATGAGATGGCCTTGAGTCTTTCCCAAGGAAGAAGGTGACGTCGGCAGTGGACAGATGAACAAGACAATGAATGGTACCAAGACTGAGGGCAAAGCTTTTGTGATTCTTAGTCCCTGTATGCCTTGTCTTGGTGTCTCTTAGCTGTTCTTGGCTGGGAAGTTGAACGTTGCATTGCAGACGACCAGGGATCATTGGTCGGTGGTGTCAGTAGCTCGGTTGATTGCGAAGTCGTGCAATCGTTGATCTGGATCTCATCATTGACACGACACGGATAATGATGAAGCTCTGAAATCCATCGAGGAGAGTAGTGCAAAGATGGTGAGTATTGATCATCTGTGGCCTGAGGTTGATGACTTGATATTGCTAGGACCGATGGGCGTCGATGAGGGCGAATGGGATGGAACGGAGGAATGCAGCCACAGGCCGGACGGTCGCCAGCCACCCGTCATCTCATTCAGCCGCCCGCTTCCCGGGCCCGGGAGGCAACTAACTACCTACGGAGTACTTAACTAACTACTAACTAACTAACTAAACAAGACGAGGGCATCAATGGCACCCGAGGGGCAGTGGTTGGGCACTTTCAACCACCTATCAAGCACCTAACGAGCCCGGCATGTCACCTGGGGCTAGCTCCCCCCACGCTCCTCCAGCCATAATAATCATTCAGAGTTCCAGAGACAACGTCCCGTCCTAGGCTGCTGGCCTTGGTAAGCTCTCCACAACTCGCATCTCCCACAGGTGGCGCCGCGCTCATCAGGCTTATATGCTCGTGTGGCGTTGGATGAACTTCCATCTCCAGAGAAGACTGATTCCCGCCCTCCGTAGGGGAATACCCTGCATGGGTACGCTTTGGTGCGTTAGGTGTTTATGTCACGTGATAAGCTTGTTAAACCTCCTCAAAAAACGTGGATACAGACTTTGAGACTCATAAAGCAGGGCTATAATTATATAGCCGAAGGGGTTGTAAGCCCTGCTGACATCGAACGACCCAGAGGATGGCTCCCCTATCAGCATCGGCAGTCTCCGATGTCAGCACGATAGCCGAATTTCTCGCATGCTCTCAAGTCACATCCCTAGAGAACTGCACAGCTGTTGATGTACTGGTTTTGTGTGTCAGTGCTATCCTTCCCACCGCAGAACGGGTCTTTTCTGCACTAGAAGCAAGGCCAGAAGTGGCCAAGACTCTCGTGCTTTGCGGAGGCATTGGGCATTCTACTCCTTTTTTGTACGATGTCGTTGGTCGCAGCAAATATGCCCGACTCGCAGACCAGATACAGGGGCTCTCCGAGGCCAGGGTCATGGAACTCATACTCAAGTCCTTCTACCCGCGACTAAATGAGTTGATAACGTCTGGTTCTATCAACCTCGTCGTGGAAGACAAGTCTACGAATTGTGGAGCAAACGCATTGGAAACACGAAAGCTCCTCGACCAAGCTTCGATATCATCTCGTTCATTCATTGTCGTGCAGGACCCAACCATGTCCCTCAGAACACTTGCATCTTTTTCAAAAACATATGCCGATGTCTTGTCGCCGCCGAGCTTTCTTAGCTTTCCAACTTTCATACCTGTCATGGCTTTGAAGAAATCAGAGGCAAACTCTGATATACACAGCCTCGAATTTGTTGTTCCCGAGATCAACTCGTTGGATTTATGGGAACAAGATCGTTTTCTTGACCTTATTCTGGGCGAGATTCCGCGCTTGAGAGATGATGCAAATGGTTACGGTCCCAAAGGAAAAGGTTTCATATCACACGTTCATATTAATGAGCGGATCGAAGCAGCGTGGGCACGATTAAGGGCACTATGTGAATCCAAGCGATGATGCTTTGGCTGCTACAACAGTCTTCAAATTTCATGTCATGCGACCAGAAGTCTACCCCTGAGCTATCTCAGCGAAACAGCTAGATAATTACCCTCCAGTCTGTCAAAGTCCGCAACTTAGATGCACAGTCAATTCCCTTTTCGGTCTTCCAGGATCAATCCCACCAACTCGGATTTCCTCGCCCACTCCTGCCTTCGACCCTGAGCCGCTTATGCAAAAGGCAGTCCTTCTCAATGCCCGGCAGTGTGCGGTATTTGTGATTAGCACAGGGCTTGTTGTTCTTGGCATATTGGCACTGATAAAGCTGGTCGAGCTGTGCCCCTTTGCACCCGTATGTCGGGCAGCGGTGGTGCTGGCGTGTCGTCTCGCACATAATTATCGCTGGTATTGAGTCTTGTACGGATAGGTCGAATAGACGGATTAAGGATGGTGTTGTTGGAGATGGCCGCGGCCGACTTGATTTGATATAAGATATACTCGTGATGGTAGGAATGAAGTTTTGGGACAATTGATATCAAGTCATTGTTGAGCAGCAACATTCTTATGGCTAAGGTATATATAGGCCATTGCAAACAGTTGCGGCTGTTGGATGAAAAGAGAGGGCGGACAGATTATTACAACGCTGTCAACACTTCCAACCGGAGTGACGACAAAGCGAGTACAAAGCCGAGAAATTGGCAAACAGCCATCCTGCGCCTTCTTATGGAATTAGCGAGCAATTCTAGTGCGTCCTTTCTCATACTTCACAAGCGTCACTGTCTCAGACAGAGGACGCACAATTCGGGTCACCAGTCTCCTGCATATCTTCATCGCCCTGACAACCTGCGACAACCTAGCGGTAGACCGGTAAAGGGATCGATATCATCAGATAACCCGCCATTCTACTCCGACGAACCATCAAATCCTTAGCCGCACCAGTCACACGGAGATGAGATATGGTGCTGGACAATCAGTGAAACGGCGACACGGGACGTCGTTCCTTGACAGTCGGCTTTGCACCGAAGGTAAGGAGTTTCATCCTGTCGGGATCTCACAGGGGATGACACGAGGAAGAAGCAAACAACAACCAACAAAGTACTCCAAGCATGAGTGCCAGAACGAAAGAGAAACAGAAAGAACAAGGAAGAATGCAGCAACAACAACGACGCAAACGAATGATCTTGCAGGCTATGCAATCTGCGTTTGATTCGTCTTGGTGCCATTCCACTTCCTCTTCTGTAATATAACAGTGCGTGTGGCACACCCGAAAGTCGTGACGACAAACACCCCCTTCGATGATTCCCTGATCACCGCATTTTCGGGACAAACATGTGCTCCCGTTGGGGTTCATGGTCGTTTGCGGGTCTGGGATTCGCAATTGGTCGGATGAGTGCTCACCGAGCCAGGGGGACAAATGCGAAGCAAACTTGAATGTTACGAGGTCTGCCTCTTCCGCCGGCGTTCTGCCAATCGGGTCTGTAAAACAAGCCCGCTTTCTTCATGGAGATAGCAAACAACGTCCAGAATGGATATCAAGTGAAAAGGACCATACGGAGGTCGTTGATTACGTGTCTATTCTTTCGTGCCGTAGGTTATTATCGATTAGTAGTCCTCGGAGCGGCTCGTTCCCATGCCCGCCACATCTATGCCGCGACAAATGAATATCAACCATATCCCTCTATGCCATTCCCGAAGTCGCAGTCATTATCCGACCTCGCTATGAGATCTGTCCCTTTTACACAGACAACAAACGAAGCTCCCAGCCATCATCATATTAGCACAACAACGGGACATTTGACAGCCAAGAGCCGCACTCCACAATCCCGAATCTAGCTCGCCATCGTTCTGCGAATTCTTGCCTCCCTTATCCTTTGGATGAATCCTCGGATCCACGTGACCAACTTCTGATTCGTGACCAATGCGCAGATGATGCCAAACGTAGCGAAGACACCCAAGATGACATAGACGGCGACCGGGCCTGCACCGCCACCATTGCTGCCTTCCATGTCGTCTGTTTCTGAGGATGCCGATGACGACAATGTTGACGAGTGGTTGGTCTGCACGGGTACTTCGTTGGGAATTGTTGTTGTTGTGTATCGTGGCAAGCTTGCGGAGAGAGTTGCAGAAGGTGATAAATCCAGGATGATCGAGGATGAATTATGTGTCTCTATGGAACTAAGGCTCGGTGAATCTGTTGAGATCACCATTTTGGTCGTAAAGGATACTGTCGATCGAGTTGTGCTCGCGAAGGTGCAGGTCCATGTTTCGGGTTCGGGAGTCTGATATTGGGCTTCTTCGACTGCTAGACTAGTGGGAGGATCGAGCTTGAACGTCGTAGTAGCGCTCAAGGAAAGAAACTTTGGATGGATCAATGTTGACAGTCCTTCCGCTGCGACGCTTGAGCTTGAAACTTTGGTCGGTTGGCCGATCTCCAAAGCCTGGGTGCTCGACGCTGTACTCCTTTCGGCGGCAGAAGCCATAACCGTCGCGGTCTCGATGTATTTCTCTTGCCACGGTCGTGTCAACAGCGTTGAGCAGCCGATCTCAAGCATTCTGCTTAGCGCAAGGAAATGGGGCATGTCGATCGCCTCGACACAGTGTGCTGCCGGGGTGCCGGTGTGGGTAGGGGATGAAATGAATGAGCGGCATGCCCGAGATCCGCAGTCATGGCAGTTTGTTGTGGTGTGGACGGCTGCTTGGTGCGTCAAGATTGAGGGATTTGGTAGGGATGATTTTGGTCGCTCGGTTCAGCGAGAAGCGTCAGACCTGAGAAGATTGAGGTTTTTGGTCGGCAAAGGACAATCTTGAAATCATGGATTCGATGTGGAATGGAAGCTCAGTGCCTTGTTGACGAAGGCGCAGCACTATTCCAACAGAGATTGAAACGGGGAGTTGCTGTACTGGCACATTAAATGAGTGATTCAGGCCGAGCAAGAGAGCAGGAAGAAGTGAAAGGAGCTCGCAGTGTGATCAATTTAGCTCTGATTGGCACTGGACCTCGCCTTTTCACGTGTAGAGAGGAGCTCATGGCCAGGGAAGAGCAGGGAAAATTCAGTGAATCTTGATCGGACGCATGCGCAGGTACAGGCGCTAAAAGTGAAGACAAGTCGCACAGGGAATGGAGACACAAAATGATGGTGGGCAAGAGATAAAGAGACAAAAGGCAGCACCAGCAGGAGGAGTAAAATCGCGGTGAATGGGGTTCTCGCGAGTTCGTTTCGTCTCACCGAGCACTTCACTATCCGACCCCTAACTGAATATTCCTCTGACTCGGCGGCTTAGCCTGGGATCTAAACGATAGGCCTGGTCTGCTATTTCGGTGGAGTTTGCTAATTAGGGATGTATTAGAAATGAAGATGTCGACTTTTGAAGCCATTTTATGCGTCTTGCTCAAGAGCAACATCAGTGGCAGTGGCTATGGGATGGTCACTCGCATCTGCTGGTACACCTGGTCCGGCAGTATCTGCGGCAGTCCCATCCGAACCTGGAGCATCGTCCCGAGTCGGTATCGAGGCTTTTGAGATTGCTTCCTCTTCAGCATCCATCTGCAGAAGAAACGTCTCCCATAATTCGATAAGCTAGTAGTACTCGTTAGTAGGGGCTTGCAACCCGTGCTCTGAAGAAAGTTGACTCACCTCCTTTTGTGCCTCCACAGCGCCTTCGAGGAAGGTCTCAACACCGCTTTTAAAATCCTCAACTTTCTCGCGCTCGAATCTTTCCAACTCCCCTCGCATAAGTCGGCCCATGTCTTCGAACAATAGCCTGGCCTGGTGCGCCTTTTTCTCTGCGTCACTGACGCCGGCGCCGACTTCATTCAATTTGTCTTGTTGGCTTTTACCCTGTCGCATGAGCTTGTCGTGAGTGCTTCTTCGTTTTGCCAACTCGCTCTCTGCCGCATGCCACGAGTGAAAGGCCTTCTGTCTCTGTGAGAAGGCCTGCTTGACACTGCCGATCAAGCGAATGTACTCGTCGATTGTGATTCCCAGAGTTAGAATGTCTTGCTGAGCTTGTCTCTCATAGAGCTCTTTTATTCTGACCTGGACATCTGACAAGCTCTGCAATGGGCCGGAGAACACAGGTGAGAGTTCAACTTGTGCAAGACTGCTTAGCGACACCGCAAAATCGCCTGCCGCATCGGCCAGGCCTTTACGTTGTGTCACTACTGTGTCAATCGCCTTCATCAAAGCCTTGAGTTGGTTCTCCAAAGCGTCCAGATAGATTTTTCGATCATGAAACCAATCATCATGCTCAACAAACTTTCCGCTCGAACCTCCAACATTGATGCCGAAGGAGCTAAGGACTCCCTTGTTCTGTCCCAGGTCTGGTTCACGATTCTCTTTGTTCTTGACATCAATATTGAAAGCTTCACTCTCCAGGAATATCTTGAGATCTGCATCATGGTGTAAAATGGGGTGGGCCGCGATCTTGTTGAGCATCCGTTCCAGAGCTTGTCGTCTTGATTCCACAAAGTTCGTGTCAAAGCGCCCGACAGCCTGCTTTTCCGGAGGAGGCGGGACCACCACCCCGGGGTTATTATTGTGAAGGGAATTGTATAGCCATAAGAAATCTCGATACCGTCGTGACACTGCAAATTCTGGAACTTTGTATGCTTTGGACGAGGTCTATTCACACAGTGAGCTTTTGGACTGTTTGTCCATGTTGATCTCCTTACCTTTGTCCGGACCTGGTAGACGATGTGACTGCTAGTCAGATCACCGACCTTGTGAGGATCTCCGACGTAGATCTCAAAAGTCGGTTTGGCAGCTTGTTCAAGGCTTACACTTGGTTGTGTTTGTCGCGAAGCCCCACCAAGTTGCGGCTGTACGGGAGGAGGTCCCTTCGATCTGCCGACCGGAAGTGCAGTCTCTCCATAATCAGAGGGAGGATAACTTGGCGTCCCCGGTTTTGATCCTCGAGCATTCACCTCCTTTTTCGGGGGCGTCGGTGCCTGATCTGTAGATGTGGAAGAGACCGCTGCGGTCGGCTCGCCGCCTAGGGGCCCTAGAGGGTCGAAAGCATCATCGACAGCTTCTAATTTCGTAGGTTGTACTTCGATCCTTCGAGCAGGTTGTTTTCTGGAAGGCCGCGAGCCACCAGCTGGTTTTGAAGGCGCTGGGCCTGATTGAATGGTGAGTACAAGTCGACTTCTCCTGCTACTGTGCGCAAACTTACCGGTGGTGGCGTCTGTGGTGGAGGAGGCTTCCGTCCCTTGTGGCACTTCTGATTGAGACTTGGACGGGACATCTAATGACATGGATCAGCGCATGAAGATACCTCTTGGATGTCGACCTTCTTACCGCCCCAGGGAGAATCTAGGTCCATTTTATGGAATGGTCCACCGTCGTCAAGGACTGAACGGACTGTTGAACTCTTGTATTCGTAATAGAGATGAGATAGCTCCGGAGACAGTCTGCTTATCTGACTTGTTGACTTGGAAAGTTGGGATCCTACGGCATCGTTCCAGTTCGATGCCAATGCGGAGGAGCAGGCGAGCAACGCCGCTGGCCTCCGCACGTGCCTGCCCCAAATGGCGACCAGTCCGAAGCACTCGAACGTATTTCTTGGCGATATGCATTACGGAGAAGCAAACAATCTAACTGCGGCAGAAATTACGCCCTTCGGGAACAAGAAGGTGCGATCAGATCATAATTTGCAAACGAGGCGAATAAGCCGCTAATAGAAAGGTTTGCTGACAAAATCCACTGAGGTGTACGCATGCGTTACATCGAAAGAGTCGACCTTGAAAATGTTCATGTCTCTAGTAAATCTGTTATAGAAGTCTTGAATTCGATATTTTTGATTCATCTTCCATTTGTGCATTTCAGGTGGGGAGTTTTCCTTCCTTAGGTATCTTCTCTTCTCGTGGTACAACCGGCCACTCGGAACCCTCGAGCGTGGTAACGATGGATGAAACTCTACCTCTTCTTCCGGACGAACATGTCGATCGTCCCATTGACGATTCAGGCAAAGATACAAATATTGTTGACTTTGATCCCAAAGGCGACCCCGAGAATCCGAGAGACTGGCCACATGCTTACAAATGGTCCATTGTTGCTTTACTCGCTTTCACCTCTTTCACAGTGTACGTGTGTCTGCCTTCTGCCGATAATCAAAATTGCTGACGTGGGTTTCTCCCAGTACGTTTACATGCATTTCAGTTGTCCCGATCGCAAGTCGTATTGTGGCCGATTTGGAGCAAGACAAATCTGGTAACAAAAAGTCGTCCAGCGTTCTTCTTGTCACCATTTGGGAATTGGGTGAAGCGGCTGGACCGCTTTTGATTGCTCCCTTTTCTGAAATGTTTGGCCGCTATCCGATCATCAACGTCTGCAATGTCCTATTCATCTCTGCCACCGTTATAGCAGCACTCAGCCAGAGTACTTCGCTATTTATTTTTGCCAGAGCTCTCAATGGTCTCGCTGTTGCTACAAATGTTTTGAATCCTGCAATCATTGGTGATCTTTTCATTCCTGAGCAGAGAGGAACTGCGATGAGTCTCACTGTTTTGGCGCCGATCATTGGTGGTGCCATAGGACCAGCAATAGCAGGGGCGATTGCCGAAACACTGGGCTGGAGGTATGTCTTGTGGATGAGTCTCGTTCTTTCTGGGCTCGCCGAAGTTTTGTTTCTTACCCTTTTCCGCGAGACCTATACCGTCCCCATTCTTCAGCGTAAGGCGGCCAGATTAAGGAAGGAAACTGGCAACCAGGAGCTACATTCCGCTCTGGACGAAGATGACAGCACACCGCTCAACAAATTCTGGATATCGATCGCGAGACCGGCGGTGGTTGTCTTTAATTCTGGCGTTTTACAGGCATTGTCATTTTTCGGGGCAATTCTATTCACATACTTTTACATCCTGAGCACAAGTCTACCTGATATACTCCAAATTCGCTATGGATTGACGCCGGCCCAGACGGGATCTGCATTTATCTTCTTCAGTATTGGGTCAGCCCCGAGTATAATAATCCTCAATCGCACCTTGGATAGAGTCTACATTTGGCTCCGCGATTCTCGCCACAAAGGCATTGGCCAACCCGAATACCGACTCCCATTCACAATTCTGGGCGGCCTCCTCATTCCGCTCGTCGTTCTTGGATTCGGATGGGTATCGGAAAAGATCCTCCCGTTACCCATTCTCCTCATATCAGTCTCTCTGCTAGGTTCGGTGTTGATGCTAGGAATGCTCCCCATTTTCTCCTACGTCGTCGACGCTTTCCATCTGTATTCAGCATCGGCTCTGACCGCCGTCATCGTCATCAGATGTCTAACGGGAACATTTTTACCCTTGCTCACGCAACCGCTGGTTGATAGGGTTGGTTATGGCTGGGCATTTACCATCTTTGCTGCGATAAGTCTGGCGGTGGCGCCGATTCCGATATATGTGTACCGATATGGTGGAAAGTTGCGTCAAAGGTCGGCCTACACCAGGGATACATAAATTTCGCGTGTGCACATGTCATCGGATTTCCACCCTCTTCCGGTAGATAGGGCATAGATCCAGTCAATGAAGGTGGTGAAAGTCCCGGGCAGATTTGTTCTCACCGCGACAAGGATTTCCAACGTCATCCGAGACTGCCTTCTACGGATTGTCACCACTGCTCGCAGGCGACTCAATTCTACACCTTCCTTGCCCATCAGTCGTGGAGCCGAGTTCACGACCCTTCAGCAGACCAAAATCGATTGAGCAAGCACCAAGTTGGATCGCGGAGTCTAGGACTATACGGTCAACTCCTCTGAATACCTCAGAAAGAGATGTTTGATATAAAGCACATATTTGGTAACCGGATTTTGGCGGTCTCATGAATGAAAATGTGGCGCAGGGTGGTTTTGTTGTTTCTCATATATCACCGGTCTGAATAGAGTATAGAGAAAAACTTAGAGCTCGCTTCTGGTAACTCCGTGGCTTGCAGAACAGAAATCTAGAATACATGAAAAGGAGATGAGGACGAGGTCCGTACTTTGGCACAGTTTATTTTGCCTGAAACCATGTATATGATCAATAGGTCATATATGCCACCTCATCAATAAGTGTACCTGAACCCAGTCGTCCGCTCTATAAGCCCCGCGCCTCGTTTGACTCTCCGATTCGCATACCAAAAGCAAGCCGTACATAGCAATACCACAGCGATCATGCCGATATGACTACCGATACTGATCCAGATGGCCGTCATATAACGAGGGGCCTCGTCCTGGCGAACGATATAACTACCCGCAATGCCGCCCAGGCCATTACACGCAGAGATCGCGGCTGCGAAGGTGGCGCGCTTCCAGTGGCCGACAATGTTGTTTGCCTGATAGGCGTTCAGGGCAGCCCAGTTGGAGACGTAGGCGCCTGTGGCGAGAAAAGTGCCGATATATCGGACTGTGACTTGTGAGGGAAAGCCGAGCATGGCGAACCCGAGGATCAGGGTCAAGGCGTTGAAGATGATGATTGGACCGCGCAAGCGGTAGTGGTCTGAGATATAGGAGGTGAGCAAGGCGGGGAGTACGGCGTAGTAGTAGGGCGGTGAGGAGAGGAGGATCGCTTTGTTGGTCGAGAAGCCCATTCCCGATTGCAGGATGATGGGCAGGAAGTACGAGAGGGCTGTGGAGACCAAGTTGAGCAGGAAGAAGAGTGTGCCGAAGGCGTAGAGCTTGGGATCGAGGAAGGGGACTAAGATGGCGCCTGGGTGGAAAGGTTCAGGCTTGCTGCCATCGCGCCGGTCGTTGTTAATGCGAGCAATTGCCAGTGTTTTTTCCTCGAGCGTCATGAATCGAAACGAGTCTTCGGCTTGATCGGGGAAATCGACCATCCAGAAATATGTCACAAGGCCCAACAGGGTGGTGATGCTGCCTTGGACAAGGTACATCCATTGCCAACCTCTGAGTCCGTGCAGGTGGTCGAGATGATTGAGACCGTAGTTGACGATGGAGCCTGTGGCGAGGATGATGACTTCGCCAGACTGGAGAAGTGCGAAACGCAGCTGTTGTTCCTTGCGTGTGTACCAGGTAGAGACAAGATATGACAGTCCTGGAAATACCCCTGACATTGAAATACCGAGGAGGATACGCAGTGCAATCATTTGTCGCCAAGAGTTGATTGCAGAAGTGCAAATGGTGATGATGCCAAATGCGCACGTGATGGCGGAAAAGAAGATTCGAGGACCGACAAGACGCATGACGATGGTCGAAGGGAGTTGGAAGCATACCGAGGATATTGTAAAGATGAAGATCGAGACGGAATACCGATTTCCCTGTAAATCGAGGTCGGAGATCATGCTTGTAACGGCAGCAGAGGAAATAATGCCACTGTCGAGTAGATTCAGACTGCACAGTATGCCGGCGATTGTGCATAGGCGTAGGTCGATCTTGCGTACCAGACGTTTCTCGGCGGCTCGTGCTGCCTCATCCTCAATGTGGCTGGCCGGTGCCGGCTCGACGATATATGCGTCGTCGATATATTCTTCACTCGAACTGTCTTGTAACACTGGCCTGCTGTGTTGGGCAGAGGGGGCCTGGCTGGCAACATGATGGGCGTCATCATCGACAAGAACCTCCACTCTCGATCTTCCCATAATTGTTGTTCTGGATATTTTACTCACATTTTGTGTCGACGATATTGCCGGTGTGATGATGGGATAGACAGCAAGGCTATGAGGTCACCTCGGAAGTTTTAGCCTCTCAACTTAACGTCTCATTGATGAACGGTGAATGTGGGGGAAGGCGTTGTTTGAGTGCGGGGACACACACCCCCAGCTTCAGCCTTCCAGCATCCTCAATTGTCGTACAAGCATGTGTGCGGGAAATTCCCCACGGAATCCATGAGCGATGTACTCCGTACCTTTCATTGCAAGCGAAAGAAACAAATCCCTCACGACAAGCTTGCTTAGGTATGGAGGATGTGGAATTTGGAGTTGAACGACTCACGTTGTACTGCATCTGATCGTATTACGTAGAAATTCGAAGTCTGTTCGAATGGAACTTGTTCGACGCCTGGATTATAATCCACGGATAAGAGCACATGTCTGTCCTGCATGAGTGCATGTACCAAACCAGATGCAGCTGTGTAAACAATGCCAGAGACAGCTACTTGCTCCGTGTTTCCCTAGGTAGGTAAGTTGTTAGAGGGGCGCACGTGGCCCTTAGGCTCCTTAGGTCCTTAGGCCGAGGGGCTGCCTAATGATACCCATACCGTCTGCCCGAAGAGCCTGAGGAGCCCATAAGTTCTAGGTCTGCAGGCGAAGCATTCGGTGACCGACAGCTCCGATCGGTGACGTATTACAGGAAGGGTAAGCAGTCATTAGCATGGGTACAGCCAATTACTTGGCCACGTACAACGTAGACTAAGTAGTTAGGACCAGTTAGTGGACAGTTTGGCGCCCACACAGCTGCCTACTAGGTGCCTACGTATGGTTAAGAAGTCTCAAGAATGTAGCTCCGTAGTTAATGGAACTTGAAGCCTCCCTGGCCCACCGAGCGCCGCATGTGGGTGGCATTTCGGTATCATCTCGAACAAAAGCCGATCGGTCAAATGGAAATGCAGTTATCTTCAGCGGGAAAAACAGGGCTCTGTCACACATGAGTGGCCCGACCACTTTTGCAACTCCTACCCTTCGGCATATCCTCCGCGATTCATGATCCAGATCAAACAGAGATTAATTTCAGCCTGCTAACATCACCTCGTACTCGGTAGAGATCACAAGTTAACTACCGTTGTTACATGTATGGCGATCAACCCGACTCTCACCCTATACCTTTCAGCTGAACCTTCTCCCATCTTCTCCCACTATACCCCATCGTTCTGCTTCCCATCCGCATCTTCGGTCGGCACCACCATTGTTTTGCTACATGTACCGCATATAAGTGCCTGTGTTGCGAGTCTACCTGGCTGACGCTCTCATCACAACGCCAACAGCTTGGAGACGTGCTCGCACTGCACCAAAAACATATCTAAGCACTCAAAACAGTCACACCTCGATTTGCACGTGCGATCGAGAACAAAGCCGCACCTCAACCTTCCACCCTTGCAGAGCCTCCCATCATGGTGGAGTTGGTTCCTCCCCCAGATCCTCAGTCCCTCCTCCCACCCCTCCTCGCCTGCTTGCCCACCTCCTTCGCCTCCCCAGACCTCCTCCGGCACTACTGCCACTTCTATCACCCATCCTGAGACAGCGGCTGAACCTGAACACATCGGGAGCATTTCGAGAAAATTGGTCACCCTTTCTGACTTGGGACCCGGCCAAGGGCGAGTCCCTGAAAGACGCCATCGAAAATGCCGTCTTTGAACCACACCCAGCCTCGGGAGAAATCGAAGTCGGCGAGACCGAACCCATAACGTACAAGAGATTTGACGAGGAGACTTTGAAAGCCCAGATATCTCTCCAGGATTGGCCCTTTACTGTCTTCTATTTATGGTGCACTGGTGGTGAGGACGGTAATGGCTGGCGAGTGGCAGAAGTATTTCCTTTTGATCAAGAGCTGCAGACGGATAAAACATGGTCTGCGTCCATCACTGAAGCTAATGAGAGTGCGCGGTCAAGACTCGTGGACGAGGCTTTAAAGGAGGCAGACAGAGCACATGCTGCCCAGTCCAAGGCGCAGCAGACTCTGGGAGTACAACAAGTGACCGATGAAGACGACTATTGGGCCATGTATGATAAGACTCCAGGGAGGACGCCTGCTCGACAAGGCTCAATCGAGCCCACGCGACAAGCTGGAGCGTCCGAGGACGACTACTACGCTCGATATGGCAATGTACAGCCTGCAGTCGACGGTCATGACCCTGACGAGGAGGTGGAAGATGCTGGTGGATCAAGCCTAAATGGGAATACATTAGAGAGCTTTCTCTCCCGGCAGGTAGATGCGCCAACTGAACTGCATCAATCAGCATATCGGGGGAACTTGACAGAGAGGCCGAAAAGTTGGATGTCGAGGTGAATCATCCTGTACCATCATCGCCTTCTTCCAAAGGTTCGGATATGGTAGCCCGCTTAGAAGAGCATGCTGAGCGATTTAGCACGTCGGACATTGGTATTCGACAGCATATCGGGACTACGCTGAAAAGCATGTATCGACTGGCCAAAAGTGCTGGAATTGACAGGGAGGAGTTTGAACGCATTGTCCAGCGGGAGTTGGATACCCTGAGCATCTATGATATGGATGTGTGACAATCCCATCGTAATTGTGGTCGATTTAGCATTGTGGGCATTAATAGGAGCCTGATGATCTACTGTACCAGAGGAATAAACTGAACAAGATTCTCTCAACCATTAAATCTCTTTTTCTTGGGGCAATGTCAGTAAGGGGTTCAAGGGATGTTCTGTTCAGTGTCCTAGAGAGCGCATGTATGGAGTACTCCGTAATCCCACGGGACTACTACGGGGCCTGTCAAAGACAGCAAGGCTTTGGCCGAGATATGCTTTGGATGGTTTGGCTTGCCACGGCTTGATACCCCGAATAATGCCCACTAAGTGCTTTTAAGTGCCTTAGTGCACAGACCATGCCTAAACTGTCACTTCCATGTCCAAACGCCATTGGCAGCCGTGATGGCAGTCGCGTCCCCTCAAAAAAGTTCAGGACACGTTCGCACGAGCGAGGGCAGGATCAGGATGAGATGCAGCATTGCCTGACTTCAACTTAAACCCTCAATTCTCTCCCTGCGTTTGGTTTTATCTACAAACTGCAGCCCTCATCTTGTGGGACAGCCTTTTCTGCATTTCGTTCCTTCTGCACTTACCACACTGTTCTCTTTTCTCTTTTTTTCCCACTCGAGTTTTCCTTACTTCTGATAAAGAGGACGAAGACTGCTGTCCCCCGAGCTGACGTTGCTCACCTTCTCCCCTATTACGATCCCCCGTCATGTCCACCCCAAATTCTACTCTGCGCCAGAGGCCGGGTAAAGAAAAGAATAAAGCCCTAGCCAATGGTGAAAAGAAGTCTAGCGATGAATTAAACACGGTGTTTCAACAATTACAGGACACGAAACCTCCGAAAGAGTGGGATTACAAGGTTGCCCTTGCCATCATCACTGTTCTCGCTTTCGTGACGCGGTTCTTCGGCATTAGCCATCCTAATGAAGTTGTATTCGATGAAGTTCATTTTGGAAAGGTAGGGCTCCTTGCTGGATGGTGCATGTGGCTCAATGGCCTTGCTAACCCGTTCTTGCAGTTTGCTTCATACTACCTACAGAGGACATACTTTTTCGATGTCCATCCTCCCTTTGGCAAGCTGCTCTTCGCCTTTATCGGCTGGGTTGTTGGCTATGATGGCCACTTTCTCTTCGACAACATTGGAGAGTCATACATCACCAATAATGTTCCTTACGTCGCTTTCCGATCTGTCCCAGCCTTCTTGGGCGCCCTCACCGTTGTTGTCGTCTTTTTGATCATGTGGGAATCAGGTTATTCCCTGCCAGCTACCGTTCTGGCATCCGGCTTGGTCTTATTCGATAACTCTCATGTTGGTCAAACACGACTGATCCTTCTTGATGCAACCCTCGTCTTTTTCATGTCATTGAGCGTGTACTCGTATATCAGATTTTACAAGCAACGCCACGATCCCTTTGGGCGCAAGTGGTGGAAATGGCTGCTTTTGACAGGATTCAACATGAGCTGTGTCATCTCAACAAAATATGTCGGTACTTTCACCTTTGTCACAATTGGGTGGGCTGTCCTCATCGATTTATGGGACTTACTCGACGTGAAACGCAAAGCTGGTGCTTTGGATCTTCCGACATTTGGGAAACACTTTGCTGCACGCGCTCTGGGCTTGATCATCATTCCTTTCTTCTTCTACCTCTTCTGGTTCCAGGTGCATTTTGCCATTTTGACGAGGTCTGGTCCAGGTGACGACTTCATGACACCTGAATTTCAGGAGACTCTGAGTGACAACCTCATGCATCAGGCTTCAATCGACATTCTCTATTACGACAATATCGTCTTGCGTCACAAAGACACCAAGACTTATCTTCACAGTCACCCAGACAGGTATCCTCTCCGATACGAAGATGGACGCATTTCCAGTCAAGGTCAACAGGTCACTGGCTACCCTTTCAATGATACCAATAATGAGTGGCAAATCCTACCTAACACACCAGTTCCTGACGACTCACATATCGGAGCTCCTGTGTTGAATGGTGACATCGTCAAGCTTCGTCATGTGGTCACCAACACCATTCTCCTTACCCACGATGTAGCTTCGCCTTATTATCCTACGAACCAGGAATTCACTACCGTCTCTCTCGAGGATGCTGCTGGTGGGCGACACAACGATACCTTGTTCGAGATCAAACTCGAGCAAGGAAAGAAAGGAACACCCTTCAAATCCAAGTCCGGCCAATTCAAACTGATTCATTACCCAAGCAAGGTGGCTATGTGGACGCACACTTCACCCCTTCCAGAGTGGGCCTTCAAGCAAGCAGAAATCAACGGCAACAAGAACGCAGCGCAGTCCAGCAATATCTGGTATATTGATGATATCCCCAGTATCCCCACAGACTCGCCGCGTCTACAAAAGGAGGCCAAGAAAGTCAAAACTCTTCCCTTCTTCATCAAGTACTTCGAGTTACAACGCGCCATGTTTTTCCACAACAATGCATTGACTGCAAGCCACCCATATGCAACTCAACCATTCCATTGGCCGTTCTTGCTCCGAGGTGTCAGCTTCTGGACCCAAGAGAGCACCAAGCAACAAATTTATTTCTTGGGAAATCCCATCGGATACTGGATTGCCTCGGCCCTGCTCGCAGTCTTCGCTGGCGTCCTTGGGGCGGACCAGTTGAGTCTCAGACGTGGGGTTGATGCTCTAGATCATCGTAAGCTCGTACCAAATGGGAATCGACCATTGCTAACACCTTTACAGGCACTCGATCACGGTTGTATAACAGCACCGGCTTCTTTTTCATCTGTTGGGCAGCACATTATTTCCCCTTCTACTTGATGGGCCGTCAACTCTTTTTACATCATTACCTACCAGCCCACCTAGCGTCATGCTTGGTCACAGGAGCCCTGGTTGAGTTCATTTTCAACATTGACCCTGTACTCGATGATGAAACGGCAGCTGTCATCAGCGCGAAGAAGGACAAAGTGGCAAGTAAAGTTCCTGAGAAGGCAAGAAGATCCTTCCAAACCGCTCAAGAACGTCTCAAGGGCCAGAGTTTACTTGGCACTTGGATCGCCACCTTTGTTATCTTGAGCGCTGTGCTCTACGGGTTTTATTTCTTCTTCCCTCTGACCTACGGCTGGCCCGGTCTAAATCCTCAACAAGTCAATGCCAGGAAATGGCTGTTCTACGACTTGCACTTTGCCAAATAGTGGATTCATCGCAAGGTGGGACAGTAATAACAGGCACTTAGTGTGGGATTTCTGGTCAACGCGGCCTGTTAGGTATAGAGTCTTTGTTGATGATAAGGGGACACGACTACCAGAAACGGTCAAAAACTACATCCCTGACTCATTGCGGCGGGAAGATCATCATGTCCTATCAAGACTACGGAGTAGACCAAGCCAAGTGGTAGATTATGCAAGGCTGGGTTAGGGGTCTTGACTAGTGGGGTTGATCCTCTGACCGTCGAGAGGATTTGGAGACGTGGAAATGCGGAGGACCACAAAATGAGGAAACCGGGGCCAGAAGTTTGACTGGCCCAATCCGAGGGTCATTTGTCTGCATTGGGTCTCGTGCACAATTGAATGTAGGCAAAGTTCCTTGGGAATGCTACCAACCTGGGCAGGGACCACACAATTGGGGTGTAACATGACGACCCATGTATCGAAAAAGTGTTTTGTATAAGAGAGAAAAAAGTGAGATCATCAGTTTGTATTTGTATCTGTATCAGAGCAAGCTACCCAGTCCACCAAGTAGTAGACCTCGAGGCTGAAACGGCAGGTGGCAGGAGCGGCACATGCATTTCCGAGGCCCCTGAAACTAGCTTAGTTATGTATGTAACTAGATAGTCCCGATTACATACAACCTCGAATCTCGAAACAAAACCTGGTACTCCGCAACGCCTTGCTTTCGTCGCAGTGCAATGCCCAAAAACACAGTCCGGGACCCACAAACCCCGGCAAAGCGATATGGAAAAGATCACAGAACAACGAAAGTACGTCGTCGACTCGTCATGTCGTAGCGAATTCCTAGCTCGCCGAGCCTAGCGAAAGTGGACGGCATCGGTAGCCATCTCAGCGAGGTGTTTTGGCTGGCGGACCTGCAGCTGAGCTTTGTTCCTGGTGTTGTTGTCACCATGCGCCTTGTTGACCGCGGACACGACCGTCGGCACGGTCGAGTGGATCGGATATCTGGCCTTGCGCTCGAGTTCGTCCAGCGGCATGGTGCTGCGGATGTACTTCTCGCGGCCGTCCTCGAGGCCCTTCCAGTCCCAGCTCTCGAAGCGGCCCTTTGTCAGGGCCGACCACACGAGCCGGCGACGGCGTTGCTGCGCGAGCACGTCGGCCGTGATGGCGTCGAAATCCCATTTCGCGCTAGCCTCGGCCTGGAAGGCGTGGAACACGGCGAGGACGTCTGGGTCGCTGCTCTGCGTGAGGTTGATGAGTTCCTTGGGTCGGTGCGCAGGTTGAATAGCTGCGGTGGGTCGATCGGGCACGTGATGTATTTCCAGTCGCCGCGGCGGATCATCATGAGGGGCGCCACGGTGCCTTCTCCCATGTATTCGGCGAAAACGGTGTCGTGGCCTCCTATGCCGTAGAGATGTGGGATGAGCGATTTGCCGTCCACTGGTAGCCCGGGATCAGTTTCGATCCGATCATGTCGACCAATGTGGGCATCAGGTCCAGGGTGGAAACGTTCTGGCTCACTCGGTGAGGGTGAATTGCTTGGGGTGGCTAATGAGCATGGGTACGCGGACCGAGTTCTCGAAGTACGACATCTTGTACCATAGGTTGCGCTCGCCGAGCATGTCGCCGTGGTCGCCTGAGAACATGACGATGGTGTTTTCGTCTAGGCCGCATTTCTTGAGCACAGACAGGAGTTCCCCGATGTTGTCGTCGATGTAGCTGACGGCGCCATAGTATGCTCTTCGGGCACGTTTGATTTGCTCGTCGGAGAACTTTTGGCCTTTGAGGTCGCAGACGTGCTGTAGTCGTTTGCTGTGTGGGTCTTGATCTTCCTCGTTGATGGTGACTTGGGGCAGCTCGATGTCCACATCCTCGTACAGGTCCCAGTACTTGTCCTCGATGGCGTAGGGGTCGTGTGGGTGGGTGAAAGAAACTGTGAGAGCAAAGGGTCGTTTGTCATCGCTCGATCTGGCATAGTCGTAGATGTACTGTTTGGATTTGTACAAGACTTCCTCGTCGTAGTCGAGTTGGTTAGTGCGCACACAGGGACCTGCTTGCACAATTGAGCTACTGTTGTGATACCACTCGAGTCTGCGGTCTGGGTCGTCCCAGTTGACGGCCCAACCGTAGTCGCCCGGGTAGATATCTGCAGTGAGGCGGTTTTCATAGCCATGTAGCTGATCTCCGATAAAGTGCATTTTCCCGGCCAAGGTGGTCTCGTAACCAGCGGCTCGCAGATAATGTGCATATGTGGGCGTATCGGAGCTGATGGAAGAGGCATTGTCATATGACCCAATCTTGGAGGGCAGCTGACCCGAGATAAGGCACATGCGTGAGGGAGCGCAAAGTGGGGAGTTGCAGTAGGCCGAGTCAAAAACCACTGATCGCTCTGCTAACTTGTCCAGGTTGGGTGTCTTGATTTGGGACTTTGGGTTGTGCATTTTTAACAAGGGCGCGGCCAGTTGATCGGCCATGATGAAGAGAATGTTGGGCTGGGAAGGGAAGAGCGGCGTAGAGTAACCATTTCGTTGACCGTCCAAGCCGTTGGGCGGCGAGATTGGAGGTGATGCAGGGTAAGGGTCGTAAGAGCCCATCTCGACAAATGTGTTGGAATGAGACGCGGTGACGGTGGATAGGATTGCGGCTAATGAAGTTAATAGCTAGATGAATCAACTCTTGAGACTGCAGAAGCACGATTCAACAGACAAAAAGGCTCATGGGATATAGAGGAAGAAGAGAGTTGGGAATAAATAATGTGGACGATGAAGAGGACGGAGCGGGCAGCAGTGGGAGCCTGGGAGTCTGGGAGGTGCATTTGCTGCGACATCGTTGCAGCCATGACCTACCGGTGCGGCAAATCCTATCGTGGACGACTCCGATTCCGACTTCGTCTACGGAGTAGACTCGAGCGCGTTCAAGCTTGAAGACGCTCAATTTTACTCACCATAGTATAGCGTATGTGGGGCAAAGCCAGATGATGGCGGTCATGGAGGAGAGGGATGGGCATTATCGGGCAGCAAACGGTTGGTGGATGTCAGAAAAGGGCATTTTGGCAGAATCTTCCGAGGCAATGGCATGCAGGAATCAGGATGGATCTTTGGATCTCTGGAACAAGCGATCCGGGGCCAAAGGCAAGTCATTGCACGATGCACGATGCACGATGCGGAGAGAGGAAGAAGCGACGAGGAAGGGGGAAATGAAGGCGAGGTTGATCCATTATTACGTCTAGAGTTTCGTGATGATGAGATGCAGGGCCCGTGTGGTGAGATTGAAATGGTCTTGTTGGACCATCTTTAAATCACAACATATAGAGGGGTGAGCACGCCATTGCTTGCCACATGCGAAGGCGGTGAAAAGGAAAGGTGACGGGAGTAAATAATCAGATACAGTAAATCAGTTTTGATTAAAAAAAACTGGGGCTGACATGCTCAAAGGCTCAAAGGCTCCCAAATTCCGAATCTCCGTCAGTTTCGCCCACCAATTGAGAATTGGGTGCAATGGGTGCTGTCGTTGAGACTAACTACAATCGGGGCTGCTCATGCAGGTACCTGCGCCAAGGTGAACTTGGGGAGCCAGTCACGAGTCACGACTGGTGGTTCAGGGGGTTAGCACCTGAGTTAGAAGCCATGGGGAGCGTTGGGAGGCAGCTGCAAGCCTGGAACCAGTTTCTTGTACCCTGTAAGTGACCTATAAATGACCTATAAGTGACCTATAAGTGACCTGTTCGTACCTAAGCTCTGCGTGGCTGTGGCACTTTGCAACCCCCAGGACCCCTCGGCATTCCGCGGGCCTCTTACTCTGGAAGGCATCCCCGCACCTGGAACAGCTCTCAGCAGCCTCAGGAACCAATCACAATCTAGGACCAAGATGGCATCATCCCCAAGAACACTTGTTCGCCTGCCTTCTGAACCCGGAAGACGCATCTCTCCAGAGCAACTTCCGTCATCGTCGACATGGATCATCGCATGTGCCAGACTTAGGCATTCACATCCGAAAACTAAACCAGAGTTAAAATCCACCCCAGATTTCCCTCGTCCTGCAACCTGCAAGGCTGTGGTGGCAACTTGGAGACTCCAAATTCACCGTGGTTTGTTTGTATTGCACATCTCTCGTCAAAACTCATGCCACAAAGACCAGTCGCCTGCAGATAGAGAAGCTCGAAGACCTAAACCCTTGTTCGACAGGACGCCTCATTGCATGGTTCGTTTTGGTCCATCTTTTGCCAACAATTTCCCATATATTATGCACCTATTATGTGTTGATGGCTTCGACATCACGTGAGGTATAATGGACCTTGCTAGCCATACATTGGTAACGCAGGGGAGTCTGAGAAATTAACAGGGAGTTTTGAAGGTTTTGTTGCATTGTACAGGTTGGAGTATTCTTTAAACCTGTCAAAGACTCTTCTTCATACGCGTTCAAATGTATACAGTAATCCTGCCAGGTCGAGCCTGAGACTTCACATGAGTCTTCGAGGACTTCTAGCACAACACGTGACATTCAAGGCGTTCATGGAGACTCCAAGTCACGTGCAAGGTTCCTGCCTCCCCAACTCCAATTTATCTAGGTGCCCGCCTCCCCAATTCTAAGAAGGTCGACTTGCGCGCAGGTACCTCGCTCGGCCTGACAGTTCACTCCATGTGCGTACGGTTCCCTCTGAAGTTCTGTTCTTGATGCTCGCCCATATGTAAAAGAGAACAAGGACTTCCCCATCGTCGTCAAGACTCGTCACATACCTATCCACGCATTGCGCTTTCCAGCGCGAAAGTCATGGCTGATTCCGAAGACACCTTACACATTGCCGACTCGGGCGAGCCAGATGTCTTTATGGAAGGCGGTGATGATGCCCAAGAACTCGTCGATGATGAAACACAAGGCGATGCTGCCGTTGCTGTCGCCGAGAATGGCGAAGGCACTAGACGTCCCAACCCCCAGACAATTTTCCTCCAATATCTCCAGTCGCCCATTGTCCGCATCATCGTCGGCCCTGAAGGCGACGATACAACGCTCACCGCACACAAGGCTATCGTCGAACAATCGCCGTATCTGAAACAAGAGCTAGAGGGACAAAGCGATGATGACCTCGTGGTCTCGCTACTTGACGAGACCTTGGACGCGGTTGGGTGCTTCCTACAATATCAGTATACCGGAGAATATTTTCCCAGACGGCTTGCAAGCATCCCAGATGGTCTTGAGCCAGATCCATCCATTCCCGTCGTCGACGACACTGGCGACCAACTTCTCAAGCACGCGCGAGTTTATACGTTGGCCGAAAAATTGGGATTGCCTGACCTCAAGGTACTTGCACACTCCAAAATTCATCGCATCAACTCCACCGCCGTCGGAGAAATCGCATATGCTCGATTCGTATACGGCAATACCCCAGCAGACGACTCCATTATCCGCAAACCAGTGGCCGCTTTCTGGGCTACACGCTCACACGTCCTGCGCCACGAAGCAGAGGCCGAATTCAAGGCCATGTGTTTGGAGTTTCCTCAGTTCGGTTTCGATGTGCTCAGCCTGGTTTTGGATCAACGCGAAAAGCGGGCACGCGAGCGCGAGGAGGATGGTACGCCTGGAGGCACCAAGGGACGGAAGCGGCTGCGACCGAGTGTCAACATCTGATAGAGGATCGGGCGAAGAAAGACGCGTGTTGAGACTGGCTGCACCGATCAACCTGGTCGCAATCCCATATGCTTTTGTGACGGATGGCATAAGGGCATACGACGATTTGCAAGGTTCATGTGGTTGATCTCTTCCGTCTTCCTTGTGCACCTCAATTGTGACGGATCGTTCCAAGCCTTGACGCACCGATCGAAAGAACGGGCTTCAGCTTGGCGAGATCAGGACTTGTATCATCTGGTGAAAGAATTGTACGATCTAATGGGTGTGAAAAGTGTACGAATGCAATTGTCCACCAGCGCTGTTTGCGGAGTTTATAGGCCACGGATGGTTAGAGCAATTGGGCTAATCTCGAGTTGATCAAGGAAGAATTGATGCTGGGTATTTCCTGTAAATCAAAAGCCTTATGCCGGGCATTTCGGCCCAACTGCGTCTTGCTTTTCGAGCAAATAATAATCCAAGGACTGGTGAAATCAGCAGGTAGGAGGTTTTAATCGCTACAAACCGAGGACCAATTATCGGAGCCCTCGTTACTTGAATAGGATCGGCACAACTAGGGGAATTCCTCGGACGCCCGCGCTTTCTGATCTCTACTGGAGGCTGGAGGAGCACGGAGTACGGAGTGTGGAATAGACGGTAGCAATAGTTCTACCGCTCTTTGACTTAAGTTGGTTGGTTCTAACTAACTCCTTCGGCACGGTGCCGAGAGCTTGTCCCCTCGTCCCCTCCTCCGCTCCTCTGAGTCTATTCCGATGATTCTCTTGCAGACCATCTACTAGGCCGACAGTCCGTTGCGGATTCATCACATTTGGTACATTAAACTCTACTCTATACTAACGAGCACTACCGCCCGTCATTGTACACCTGGATCTTTCTGCTCAACGAGGTCGCATTACGAAATTTCCTGCCGCGGCGTTACCACCTCCACCTCGGCGCAGGCAGAGCCGGGTCATGCGGTTCATGCGATCGGGTTGCACGTAGCTCTCCTTGCAGCACATAGTCTCTGTCCCCAAAGCTCCCTGGTCCATTCTTCAACCTGTCGCAAATGTCAGATCGCAAAGCCGAGCCTGATTATGCAGGCAATGGATCGTCTAGGAATACTGACAGCCGCACTTCGCTCTCGGCCGATCCCTCCTCTCCGACCGACTCTCGAAAGCCTACTCAATCATCACCATCTGACCTTCCCAAGAAGAAGCGAAAGGTCAATCATGGTGCGTATACTCTTCTCCGTGTCTCACGTTGTCCCTGGCTGATCTTTCCTTCGCAGCATGCGTCTATTGTAGGCGATCGGTAGGTTTACGCAGCTTTCCGTTGATGGACCATTAGAGGTGCAAAGTGCTGACAGACATGTTCTGGGATACACAGCATATGACCTGCGATTCTGTACGACTTCCTCATCTCTCTCCAATCCTGTGCCGCGCTGTCTTGTACCTTCTCTCCTTTGACCTTTCGAGTTCTTTTGGCTGACAAGACCCTCATTTGGGGCCATGTCTCAGGACCGACCATGTAAACGATGCATCAAGAGAAATATTGGACATCTGTGTCATGATGAACCACGAGAAGGACATGGCTATCACAAAAAGTCCAAAGCCGACTCAGACGCCGCTGTCACCGAAGACTCGTCTCCTCCAACAGAGGATTACGCCACCGCAGCACCGAGTCTTGGACCCCCAGCTCTGGTGGATGATACGGGACAAGATCTATTGCACACTGACAATCTTGGTCTGAAACATTCTCCCGAAGATCCGATGGCTGTCTCGAGCGCGCCTGCACCTGTTCAGAATGCTGGCATTAACGGTAATACACAGAATCGTAAGAGTACTGTCCGTGGCTCCCCCTTGAACGATCTGACACTCACAGAATTCGCTTACGGCGAACCATGGCGAGCCATCCAGGGCATGCACGCTTTTCATCCAACTTATATGTTCAATGCAAACGAAGTCACAGACGAATACAATCTCCTCAACGACTTTCTCAGCACCAGTCTTTTTGAGGAGACGGGCATGTATTCCACCGAAGAGTTCCGCGGTCCTTTCAACGACCCTTCCTTCATGAACGCCGTCGCTGAATCAACGCTACCCATGCCTGGGAACGACAACCTGGGAATCCAACAGCAAAACACCAACATGCAATTAGGCCAGAACAATGCCGCTCAAGGTGCCCTGATCTCCAGGCCGTCGAGTGTCAAGCCTGTTTCGGACAAAGCACGAGAGAAGTATTACATGATGGCAGCAGATCCTACGGGAGCAGAACCTCCGGAAGAGCGCATGCAGAAGTTGCTCAAAGCGAAGTATGACGCCGGAATGTTAAGACCATTTAATTATGTTAATGGCTACGCACGGCTCAACAAGTACATGGAGAAGAACATGAAGCATTCTTCTCGCCACAAAATTCTCATGCAATTGGATCAGTTTCGGCCAAAATTCAGAGAAAGAATGCAAAGCTTGACCGACATTGAACTTGTCCTTGTGGAGATGTGGTTCGAGAGAAGCCTCATGGAATATGACAGAATCTTTGCCAGCATGGCAATACCAGCTTGCTGTTGGAGGCGAACGGGTGAGATTTTTAGAGGTAACAAGGAAATGGCAGAGTTGATTCACGTTCCAATAGAGTCGTTGCGTGATGTGAGTTCCTTTCGCTCGTCAAAAGGTCTTCATGCTGATGTGATTCGCAGGGCAAACTAGCAATTCACGAGATTGTTGTCGAGGATCAGCTTGTTAGCTACTGGGAGAAGTTCTGTGCTATTTGCTTCGACCAACAGCAAAAGGCTATGCTTACGAGCTGCACTTTACGCTGTCCGCTTCCGGGCTCGGAAGTGGCCGAGATTCCATGCTGTTTTTCATTCACAATTCGCAGAGATAATCACAACATGTAAGTTGCCCATTTTCTTCCTGTTCGACTAACTTATACAAATAACAGTCCTTCTCTGATTGTTGGGAACTTTCTCCCCATAAATCCAACAAAGGCATGAGACGATGAGATGGCAATAGCTGTCAACACCATCCTACAATATGGCTGCAGATACCTATCTATGTAAATATAAAGTGTGGAACAACCTGATGCATGACGTTCTGTGGCCCTTCCCTTTCTTAATTGCAGGTCGTTCGCTCCTTCCTTGAGTTCTCCGCAGGCTTTAGTCTCTTTCTCAGACTGGCAAGTCTCAATGCTGTTTGACTCGATCAGCTTTTTTCCCTCTTTGCCACCGACATCCACCGTTTGACCAGTGCAGCAGCTCCAAAATGTCGTCTCAAGAATCAACAAACAAGATACAATCGATACTTGGTACTGTCCAGAGCGCTGCATATCTTTCTTCACTGACTGGAAATAGACTATAGTAATCATCTCCTGGCGCAGCTGATCAGCAGATCATCTACCTACGCACAATCCATTCTCGATATCCCTCCTTACATTGGAGCGCTTCCTCTTCCCCGCAAAGTTCTTTCTCCGACCCAACGCCTAGCTTTCGACAAAATCGGTGTATCTTTATGGAATGCATGCTGCCGTTTTCCGAGGAATGAGGATGGAGAGCATGAATTCGTGAATTTGAGCAAGAGTACACGAAGTCATGCTATCCTTGGGTTGTACTAATATAATACCCAGCCCGAGTTCTGGCTTATCTGCTGCTTGAGAGCGCAGCAAGTCTCAGGATGAAAGGCATGATAACAGCGCTTCAAGCACAACTGGGGAACGCATTCTGACCGTGGCCAGGTCAAGAGAGAACGTTCAAAATTGCTATGAAAGCAGCAAAGGACTGCCTCGGTTGGTCTCGCTCACTCTGAGCAGCACGAAACCTCTGACACTTCCTCAGCTGCAGGTCTGCACGACCTCGGTTCTAAGATTGAAGAACTGCTTGCTACGAAGAACAGATACCTGATACGACTTGATCACCCTAACGGCGATCGCTCAGCTAGTACCCAAGATACCCTCCACGTACAGTTTTTATTGCTTCGCGTTGCTTTGGTAGCTTGACAAAGACGTCAAGGGATCAGCATGTACTGACTATTGCTAGGCATGGAAGAGAAACCGTTTGGACCTTGCCAGCCATTTTGTTACCACGATAGAAAGAATCAATGCCCCCTCGAAAGTCGTCAGATTGAGTGGATGGTTGATATGTGCTTTCAGATCGGCGCTCAACAGCTGGAGCAGGATAACCTCGCTGCAGCTCGAGAATGGTTAAAGAGAGGCTGCAGTGTGTGTGATGCTTCTCAGGCTGCTGACATGGCGGTGGATCTCGGAGATATCAGGCTGAATTTGAAACACACTTATGGTTCGCAAACATCTAGGCATCGCCGTCCAGGCTGGTTCTAAATCCAAGGCATAGTAAGGACTTTACTCAAGAGCGACGATGTGGAGAACAAAAACAGCGAGATTTCTATGACTCTTCAGTCCTTGCAGGATGTAGGGGGCGACTTTACTTGACGGGTCAGACACTGACATAATCAAACAGGAGTACGGATACAAACTCTCCGTCATGCTCCTTCGCCTGGAGACATTCGCCTGTGACCCGGTGCTCAACTTAGATGCATATTATGCGGGTATACAGTTCTTTCCGATCGATCTCCCGCGCTAATCAAGACAGAGCTGATGAAAATTGTTACCTCTGTCCATCTGATCGAATCAAACCACAGGCTGTAGGTGTTTATTCCGATATGGCATATATACTGAGAGGTCGCAGCATTCTGTCGCATGTCCATCAGCTCAGTTCCTCCAGGTGAGTATTTCTGTGGAACTACTCATGCGTGTCTGATGATTGAAGCGTTTCGTATGCGGTGCGAGTTTTAAAGGAGTACATCACGCTCCGGCTATCACAGGCGGAAGAGGACAGCTGGATTGGAAGTGCGATCATCACGTTGGTATGGATGTTTGTGAATGATGAATCGGAGCTACCTTCTTTGGATCCTCAAGAACTATCGTCTGCCTTACAGGACATTCAGATCGCCTGGAAGGGAACATTGCAACCTGAAGCCACTGAGAGTGCATTAATAGTGAATTCCTCGCCCAACCTGCGCCGGTGCCACTAATGAACAGAACAGGTAATTTGGAGAAAGATAGAACGGACCTACGACGAGAGCAGCATAATCACTACTGTCAATTGGTGTCAAGTGGCTCTACAGCAGATTTTCTCCAATGCAGCAGGGGGGAATATTGGAAAGATTGAAAGGTATTCATCAGGCAACCATACCGCTTGGCTTGCCAAAGGTTGAATTTCTTATAGGAGAATGATCAGGTGTTTCCTGGATCTTTCGGACTTTGAGGCTGCTTCCGAAGTTTTTGAGAAGATGGCAGACAGTCATAAGGGCAATCATTTGAGTTGTTTTCTGTCGTACACTCTCGCGCTACGACGCAAAGATGAAGATGCAGGTAAATCATTCTAAAATGCTGAATGGTAGGGTCTGACATGCATCCAGTACGGAGTGCTTTCGCTTCCGTCGCTGCGGCTCATAATAATCGCAACCGATTATTGTTGGCAACAATTCCAGAGACAATGCAGCACGGCAGTAAAAATCAGCGAATACAAGTACTGCAGCGAACCCTGGAAAAATATCAGGACGGTCTTCCACCGGAGGTCAACACATCCGCCCTCCTCCGTTGTACAGCCTGTCTACTCCTTTCAGTGCTGCAGGAGAACGATATAAATCAAGAAGAAAATCTATCGAGACTATGCGCAGTCATCAGGACAGTGGCATTGGGCACGAACGGAGCTGCTATGATCTACACGGTCCATGACCGCAGGTGGTTCAAGAAGATCACATACAACTTCGCCCTGAGCTACGTCTCCAAGTCATTCCACAGATACTTGATCGACCTCTTATACTGGGCTTGCCAGGTGAGTTTCTTGCCGTCAGGATCCATCAAACCTGATCCTAACGAGAAAATCTGGTTCTTTCAGATTCAGTATGGTGAGACCACCGATCCCTCGGCCCAGGTCGAGAACCTTTTCCACGATTTCAATGCAGTCTACGTCCAGGCAGTCTTTTGCATGGCCCTCGCAAAGTCATTCACGCTATCTTGGACCATTGAAGATATTCCCAGGACATTGTATTCAAGCAAAGTGGTTCCAGAAACTACGGAACTGCAGCGAGTTTTATATCAGAATGTGATCACCCAATTTTCCCGTCTTCGAATCCAGGAAAAGACCATGGCTGATCTGATGATTCCCAACAACAATTCGAAGCTAATCAACAGCGTGCGAAGTAGGATTTTGGCCTTGCTTCCAGTGGCTTTCGAAGCGGCAATGTTCGTGGCGTCCAGTAACCACCAGGCGGGCCTGCCATTCGATGGTCTGTTATTAAACCAGCTTTTAGATCAGGCACTGGACCTCCAAGCCTCTCAGCACACATTCTCAATTATGGCAGATAAAGTCTTGTCTGCAGTGAGACCCACGCCCGGTTCCCATTCGACAGCAAAGGGCAAGATCAATATTCCGGCCTCAATAGCGTCAGGTCTGCTCGTCAAGATGGTGCACGGACTCCGTACACTTCCAGAATACGATGTGAATCAAGCGGCAAGATGGGTGCGTTGTGTTATACAAATTGCACTAGACGGTGGTGAAACATTGGCTCCCAATGACATTCCTTCGGACGAAGGTCTCTACATGGTTAACAAAGTCACCGAGAAAGCCATTCAACTTGCACGTCTGGACATTATAGACTCAAACGCGAGTTCCAGGATGCCCTCGACGACGAAATATCCTGCCGAAGAGCTCGAATGGTTAGCCATTACACTTTTCAATTTGTCAATCGACTTGTATTTCCTCCACCAAACTTCACGACGTGAGTTGAACACAACAATGCAAATGCACGCCACCGATTCTCGGCCCCAGACATCAACAAATCTCAGCCCCGCGACCTTGTACGCCAACCCCGGATCTGGGGTCGCTTCCGAGACTAGTGCCGCAGGAACCACCTCGGCTACAGAGGATCGTCCTTTCACATGCGTCGAGGCGACGGGTGTTTCTGAGCACATCCAAGCTGGCGATGCTAATCTTGACGATACTGCAATTAAGTCTCCACGACTTTGGGCTCTATTTGCCATCGAGCTAGCTGATCTTCTGAACTCGGTTCCGGTCACTAATGACAGTGCTTCACTTACAGCTACACCCACGACTCGTGCAAACCCTTTTGCCGCGAAAGTCACCTCGGCAGACGTCGGCACGCAGGAATTTACCTATGGAGATGGTGGGCTTCTAGCTAGGACCATAAGGGATAAATGTCGAGAATTAGGTTGGGAAGTGTAAAGGCAAGTTTGTAAAGCTTCCGAGTGAGTGCGAAGAACAACCGAACGTATCAGGGCCATGGCAATGAACGCAGTCGGTTGTTTTGTGCCGCCTGACGGTGTCACGTATGCTGACGATAAGTCAAAGAGTAGGGAACAACGCACACCGCCCTCCTGTACAAGCTAGAGACGAGAAACAGCTGCAGTCCTACTAAGGGGGAAACGACGTGCTGTGATGATGTTGACAATATAGTCTAAATGAGCTCAATGTTCTGGGAGTGCATAATTGGGACTTGGACATGCTAGCGGCGAAGTTTTTCCTATGAAATAAATGTGAATGCTTCCAGGACGGGTGGCTAGGCGTTGTTGAACTGACCCGGACGGTGGTTTGACCAGCCATCTAAGTAACAATGCGCCTGATGAGTGTAACTCTATCTTGCGAACCAACGCGCGAAGCCAACCCAAACTTCATTATTGGCCAAGACCCTTCATCGTGGTAGTCATGGTGTGTTATTGACGCAAGATTGTCTTTGGCTAGAACTCGTCGTAATCTCCAGAAGAGCAATGTCGATAATGATAACGACACTCACAATCATGATGGTTCAATCGAAGAAAAAGCTTAAACATCCGCCGTCTTTTCTATGTCCAAGCCTCTCATCAAATTCTCATATCCATGCGGTACAATGTGCAAAAATCAAAATCAAAATGGGGGTATCTCAAAGGGGCCAGGGGAGTTTCAAAGGCAGAGCCAGTGTCCCTATCGTTTGATTAATCGAACATCTCATCAAATGTTCTCGTGTTGTCTTCGCGACCAATTGCGCTTTGCGTTTCGTTCTTTTTTTTGCCACCATGACAGCCCTGTCTTAGGTTAAAGTTTTGGTCGCTAACAAAGACTGGAGGTAGGTTGCTGATCTCATAATTGGGCACTTTGCTATCAAACATATTGTTCCGTAGACCAAGGTTTGAATGATGCACGCCTTCTAATAGCTCCCGGTAGTTCATTTTAATGTTGCCAAAGTTGATCGTCGTTACGAAGTGCACTGGCATTGCCGAGCGCTGCAACCTGTGCTGCGGTCGAAGGATCAAACCCTAGCTTAGCTCTCAACTCCTCTACTTGACGCTTGACACGGGTGACCTTGGCAACAACAACCTCGAGCTTCTTCATCGTGCTTTGCTTGCCCAACTCCTCCAGCTCGGGAACCAGATCGTAGAGCTCAGCATAGGCTCGGGCGGTGGCGTCTCTTCGTCGTTGTTCCGAGTTCGTATGATTGGCCTTTTTCTGTTCCAAGCTGAGAGGAGTCCTGATCGACTGCGCAGGCTGTGAAGCACTCGATGTTCGTTGTGTCTTAGGCTTAGGTTTAATAGGTGTCGATGAACTGATGGATTTTTTCTTACGAGCGGGCTTCGGTGGCGGTGGCGGTTTGTGAACTCGTGGCGGGCGTGCTTTTGAAGATGGCCATGGAGCTGGGGACAGAGATTTTGATCGCTCGGCGGTAGCATCATCATCCTCTTCAGCCTCGGCGTCCTGTTCCAGATCAGTTGCGATACTGCCAATCCGGGATTCTAACTCCATTGGCGCTTGTGAGTGGCTATTTGTCGTGGGTGTGTCCGGTTTAGACGACCTTCTCACCTCAGTCTTGACCTGGGAGCCACGTGAAGGACGAGACACGGGCTTTGCGGATGAGGCATTCACTGGGCTGGCATGCTGGGGTTTGGTCGAGGCTACGAAGCCATTACGCGGATCTTGCTCTAGCTGGAAATCCTCGAAGGTTCGTTTCTTTGACCAGATAGGACTTGAAGGCTGTGTGTTGGGTTGAGTATTAGGTTGAGTGTTAGGTTGTGTGGTCGATCCGCTGGCGGGCTCAAAGATGTCCATTGGATGAACGGGATGGACCATGTCAGGATCTGTGGGAATGTTTGGAGCAGCGTAGCCAGAAGGTTGAAAGCGGAAATCGGTGCCAAAATTCATCGCACCGGGACGACTCTGATACTCCAGATTCATCATAGGCTGAGGGGGATATCCGTGTGGCCACGCATGGGTCTGGTTTGGCTGCATTGAAGCAGCACTCTGTAGCTGAGACAGAAGTGGATTGGCGTATGAAGCATCGGTGTAAGGAGGAATATGCATACCACCGTTGATTGCGTTTGTATGTCCAAGGACGTTCATCCCATGACCCAGCATCGCATCCGCGTAGGGGAAGCCGGGCGCTTGTAGATGATGGGGATCAGCAGCAGCTCGGTGTCCCAGTGCGGTATCGGATCCGACGAACATTGGAGGCATGTTGTAGTAGTGTTGTTGATCAGGTGGGAGGGCAAATTGTGCATGGTTGTGTTGCTTATTGGCGGGGTGAGGATTACTGTCGAAGTCATGGAAAAAATTGTCAAGATTTTGGTTTTCGTCTGCATTGAGCAATGGCTGCCCGGGAGGAGGACCCGGGTTCATGAACTCAGGCAAACCGAGACCGTGGATGTTCTCCGGCTGATCTATAGAATTGTCAGCGACAGTGAAAGCGGAATCAACAAGAATAAAGTACGACGTACAGCCAAAAGGAAAGTTCTGCTGTCCGCCATGGGACGACATCCTTTGGGTTGCCAACATTCAATTGTAAACTCCACCACCGCCGCTCCCGGGCTGCTCGACAGCAGCGGTGATAGATTCGACGGCGATCAAGAGTAATCAGATGTGGTCAAGGTTTGGCGTTAAGAGAGGGTGCGGAGTCTCGCGGACCGTCAAGGTGACTGTAACAATGGATGGCAGTTGGAATTGAGTGTAGAGACTGCCCCTAGAAGCAGGGCCGATGGCAATTTTGCAGGGAAGAGCGCCTCGGCACAGGGTCAGATGCGTAGTCGTCTTTTGGGTGGGACAGTGGAAGGATATCGTAGAAAAGTCGTGGTATGAGGTGGATTGAAGAAGTGTTGGGACGCTGGAAGGTAGCCGAGCTGAAGTTGGACAGAGGAAGTGGTGACTCGTGAGAGGTGATGAAGGTGAAATGCTAGGCGGCGGAAACGACAGAAGATGATGAGGTCAAGATGGGTGGGTGTGGGAGAAGTGTATACCACGTTTGCGATGTTCAGTGTCAGGATCGAGAGGAAGGTGGAGTTGTGAAATTCAATGGCAGGAGCGATCTTGGTTTCTTTCACATGTGAATTGAGATTCTCGAAGGTGCAGAGGTGCAGTGGGAATTGCAGCAACCAGTTAACTAGTGAATTGGTCACTGGGAAGAAAAGCCTTAGCCTCCAAGACGCCCCAAGGCCACAACTGGCAGGCGGTGGGTGCCTTGTGCTCACTGGATAATGCCTAACGTAAAACGCCGAGAGCAAGCTTTGTCAATCTAGACTGAATTGATAGCAGTTGGGTACCTACGGGTAATTCAGACAAAGTCAACACTCGAGGTGTTCCTCCACCGGCGGGTTGTGGCGGTGGCTTTATTAAACGGTCTCACTATTTGCCGTTCTCCGGTCCCCCTCTGTGGCTCAGTCGCCTACTCGAGTTAGCACGTGCACTAACTAGGGAATACATTGATGACCTGGGCACATACCTACTCCATACGTGCTTCAACATCAATATCTTCAGAGCGAAGATAGGTCCCGCTTGCCCTAACCAGGCCTAGAGAGGCCGAATCAACTAACAGGATCATTGATTGAGGCTTTCCTTGGATTTTCATATCTGTCTCTAGACATTTCGACCACCACCGTACCTTCGCCTGAAATCCAATCCATAGGTATATGGGCCGTCAACTTGTCCGACAAGATCCACAGAACGAGCCAAATGTGAGCCATTATTTCGCCCCAGCAAAAGATTGTGATTCTCCATCCGCACCCAGCTTCCTGCGGCTCTCTCACCAGTCGACTTCCCCAACCACCTTTGCCTTCTCGTACGAATCGACTCATGTTTTCCCAAAAACTCGAGAACTCGGCTTCTGTCCACATGGAGTAGCATGGTTGTGTTGTAGCGCTGAACTTGCCTTGGTGTGCTCGACGAAACTCCTTAAGTTGTAGCACTCGCTCCTGCGATGTCCGTGCGTCGAGTCCATCGCGTAGACCCTCTAGTCGTTCATGACTGCTAGTTGGATACCTTGTAGCTGTTACCGCTGGGTCAGTTCCCGTCATGATGTCAAAACGCCAATAACCTCGCTCCAGTCTACCAACCTGTCGTAGAACACGGGTCGGCCGGAACACTTTCTCCAAAGGAATTCGATCTGTAATGGCCTGCAGGGTCTTTGTAATGTGTGTTTTGTAGTTTGTTTCACCACCTCCAGGCTCGGGACCGGTGACTTCTTCTGCTACCTCTTTGATAGGAGCACTCGGCCAGAATGGTGATGGAGGCTGAGGGGAGTTGGCGTCCCTTCCAGTCCTCAAATGTAAACCCTTCTCGGAGTCTGAGAATGACTGCCCGGCCTGCTGGGCAGACCCTTCTGCGATTAGATCAATTGTCGAAGGTGGGTTGGCCACGCCTGAATAGACATGTCGATTGTGCGGTGACACAAAGCCCAGTCTGAGTGGCTGAGAGGGAGACAGTGTCGATGAAACCGATGTCATTTCTTGTTCACAGCTTTTCTCTTCTTGGCTGCGCAGGCTCGGAGAAGTCAACTGGTTGGTTGTAGCTCGAAAAGGAGTCTTGAAGGCAGCTTCATGACTTTTTTCCTCTGCCACGTCTTTCTCTACCCGGCGTTTCTTCTGTGGGGGCTCTATGGTCCCCACCAAGGGAGATTTCCGAGTCCGAAGAGCATGATGCGGCTCAACCATTTTGTCAAGTATTGGGCCTGGTTCTACAATCTGAGGTTCTCTGCCCTTTCCGAAGGAGTCTGGGACGGTTGAGAACGAATTGCTGATGGAAGATAGGACCGAATGAGCTCGTGTTCGAGTAGTTCTCATAGAAGCAACATCGAGGTCAAACGGTGGAGAGCTCGTTTCAGGAGCTGTTCTCGGACGTTGTAGGGGAGGGACATGGGGCGATTGCTCTGGCATAGCTATGTCGGAACGCGGGAAGCATGGCAATGCATCTACACAGATGACTGAAGTCGGTCCCGTGAATTGAAGGGCCCGCAACGATTGCTGCGTTTGATCGTGTGCCTGTACCCATGTGGAAGATATTCCTTCCATGTCGGGTGACAGATAATTCGATCCGGTTGCAGCATTCGAAGTGTTCAGGTTCGTCGAGGTAGATATCAACGGTAGGTCGGATGATGGTGATGGAAATCTGGTCGTTGTTGCAGGTTGAAATTCTAGGATAGACTGAGCGACAGCCACGTAGTGTTGATCATCTTTCTTCATGCTGGGAGCCGTGATATGGACGAGTAATTCACATGGTATGTTATGCATGTTTTCAACTTTACCGCTAATATGTCATGAAGTGATAATTGCGAGAGACACAATTCGTTGGTGATCGCCCATGTGGCGGATTGGCCATTCGGTCCCTTCTCAGTGCGGGTTTTGGTTCTCGTGAAGCGTCACGGGACAGGCCCCAAGGGACTCTGGGCCACTCCGTACCTAGGTAGTCAAGAAGCCCTCACTGCCAGCAAGGCAGTGACGCTTGTAAGTGGCCGCGGGGCCATCAGCAGGAAGGCGATAATGTTGGAGGGGCAACCAAAGATATTTGAAGTCAAAGTGTGGAAAAGGATGCTTGATGATGCCTGAGACTGCCTTTTCAGGCCCAGGCGGGACGCGATGTGCCTTGGCCAATCACTTTCGTTTGAGACGCCCACCTCACGGAAAGGAATCCACTCCATATTGGGGCGCCACTTGCTGCATCTACGTATGTCAAATTCCAAATATCTGGCATAAGCGAGCAAGGGATCTATGATTAGACCGTATCTCTACCAATGATTTTGATTCTTGACAAGCAAGATAGCCAGGGCGACGAAATAAGCATGCCACGACATGGAGAAGACAACATTGGCAATGTGAGGCGAGGGTGCGTTGGGAGTAGGTACAGTACACCAGGCTTGTTTCGAACAGGAGAGGCTACGTTAATAAGATTTATTTATTTGTAGGCCAGTGTGTCCCGTCCTGCGTCCCGGTAGGTGTGGTCGCCAAGTGGGATTCCTTCATTGTTCAAATGTCGACAGTGCTGCTGTTCAGGAGTTTTTCTTATCCTGAGGGTCTGATTCAACGTCAGGCCATTCGCGTCCGTGATCCAAGTCATCCTTCAGTCCCTGTAGAAGTTTGGACTTGGCGAGCCAGCGTTCCTCAAGCCAGGAGGCTAACTCGGCATCGGTTTTGTCGATGAATTGATTCAGGGCAAACCTTTCAACATGAACATGGAAACGCCAGTTCTCGTTCAGACGGGGCTGGGAGAGGGTTTCCCACATGGAGGGGGTTTGCAAGAATTGGTTCTTGTGACCATAGGCCAAGGTCAAATCGTAGACTGCGGTGACGGAACTTGAACCTCGAAGAGCTTTGACTGTGGCGACAAAACCTTTGGTACGTGGATAGAGGGCATGCTGGGGCACGGGTTTGTGGTGAGCTTTGCACCACTGGACCGTTTGTTGGTACTTCTGAGGTGTGTATCTTGTGGCTTCACTGTAACTGATGAGCCCTAGGATCGATGTGAGCATTGGGGGACATTTCAGGGATGGGGTTGGAATTGCTGACAGATGGGCCATTTCTGTACGCGTGGGCCATGGAAGACACGTTCAAGCTCCTTTTGATCACGATCCCAACGCCTGGAGATTAAGGGCATGCCCATTGCCCAAAGGCCCCAGCCGAGAAAGGGGACCCATTTCAACTGCTGCTTGGCAAAATATCGACAACGTCCCAACATGGAGGACCTGAGGGCGACGTGCTGGATGAGGTAGAAGTCTATCCACGAGACATGATTGGCAACGACAATAGCAGACTCTCGGCGGGGCAAGGTGGCACCGGAAGTGGTAATGCGGGCGCGGTTGAGTCGAGTGAAGATGGATTGGATGGCCAGCCAAACCCACTCTGCAAGACGGGAAGATATGTTGTACGCGGCGTTGGGGGCAAATAAAGACAGAGGAAGAAGCAGGGAAAGCAAGATGTCGGTGATGAGAAGATGGAGTAACCAAGGTGAAACGATGGCGACACCGCGGAGGAGGGGCCACAGTGTACGCAAGGCCGAGAATGGCGAGGCAGGAGGCAAAGCCATGATGGCGGTGATGTTTGAGGAACTCAGGGTAGGCGGCGTTGATGAGGAGAGGGAATGGAGAGGTCAAGAAGCAAGGTTGAAAGAGAATAGTGACATTGATTGTGGCTCAACTGCCGCAACGACGACTAATGATTGAAGCATCGATATTTGACAGACAAGTCGGGCAAGGGTTTGGCAGTCTTTATGGAGTTTGTATTGTTGTGTGCCAGAATGATTGGAGAGAGAGCGAGAGAGAAGAGGAGAGCGGAGAATGCAAGGTTCTCAAGAGAAATGGACGACGGAGGGGCGGGTGAATGGCGGGGTGTCGAGACCAAAGCTAACGTCAGGACTTGCAGTATTACCTACAGGCGACCTACAGGCGACCTACGGGGTAGATCTGCCAACTAACTAGCTACCTAGGGAGGTAAAGAGGTAGGGAGGTCGGGAGTGTGAGGATGCCGAGTTGACAAAGGTCGTGGGAAGAAGGGTCAAGATCATTACTAGGGAGATGTCGAGAATTGAGACGAGCACGGACGAGGAAGAGGTACGGAGTAGGGCTGAAGACATGAATCTGCAACTAACACAACCGAGTCGAATCATGGTGGTTGTTGGACATTTTAGGTGGCCCTGGGCGACACCAAGCACTTCTTGGAGTCTTGGGGATTTCCCACACAGATCGGATCAGAATCAAACGAGGTCGCAGGAAGGTCACAGGGCAAAGATCACGTGTCTGAGGTCTCGGTCCCCAGTGATGAACATCAGTCATGGTCGTCGTACTTGTTCAAAGGTCCAACGCATGATAGGCACGGTAGGTGGGAAGGTGAGTAGGTGAGTAGGTGGTAGGTGGTAGGTTAGGTGCCATGGGCGCCTGAACCAGCCTGGAAGATTCAAGTGGTGCAAGAGGCGAGTGTGGCTGATGCTTACTTACAGGAGGTACGGAGTATATCCATAATATGGCGGACTCTGGAGCCCAAGAATCCTCCAGGGTTCGGGTATGGCGTAGGGCTAGCGAGACCAAAGCTTACTGGGCCAGGCTTTAGCTCCAGGCCCCCGACTCCAGGCTCCCGGCTATACCTTTGGCCCTTGTGTGCGAGATGCAGAGTCACAAGTGCAACCAGGTCTTCGGAACAACGGCAGCCTCACTTGTCTTCCGGGTCTTGGATGTCACTCATTATCAAACATTATCAAACTCGCCTCATCCCTCGGTCATTATTGGATTATGCGCTGAACTTCCCTAAGGTCCCTGGGCATCCAGATGGGTATTGACAAAGGGACTAACTAACTCTTTAGTCAGCTACCTGACTTGTACCTGAGGTAGGTTTCCTCAGTGGTTCCTCTTACGTCGCTCTTTATTGCGATTTAGAAAGTCTCATTCTCTCGAGCCATTGCCCTTTGCTTGTTTTATGCCTTGCCCCAAGTTCCCGATTCCACCGCACCGTTTTTTCCACTTGATGCTCGCTCTTTGATTCTTGTTTCAATCTTGAAATCAATGGTCAATGATCAATGGTCACAAGTCACCGGTCACACTATCTACTCCGTATTTCTTGTTTCTTTCTTATCCCTTCCGTCTCGTCCCACCATCATCGTTGATTTCTGCTCAACGCAACGCGACCGTCACAGCGCCAATCTGTTCCCATTCCTATTCCTGTTCCTGTTACTGTTCCTGTTCCTCAAACCACCCAGGACTCTTCTGGTTTTCCATCACTACAACCGCACTTGACCGTATTCGTATATTCATACCTATCTTTCTACCCACCTTGGCTCTCTGCTATACCTTCCTACCCGAGTTGAGGCTTAGCTGTCGCCACTCACACGACGACTCCACGACGACTCCACGACGACTCCACGACACGGTTAATACGGAATAGTCGATTACCTACCGCCGACTCCTTCATCTCCCTGCCGCATACGTATGTACCTTGGTCACTTCGCAGCACTACAAGTCACTATTAAGTTGCTCTCTCGAACCAGGCAGGCACCGGCTTTTGGGTATTTGTTTCAAGTTGCTGGCGCTATCCACCTCCATCCTCCATCCACCATCCACCTCCAACCTCATCGCCATCCGACTTTTCGAACACGTCGATTCAGTCTGATCGCCCGGGACATTGTCGGTTCCTTGCTCGCCTCTGCCCGACAATCCTGCGACGTTCCTGTTGCACAAACTCCTCCGCCTTCCTCTGTGCCGACCACCATCAACCACCTCACCATCATCCATCATCCATCATCCTTTAACCATCAACCATCAACCATCGACTGTCTTGTGCACGTCCCCTTCCTCCTCCCGTGGCCATCACCCGTTGCGACGACACCGGACACCCCTCCAAGTCCAAGACAATCCATCCCACCAGACCATCTTCATCCCCTCCAACAGTCTTACCTTCCAACTTCTCTGTCATCATGCCAAGTACCACCATCCACTTGCCCATCACCACCTAACTAGATAAATTTCCACTTGCCCAAATTCTCTCTCAAGCCTTCGCTTACCACCTTGCGACCGGACGAGGTTTCGCATACAATTCACGACACACATCTGGTTTGACCGCCTTAATTCCTCTTGCTGTCTGCCATCTTGCCAAGTTGCCATCTTTGCAACCCTCGCCTTGGCCTAGACCGCCAAACTCACTTTCGTCAAGTCTTGAATTCTGTTTCCACCACCACCCCCCTCTAGCTTGCTTCTCCACCACCTCTATTCAGATCGCGTCTGGCCATTGCGCGACACTCAATACTGACCCTCTCAACTCTTTCTATCCTCACCATGTCCGCGCATCCACATCATTTGCATCCAAATATACCACAAGCTTCAAACGACATGGACACGTCATGGCAACAACACGAATATGCCACAACTACCGGCTACCGTGAGTCTTCCCATCTTCCCATCTTTCCTCTCTTCCTTTGTTCTCTTCAAGCATCTCTTGTCTCAAGATCATCTTGCACCTCTCACCACGTGTACGATAGCTCTATGCCCACAAAAAGCAATTCTACCCACCTAGCTCTCCAATCTTTCAAAACCACTGATACATTGATTCTAGTGGATGATGGTTCTCTTGGTGACATCAACAGCCCACCTGGCATCGGCGTCAACTACTTGAAGTCTTTTGGAGGCATTCCAAAGAAAACCACTAGAGGTGTCTAACTCTACATCAATAGCCACAGGCGAGAATTTTTCGTTGACTCTCATTTAGATGGACAACCGCCAAAGCGCAGAGGGCCTAAGCCAGACAGCAAGCCAGCACAGACCCGGCGCCAGGAGCTCAATCGTCAAGCCCAGAGGTACGTCCAACACCCCAAGTCTTCGGCTGCCTGTACTTGTTTGGTCAACAGCCCTCCTGACAATCTTTCCCCGCAGAACTCATAGGGAAAGGAAGGAAAATTACATCAAAGCACTGGAGCTCGAGCTAGCACGCCTACGCGAGATTTTTGTCATCGATCAAAACAACGCAACTGAAACCATAGCCCAACACAAAGCCATCATCGAAAATCAGCAGCGCGAGAACCTCGCTCTCAGAGAAATCCTCACATCAAGAGGAATCCCCTACGAGAACGAATTGGAAAATCGCAAGGCCGTGATTAGTATGCGTACTAAAATGGAAGACGCCTCATTGACTCCACCTTCCATAGCCACTTTAAGCCCGCCGTCGGTTGGTGGCCGATCAGCTGGATATCGCGGTAATGCAGCAGCACCAGCTTCCACGACCACTGGCTATTCGCCACAAGCTTATTTGAATGGCGGCCACAGTGCCAGCGGTCACTCCCCTGGCACGACACATTACAGCCATTCACCCCAGGGGCCTGATATTCAAGAATTCTCCATCAAGCAAGAACCCAACGCTGTCGCAGATATGCCAGGCATTTTCGAAAAGGAGCCACAACTAGGCATTGATTTTATATTGAAGTAAGCCAATGTGGGTCTTCACAATCTACTTAATCACTAACCTGGCCTCTAGGCTTGAACAAACATGTCGCGACCATGAAGAGTACCTCGTCCGGCGATCGGTTGACTCACCCAACAACGAAACCGAGGCCTTGTTTTCCGGGCATGCCCTGATGGCATCATGCCCACCACCAAGCCACATCGAGAAGGTTCCCGCCCAGGGAGGTGGTCTTGTACCGACCTATGACCATAAAGTTCCAGACACCGAATCGGTCCAGATATTGAGCAACCTCCTCAACCTGAGTCAATCTCTCCGTGGGAATGAGTTCCCCACGGGCCAAGTGACACCTATCATGGCACTACAATCCTTGAAAGGTCATCGCAATTACAATTCATTGACGAGAGAAGATGTTCTTGGCATGATAGAGTCGATCAAGAGCAAAGTTCGGTGTTATGGATTCGGTGCTGTCATGGAGGATTTTGAACTTCGTGATGCGCTTTCCACCATTTTCGCCACGAAGCCGGAAACGTATGATCAATTTGAAGGTGATTTAACTTCGGAGATTGAAGAGATGTATTCTTGAGATATATTCAGATGCTTACGGGACTGGGTGATGACATTTTGCTTTTTTTGAGATACCAGGGCATGAGTCCCCCGTCTGAGTAGGACGAAGTCTATGAGGAAGAGGGAGAAGAGGTAGGGATATAAAATATTAGCAGGCTGGTTAGCTTGGCGCCTTTTGTCGAGTTCGTGGCAAAAATGGATTTTGTGAGACACGGTGATACGACTTGTTAGCGAAATCATAGTTATCTACAAATGCATTATCATCAAAAGCGACCGAGATGAGACCAGAGAACCTGCCGGACAAGCCGACATTTGGTCATCTAGTCTTCCACGATACTGCTGCTTCTATATCCTCAGATATACTAGTTAGGGTACCAATCCACGAAAACGGCGTTAACAAGCTGATTGACTAATGGCCAGGATCTTGGAAATCATCGATTAAATGGGACCTCTTTCCCACTGTCATGTTGACAGAGCGAACCTTCCATTTTCAAGGCTAAGCAGGACAGAAGTCCTCTGCAATATTCCGCCATGTCCAAGGTTGAGAACAAGCAAGTGACTAGGGATCTGGAGACTGATATCCTCGCTAGGGCTAGAATCTTTTGTTCTCGGGGCCCCTTTGTTGCATCCGCTTTGATTGAGACACGCTGCAACTGCAGTTTTAAGCAGATTTCCAGCATTCCGGGGGTCCTAAGGACCAAGTATATATCGATACCTAACTAGAGATATGGTCATCATTGCGGGCCTGTTGACGCACATCTCGAATTCTTTTCGGGGAACCCTGTTCTGCAATAGCTCCATCAAGGTGGGCTTGCAAAGACAAGCTGCCAATACCGACCTCTCGTCGTCTGGGTAATGACGCGACTTATGGACCTGCTCCCAACAGTAACTAGGTACAGTCGAGAGAAAAAGGAACTGGTCCCTTTTTGAATCCTCTTTCCCAAAGAGATTAAGAAAACAGGCGAGCAAATTAGGAGATATATACCGTGTGTGTGTTGTAATTTATGTAGATGTAATGGCTGTTAAGCGTACGTGGGTGGTATATTAAATAGGAGGAAAGATATCACATGCAACTTGACTCGACTCACGCCGCTCTCAAACAGCTCTTACCTCTTGTACCAAGGAGCGCCAAGATAAGCGAGTCACGACACATGGTTTTTCTTGACACGTCATAATTCATTATGCCGAAAAACTACGTTCAAATTCATGTTGAATATTTCTATCGGACTTGTAGCTCAGTGGTACGATTCCCAACCAAGTGCTGATCTCATCTTCTCTCTTCTAACACCTCTTCCAGGTAGAGCGAGAGATTGCAGTGTTGTTATACCAAATATCTCTAGGTCACGTGTTCGAACCACGTCGAGTCCTGGATTTTTTTGGTTTTTGGTTTTTTATGGTGCGTTTCTTGTATTGTATCCACAGGACAGGACGCGTAAGTAAGTAGTGATATATGAATATATTCATGTCGCGACGTTAATAATGCAAAGACTCTAGAGCTATATATACAGACTATATTTGCTTTTTCAAGTTCTTTTTGTTTTTCCAAAATTCCCCTGGTCAAACCCGTGTCGTGTCGTACAGCGGCTCCATCGATGGTTCCGTTCTAACTAACTATCTAGATACGATACGATACGATACGGCACGGGACGAGACGAGACGGAAACGAGAATTTGTGTTGTCCATTCTTGGAAATATCGAGGGTAGTAGATACGCAGATTCGCATATTCGTCTCGAACAGGCAAGCTCAACGGGTTCTATACTCCTTTGTATGTTCATTTACTCATTGATTTGTCCATCACAGCATCCCTACTCAATACTGGAACGGGCCCGACGTAGATGATCATGACACCTGTGCTTTCCGCTGTCAAACGCCGTCTAGATCCTTTTTTCTTCTCCCCTTTTCCAAACCAGCCCGCACTTCGTGACGGACAAGAGATCCATTCATTCCTCCCACCTCCCCTTCAACCAACTAAGCATGTCAAATCAATCCACGCGAACCTGCAAGCAGTAATGACGATGTACCGCCATCGAGCGACATGTCCATCGCTTGCTGCTGCTGCTGCTGCTGGAGGAGATGGTTGTAGTGATGGTGTTGGTGTTGGCTATGGTGTAGGTAATCATGCTGATTATGGTTGTGACCGTGACCGTGACTGTGATCAGGTGACGAATCGTCCTGCAGGTTGTCCCAGCCTGCCCAGTCCCATGCGAGTGCGCCGTGTCCACCGAGCCATTGCTCCGGCGGCAGTCGGACGAGGTCTTGCAGGTGTGTTGGCGGCGGACATGTGAAGAAGGATGCCTCGTAGGGGTTTGATGGCGGTGGAGGCGGCGGCCCGCTGGCATGCTGTTCTTGATGTATTGATGGGGCTGATAATGATGATGACGATGTGGAGGACGAGGATGACGACGACAACGAGCTAATGCTAGTGCTATTGGTGCCAACGCTGTTGTTGTTTCCATAGCAGATCTCACCGCCAGAGCTGTACGAGAGTGCTTCGACGGGATCTTGGTCGTGCATGTGGATGCCTGGGGATTCCTGGATGCTGGTCGGGCTCGGTGCGGCGTATAGAAGACGACCAATGATGCGCGCGGCACGGGCGCAGATGTCGCTGCGCGCCGACATATGCTCAAAGCGTGCGTGGCATTTTTTCAGGGCCATCAGGACAGGTGTCGGGTCGGGGTCGCGCTGATGGTGATGTTGGTGTTCAGAAGAAGAAGAGGAGGAGAGGGGCGATGTCTGCTCTAGCGACAGCAGCACGACCAGTGTCGATGCCGCCAGGACTGCGTGGAACCCGCCGATGCCGTAGAGAAACCAGCGGTACGGACGGAAACTGTCCGTTTCGTACAGATGTGCGTGGTTCGAGAGAATGGCCAGTGCGGATGTTCTGCATACGTGCCGGCTCTGGAGGATTTGCTGGTCGTGGGACACGGTGTGCTGCGAGCTAGACGTAGCAGATGATGACATGGAAGTTAGCGAGGGCCGGTGCAGCAGCAGACGCAGGTGGTTGGTGTAGTTGTTCAGGATGTAGTAGTGAGCTTGGTGGTAGATGGGCAGTTGCTGTTGGAAGGAGGCGGAAGACGGGGAGTCGGTGAATCTTGTTCGGTGATCCTCCTCCTCTCGTGATATACGGTGGTCAAGTGCGACGATGCCGTCCATGTCCTGGCCGTTGTGTGACAGGTGACAAATATCGGCTGCCAGCTCGTACAGTCTGAACTTGTACAGAATATACGACATCTTGGTGGGCGTTGCACGATCGAGAAGCTGACTGTCCAACTGCCAGTCGTGCGTGAGAGAGTCAATCGCTTCGTCGTCGACATCCGCTGGTAGACATACGTTTGCGGTGACCTTGATCGGAGCGATATTGCCCAAGCACGTATTCTGAATGGTATAGAGTAGCATTAGTGCCGCCCAACACCTTCGCCGTTGTTCTCTTTCTAAAAGGGTCAGGTTGAGCTGTGGTGTGTCGACGTGGCAACCGATCGACACGGCGATGTTGAATGTCGTCCCTAAAAGTGCCCAAGCAGGACCATGTGCATGGTTGAGGGCATATATGAGCAACACCAAAGCCTGTACGGTGTGCAAATTATGTTGCCACAGAAACTGATCGGCTGAGAGGCATTTCATTGCTGCCGAGCGATACTTTTCCGCCAGGCTTTTGATGTTTGCTGCCGCACTTAGTTCAAGGCCTAGATCGTTCAGCAACGGATGACCGTCGTCCAAGCCAGTGACGGCGATTGAAAGCACGACGAACAGCAGAGCGAGAAATGAAAGAGATACTTCTCCGGGACGCTGGCGGAACGAAGCGTATTCAGCCTCGAAGGTAGGGTCATGCAGGACATGAAAGAGCTGGCATGAACAGTGTCAGCTCCTTGCGAAAGTGGAAGTGATATACGAAGGAGCAAAGGGCATACCGGAGAGAAGACGTTCATAAAGACGATCTTGAGTTCTTCACATTGACGAACAGGAGGCAGGACTTCCAACAACGATTGTCGAGTACTCTTAGAGTCTGTCGAGAAGGGGAAATTTGACGACAAGGCTGGGCTGGAACCAGACTGGATCATCTCATTGACAGCAGACCCATCGGACAATGTCAGGCCAGGGATATAGCGCTGATAGCCCTCGACATTCGTGACGATCGAGCCATTTGGTTTGGACAGGACTGGGCCAGCTGTACTCGGTAATGTTTGGTGTGCCATAGCAGTATAGTTGGATGTTGGCACAGTGGAGTTCAACACAGGGTCAAAGTGTCGCTCCATCAGTTTGATCTGCTTCTCGAGAAGCAGCTCGACCTTCTTGACCCTTTCTAACACATCTCCTGACCTGACTTGAGCGGCAGCCGGCGCGTTGCCCTGACGCATATACTGGATTTCAAAGGACGGTCAGGACCTTTGGTCATTCCTTCTGACAGATGGCCTTCGGCGAAGTGTCTTGCGTACTCTAGGAATGAACGACGACTTGTACTTACAAAGCATGTGTGACTGAAGCCACGATGAACGCACGTCTCGCATGGTTGCTCGCCGGTGCATTTGATCTTTCTCCTACGGCAGTTTTCACAACTCAATGGCTGCCTTTTGGTGACTTGCGGTGCCATTCTATGCGATGCGGGTCAACTGCTAGTACAAGCCTTGTGGAGGTTGACTCTGCAAAGGGTGAGGCAGTATCAATGAGTCTTAAATCACGGATTCAAAGCCATCAGAGGCGAGGGACGAGGAGTGGCAAGAAGAGCGTAAGACTCGATATGAGAACGGACGTCTGGGGAAGGGGTGGAGAATCAGTATTATTCAATTGACAGAGACTTGACCGGGGGTTAACTCCGGGGTATGGGGGTCCTTTTAGGCTCTGATTTGGTAATAACCCTAGCCCGAAGCCCCCAAATTCGCCGCCCAAGGCACCCAACAGAAGCACAGCCGGGGCCGTGGCCTTTACCCCGCAATGTTTACCGGGAAGATGGAAACTTGGGTTAAAGTCGGCGGCTCCCTGGAGATACCTGGCGCCTATGTGGGTAGCTACAATACATACGGAGTAGTACCATAGCTGGCGCACTTGGGTTTACTGGCTTATGGCGCCTTCATGGGCAGAAACTGTATACCTGATCTCCCAATCTACACCATTTATCCTTCGTAGATTATATCAACCGTCTAAGAACTTGGCCACTGCAGAGACAACGGTCTCAGTGTCTTCAAACAAATGCCAGTGTCCAATATCCTGCAACACAATAACCTCCTCACAAGACGATATCTTGGTCTTCATCTTCCTGCATAGCTCCGGTGGTGAGACCTTGTCCTCTGTTCCAGTCAGGATCAGCGTTCGACATTTCAAGCTAGAAATGTCCAACGTATCTGCGTGTGAGTCGGCGAGAGCTCCACATGCTTTTGCATATCCTTCAGGGTCTTGACTGAGTAGCGACGTCCGTGTGGCCGCCACAGCCAGCGGATTCTTTGTCTTACTGTGATCTGAAACTCCTGCTCCCACGATGGCATCCACGACCCCCAGCATGCCTTTCTCTCGGACCAATGCAGCCCGGGCATATGTTGCTTTGCTTCCTCCTTCGGGAAGTGGTGAAGGTGGAGGACCCATGAGTACCAGCTTTGTCACAAGATCTGGATGATCGAGAGCGAAATGGATTGCCGACAAACAGCCCATCGAATGTGCTACCAGGGTCAAACCAGAGTCCGATCTCAGCCCGCCTTGAGTAGCCAGTTCGTAGGCATCCGAAGCGAAAGACGCAATACTCAATCTGCTGGTTGCAGAAGTCGGTGACAAACCGTGTCCTTCGAGGTCAGCAAGATGAAGCTCAAATTTATCTTGTAGTCTTGCAACCAACGGACTGAAGTAATCGGATGTCGCCCCGAGGCCATGGAAGAAGTAGATCTGAGAGGTAGCATTCTCGGCACCCTTGCGCTGATAGAAGAGATGCTTGCTCCCTACTTTGGTAAGACCTCTGTTTTCCACAGTCCGATTGTTGCTGATAGGCACGGTTGGTGCCACCAAGACTTGCTCAACAGAAGGATACTTGGCTTCCAGAGGTGCGATTCTGTTGGTCAAAGTCCCCAGTCCAGTCACCGAGACTTCAATCACGTCGTTGGGCTGAAGCCATATCTTGGGATCAAACCCAAATCCCACACCTGCAGGAGTGCCTGTCGCTAAGACGTCTCCTGGCTGCAATGTCTGCCCGGCCGAGAGAGTCTTGATAAGGACAGGAATGCTGAAGATCAAATCTGCCGTTGTGGCCTCTTGACGTTTCTCGCCATTTACTGTAGTTGTGACGGTTAGAACCTGTGGTAGGTCCTCCTTTGGTACGGCAATCGGTCCCATGGGACAAAATGTGTCTGGCGATTTTCCCAGATAGAACTGCTTATGGTCTCTCTGGCGCTCTCTTGCAGTAACATCATTGATGATTGTGTAGCCCCAGACATGATCAAGCGCGTTCTCCTCGGTGATTTGATATCCCGCCTTACCGACAATCACCCCGATTTCCCCTTCATAGTCGACCGTGCCAGTGAAATCTTTGTGTGGATAGATGTTGTCGCCGTCGCCAATCAACGAAGTGTATCTTTTAGTGAATATGACGGGATGTGTTGGCATATCAACCTTGTCCGAGCTATCATATCTGTATGAGAAGACGTTAGCAGTAATTTGGCTATGTTGGAATGGACTGGCTCACCCCGAGGCATTGAATTCTTTCGCGTGTGCCTGGCATGGTCAGCAGAGCAACACACATTTCGTAGATACCTGATTTGACCACATACTGCATAATTCTTGCCAACCGCCAGGATGTCTCTTCCATAAATTGGCGGTAATAACTTGACCTCGCTCCTTGCAACAGCTTGGCCGGCTTGAACAATTCCATTTCTTCCAACTTGGATGACCTCGTACAGATTTCTCAGAGGAGTGCCAGAAACATATGAGAGAGGAATGACCTCGTTGGTCTCAAGATCAAGATGTCCTATCCTCGTCTGGCTGCTTTCACCGGGTACATAAGCGACGTAATTTGTCAATGCTTTGTGTCCATTTACGCCGTTGGCTACAGCATTCGACGCCATATTGTGATATATCTCCTTTCTCTGGAACGGTTGTGCTGGTAAGCTGAAAGACTGTCAACAGTAACTTTCTCGGCTTCTGCAAGTGGTTAATATGTCAGAGAACAACGGAGCGAACTGGCTAGGTCATCAGTGGCAGACACTCAAGGTAAAACTAGAAGTATCAGCGATCGTGAAAGAGGGCCCAACACGTTCATGTCGGCATTGTAACCGAGAGTGGGACTTGATTGAAAGGATGGACTGGATACGATCATGCACCAGCCGTGACGATCTGTTGACTCCTCCGCCTTTCGCCGTCCATCTCCGCCCCATAGTCCCCCCTCCCTTTCATCCATCTAACTTCCGCTTTACTCCGTGGCATGCCATTTCCTGCCACCAGAAGACCTACACGTTGGCCACAGACGAGCTTCGCACTCGAAAGCCAGTGGATATTCCATTAGCACCGCCCGTTCCAGGATCAATGAGGCTAAAGGTAATTACCCCGGGTCCCAGTGGTAAACCCCAGAATTCTTGGAGTCGCTTCCGCTCCACAAACAGCACCACAGCCTTGGGTGGCTCGGCATCTATTCAGGATGCTTGTGAGCTACTCACTAGGGGGTCGCGTCTCGCAGGGCTGTGTGATTGCCTGGGCGACCCTCGCTTCATCGGGTCGGTGTACATCGCTCAGACCCGAAATGTGATCCATTGACAAAGTGGACGACTGCCGTCTCAAGAGCAACACGTATTAAAGCCTGTTCCCATATTCTAATCCCCTGAGCCTTGTTTGTTCACATACCCTCTAGGACATTTGGAACAAAGAAGGTTGTCATCATCCAAGATCTTCTCAACCAGGAAAATCGCAAGTTCCCATTCAAGATGTCCAATTCATACGATGCTGTCGACCACCTCGAGAAAGCAACTCAAGAATCAGGTTCACCACCAAATGGTCAGCATCTGGAGAGGTTACACACGAAGGGAGGGCATATCGACGACCGTACACAGCCATCTTTGCCTGTCGTGCATCGATCATTCGCCAATCCTGCTCCGTTAGGTCTACTCTCATTTGCAACAGGTATGAACTGTTCCCGACTGCGTCATTCTGAGAGCGCTTCGTTGATATTGGTAGGAATATTCCTCATCTCCATGTTCGGGGTTCAAGCTCGCGGCATCAATACGCCCAATGTGCTAGTCGGTGTCCTCATGTTCTTTGGAGGCGTCTGCCAATATATATCTGGCATTATGGAGTTCGTCGCAGGTAATACAGTGAGTACTTTCTTTTCAATCCTGTATCTTGTCACTCTCTTCTCATCGCCACGATAGTTCGGAGCGACGGTATTCACATCATACGGAGCTTTCAACCTATCCTACGCCATGATATACATCCCCGGGACAGGCATCATCGCATCCTACACCGATCCGGAGACGGGACTACCCAATGAGCAATTCCCCCAGGCGTTGGCTATGTACATCTGGGCCTGGCTAATCTTGACCGTCATCTTCACAATCGCCGCCATGCGCTCGTCTTGGATCCTATTCCTAGACCTGTTCATCTTGGATATTGACCTTCTGCTTCTCGCGTGCGGAAACATGACTGGCAACACTTCGCTCCTCAGAGCCGGTAACTCATTTGGTTTTGTGGTTGCCTTTCTTTCTTGTAAGTGCCATTTCCCACTAATTTAAGTCTTGAGATGGCTAACCAATGATCCAGACTGGGCTGGTTGCGCGGGTTTGTGGGCTAGTGGTGTCACTCCTATCAACTTACCGACATTTCCCATGTACAAGGAAAAGGAGTGAAAATTAAAATAGCCGACTGGTTGAGAAACTAGACTGTTACGAATTCATGCGTTCTTAAATGCAAAAGGCCAATAGGTGGCAAGGTGGCATTGAACGCGATGAGAAGGGCCATTCAAGAGAAGTCGGATTGACCATATTTTCAGCATAAATCTCCGTAACAAAACAAAAGTCGTGCTTCAATCCACGACAAGCTGTCTCTTTTATTCTTGTGCATAGATCGTGCTTGTGCACGTCTCGTTGCTATCTCGGCCCAGCAGGTTCCACAATTCTACCTTTACAGCATCTCTGAACGTGGACGATGATGATATCGATATCGATTCATCAGCGCCCTCACTCTTCAAGAACTAGGTCTCACAGCACTCTGCAGCTCTGCGGGAATTGAGCTCCAGAAATCGTCGACACCGTGTCGTGGTTGCCAACCTACTTGTCGACTCCGTTCGCCTTTCACTCGAGCACTAATGAAGGTCAGCTAGCTGAGCTGCATGATAATCGCCGGATGGACTCACTTGGACCCCCATATCACTTCCACCATGTACGCATTGAGGAAAGAGATGCCCAAGGCTTGTGAAAATCGCTCTGGATCCATGCTCTTCACTTTGGAGTTGGGCAACAGGCCCTGAGAGACACCAGCTTCTGCTGTGGCCCGAGAGATTTGGCCCCAGGAGACTTCTCCTGCTTCGAGAAAGTAGTAACCTTCTCTGCCAGTCACGAACTCTTTACCAGCTAATATGTGTTCCAAGATAAGAGCATAGAACCGAGCCACGTCCGAAATATGCACGACGCTCCACAACTATCAGTAATGGTCAGTGACACGACCTTGTGCCATATACTTGGGATGTGCACTTACCCCTGAACCATCTCCTATCTGCACGGCAGACTTCTCCGCCAATGCCAATCTGCTGAGTGCTGGCACTTGGATTGATGTTTTGTGGATTGGTCCAGTACCTTCGCCATCTAGATGATTGATCAGTATGGTTGTAGAAGCCGGCCTGGAGACGGATGAAAGCTACTCACATATGAGAGGCGGATTAGTTATGATAGTGTGCACGCCATACTTCTCACCAGTATCTATGACGGCGACATCCACTTCCCTAGTTATCCAAGTGCTTGCGTTATCCTTTTCCCAGGTATAGATGTCATCCGTGTCGGAACGAAGGATGGTACTAGCTGTTCCGCTGAAAGGGTGGTCACCAAAGTTGGAAGTGCCTGATGTCTGTGAAAGGGAATCATGTCAGCATGTGAGAATAAGCATACACATTCCAACAAGGCTCTCTACGTACGTGAATGAAATATGTCTTCCGCCCGGTCTGCTTGCTTCGCGTCCCGAGTCCTTCTATGAGCGCTTCGCTGGCGGGCCTGTGCATCGTATTGGCAGCATTGATCACGACTAAGAGCGGTCAGCATGATTTCTGGTCAAATTCCCTCAAGCATATGATGAATATACCATCGTAGTCAGATGCTGCCCGTTTGAGCCATTCCGTGTCATCAAGACCGCTGAATTTGATGGCTTTGATACTCGCACTGGTTGGAAGGTTGTTAATGGCTTCAATGTGATTGTCCGATCGCACAAGTGCTGAAATTTCAAGCTTGTGATCAAACGTAAGAAGCTCGGTCAGAATACTCCCACCACTGTCTCGTATGTCAGCCTCGCCCATCTTGCCGGCACATTGGGTATGGCTCACATGTAGCCGGATGCACCAGTCAGGAGAACCTTAAGCTGAGGCATCCTTTGTAAGTCGGCAATGCCAGTTGATCTTTTCGCCTATGTATTCGTAGATGCAATGCTGAGAATGGGTTTTGCTTGCGAGTAGCCCCTGTCTCGAGGTTTTGTATACATCTCATGTTCTGCAACTCCGCTTGGTTTCTACTGCGAGATTAATCATGATTATGGTTGCTTAGCAGTGCCAGAGAGGGTCTATATTCGAACCATGTGTGTCTCCCCACCCTTTCGAGGTCGTTGGTGTGTGCATAACTGTACATGGCCGTGATTGTAACCTTGAAAACAGCCTCATTGATAACATGGGCACACGGACGTATGGACGTAGGGACGGCATAAAAACACTGTTTCACAACTTGAGCATAAAATTAATAAGCGAGTAGAAAAGGTTCGTATGCTCGTGCCTCGCATGTAAACGGCGTATTTTGTGATATTTGTGATTAATGATCTTCTTGTCGCGACACATCGCGGAAAATTCCCCTCCTGTAATATAGTCGCAGCCCTGCTATGAGAATCTGTAGTAAGCACGACAATACTCGATTCAGGTGTGGCATTTTGCAAGACAAGCAGTGTGCGTAATTGTTGATTTCATTCATGATAAAGTACTGCACGACTTTCAGGTCGTGGTGAAGTTAAATACAAATAGAATGTTGTCAAGGTTAATGCATCAGGAAAATTCAAGGCTACACTTGAGCTGACGTGAATCACACCGTCGCAGAAATTCATATTCTCTTCCTTTGACCATGTATCCGAACGACCACAAAGAGCTTTTCCGCCGCAATGCGTAAACGACCAGCCGACGAATGTCAGGAATCATTGCTAACAATAGCCCCAGCGAATACGCGAGCAGCCATGTACCCATAAGTCCTTTCACCCCGGAGCAAGTTGCTGCGCCTAAGATGATAGTGTGTATGATGATGCGCAAATCTTTTCGATATGGGTGCAATTCGACTAATACTGGCTTGAAAGTATCGTGCATTGATCATCGAGTGGTTCCAGAACACTTCCTCAACCTGAAAAGTAACGGTACGTGCATGGATCATGGATTAATCACGGTCCCCAGCGTTGAAAAGCTCAAGTCACTGACGCTGGCACAGAAGTCATTGTCATTCGGAATGCAGGCGGACGTGCTCAACATGCAGTGCACGAAATTGCATGCTTGGAGCTGTTGACTACAATTCGCGAAGTATTGGTCATACACCACACCAACTGCGGCTTGACGCTGGTGACGGATGAAAAAATCCGCGAAGGATTTGCGAGGTTGAGTGGTCAAGCAGTGAGTGACTTCGAGCATGTCAATCTAGGTTGCTTCACAGAGTACGTCTTTCGTCCATGGTGGTCATGGAATGCTTGGCTGCTTGGCTCATCTGCCCCGAGGAAAGTTGACTGACTAGTGGCAGGGCTCAATTGGAAGACTCTGTCAAGGAGGACGTTGCATGGCTCCGATCCCACCCCCTTATGAAGAAGGTGGACTCAGTTGTAGGGGCTGTGTATGACTTGGAAAGCGGCAAGCTCAAGGAGATCGAGGTGTAGGAAGACGTGCAATTCTGAGCTGTCCATGGCCAAGCTCGCAGTGTTTTGAGGAGCATAGAGTGTGCTGATCAGAGAATGGGTATACGCATCCGATATCAGCAGTAATGCTGTATCGTCGATGAATCAAAACCCTTGGTTGCTCTCGTGAACTCGATTGTAGCAGTAGACTCCGGATCTCGAGGGGTACCGCTGATGTTAATTGCGCTGAATGTTGCACCCCACGAGACCCGCGTGGAAGACAGAAATGCTGCGATTGAGGATGCGGATCATGTAATCTTGGTCCCTAAAACTCTCCATGAAGATTGGATCCGATTGTCTTGTCTCTTGCGATGCTTTCCGAGGACCAATAGCCCAAGGTGGATTGATTATGACAACAAGTTTGAACAAGTGGCCCATTCGTTTGGGTATCTCCGCTCATCACCGCGCATCACCGCTTTTCCGCGTTCGACGTCTGCGAGCAAGAGCATTACGAAGCCCGCATACTCCAATTAGCGTCAAGCGTCCCAGCCATAACCAAATCCGTGACTTTCCCAAGATCTTCGCAACGAACACCCTCCGTGCCAAAAGCATGGCAGAGACGCGGGGAAGGTTTGCGGGGTGCATCGAACCCATGCAGTAAGACCAAGAGATTTGTTGCGTTGCGGGCACGGCAATGAAACCCCAACAACTACCTAGGCTTCAGGTTCGAAGGCAGCTTCATGCCGTCTTGGAAGGTCGGCATACATGAATCTGGAGGCCTTCGAGAGTGAGGATTGCTTCGCAAATTATGCTATAAGTGCATGAATGGTCGTGGCCATGCTTCACGACTAACCCACCAGAGAGGTTTACTTTTCTGATTGTAAAAAGATCTCCGATTCACCCCTTTTTTCACTTCTCCAAATCACAAGTATGTCGCCAGGCAGACTCGCCGAGTCCGAGGTGTCGTGGACCTCGCCAGCATATCAGATTGAGCCATATGATGGGCCGCCTCGCAATATTGCGTTCATAGACCAAGTCAATTTTGATGCTAGCCTTCAGCCAAAGAATCATGAGATCCTGGGAACTCACCCCGAATCGAAGATTCTCTTCCTTGACGTAAACATCTTGGAAGCAACCGGGAAGCCACCCTATAAGGGTGATGTCTATATCGAAGGTGAGATGAACCATTCATTTGTTGGACTGATTTACTGAAAGGTTGAAGGTGAACGGATAAAGTTGGTAGGGGAAGTCCCAGACAAAGAAGAGCTCCGACAGAACCCCAAAGTGAGAGTCTTTGATGGTCATGGACGAACACTCATGCCCGGGTTGGGGGATGCCCACACACACTTTACCTGGAATGGGGGTGATCTTGACCGCTTAGGCGAACTCGAAGTTGAAGAACATGTTCTTCTGACGGCACGGAGTGCCAAGTGCTATATTGATTCTGGATACACCATGTATGTTGCTCACAGCCATATTCCATGGACAACTTACTCACGGCTATGTCACAGGTGCTTCGGTGCTGCCTCGGCAAAGGACAGGTTGGACGTCGTCATTCGGAATGCGATCAATGCTGGTGACATTCCTGGTCCACGCTATCTTGCCAATGGAAAGGAAATGGCTCGTCGTGATGGCGAACTCGTAGCCGGCATCACTGCCTTTGCCGATGGACCCGAGGAAATGCGGTCTGTGATACAACACCACATCAAGCTTGGGGTTGATAACATCAAGTTGTCCATGTCAGGTGAAGAGGTAATAGTACCGCTTGTATTTGTGGACGTCACTGACATCAACCAAAAGATCACGGAGGTCAGATCAGCTCAAGATTGCTATTTTACTGATGAAGAGACCGCAGCATGCGTTGATGAAGCACATAAGGCTGGAGTCCGGCTTTGCTCGCATGCAAGGGCGACCGAGTCTGTGAAAATGTGTGTCAAGGTAAGTAATTTCTGCTTGCTACACGTGCAGAAGTCGAGGTTCACTGAAGCTGACTGTGAGGTCGTGGCCATTAGCATGGTGTAGATGTCATCTATCATGGTTCATACATAGACGAGGAGGGTATGGACATGTTGGAAGAGGCCAAGTCCAAGCATATTGTAGCTCCTGGAATCAATTGGCTTATCGCTACCCTGGAAGATGCTGCTGCCTTCGGTTATACTCATGAGAAAGCAGAGCAAGTAGGTTATCGAAAGGAACTTGAGACTGCCATCAGAGGTCTTAGAGAAATGCATCGCAGGGGCATTGTCGTGCTACCTGGAGGGTAAGTCCTTGATCCCACCCTTTATCCTGAGTCTGCAACTTACCTCTATATCTGCTGCAGTGATTACGGCTTTGCATGGACCCCTCACGGAACCTATGCACGCGATCTTGTGCATTTTGAAAAACTTTTAGGTTTCACTGCCCACGAAGCCATCATTGCATGCACATATGGTGTGGCCAAGCTTTTCATGCGCTCGCATGAAATGGGCCAACTGAAACCTGGCAATTATGCGGACTGCATCCTCGTAGATGGAAACCCACTCGAGGATCTGAAGGTCCTTCAAGACCATGATAGGTTGAATGTCATCATGATCAATGGTCGGGTACATAAAGCCGGACAGAAAGAGTATGTGGCGCCTCCAGTGGCAGGCCAGGATGGGAACAAACATGTGATTGTGCCAGATTTCCCACAAGTAAAAAACACAATGCAGAAGGCGTACTGAAGTCGTCTAGACTCACGGAGTAGCCTCGTTCCATAGCTGGAGGAAAAGTCATAATGCATAGGACAAAACATGCCTCACAATTTCTGCTGTAATTTTAGCGAGGAAGAGCTTTCGCTCTTACTTAGGTCGTTCATAGGTAGCTAGCCTGATACTCCTTACGAAGATCTGTTGCTGCTGCGACGATCGTGCTGGAAAGGCGGATAAGGGAAACTTGTGCGTAGTGTTCAGCTGTTATATCATACGAATGCTGTTGTAGCGAGCACATCGACGGTGTGAGTTAAATGGAGAGCGAGGATCCAAGGTACCTAAGGTAGTTGAAGAGATGTGGTTTAGGTTGAGCCGTGTTGTGGTAAAAGCAGCAAGGACAAACAGTACAAATGTCACGTGAGGTCCCTGTGGGCAAAACCAAAATTCTTGCCAAGATTTCACAAAAATTGTCCCGCGCCAACATATCGGCGACTTGAAAGCGGTGCACGACGAGGATTCCGCCTTCAAAGACAACTCGCTTGACTGCGAACAGGATATCCCGATAACATCCAATACCATTTACAATCATGCCTGGTATCAGTCTCGCCGATACCATCAGCCAACTGAGCGTTGACGATGAATGGGGCCCAGAGACGTCAACTGCCACCACCCTCGATGGCGTGCCTTACGCCCATATTCAAAAAGTGATAAATTAGGCCGCATGGCCGACTGGACACAAGAAGGCAAGGAAGGTCGCGATAGGGGAGGTCGACAGTATGGCAGGAATTTCAGAGGCACGTTTCACCGATCCATATGTACTTTCGCAGTCTTGAGCATGACTAACCTTATGTTGCAGATCAACAAATTTACGGTGCTGGCACATCCTCCCTCTTCGCTGTACAAGGTCAAGAGGACGAATCTTCTTTCTCAGTCGTCGACAATACCCGTGCAACCACCAAGACCAGAGGATTTGGCCGGGCGGAGTAACAGTGTTCCGTGGACGTGGCCAGCGTGGTGCCGTTCAGCGAGGAGGCAGAGCTGGATTCCAAAGAGCTGGGCAAGGACGGCCAGGAACTCAACAACAAGGTCAATTCTACGACAATAGAGGAGGTAGAGGCGGTCGAGGCCGTCGGTTCGGATGGAGAGATTATGATAAGCCACAACGGAACCGCGAACCATCTGTCAATATTCGACCTGAATGGCTGATGAAGGAAGAAATCGACTTCAACCGCTTGACGAAACTCAACCTCGAGACGTCTGCTGGAGAAGATGTCGACAGCTATGGTTTCCTCTACTACTACGACCGATCATATGACAAGGCACCTGTTAAGAATACCGAACGAAAACTGCTTTCCCTTGATCGTGCAGCCTACAACGTCACCACATCCGCCGATCCTGTCATTCAAGAACTGGCCGAGAAGGACGAGGCCACCATTTTCGCCACCTCAGATATTCTCTCTATGCTCATGTGCGCGACACGATCAGTATACAGCTGGGACATTGTGATCCTCAAACACGGTGACAAAATCTTCCTCGATAAGCGACCTGACAGCAGCATCGACCTGGTGACGGTCAATGAAAACGCAGCGGATGCTCCACTCGAAGCCGATTCAAGCACAACTCCCTCTCAGCAACAAACAGGTGTCAAGGCTGATAGTATCAACACGCCCTCAAACCTTGCCAATGAAGCCACCATGATCAACCACAATTTCGCCCTGCAAACCGTCTTGGAAAACTCGTCCAAGGTCGAATTCCCCAACCCCAACCCCTTTTACAGCGCATCCGAAGAGACGGACCCCTTGGCCTCGAAAGCCTACAAATACCGCCGCTTCGACCTGTCACTCGAGAAGGACGACAACCCACTCCACCTGATCGTCCGAACCGAACTCGATGCCGCCGTCAAGAACAACATCTCAGGCGAAGACCAATTCTTAGTGATCAAGGCGCTCAACGAATTCGACCACAAAGCGCAAGGCTCCGGCGGCGCACTCGACTGGCGCACAAAACTAGTGTCGCAACGAGGTGCCGTAGTCGCGACCGAAATGAAGAACAACTCATGCAAGCTGGCGCGCTGGACGACGCAAGCCATCCTCGCCAAAGCCGACCAGATGAAGCTGGGCTTCGTGTCGCGCGCCAACCCCAAGAGCGCCGCTAACCACGTGATCCTGGGCGTTGTCGGCTACAAGCCTAGAGAGTTTGCCAGCCAGATGAACTTGGGATTCAGCAACGGATGGGGTATCGTGCGCACGATCGTCGATCTGGTCAAAGGCATGAGCGACGGCGAGGAAGGGGACAAGAAATATGTCTTGGTCAAGGACCCTAACAAGCCCGTCATCAGGTTGTACGAGGTACCCCTGAACACGTTTGAGGACGATGATGAGATCATGACTGGGGCATTGGGCGGAGGTGCGGGAGAGGATGGTGATGACGAGTAGCGTCACATTAGACCGGGCGTGGTGTGAAAATTCTGCTGCAGGTTATTCCTGCATTTGGTAAAGAATGCGACGTTTATCACGAGTTTCATCATCTTCAAAGTTCATGTTGACACAGCCGTATCACACACGGCGGCGGTTTCATGTTTCTACAACAAGTCGACATCGTCGAGCGTGAAATTAAAATAGGATCGTGGATGAAAATGAGAATCAGATTGGTGCCGCCACCATGGGCATAAATTCATAAAGCTAAATACATATATGTCTGCGGGAAACAAACTCCAGTGCTATGTACCGTGTAACCCGAGCAATGCAAGTCTAAGTAACGTAACTCGTGAATAGTATGTTCCTACATATCCTGGGTGGGCCGGAGTAATCTATCGCACTCTTCCCATGGATTTTCCGATTTCACTCTCCCAGTTGGCAGCCCTCTCGAAGCCGTTGCTGGCGGTTTGGAAGTCCACCATGGCCTGATAGACGGCCTCTTTGCTGGTAGTGACGAACGGGCCGTACTGGACGATGTTCTGGTCGAGTGGCTGGCCGGCGATCAGGATGAATCTCGCAGCGTCACTCGCACCTTCCTCGACTGAGGCCGTGATGAAGTCGCCTTCTTGGTTGAAGACGACATTGTGGTATGGCGTCACGGTCTGTGATTCGCTCTTGGTGCCGTCGGCGAAGGTCGTCGCTCCCTCGAGGGTGTATGCGAACGCGTTCCAGCCTTTGGGCAATTCCTGCTTGAGCGAGCCGCCTGGTTGGATGGTCACGTCGAGGAGCCAGACGGGCGTGTAAGCGAGGTCTTTGAGTGATTCGACGCCGAGTGAGTTTCCTGAGATGACTTTGACGACGACCTTGCCATCGTCGGTCTTGGCGATGGGGATTTCAGCCGCCGACAGATCGCGGTATCTTGGCTCACACGACTTGAGATTCTCGGGTAGATCAACCCACAGTTGCATGCCGACGTTGATGTCCTCGTTCTGGGCTGGCATTTCGGCGTGCATGATACCGCGGCCAGCAGTCATGAATTGCAGATCACCGGGCCCGATGGTGCCCTTATTTCCCGCAAAGTCTTCATGGTCGATTCCACCTTTGAGCAGGTACGTGATGGTTTCCTGCCCTCGGTGTGGGTGGTCGGGAAATCCGGCTCCAGGAGGAACACGGAAGTGATCGAGCATGAGAAATGGTGTTAGATGGCGGAGTCTTGGGGTGCCGACGCTACGTCGGACGACAGCGCCAGCGCCCTCGGATTGCTCACGAGCGAGGAATGAGAAATTGATGGATCTTGGAGTGGTCATGTTTGATGGAGAGGTGGAGAAGTGGTGAAGATGTGGTTGGGTGGGAGTGTACGTTCGCTTGTTTAGGATGTTCTGTAAGATTGGTTTGGCTTGTTGAAGTATGGTCTTCTTCGAAGCCAGGATGGAGAATGTGCTTGATGTTGTGTCGCTGTCGCTGGTATAGTATGCCAGAAGGATAGCTGTGATGATGCAAATGAAAATGGAGATTGGAGTCTTCATCCGCGACAAAAGATTGAAGTTATAGATGGTGTTATTGTGGTGGTCGAAGAGACTAGAAGATCCCTGTCGTTCTATCGAAAGCGAAAGCGAATGGATTGTAACAGATGTGTAAGGACGATCAATCAGGCTTTATAACTGAAAGTCAATTCGGCAAATCCAGATACAAAGCAACTTCAATCGCTGAATAAATTGACGGAAATCCCCCGCTGAAGCCAATGACGTACGTCAGTCGTGGTCGGTCTCGGCCTCAGGGGGCACCGCAAAGCCGTCATTGGTTGAAGGAAATTCTTGTCGATTTCCAAAGATTTGGTAAGAATCCGTCAGCAGGAATTTCACCTGTCACGTGACTGGCGCGATCGGACTCTGTCACGTGGCCAAATCTTACGTCCGGCCATGATTTGTTACAGCGGTTTTCAGAGAATTTGATGATACTAGGCCACGATGCCATGGTGTATTCTCAGAGCGACAGCGACAGGCGGATATGACCGACCAGACTGAGGATACCGAGAAGGAAGACAATGTCCCAGTGCTGACCAACACCAAACCAATACCAGCGATAATGGGGTATCTTCAGCCAGTCACCAGCTTTCAATAATCTCATTCGGCCACTCAAATGGACCGTTGAAAATCGAAGACAATCCAGGTGCTGAGGTCCTGATATTCTCTGTGCGCAATGTCACCAACCCGCCTGCCAAGCTACGCAGGACACACACTGGCTTGTCGGCACGCCTTCGTAAGGAAGTCATGGCGGATAGAGATGCCGCAGCAAGGTTGGACGAGATATACAACGGCGTCCAGGAGAGGATCGCCGAGCTGCTCGGACCTGGTCAAGATAAAAAGGACGAGAGCAATTTGCACCTCATCGTGGGCATCATGTGCGAGGAAGGAAAGCACCGCAGTGTGACGTTCGCGGTGGAATTGAGCCACAAGCTTACCGGTTTGAAGGACTGGGAGGTCAGAGTGTGTCATCGTGATCTTGGTGGCCTCGAAAGCACGACAGTTCCTGTGGCCGGTGAAGATGGAGCATCCCGGCCCACAGCAACAGGAGCACCGCGTACATCAGCAAGAAGGAAAAGGGAGCGTGCTCAGGGCAGGAAGAAAGGTAGGTCCGAGGCTGGCAAGTTTGTAGGACAGGGACCAAATAATCAAGACAGCGATTGAAGCAGGGACGCTACCTGTAGAGAAAATATTGATATTGATATGGCAGAATACCACTTTAAGAACCCACCTCATTCACACATGGGTTGAGGCATGTCACGTGTGAGGGCTGTCCTTATCTACGATGCCTGGACTACGGAGTATTTATGTACTTGTACAATAGATACTAACCACAATAAGTAGGATATCCTCCGTCTCCAGGTACTTCTCGGATAAACCTAAGATATTTAGATATCCACGACAGCATCAATCAATGAGACGGGAACTTAATGAACTATAAACCCCAGAATCGATAGCCGATGCCACTATCCGATGGGTCCAGACTGCAGGGGGAAATGTTTAGCTCAAAGGTACCGAGGGGCCACCCCGCAATACCCAATGACTTGAATGCCGAAGACAACTCCCATGAACTTATACTTTGAGATCTTGGGACCGAGAGATCTCCACAACCATGACTACAAAGGTATGCATGGCGCCCAGCATCATTTCGTGATCATTAGGAAGCGGCACAAAAGGGTCATACTGACCATTGAAATCATCAAGTTTATATGAACCCTCGATCCTGAAACAAGTCCTCTAGCAAGAGCCCTGGTCTTCAAGATGGTTTTCTATCAACCAGGCAAGACAGAGCACAATCTCCCGCGAGATCCTTTCAAGGTATGATCCTCCCAAGGCAAACGGCAGCAGACGAGACCAGAGATGTTATCAAGAGATTCCCCCTTTCCACCAACTGCCTCCTCCTCCTCTTTCCCATCCTCTTCTGCCAGACCCTACAAAAACATCCAGGATGCTCAGAACGCCCAGACATAAAGAACTAACTCTCAGTCAGGCGTGTGTCGTCCCACGACCCATCGGCTGGATCAGCACAGTTGCGCCTCCGTCGAGCGGTGTGAACAACAATGGCACAGAGACACAGACACAGACACCAGCAACGTCGTCGCACAATCTGGCGCCTTATTCGCAATTCAACAACCTGACATTCGACCCGCCGTATGTCATGTTCAGCGCCAACCAGACGGGCTTCGGCGAACGCAAGGACACGACGCGCAACGCCGAAGCCACGGGCGTCTTCTGCTGGCAGCTCGCCACCTGGGATCTCCGTGAGGCTGTCAACAAATCTGCCGAGGCCGTGCCTTATGGTGTCGATGAGTTTGAGCGCGCCGGCCTCGAGAAGACTTGGTCCGAGGTCTTGAAGGTCCCCGTTCCCATGGTCAAGCAGAGCCCCGTTCGCTTCGAATGTGAATACTACACCACTCTGAGGTTACCAGGCAATCCTCCCATGGGCACCGTTGATGTCGTTATTGGAAAAGTCGTGGGCATCCATATTAGTGACAATGTTCTCACTGATGGCAAGATCGACATCTCCAAAACTCAACCTATTGCGAGATGTGGTTATTACGAGTATGTAGTTGCTCGTGAGACTTTTGAGATGGTCATTCCAGGAGATCCAGCCACACTTCTCGGCTTAGAAGGCAGTGTCAAGAAGCACAAAGAACATCGTGAGGCAGCCGAAAGGATGGGTGTTTCTCCCGAAGGTCCACCCTAATGGCATACACTACCTACTTGCTTATTGCATCGTTGGTTTCTGCTCTCTAGTTATACAACTTGAAGCCTCATTGTGCCTGATTCCCCACCAATCAACTCCTTAGTTTTTCATCATGGTGGTAGCCAGTCTCCTTACTTATGCCAGTGTAAAATATGCATCCAATCCTTAACTCTTATGTCACCACTGGCACAATTTCGTAATTCTGCAAAACCCTTAGACAATGCCTTTGCAAAAATTCTCGTCCTCGTCCATTCCATCCGAAGTAGAGGTGACTGAGGTTATCGAACTATGTCCTGACCTCATTGACCATGTACCAGTATCGGGTCCAGTTCCCTGGGAGTTTTGACTTTGTAGTGTCTGTCGGCGTTGACGTGGGTATCACTTTCTTCACCGCGATACCCTGCTATATGTTCCTCTACTTCACGTTCACCTGCAAGAGCACAACTGACTTCGCTTGCTTCGGGAAGTGGACATCCCCGCACATCATTTGCTGCAACTGCTGCGCTGTGTGATCTGCTAATCTTAGGCCACGTGATATCGTCGGGCTGTGCTCCTTGTATGGTTTCGAGATCCTTGTTTAACCCCAACTCCTTACCATGGACACCTGGTTGAATCATGGTACCGTCGTCCGAGTGATTGGTGACAAAGGTGTCGCTTGTGCCCTCTTGCAGGTGAATCTGGACGCCTTTGCGGTAGACGTTGGAAACTGTGCTGACGCTCTGCCCTCTCATGGGTTGAATTTGTAGCACGGACTGGGAGGAATTCAAGAATTGGGGTGCTATAAATTCCGGCCTCACCTCCAAGTCTTTGACCGTGTCAATAATATCATCAATTTCGAATGGAGCAAGTCCTTGGGTGTCATGAGCTGGCATCGTAGTCTGCGGTAGCTGGTACTTTTGCCAGAATTTGTAGAACCCACCTTTTGATGAGAGCAGGCTGCGAAGCTGATCTAGACCCGCATCGCTAGCAGCAATTATAGCGTACGGAAATTTTGGTTCCTCAAACGGAGACCAACCTTCTTGATCCGAGTATCTATATTGGGAAGCCTTGACCTGTCGACTCACAGATATGGGCAGTGCGATACCTGCAGGAGACGGCGTCTCGGTACATCGGGACTCGGTAAACGATGCTCTTGTTGTGCCCAGCGTCTTGATGGTCAAAGGAGTGGAAGACATTGCCGCAGCTTCGCTGGAGAAATCAATCTGAATTCAATATTAGAGGCGTCGTTGAGTGTCAAATCGATCTCTCACCTGTTCTGCTATATCTCTCGCTTGTCTTGTAGAGGGAAGACTCGTCACAGATTCGGACTCAAGAGCCTCATCTGTGTGAATGACTCGTCGATGACGAGAGACTGTTGGCTCAAAAAAGTCATAATTCTCCTCAGCGATATCACAGGAAGTGAACGTCACGGGCTTCTCACTTCGCAAGGCCAAGTCCGCTGTCCAAAAGCCGACTGGTGCCTCACTGCCAGTGGAAAATGACTCCTATGGCCTGTCAGTACAAAGTACAGGATCTGAAATTCACATACCATCGGCAGCATCGATCTTGGAGTCTCGGTACCCACTTTTGCAGAGCACCTTCTGTCAGAATTTGCTTCTTCGCGTATAGGATCATCTAGCGCCAAATTACGCAAGCCTTCCGTTATATCTGGCAACGGGGATATGGAGGCATCGCAGCAAATATTGCTGTTTCCGTCCGAAATTGGCGCTTCAACATCAATGGCATACTGATAATTGCTTGGAGATGACTTCTGCGAACGACTGCCTTTGAATCTCTGACGGATGTCCTCATGTGTAGGAGTTCTATGCCATTTCCCAATAACAAGCATATTCTCTGAGGTCGGCATTACTTGAGGCAGATTTGTTTCATTGTTCTGGAGATTCCATGCAGAGCCATACGAAGTTGTGTCGGCATTGAGGCTTATATTGTCATCAGGGTGGCGTTCACTGAAGTTGCTTTTGTCAAGGAGGCATTCCTTCTCGCTTGAACTACCCAAATTCCGGCCAGTGATATGGTTCGAAATTTCCTTGGCTTGTGGAGGCGTTGTGCTTATTGGCTTAGACTCAAATAACGTGTTTCCTTCACTAGGATTGAATCTTGCGCTCGGAGACGATTCGTGGCTGAGAGAATATTGAAATGCGTTCTTTGTCAAGGTCTTTGCAATCTGTGAAGAATCTGTCTGCAGGTCTTGAACTCTCTCGTCATTTGAGATGAAAGTATTGTCCACCATAACGTCTGTGGCTGTTACCGAAACTGAAGGTTTGTTGTAGAATTGATCTTCGTATTCTGCCAGTAATGTCTGGTTTGTCTCCAATGCGGGCTCATCGATCAAGGTTGCAAAAGGATCCTCCATTGGAAGATTTGTGCCCGGTAAAGGAGTTGGGAGGTCTTTCTGGATACGAGCGGTGGCATCGCACTTAGCTAGGTCAAGGACTGGAATTGCTGATTGTGCTTCTGTGAGTGCTCTGCGGAAGTCCACGGAAGAGTGAAGCACTTGCAGCTGAGGCGGCCTGGCCGTTGGCACCGGATCAATTGACGATTTACCGAAGCACTGCAAGAGCGGAGTCGTCGCAAGCTGTATAGGTGGTAAAGACGGGAAAGCCTTCGGGATGTTTATTGGAGACGACTTTTGGGACTCATTGATGATCGAGGTGCATGGTTCAAATCTTACCGACTTTTTGGGGCTAATTTTCCTCACATCGGTGAAGCCTCCTGGAGATGGTGTTTTGATAGCCGCGGGTCCAGAAAAAGGTTCGATCGTGCCGCCTGCTGTACCAGCTTTGTGATCTCGGTAGAACAAGGCGGCCGGTGCCCTGATAGCATCGGCCAGTGTCTCGAGGAAAGTCTTGGAGGGTGTACCGCCGTGAAGAGAAGTATCAGAACGTGAACGAGTGAGACTGAGGCGGTGCAACCTCTCACGCCTTGATGGTGCAGTACCCCTCCATTTGCGTGGATGGGGGCTTGGACTGCGTCTCAAACGAGTTGATGCCTCCTCGAAAGGAGACAAACCGTTTCTCTGGGGATCATATCCTGGACTGCATGTGTCGTAGTGAGGATAGAGATCTTGTTCGAGAGGGTCTGGAGCTGAGACGGTGGGCGAAGCACTACGACACGAGTTAATTGGGTGCTTTGCTTCGAAACATGAATGCAAACCTGGAGGTTGTTCCTCTCTTTTGCGCGTCTTTCAAAGACGCAAAGCTCTTGGGGCGAATGAGGGTTGGGGTTGGGGTTGTATTCGACCTTGTTCTTGCTGTTGGAGAGGTGGGCTTCTCTTTGTCCCCGACATTGGCCAGATCTCCAGCGGTCTTGCGTCTCAGACTTGGAAAGGGCATCTTGGATGTGATATGGTGTCATGTAATGCTTTTAAGGATGGCAAAAGAGAAGCAATTGATACACAAAACTTGACGTCCACCCAGGGACTTCAATAGTATCCACCAGCGATCGAAACGAAGCAAGGTCGTGTGATAAGAGGACAAACGCACGACGGTAGAATGAAATGATGAATGGATGCTGTACCTCGACAAAAGGAAAAAGAAAGATCGGCTTCAACATCGACGCTCCTGCATCAAAGTTGTATGGTAAAGATCTCACCTTGACAAGGGCAAGTGCTGTTGCGGATAGAGGCAGCCACCACCAGACTGTCATTCAACAAATCCATGGGTAGAGAGTAGTACAGGAGTTTGTGCTCCAGTTTCAGTGTTCCATGATATTACAATTCGGTGGTTTGATTGAAAGATGCTACTATCATGAAAAGATCAGACAGGAATCAAGCAAACCCGTGAAGTGCGACAATCACGACAATATGCACGAATATGCCACTTCCCGCCAATTTCAACGGGAAGTTCCTCTGCAAAGTGGTGATAATACTCCGCCGGATTAAACCTGCTGTACGGTGAATCTTTATCCTTATAGTGCATCGATCACAGACGTCAAGTTTGGTCAAGCATTGTCAAGGCACACAAGCACATCTACCATATAATCTAATGGATGGTACCGTGTCGTGGAACCATTCAAGCAACTACAGGTGAGTATTACGATGTGCTCGAGGCCAAAGCCACGAATGGTTTTCGGGAACAGATGGAGGATAAACTTCGTCTCTTTACATCGTTGATTTCTTCTTACTCGTAAGTTCTGATTCGCCTTCCCTCGGTTCAGCTATGCCACTGGTTACGATCCATTTTGCTCGAAGCTTGCGGTGCTCGAGTACGAAACGAGGAAAGATCTTCAACCATCGTACATTCCAGTACTCAAAACCTCCTCTTGTCCGCTATGAGGTTGTCGGGGTAAAGAGCCTTCAAAAGAGATGCATCCCCAGGGAGGTCCGCAGAGGCAATCCCTCTCCTTTCACTGTATCTCATCCTAGCTCTCATACGAAACTACGCAGGGACATATTAAAACTAGAACAATGCGTTTGTCACGTATTGCACAGATTATTTCTGCCACTGCTGTATCATTCCCCAGGACTATCACCGCAATCTTGACGGACTGGGAGCAGATTCATCAGACATTACACCTCTATCCTCTCATCGTCGACCGTCATCGCTTCGATCTGCTACCACAGCTGTTCACAGAAGATGCCTCGACAAACTACACTGGTTTCCAGCCCGACGCTGTCGGCCTTGACAATATACGGATCGGTCTGGAGGCAGCTGTCAGCACCATTACAAGCCAGCATCTTCTTGGGACCACGTTGATAGACATTGCCGAGGACCGAAAAACCGCCAATTCAACAGTCTATGTACTCGGTACATTGTTTGCGTTTCCTCAAGAGACCCCAGGCCAGGTTGTTTATGTGCATGGATATTACGCCGACCATCTCGTCAAGACAGACGAGGGCTGGCGGATCAACGAGAGAGTCTTCAGCTTGCAGCCTCCAGGTTTGGCAGGCAATCTTACTCTTCTTGGACGCTAGCATTGGGGAAAAGGGACATTGCATGATGCCCGGAGTGTGTTGCAAATCTGGAACTCGCTGCGGGGAAAAATTGTAGCTCAAGCTATCAAATTGGTAGTCTTCATAACTTTGCCCTGGTAGTTTCATAATCAATAGCCAGACAATACCTGCTGTCTTCATGCATGGCCCAGTAACCATCCCAGATCTTCCTTGTAACCGGCCCAATCCTCCCTCCATTGACAGGTTTCCCATCCAGCACCGTGATGGGCATGATACCACCAGCGGTCGTGCACATGAAGATCTCGTCACTTTGATATGCCAATTCTACCGGCACAACCTCCAAACGGACCTCGATACCATTAGCCCGTGCGACGTCAAAGACACTCTGCCTCGTGACGCCCTCGAGCACCCCACGGTCGGGCGTGTACAACACGCCGTCTTTGACCAGTACAATATTGAACCCGGAGCCCTCTGTGAGATTGGCATCCCCGTCCGTGAGAAACGGGTAGGTGGCGCCACGATCTCTGGCCTCGAACATACCACGAACCATATCTCCCCACTGCAAGTTCTTGACCGTGGGATCGATAGACCCCGGCGGGACACGGCGCACCGACCTCGCAACCACTGCACTGCCGCCGACCAGCTGCGTCTGTGGATCCATGACCCACACATAAGGCTGGATGAACATGTACAGGTTGTTGACTAGGTTCTCGGGTCTGTCTTCGCGCACGCTCCTCAGGCCTCGTGTCACGATCAACATGACGTATCCGTCGCGGATTTCGCTTTTGACTGCCATCTCAACCAACAGCCGCTTGATCGAGTCCTTGGGCAAGGGAAGTTTGAGGCGTAGTTTTACACAGCTAGCATTGATCCGTGCGAGATGGTCGTCGAGCCGGAAGAAACGTCCGTTCCAGATCGAGGGTACGTCGTATGTTAGGTCGCTGCGTAAGAAACCCTGGTCCATCATCGGGATTCTTGCTTGCGACAGAGGTACAACCTCTCCTTGCACCCATGCAATTCCTTTCGCAAAAGGATTCTGGGCTTTTTCATGTGCGGATTTGCGTTTGCTGTACTCCAGAAATACCCTCTCCATCGACGCCATGATTATCGTGAACGAATATGTGTGGAATGAGAAGCACGTCAATGATTGGGGACTGTTGAAGAATCATTAAAGGCCTAGTTGGTGCGCGGCGGATATCTCCACGTTGGGAAACCTGCTTGGGAGGTCACAGTAATCGTAGACTGTTATGGGTTTCCACGGCCAATGATTCATGGCTTAGCAGAAAAAGGCCTTGTATCTATTTTAGCTGCATGTTCTATTGAAATCATCCAGAGATAGTAGCTGGACGCAGATTGAGCATGATCAACGAAGAGCTCAACGATGCTACAGGATTCAGATTGCCTCATTTTCTAGCTCTTCCTTTTCCCTTCCCCTGCCGCGGAACTCTGAACAACCAATAAAAGGCCAATGCCCCAACCATATTGACCACAATAAAGACCCATAAGAGTCCAAAATTTCGCCACCTCAAACCATAGTTGACATTGACACTACTCAGATATTGATTCGTGCTGCTCAACTGGCAAAATTGACACTGCTCGCCCCTCCACCTCTCGTGTCAGGATTGAGAAGACTGCCGCCAAAAGCGGACATATAGTCACTCATATACTCTGCACATGTCTGATTAGCAGGCCCATCAAACCGCAAGACCTCATTCGGCGCGCAAGTGACCGGAGCGTTGGCTAGTGTACTGGACAGGAGACCATCCACGAGATAAGTGAAGGGTTGACTCTATACATGAAGATCCAGAAGCCTGGTAGAGCATCCGGTCCAGCAAGAATACCACAAAAGGCATACATCATGATGGACATGATATTGCCCAATCCTGAAGCGATCTCCTCGTCGGGACAACCCGCTATCAGAGCTTGTGCAAAAGTTCCAGCGAAAAGGAAGGAAGCCCAGACGAAGAGAAAAGTGATGAATCCTCGAATATGCACTGTCCCTGTCCACTGTGCGTTACGGTATAATGCCATGGGATAGTACCACGTCAAATAGCAAAATATGGCAAGAACCTTGGTCAGACAAGTTAGTTGTTATGTCTAATAGTTCTCGAGGAGCTGGCTCACACTGTTCCAAAATAGTTCTGCAACGATATTTGCCATGACGAAGGTCAGCCAGTGATATGTTCGTGCTTGGCGTTCTCTTGACTCGTAGAGCGTTCGTTGGACCGCAAAAATTGGTATCGTCATGAAGATGAGCTGGATGAGCACGAACAAAAAGATGAAAACACCAAACATTTGGTTTTGGAGACCTTGTTGAGTGTTCTCGCTCTTGAAGAAAGAAAATCCAATGAAGATTGCCGAAATAATGGTCATACTAGCCTTGGAATAGATATACGACGGGGTGCGCCAGTACTGCTCGAATGTCCGCGTCAGGACCAGGATCAATTGCTGACTGAACGACGCTGCGAATTCTGCGTAATCTGAATCTACATGCGAAGCTTTCGGGCTCGAAGTAGCGCCTAGATTCCGTAGTGTTGCAAGTTCTTCTCGTACCTGTGCAAATTCGGGGCTTGCTCTCCAGACTGTCGACCAGTCGACTTCGGTGTGAGCGCCAGGTGCAGCGCCAATAATTTCTAGCATGTATTCCGCAGGGTTGACGCCAGCTGGGCAGGGCGCTCCGCCGTTCCGAACAAAATAGTCAATCAATATCCGTGATCTATGACCGATCTCTCCAAAATACACAGTCCTGCCTATAGAATTTAAGCTTCGACAAATTGGTTGGGTGAAATATAGGCTCAACTTACCTCCATGAGCTAGTAAAAGAAGCCTGTCAAACCGTTGAAACAGAATGGCTGATGGCTGATGTATCGTGCACAGAATAGCTTGCCCGTTCCTTTTCAACTCCTCCATGAGGTCACAGATTGCCCAAGATGTCTGACTATCAAGGCCTGAAGTTGGCTCGTCCAGGAACAATAGCAGGGATGGCCTCGCTGCTAACTCAACGCCGATCGTAAGGCGTTTCCGTTGTTCGACATTAAGGCCTGTCCCAGGCACGCCGACAACTGCGTCCGCATAATCTTGCATACTTAGCAGCTCAATAACAGTGTTCACATAGTCCAGTTTCTCCTGTCGAGTGTATTTGCTTGGTTGACGAAGAAGCGCGCTGAACTCAAGGGCTTCTCTGACCGTCGAGGTATGGAGATGTAAATCTTGTTGTTGCACATAGCCGGTTTTTCGTTGAAACTAAGGATGATAATCAGCTTCTGGAGCAATAAAAATGGCCGTACCGCCGCAGCGAGGAGAGCTCGTACGGCTGAAGATTGACTCATCTTCAAACCGTTCATCATTGGATAGAGAGGCAAGGAACATACCGAACTATCCCGCTCTCGGCCATCAACTAACATCTCACCTGTGATAACACCTGTTGTAGTTCGGCTAGCAAGCACATCCAACAAAGTAGTCTTTCCCGCCCCGATACACCCATCAAAGCAGTAAGTGTGCCAGGCTTGACCCAGCCATCAACACGGTCCAGTATGGGTTTGGGCTGCCCTTTTACCTTCACTTCATAACTAACGTCCTGCCAATGGAAGACTGAAGTCTGCTGTTCGACGTAATTGGCTGCATTGGAACGACTGCCAGCCTTCGCTTCGTCATACATTGCTTGAGCTGTGATACGTTCCTCGTCTCGTTTGGAATGCTGTGGCTTTAAAGTTTGCATTTTTCCGCGGCGGAAGACAAGAACCTCTCCCTTGGAACGTGTTGAGGCGACAATCTCTGAAACCACGAGGTGTGCAATTGTGAGCGCACAAGTCATGGCTACCAGTATGCCAAAGTTACGCCATCTGTGGCTGTTCACGTAGCTGTACGCTACGCGTATGAAATCTGTTCCATTGACATATCGGGAGCCAGGCTGTGCGCCGATTGCGGCACATACTGTTTGGTCTAGTATGTCGTCATCGTACCCTAGACCAGAAGGGATATATTGGGAGCATGGGTATTCCCGACCATGAAATTCGTTGAGCATCACACTTTCGAAGCCATAGTAGACCGGGTTCTGTGGTCATGTTAGATCGGAAGCACCGGCTGCAATCGTATTTGACATTACTCACGATAAACCTGAGCCACTTGGCCCATCCCCGCATGTAGGAGACAGGTATGGCAAAGCCAGTGTACAGTGTCATTCCAAGCAGGACAATACACGCAGGTGCCAAGGCTTGAGCAAGAGTTTTTGTGAGTGAGGCGAAAAGGCGGAAGAACATGGACATGCTGAGCGTCAACATGAATGATACCAACAAGAAGAAGAAGTATGCCCCGGCCTCTCGCCGCAGGTTTGCCATGAAATACAGGGTGGAGTTGACTAGTATCGCATTCGTCACCTTATAGGGCATGTCCACCAATATACTAGCCAGTGCTTCCGCGCTAGGATGATATAAGGCGTAACGGTTATGCTTTTCGACGATGGCTCTCTTTGCGTAAAGACCGATGATCTCGATCAGACTGCCAAATGCATTAAGAAGAACCATCATGAAGAGCACGGCACCGCGAGAGAAAAAGCTTGAAGTGTTCTGAGGCAGATTGTAGAACACGCTGGCAATAATGAGAGCTTCGAAGAAATTACCGAACAGCATGGCAAGTGTTATTGATGGGTCGGTCCTCAACCGCTGCAGATCTCTCCATAGACAAAGACGGACTTGACGCCAGTAGGACAGTGTATAGGGTGCTAAATGCATAATCAGCTTTTCTGGTTCAAGGAGCTGGATATCAGTGGCTTCTTGAAGACTCACAACTTTTCCTCTGCTTAGTCGACTTTTCTGCGAGCCTAGACTTGGCGAATTGTGTGTAACTATCCCCTTTGAAAGGATGTTGAGCGTTATGTTCTTCAATCTCCTCAAGAAGCTTTTGACGGACACCACTTTGTTGCCATCGTACCGAGAATTCTTGAGCCGTTCGAGGCACTGCACGCTCAAACCCGGGCCTTGTGACTCGCTCTATCGGATTGGTCATGGAGGTTAGAAAGTCGGGGGTGGTTTGATTGTCTGGACATACAAAGCCTAGTGCTTCGAAGTATCCCCGGGCGCTCTTAACAGGACCAAAATAAATCTGACGACCTTCGTACAGAACAGTTACCTTGTCAAATATCTGGAGTAAGGCGCTTGGTCAGATCCTGTGGGCCGTCTAATACCTTTCAAGGGAGGGATACAAGACTTACGTCGTAGGCTGCCTGAGGGCTTGATAGATTGCAACACACGATGTGAATCCGAACACATCACTTTGTATTCGCAAAGTCTTCGTGAATTCCACCGCATTGGCACTGTCCAAGCCTCTTGTGCTATTGTCCCAACATTGCAAGGGTGCATTGCTGAGTGTCGCTTCTGCGATTGTCACTCGTTTACGCTCGCCGCCAGAGACCCCACGAACGAAATCGTTTCCCACTTTAGTGTCCTTTGTATGGCTGATTCCGAACATAACCATAATAACATCACGTAGGTGGGCAGCATAGAATTTGCGGTGAACATCGTCGGGCAGATTGTAAGGTGTTCGTGCCATTGCGGCAAAGTAGAGCGTGTCATTCACAGTCAGCATAGGGTAATGTACGTCAACCTCAGCTGTATAGATAGCCTCGCCACGAAACGCGGTGTGCATCTTGTTTGGTGGTATTCCTCCATAATTGAGAGAAGATTCCGGGGTAATGTTCAGACCATAAGTATCCCCGGCAATCGTTTTGAGGAAAGTTGAGCAACCAGATCCAGGCGGACCAAGAACGCAGAGCATCTCACCAGGTCCAATGATTCCTTCCATATCGTGGAGAATATCGATCCTTCTATCCCGATCGCCGAAGAGGCGTTGGACTAGCGTAGGAAGGCGGAATAAGATATTACCAACACTTGGTTGATAGTCGGTAGGGCTCCCGTGGCCGTATACGTTCAAATTCCGGAATGCAACACCCGCAAGCCGTCGAGTTGCAGCGCCTGATACTGTTGTATAGAATGCTTTGGCCCAATCTCGAGCCTTGAAGCTTGGGCTTCCTGGGTCCAGCGGGCTTCCTTTCTCAGCCAGAAATGGGCTTTGAAGGTGCCAGTTTTGCGACTGATTCGTGATTTCGCGTGCCAGGGATTTTAATTGTTCGTCTCGGATTGACTCTTCGCCTGGAAGATGAGGCTGGTCCAGGTCTATCTCCGCTTTCTCGAAGGAGTGTCCTGGCCTCGTTCTCGAAAGGCTTCTGCGGGACCCATGGGGCTTCGTGTGGCAATTGGACGCGTCACTACGGTGTCCAGTTTGGGGATCGAGACTGGGTGAGGTGGAAGTCATTGCTCAGGCATCGATATTTGTAACAGCTGTCGGCTTAACCGGTCCAGGGCCGCTCCGAAGATGTATTTCCAGCCCTATGTTGTAAAAAAGTCGTCCTAGGAAGGCATGTAGCTAGGTCCAATGTATAGAGATATGTCCAAGGTCTCAATCACCAAGTGAAGACAAGATGGACGGCAGAAGATCGGAGATAGTAAGTTGACTTGCTGTAACAGGAGTCGAAGTCGTAGTTACCAAACCAGCAACAGCAAAACATGCATCGTAGACTCCCTAATATAAGTCATGCCATCTCGGGATGCAGTATGCCGGCGGAAAGACTGCTACTTCGGTGGATCAACAGCATCTGTCTCCTATTCCACCATGAGACGTATAGGATCTGGGGACCACACCTGTGATGGACGGCTTCGGGGCAATTTTGAGGTAGCTTTAGCCATACTGAGAGCTGATGGCCACATGGTGCGGAGGACGCAAATGCGGCGGATAGGCAGCTTCGGCGGACCGATTTGGTGGGATCAAGGAGGATCTTTAGCGACTTGTGGACATCCTAGGAGGATTGGCGACGTTTTGTGGGGACCAAGATTGTGCGAACGTTCAAGACGGAGATCGTTTCGGCCACCTCGGTAATCAACCTGAGTCAGTGGGTTGGCAAGTACGCAAGAATGCAAGTAGGGAAGTAGGCAAGTACCCACCGCCTAACACGGGTACGAAGTTTACGAGGGAAAGTGCGACCGAGACTGGGAGACTGGGAAATCGCGAAACAAGGCTTGGCATTCTTTCCTTCCTCTCTTGTCTCTTGGCTGGCGGATATCGACAAGGCTCGGGATCCGCGGTCACCGTGGCCCCCTGTGACCAAAGAATGTTTCTACCCCAGTACAGACAATGACTGGTGTACTTGTACCTTTCTCAATGGATGTCATAGCGAAGAAAACGTTGCCTGGGATCAAGCGGCCAAGCATTATATCTGATGTCTCTCAAGCTGCTCGTAGGTCGAGGCAGCTCACCACTCTCAAGGCCAGAAGAATCTCAATCATCCAGCGCATCTGGGATGCTCATATGGGGAAGACATCGCTAACCTCCCCTCCTGCACGCATTGGGTAGCTTGCTACACTGTTTGAAATTGATGGCATTAGCCCATGTTGCCCCAAAACGCCAAAACCCCTACTGACACTGCCACAAAAAACAAGCTGGAACTCACCTCTTTCCTGTGTCGGTGGCACAACAACAGCAGAAGAGAGATGCTGGCCAGCAGACAATCTACAATAATGAACTCCATCAGACAGAGTCGTCGATTCTTGACATCTAGCGCACTCACTCCGACTGCTAGAGTCACAAAGAACCCTACTGTAGGCCCGACTACCTTGATTCCACAGGGGCCTTTGCCAAACTGAATGCACATGATGGGTGGCAGATCCATAATTGCTTGATTCGTCTTCTCGGGGCCGACGCTGGTGCAGATGAATGATATATATGACAAGCCCGCGGGTGATCTAATACTGTAATACTGACACCTTCGCCTGCGATGGTTGGAAGTAAAGCCTTTTGGGAGAAGCCACAACTAGTAACAGATGATCATGTCGAAGATTGATGCGTCGCGAGGCCCGGTTTATAGGTTAACTTGGCGGTCGTCACAGCCAAGCCGGTGAATCGCGGGCCAGCCGAAAACACCTCTTTGAAGCAACAAAACCGGTGGCTCAACACCATACAAGATGCGAACAGAGAACAAAAATTCGTCCAAAAGATTTGAATACGTTGTTGAAAGTCGACGCTGGTATCCACCGGCTTTCATAAATTCTCATATAGGATACCCTGGGTTATCTTCATATTGGGTGATAGCAAGTCAGCCTATAGAACGAGGACATAGAACCTCAAGATATTCCTCAAAGTGTGCCTCTTACCTCCAGGCGCACCGGATGCACGACGGTGAGCTTCCCACGGTGGCAAGTGATCATTCGGCAGACCTTCCTTCAATCCGGGCCGATCTCAACGAATATCAATCTTGAGAGTAAGCATCCTAACGTGTTGCTACAAGGTCGAGATCAAATGTCGTTCTAACGAGATATTGTTCGATAACGCTGCTCAGGACTACCTACAACCTCTTCGCGAGAGGCGTTGGCGTGCATGAAAGTATATCACACGGGCGGCTGTCTCCACATCCCTACCTCCCAGAGAAGCCTGCAGGGATTCCCAACGCTGGATTTGGTGGAACGATTTTCTCACCCTGCAACCGATAGTACTGCTGCAACTCTGATGAAGGAATGACTGCTTGAAAAATGAGCGAGTTAAAGGGGCTGCGAAGCTCGAGTGGACTGAACCAGAAGAATCGCAAAGTCAAGACTGGCTGTCGGACTTGCAAGTGAGTCTCACCACTGAGCCGCCTTGGCGAAGTACAGGTTAGTTGATCTTTGTCCTATTGACCATTCCAGGTCCCGCAAGGTCAAATGTGATGAAACTCGACCTTCGTGCAATCGATGCGTGTCGACTGGCCGCTCTTGCGAAGGATATGGGATCTGGGGAGGAGGTGGCGAGGCCGCTGACCCTAAAGACCTCTTGAATCATCCGATGCTGGCACAACGTCTGCAGAACCAATCAAATTACATGACGCTCCAAAGTGCTGTGTTGGATCACCTCCCCCTACATATTCTTGCTGCAGAAGAGCATCTCTACATGGAGTGGTTCATCACCAGGACAATTATGAAACTTCCCGGCGCGTTTGATTTAGACTTTTGGGCGGTTCTACTGCCACAGGCAAGCTTGTCAGAACCAGCGGTGCTTCACGCTGTTCTATCACTGGGGTCGGTTCACAAGAGGCAGGCCCTTCATCAGGAACTCTTGCCCGTCCAGGGTACAAAGCCAGAGCTTTTTACATTGCAACAATACACCCGTGCAATCTACGACCTACGCCAGCGTATGCAAGACAGATCCAGGCTCTCTATTGAAGTGGCGTTAATAGCCTGTGCTTTGTTCGTCCAGCTTGAATACCTTAGGGGCTTCTACCAGGCCGGCTTGACCCACCTCCGCCATGGTTTGACCTTACTGGAGTCAACGACGGAGATCATTCACGAGCCAGCAGGCAGTACAAGATCCACGGTGAACGAATCCATAGTACAAATTTTCTGTACGATGGTAGTCCAAGCGAATCTATGTGGACAGAACATCTTGCCGGTCAACATTTTTTCTCTGACCGACAAGGAGCTTATGCCCACTGATGTGGCCTTCAAGTCGTTATATCATGCAAGACAAAGTCTCGAGGGCATCTTCCTTCGGATATTGAGCCGGAGGAGCACAGGCAAGGAATGCTCTCTACCCAACGAGGATGCATGCATCGACATTGGGCTCCAAAAATGGTTGTTGTCCTACGAACAAGAAATGGCAATCCACGGGAAAGGTGCCCCGTCAACTTCTGCCATAGCACTGCATCGCTTCGCATGGAAGCTCTTACTGTTATATCACACACTAGCGACAGTAATGGGCGGGAATATCTCTTTCTCCACACCTCCCATATCGTCACTGTCAGTTCATTCGTCCCAAAGCCTGACATCAGATGCGGGCTCGACAGCAATCTTGGATTGTGAACAAATTAACGGGTTTGCTCCGCTTGACGAAGACACTGACGCCGTCTGGTCTAAGAACATATACCAGTCTCTTATCCGACAATGTGAAGTACTTTTCAAAATGGTCGCCAGCCCTGCAGTCCGTGCCGCCAGGATGAATCAATGTGATAAACCTGAACAGGATAGTTCGCAAGCCATAGCTGATATTGGATGGATTCCAGTCCTCTACTATACAGCTACGCAATGTCGCGATCGTCAAATCAGGCTCAAAGCCATCGAGATGTTACGCGATATTCCGCACCGAGAAGGTATCTGGGATTCCCTGCTAGCTGCCACAATTGCGGCCAAAGTACTAAGTTTAGAGGAAAGGGGACAACTTGCAGAGGAGAATACACTCTCTACTACCTACAAAGCTAACGTTGCATACAGTTTAGGTTTGGAGGACAGAGGTTTGGCTGATATACAAATTCAGTTGCCAGAAGGTCCCAGCGGTCAATTATTGTTACATTACAGCAGATCACAAACCGGGAGCAATGATAGGATATATGAACGCCATAAATACAGCCTCGAATCAGGGCGCTGGCTTACCATGTAATTCTTAACGGATAACATGAATCGTTAAAGTACGTACTTACTCAACGGATCCCAGACTCATTTGAAATTGCTACACTACTTACTAGATACTAAGTACTAGTAGACACCTAGTTCTTTGATGAATACTAGAATTCAACACTCAGGATAATATTTAGACCTTGATAAAGCAGATTGCCATGACAAATAATGGGAAATACTAAGTACTAAGTACTTACTAAGTACTAATGAATTGTTCTCCATCTAGATACTTATAGTTGTTTAATGAGCAACGGAGATATCATCTCTTCTAATTAGAGTACCTTCATGCGGTAAGCAATGCCGGTCGTATACTGATTTCCTTGCCCGTGTACTAAGTTACTGTCCATTAGACCAACCATAAACGTGCCACTTGTTTTGGCTGAATTCGGACTAGCTGCGTTCGATTCCTTGAGTACTTAACAACAAGTAAAGTACAAAGTACGGAAGCCCTTGCTATTAGTCTAACATCTTGCAAGTAAAAGCCAAGTATAGTATTGAATTCCGAGTGTTGTAAGATCATCTTACCCTTAACCAAGAGTTCACATATATCTTATATTGCGCGAGTTATGATCGTTCACTAATTTCTCTCTAATCTTGGTTCCTCGCTCCATTTTACTTAAGTAACTACTACTAGCACAGTGTTAAGAAGTGAATATTGCCCTGTAAATTTCAGCTATATTAAGTCTACCATGATCCGTCATGTGCTTTACCAGTCGGAACGTTTCGTTCTTAAGGTATCCATCCCCCTATAGTTCTTTTTCCTTCTGGTATCAAAGTACACGGCTTATAAGTACTAATATCCTATGCCCACCCATAATAGTGTCTCTTATTCTAGTATAGAGATTCTTCCGTATATCAGTTTTCGTACGGCTACTGGGCTTCTACTTACGTCCGTTGCAGGAAGAGTGTGGGAGAAACTTGCGAAAGAATTCACCGTTTCGTCAAATTGCTAATTGAAGTTCAGCACCTAAATCCTAGTTTTCATAGAGTCATCGAGCCTACTTTAGTAGCTTTTAATTTTCATAAAGTCCAAAACTACTCCTATACTGCCAGTTTGCGGATAGATAGATCTAGTATATATTCTCGCTTAGATCTCGATTAAAACACGTTTACTAGTAAATCCTATAGGAATCTAATCTAGCTCGGATCACGATTAGAACCTAATCATAGTCCTTAAATCCGTGAGTTTCTTAGAGATTCGAGCAAGTATTAAATTAGATTCGAACGAGTACTAAACTAGACTTAAGTGAGTATTAAACTAGATTAAACTAGGATTAAATTAGATTCTACTATAGATAAGTGTCTAGATAATAAGGATAAGGATTATAAGGATATGAGGATTATGAGGATTGTGAAGATGTGAAGTATCACAGGGTGGGTATCAAGTCATCGCCGTCACATACTACCACTAGTACTTGCTGAGCACCTACATGGATATCTCCTGAGGACACCGGGGGTCATGAGCAGCGAGCCAGAAGAAGAGCTGGCTGTGAAAAGTTTGTTTCCATTTTATTGAACCACTAGCAAGTAGCAAACGACCTGACATGCTACCAAACCAATACTTATAGTACCATCAGACAATCCCGGCCTCGCTTCCAATTTACCCTAGAGATCCAATTCTATCTCGACGCTTGCCGGCTGAGAAGAGCAAATCAAAACTGTCTGTGGCATATCACCCTCCGGTCCATGAACATCACCCTTCAAAAGCTTCGTCTCACAAGTCCCGCACGCGCCACTTCTGCAACCATAATCAGGTTTCAGGCCATGCTTTTCAGCAAGTTGTAGTAATGTAAGCCGATCCTTCGCTAGCCATTTCACTTTGACATCGGATTTCCGAAAGGTGACGTCTGCTTCTTCAATATCCGCCATCTCTGGTATTGAGACCTGCTTTGGTTTGGTGCGAAGGAATAGTGAGTGCGGCGAATAATATAGACGGTGCTGTTCTCCGATTTGCTTTGAGTCGTCCTGATGTTCTGCGGCCAATAATTCGATCTATTTTCTATCCTGTCCGTATCATGGTTGGGGAAACAGATGTTGAGGACGGCGTCTTACGACCCTGAAGTACGTTCGAAAACCCTGTGAGGGACAAATAATTACGGACCGTATCCTACATCGGAAAAAGGACAGAAGGATATGTCCGGCAGATATAAAAATTTATACACGAAGAAGCGGACCCCACTCAACGATCGGAATACTGCCCGCTGCAGAATACAATATTGAATCTACAGCATTTACCCACTTACGTAGTGGGTGACTTTCAAACTAACTGCGGTAAGCGACCATATACTTCACTGGATTGCACCTGGGAATATTAGAGCTAAGCATAGAAACTCTGTATGCAATATTTAGCTCCTCAATTCGTAGCTGTGTAATATCGTTCTTTTCAAGTTCATATGAACCTTCAACTCACGACGCTTCCGTGATAAAGTCACGATGAAGATAAACAGCAAGAGCATACCTACATATACTCCATAAGCCAAAGATGCACAATGCATCCAATGGAAGCAGCGCTATTGGCCGAGCTCTTCGCAAGACAGCTCGGCGTCTCACCCTCTCGCGTACGGATGTCCTTTCACTGAAGAGTTCAACTGCAGACTAATATCACAAAGCTCAAGATTTCCAGAGAACCTGTCGTCAATCGAGCACTTGGACGCAAATTCAACGTGGGCAAGCTATAATGCAGAAATCGATGCGGCCGTTGTCATTGGTATTCCCAATCGGCGCGTCGTCGGTGCTCAAATCATCCAGAGCGACAGTCAATTTTTCCACTTCTGTTCGGTGTTGTGATTCAAAGAATGACCGTACGCCTTATGGAGACTTGTCCAACTCAGTCAAGAAAATCATGCGTCATGTTCCTCACCCCGTCGCAATTATCACCGCAACTGATATCTCATCAACCTCGACTGGCGGCCAACAGAATTGGAGAGGAGCGACTGTTTCGTCCTTCAACAGCGTCACATTGACACCGGCGCCTGTGGTTTCTTTCAACATCAAACAGATCTCGTCTACATACGACGCCATTCGGAGCTCCGGCTTGTTCAACGTACACCTCCTGAGCGAAGCAAATGAAGCCACAGATGTTGCCACTAAATTCGCCAGCGGGAATGCCACATCGCCATTTCACACGGAAGACGGCGAGATCGAGAGTTTTGCGCATCTCACTGATCCAGTGAGAACAGCAACATCGGGGAAGCTGGCACCGATACTCCAGTCTTGGGACGAGGAAGGGCAACTGATGGTGCCGTTCAGGCTTCATTGTCGTTACATGGAGGATAAGACGGTGGAGGTAGGCGATCATGTCGTGGTGTTTGGTGAGGTGTCGCAAGTATTCTACGATGACAAGGCCTTCCATGACCGAGCTGCTACTGTACCAAAACCATGTTTGGTGTATGTCAATGGCCGTTACAGCCGGGTCGATGCACAGGGCCATATCAATGTGCCTTTTGTTCAGCGGCGGAAGATGAGCGTATTGTCACGGATGTAAAGTTTTAATTTTCAGCTTCTGCCCATGTATTTTTGCTTGTATGAAGCTAGGAGCCTGCCTTAGAATCATGCATCTCCTGTCTACTTACTTTTTTGGAATAGCAGAAGGGTGCCTTTAAGCACATGAAACATAGGATGAAGTAGAAAGCAGGTACTTGCCAGCGAGGTCGTGTCTCAATGAAAAATACAATACGGTAAATTACAAATCTGGGACCACAGACGGTAAAAAGCGCTAAAACTTTCTCGTCCAATATAACAGACCACCTCAGGTCGAATCAGACAGCAAACCACAATTCCATCACAACAGTTCTCAACCAGCACATCTCTGAAGCAACAAGGTCCTCTGCAGCCTCCAGTACTGGAGTCACGCGAAATGCCAATCAGAATCCCCACAAGCAACCACCGTTTCATCTGTACACAATGTCGAAAAACCTTGAACACCACTAAGAGGCGACGCTTCGCCTCTACCAGCACTCGTTCAAAGCCTGAGATATACGACGTCGTCACAGTGGGAGGAGGACCTGCGGGACTAGCTCTCCTTGCTGCACTGAGTATGCCATATTCCATTAACCCCTAGATTTCGACTCTTCCTATGGGAAGGCCACGCTAACTTAGAATCTCCACAGAATCATCACCCGTGACTTCTCATCTGAAAACAGCTCTGATCGAAACCCAAGACCTATCAAAGTTGAAATCATGGAGTATGTCAGAGTCACAGTACTCGAACCGCGCCAGTAGCTTGACGCCTACATCTGTGGCATTTCTCGACCGATCTGGTGCTTGGTCCCATGTCCAGCAGTCGCGCGTTCAGCCCTATGACGAGATGCAGGTGTGGGATGCTTCGAATGATGGAGCCATCCAATTTGATTGGAGGAATGAATCGAGACAGTACAATGCGCCGCCGCAGACGGTAGCCACGATGACTGAGAACTCGAATTTGACTAGAGGCTTATTGGAGCGGATCTCGGAACTTGCCGGAGAATCGTCGTTGTTTTCAAACACCAATGTTGCACAGATCGAGAATGGCAAGGATGATCTCGAAGGCGCCAATCTATCGACTTGGCCTGTCCTAGCACTAGAAGTGAAGAATACGTCCCTTTCGACCTCGCGGCCTCCCTCTATCGCTGCCCGACTCCTCGTCGGAGCCGACGGCTTCAACAGTCCAGTCCGTTCATTCGCCGGCATCAACTCGAATGGCTGGGACTACAACCGGCATGGAGTTGTAGCTACTCTAAAGGTCCAGCCCACTGACAACAGCACCTTCGACGATGGCATTGACCTCTTCGCCGACGAGCCTGTCATATCCAACCGAGCAACGGCATATCAACGATTTCTACCGTCATTCGGCGGACCAATCGCCATCTTGCCTCTGCCAAATAACCACGCCAGCCTTGTATGGTCCACGACACCCAGTAATGCAGCGTACCTCAAGTCCCTCTCTCCAGCATCTCAGCTAGCCATGGTGAATGCGGCCTTGCGTCTGTCACCAATCGACCTGAAGTACCTCTTCTCACTTCCCAACACTGCAGCGTCATCCGATGGCACCAACCATCACGAGGCCGAACTTCGATGGCGTCTGCAACACACGTCGCCACCGGCAGTGGCTCGCCAGCCCCGATCATAACCGCGATTCAGGAGGGTACTCTGGCGTCTTTCCCTTTGCGCTTCCGTCAAGCGACATCGCTGATAAATCCTCGTGTCGCGCTGATTGGCGATGCGGCCCATACAATGCACCCTCTGGCTGGTCAAGGACTCAACTTAGGTCTAGCTGATGCAAAGGCCCTGGCCGACACAATTGCTTACTCGGTCGAGCATGGCATGGATATTGGAGATATGATGGCGTTGGAGCGGTATTCGAGTGAGAGGTTTGGGAAGGGACTGTTGATGGGTGGTGGAGTAGATCTTTTGAATCGCTTGTATCAGCTCGGTGCTGGAGGCGAAGGGCCCGTAAGTGGGTTATTGGGTAAGGCGAGAGGCATGGGCATGAATTTGATCGATGGGGTACCTGGCTTGAAGGGATTGATCATGAAGCAGGCAGGTTGAAGACCAATTCTTGTACTATAAGCAGGAGCAGGTATGAGTCGTGCTTCATAGCTATGGATTCCACATGTGGCAATGGTATATCTTCCTGCTGTTCCTGAACTTCTCGTTCTTTGCTGCCGCTGCATTAGAGGTGGAGATCCGGCATGCTCCAGCCAGCAAGCTTATCTACTTCGGCAACCATAGTCACCCTCCACCCAGACCCCAGGCTCCCAGTTCGACCTTCTCATCTGAAAACATCTCTACCATGAGCATTTCATCCCGTGTAGCCTCTCCAGGACCCTGGCCTTGTGCCAGTCTCTCTAGTACCAGCCACAGGCCACCACTGCCCGGACCTGCCCGTGATGGTTCCAGGTCCACATCGCCAATCCTCAGACCGGAAGCAACACTACTAAACTCTTCGTTGTCAAACTCACTACTTGCCAAGACCTCCTTATAAGGCCCTTGTCCCCTTTCTAATGTCATTTTGAAGAGTGAGGAATGTGGAGCGACCATACCTGCATGACGCGCGACGAAGGTGATACGGCTCAACCTTGTCACCGTCAAAGGCGCGAGTATCCGATCTCTATCGCGACTAAATAAACCAGGACTGCTTCTAATACTGAGTCTCCCAGCACCGTCCGAGGGAAGTGATGCCAAAGGTAACCCAACCTCAGACGAATAGAGATCCAAGTCAAAGTCTGTCTGTTGATTTTGATCAAACGTTGAGCAGATGATCGTATAGGTACCTGCACTCAATTCCGTCTCGACGATGGCAATTCCTCGCCGATAGTCCCCTGAGTGTGCCTGTACATCCCTCGCTCTTAGTCGAGTGATCCTCGAGCCATTGCTAAAAACAACTAAGATCTTGACATGCGTCGATGTTGCTCGAGATGAAGTCTTCTGTTGCCCTAATTCGGGCACGCGCAGCACGACCGCGATCTTTTGTCGTACAGATAAGCAAAGTCGGAATTGTGGGTTGCTGAGGTAATTTGGTGAGTCAGAATTTCCCCCTGAATTTGATCTTGTCCAACCAGAGGCAATACTCTGCTTTTGAGAGTACTGGAGCTGTGCTTCGGTGACAGAAACTTGCGCTTTGCCATATGCTGACAGTGTGAAGTTCAACTTTCCGGGCGGGAGGTCTTGAGTGACAACGACAACTGTATACTTTGTCCTCGCGGTTGCTTTGATTCTAAGTAGAGTATTAGGAGAGTCAACGAACGGGCCTCTTCTTTTTGCGCCTTCACTAGAGATTAGTTTGTTGCCAGCTCGTTCGTAAAGGTAGAGACTGATGTAACCATTCCGACTCATGGACGCTTGTGTGTAGTCTCCGGTACGAAAATGTCGGTTTAGCAGAACCCAAACATCTCCATCCCGGGACGATTCCACGACGAACTGAGGGTGATTGACGAACAGATTGCCACTAGCGTCGGACTGCTCTGGTACCAATGTAAAGTGTGCATCTTCGCGGTGGGAGAATATTCCGGGAGCCCAGTTGATATACATATTTTCAAAATATTGAAAGACGTTGTCGAAATCCATCCAAAATGTACCGGGCATCATTGCTTCGTCAATAGATGGAGGTTCCGACGTGGCCATGTCCTCGCGATTTGGTCTTCGACGTCTAGCGCCACGCCAAACATCGCCATCAGCCCACGGGTTCTTGATCAACATTTCCTTGACGCCACTTTCTTCAGACAATCTCAATATGGCATAATCGTGCTCTGCTGCAAGACCAAGTTGTCGCTGCTCACGAAGAGGTAATTTTCCCGTCCCAATGGTAAGGAGGATATTTCCATCCTTGAATTGAGCAAATATCTCATCCCAAAGCCGATCCGGTTCAACATCTTCGTCGTGTAGAAAGATTTGTTGCGGAATCCAGCCAGTTAAAACTGCAAGATCTGTTCCAGAGTTACTACCCGGGAAATCGTAGCCTCCACGAACCTTGAGATAGGCCTTTTCGACGAGTGCTGGCCACAGTAGCCCTGGATGGCGACGGTCAATGACATGAAGAACTCGTGAGGACCTTGACGAAGGCAGAAAGTCATCAATTTCTACTCGTCTCCAACACCCATTGAAGTAAAGTCTCAGGATATATCGACCATTGGCTGAAAGAGATATCTGGTCATTCTCATGATCGTAGGGATGGACTATTGTTCGCAATATCTGATTCCATGTTTAGTCTCCTACGTGCCGGGATTTTCAAGTTTCTTACCTTGGGATGGCCACGCTCCACTCGTGCGGTGCCAGCACAGAGACTGGCTACTACAGAGCAATCCGAAGTCATGTCTTGGACAAGATCCATGCTATCTGGAATATGCATTACTACTTCAACCGGTGAAGTCTGAGCACCGACGTCGGGATTACGCGGTGTCAGTGCTTCACGAGGACGCTTCCAACCAGCGAAAGACTCGAGTTGGGTCGCGGACAAGGGTAGACGGACTGGATCGGTAAACGGTTCATCACCATTCTTGAGAACAAACTCATCAGGCGAAGGAGGCTTGGTCCACGGTTTGAAAATCATTCCATGAAGCTTCGACCCCTCGAGGATGATGATATTTTCCCGGGTGGTGAGTTTTCGAGTCGAAGATGGTGGCTTCAGGTCTTGCTGCCCGTTAACGACAGCACTTGGACTTCCACGCGAGACCTTTAGACGCTCTGCTTGTGCCAAAAGGTGTTTACATTTTGCATCAATCCTCTTACGATCGGACGGTTTGTCAGCTAGTTTCAAGGCTTGCAGGTACAGTTCAGCACTGCGGATGATTGCTTCGAGAGCAGCATTATTTGTGGATTTGGTGGAGATCGTCTTTTCGGTGAGGCGCGCCTGCTCTTCGAGGGTGACGCTCCTGCCGTCCATGACAAAATGAGAGAAGATATGCAAAATGCCAACATGAAGAGGCAAGAAGGATTGCCGCTTGTGGATGTGGGATGGAAGAGGGAGTACGGAGTATTATTGTGTCGCGATATGCAGTACTACGCCGAAGACTGTTATACTCCACAGAAGTCACAACAGCCACGACCGCATGACGACATGTGATTGCCAGGCCTTTTCATGGACGAAAGTCGGGAAAGAGCCCACGGAAGTAGCACGGGCAGCGTTCCGGTGGCTGGAGAAAGCCCCAAGGAGCCTACCCAGTGCCCGCGTCTGCCCACTCGTGCCCACTCTGCGAATCTGCGCCTGCGGTCCCCGTGGGACGTTTTCCTACTCCGTCACTCTCTTTGCTTCCACCTGCTCTTTTGCCTCGGCTGCGGGATTGAATCTGGAGAGCTGGGCTCACACATCCCCGAGCCACTCACGGCCAACATTATCCATGCTACTCTTCCTCGCACCGATTCGGGAAGATGAGGATGTGAACTATTCCTCGTTTCCGTGAATTCTCAATCTTGTCTTGAACTCGACTTTATACTGCTGTTCCTCTTCCCGACTCCATCAATTCCCTTGACCTTCTACTCCCTTCGACACTCCTCACACATTACATGCTCGCTGCTGTTCGTTTGGTCCACTCTACCGGTAATCATCTATCTTTCCAGTAGGTCACGAAGCAGCTCTCACTCTCGTCCGGGTGAACGATCAGACGCTGTCCATCCAAGAAAAGTTCTTCGATACACATACACCAATGGCCGCAAATGAGCTGGCACCATGGGAGAGTGCTATCGCTGGTGCGACTGGTGCTGTCCTTGCCAATGCCATAGTTTATCCTCTTGACATGTAAGAAAATCCCCAGTTCAGATCTCCATCAAGGCATACAAGCTCACACAGTCATTAGTGTCAAGACGAGATTACAGGTACAGATCAAGAAGAAGAACGAAGAAGCCGTGCATTCAGCCGAGAACCACCACTACCATTCTACACTCGATGCGATAAAGAAAATCATTGAACATGAAGGCATTAGTGGATTATATTCTGGCTTTCACGGTTCACTGCTAGGAGTGGCTTCCACGAATTTTGCATACTTCTACTGGTATTCATTAATACGCAAGACCTACAATCAATACCAAAAAGTTCCTGGAGCACATCCAGGCACAGCGGTGGAGTTATCTCTGGGTGCACTTGCCGGTGCCGTAGCCCAAATCTTCACTATTCCTGTGGCAGTCATCACGACGCGGCAGCAAACGCAACCCAAGGGCCACAAAAAGGGATTCATCGATACCGGAAAAGAAGTTGTTCACAGTGAGGACGGCTGGTCAGGTTTATGGAGAGGTCTGAAGGCGTCCCTCGTTCTGTGTGTCAACCCCGCAATTACCTACGGCGCATACCAGCGTTTGAAGGACATCATATACCCTGGTCGTGTCAGACTACAGCCATATGAGGCTTTCTGTGAGTGTCAAGAATTCTGATCAAAGTCATTGCTATTCACTAACAATCTGGTCACAGTCCTGGGAGCCCTTTCAAAATCATTAGCCACAATTACGACCCAACCATTGATTGTGGCCAAGGTTGGACTCCAATCACGACCGCCACCAGCGCGGGAAGGAAAACCCTTCAAGAGCTTCTCCGAGGTTCTGAGATACATTGTCGAGCATGAAGGGCCTCGGGCTTTGTTCAAGGGCATTGGTCCTCAACTCATGAAGGGCCTACTGGTTCAAGGTCTCCTCATGATGACCAAGGAGCGAGTCGAGCTCCTGTTTATTCTATTCTTCGCCTATTTGCGAACCGTACGGGAGAAGAGGCTGAAGGCGATTGCCGAGAAGCTGAAGGACACCGCTTCGCCCGTTGCTGAAAACGTGATCGAAAAGGCCAAGTTAGCGATTCCTCTCTCTACCAAGTAATGGGATCTAACCAACTCACGTGGTTCCTACATATCAAAAAGATAACCAAGCAACGAACCAGAATTTCCAAGTTTCCCTTCTGGCCCTGCACAGCGGCAGGTAGAGACATCTGGTCGGAAGTTTGACAGTATTTCGCGCGAAAGACGTGGCTGGGAAAGGTTACACTCCCGATTTGCATGCATTTGACTTGTTTGGAGTTACTCGATTTTTAAACAAGTTGCGCCGGCCAAAGTACATTTTTAACGTCTATTGGATCGAGTGCGGAACATGACAATTTTCAGGATGTATCGATGTGCGTGCACAAGGTGGGCCTTGACTCCGCCTCAAGATCTTGTATCACTTCAATTGGGATGAAGAGAAGGGTTGGCAACAAGAAACCTAGGTAGATACACAAGAACGATTGTACACATAAGCAATTAACGCGAATTAAGAGATCCTGAATTGTCTACGCTTCCATTCCGGACCGCTGACTGTCTATACCAATTGATAATGTACATTCCGGCGCCAACAACCAGAAATAATCTTACAGGTGACTATGAGTCAACTTCATCGGTAAAATTTTCGCTTCTTCCCTGTCTGAGCCTTCTTCCACTGCCACTCGAGAGCCACGGACTCGGGTGAAGTCTTGCGGAAGATGGCAATGAAGCCACCACCGATGGTACGCTCGCCGATTTGTGGCCGACAGATCATGACCGATTCTGGTGACGAGGACGAGGATGTAGAGGTAGATATGGGAGTACGAGATGGCTCCAGTGGAGGCGACGACGAATCCGGTGTTTCCACTAGAACGCCGGCATCACTTGCGCCAGCTTGGTCGACTGGTTCCAAGACTTGTTCGTCTGTGCCAGGACTTCCACCTTCAAAGTCTTCTGCTTCGAGTTCCACATCGGCCTCAGACGGAGTCACACTCGGCGACACCGTCTCCTGAGGTTTCCGAGGCTTGACTGTTCGAACATCCCATCTTCTTCCATTACTGATCCCCTCCCCCAGCTCCAGTGCACGTTCCATGCTGAAAGGCAATTTCTCATCTTTTATCAGTCTCACGCAGTCTCCAATCTGCGTGATGCTAGGTACGAAGACAACAACCTTAGCCCCCTCTTTCATAGCAGGACCTATATCTTTCAGTTTCTCGTGTGCGCTGGGCATGTCTAGACAGACGTAAGACAGGAAGGGTTGGTTGTTCCGCGACTCGAGAGCAGCTGAAATCCATGATGTGACATCGTCGTGGTACCAATCAACGTGCGGCCAGTACAAGCCTCGTCGGAATTCTCGCACGATCTTCTCAGCATGGTGACGATTCGCTTGGACGTTTTCAACCGTGTGGATGACTGCACGGCGGGTGGCTTTCCATGCGTTCCATTCTAGTGTCAATCGATGTTTCTCTTGAATGGCCTGATCAAATGCTTCTGCTGCTGCAGAGTTATCTGTACCTGTGCGGCTCGAAGAATCGGACGAGTACTGGCGCGGGGGCTTGATGGAGTGGGGTATTTGCAAGGAAGGAGAGGGAGGGTTCGTGGCAGCGATAGCTTGAGCTAGATGCAGAGTAAGGGAGCCGTGTCCAGTACCAGCTTCGAGGATTTCGACTTGCGGTTGAACAGGAGTATCATCGGACGAGCCAGAGCCGGAGTGAAGCTGGGGAGGGTGAATGTCCAGAAGAGAAACGATGGTGTTAGCATACGAAGCGTACACTGGAGTCACCAGCCTCTCAGTGAGAGCAACGTATTGGTCCAGACTAGGCTGCTCGATCTTGATGAGACGTCCTTTTCCTCCCTTAAGATAGAAGGGTGCGGAAACTAATTTCCCAATGATATCGTTGTGTTGAAGAGGGCCATGAACGACATCAAGTTTGCCGTCTTTCGCGAGTCTCGGAGAGAGTCTTGAGCCTTCGATCAAGACTCTGTCACCCTCTAGATAGTATTAGAATGCAGAGAGCAAAGGTGAGGTAGAAGAGAAAAGCCCTACCACAAAATCGAGTCAAGTCTCGTGTTGCAAAAGACCGAACAACATGGCGAGAAGGTGATGGACTTAGGGCTTCCGACGACCGGAGGACCGACCGAACAAGCCTCAGCATTCCACCTCAACCTTGTCGAACACCTCGATCTTTCACTTGGAAGGAGAACTAGTAATGGAACATCAACGACCCCTGCGCTCACAATGTGAATGCATTGCTGTTCTTGAAACATTATTTTTTGGAAGAGGAAGCGGAAAGTCTGCCGAACCCCGGATTTCACTAGGTCAGATTGGGACAAAATGAACAACGATCATGTGCTTGGACTTCTTGGAGCCTGCAACCCCATATCCTCCTATGCCAGCCATACTATCCAGTAACTTCAGTGCTGTATAATAAACAGTCCTCACAATTATCGCACTTTTCCCTGTATAACCCAGCCGCCGATCGCCTCATGCATCTCCGAATGCCGCGGCATCTACTTTGAGATAGGAGTTCAGATTGAATTCTTTGGTCCTCAGGTCGACCAGAAGTCGCTTGAGTGACCCTTCTTTACACATGCCATCATGACAAGACGAATAGTGAGTCTGGCGCATTGCTCAAATGAGTTTCATTCCTCACATATCAAATCCTTCAGGTACGCACAGGCTTGCAGCTGGGTGTGATAGGAACCGTCGTCCTTTTCATAATCATCTTCGTCGACAATCGATATCGAGTCCTACCAAACGCAATTCACAACCATCTGCCTGCACATCACCCTGGCTTTGTCGTGACAGATCTGACTGTTGTCACCTGTTCATCCTTGAATCCTTTCAGTAGCTGTACTCCGGATGGCAATTACTGGCATCGAGTCAATAAAGACCTCTACCTGGGCAAGGGCTATATTTCGACAGCCTACCTCTACGTTCAACGAAAGCGTGAAGCCGACCTTGCTCCTCACGAAGAGCTTGTCTTTGACGTGAAGGTTGGCCGTATTCAACCCTCAACCGCCGATGCTACATCCAAGGACATTCGATGGGAATCCAGACCTAGTGGCATCTGGATCAAGAAGTCCTCGAAACGACATATATCCGACCCCAAACAAGTCATTACTGGGGTCGACGTCCTCTTTGGCGCCGATGCTCATGACCCGCGCTCTAACTGGGCTTTGCAGGACATCCCGCTCTTCGTTGACTCCTCCGACCCGAACATCCCAGAACCACGGTTGACCGTTCGAAAAGGCCCCGCAATCAAAGTCGATCGACCTATTCCTCGAATCCGCAAAGATGGCAAATTTAAGATTATGCAAGCCGCTGATTTACATCTTGCGACTGGATTTGGAAAATGTCGTCATGCCCTGCCTGAAGGCCAACCCTGCGAGGCCGATACTCGAACTCTTGAATTTGTCGAACGACTTATCGAGGATGAGAAGCCGGACTTCATCGTTCTCTCCGGTGATCAAGTAAATGGTGACACCGCACCAGATGCACAATCGGCAATCTACAAGTATTCGGCTCTGTTCGCCCGCCACAAGATTCCCTACGCAGGCATTTTTGGCAATCACGATGACGAAGGAAATTTGAATCGCGCAGAGTCGATGGCCATCATGGACGGTCTACCATATAGTCTCTCCACTGCAGGTCCGGAAGACGTTGAAGGCGTTGGAAATTACGTTGTCGAAATCCTCGGTCGAGGGTCCACCTCGCACTCTGCACTCACGCTCTACATGCTCGACACACATTCCTACTCTCCTGAGGAAAAGAAATACCACGGCTATGATTGGCTGAAACAATCCCAAATCGATTGGTTCAAGTCAACATCTCAGTCTCTGAAACGCAAACATAAAGAATATACACATATACACATGGATTTGGCCTTCATCCATATTCCTTTACCCGAATATCGCAATCCGGACAAGCTCGTCTGGGTGGGGAATTGGACCGAACCACCCACAGCACCCGCCTTTAATTCCAACTTCAAAGACGCCTTGATCGAGGAAAACGTGCTTCTTGTTTCTTGTGGTCATGATCATGTGAACGATTATTGTCTACCTGCCAATGACAAGAACAGGAAACCCGCGTTATGGATGTGTTACGGCGGCGGCGCAGGATTCGGTGGTTATGGTGGGTACTATGGCTACCATCGACGAATTAGGTTTTTCGACTTTGATATGAACGAGGCGAGGATAAGTACCTGGAAAAGGTTGGAGTGGGGCGATACGGAGAGTAGGATAGATGAACAGATTATTGTCGACGGCGGAAGTGTCATCACCGGCATGTAAGGGCCAGTAGGGGGACTTGGGTTGAACATTTGGCGAGTTTTTCACTTGTCGAATTCGCAATCGAAGGGTTTGTTAGCTTACCGCCGGGAAATGGGCGGATGAGTCATGCATTGCGAATGGCGTTTCTCTGAAGAGCAGTCCTGCTATATTATGACACTTTACGCTAGGCTCTAGAGGATGTATCTGTATGTACAAATGGCAGAGGAATGACTGCGCGTTTATGCGACCAAGGTCGTGACATTTTTCGATGAGAGAGGTGTGAAAAGTAAAACGTCGGCGGGAGTTACAGATACCCTTGTGCACCTCATGCTTGGTTTGGTATGATGTAGATTGATCTAGCAATGCACGAATCATGGGACATGGCCATCAGAAAAATCATCTGCACATCGAGCTGTCATGACACCCGGTGCTGCACCATTGTTTGATTTCCGCTGGCCGCTAACATAGAGTTCTCAAATGTAGAGCGGTAGATAGTCCTACACGACTGCGACCGAGATCATCTCTGCCATCTCAAAGACCGAGAGATTCCGCGCGCTGATCTGCACATATTGGCATATCGCGCAATACACAACTCTCTTCTTCCTATTTTCCTCTCACATCTTAATCTCACCACCACTTCTCACACAAAACCCTGTTCTCGTCCAAGCCGGGTGTGTTCTTCAACAGTTCGACAAATTCATCCGTCATGGTCGGGAGACCACAGATGTAGACTACCGTATTGCTTCGGGTCTCGTCTGGACCCAGTGCGTCGAACAGATCATCATGTGAAATCCGTCGAAAGTGTGTAGTCATGTTATTGCCTGGGTCGTTCGCCTTCTGCTTCGCTTCGGTCGGCTTGCCGGTCTGGAAGAATGAATATCTATAATCGACCTGTTCAGCGTTGTTTTCGTTGCGATTCCATTTCTGGGCAATCGCAGCGAGTCGTCGCTCGAATAAGATGTCCTCCTCTTGAACTTTGCCGTCTCCATCGCCAGAAATAATTTCGCGGCGAGCCGAGTACAACACTCTCACAACCCTGGGCATTCCGCCCAACCTTTTTGCCGTGCCCACCTGATCCAAAGCAGAAATCATGCTCATGACAGGGTTGATGCCGACGCCGCCAGCGACGAAAACCACGCGGTCGATGGCCTCGCATCCACTCCGGTCAAGTGTCGATGGGGGATAGACGAAGGATCCGCCGACGCGGAATGAGACTGTAGAATGGAGGATCTCGGAGACTGGGCGCCAGAGATAGGCCGCGGGTGGATTGCTGGGGGATGCTTGGATGGCCAGTTCAATGTGTGGGTCGTCTTGGACTTGTAGTGAGGCTTGAGGCGCGGATGTGATGGTGAAGCCGCCGACTACGTTCACGTTAGGGATGTACAGGTCGATGTACTGACCAGGCAGGTGGCGGAGCGGAGGCTACTGCTTGGACGAGAGTCAATGATTGAGGGTCATTCTGTGGTATCTGTATATGCATATTCCGCGCAGACAATGGCATCTTGGGAATCTTGAGCTTGGGTCGGTGCGTTTATATCAAAAAGCATCGGGATCAACAAAACGAAACAAACCAGTGAAAATCGCAGTTCAGACTTGAGGGAATCGACACAAGCCCTGCAGACATGGTTGTTCTATCAATTACATCGATCAAGAGAGGTGACTTACCCCATCTTTTGGAAGCGAGAGTCGTAACAGACGGATCTTGGAATTGATCTGTTCAATCTTGGTCAAATGAGCAGACCAGATGCCTTGTTGCCGTGGATCTTCCGATGTCCGGATCACATGTGGAATGGAGTCTTTCACTGTGGCCATTGTTCGCCGTCGTTCAAGATATGTCTGTGTACGTATATTGGGAGTCGATTGGGGAGAAAGTGATGGTAGAAATATGGGAGAGGGGAGTGTGTTATCGTGTTGGTGAGAAGATGTTGAGGGTGTCGGGTCAGTAGTGGTTTCATGGTCCCATGGTTTTCCTTTCGACCGGTAAACGGCAGTGAGGAAGTAAGCAAGCGAAGAATATTCTTGGAGCCGGTGTAGTGGCGTCAATATTCAACAATTTCGAGATGCTTGGTTTGGTAGATAACGATGTCTGGTGAGTACGGAGTAGTAAGTTGTAGCAAACTGAGAGCCTCGGGCTGGAGAACTCCACATTCGTTCAGGCAAGGCTGCGGTTCCTACCACAACCATCTACACAGGACCAGTTGAGCATCATGGTATAGTAATCACTACAGACATATGTATACAGACAAATTGAGATGGCTGCTATATTGTTCACCATACCACTGTATTACAAATCTGTTCAACGGCTCCTTAACACCTAGGTAGCTACAAAACGGTGATCACTTAGTTGCGGAAGGGTGGTCGGGTTTATCGTGAGTAAGGACATATGTAGATGGCTGTCTGATTGATTTTCACACCTTAGAAGATGTTCCTGATATTCTGTCATGCCATCTCTTCAAATGCAGAGCCCAATGAGCCCCACAGTCTCGCAGGCTCGCTTCTTTCGTGACCCTCAGAAACAGATGTCGCCACCTAGGCCTAATCGACTGTGATGATTCCACCCATGTCAGTTTCCTACTTCGCCATGATCATCAGGAGGAGAAAGCTAGATCAAAGGGAAAATGCTTAGACTTATTTTGAATGGAAGAGATTGATTGGGTGCTTTGTGGATGGAAATTTCCAAGGTTGGCAGGCAGAGGGTGCGAGATAAGAAAAAAATCTGTGGCGACGCATCGACGCCAGTGAATAGCACTATAGTGGTTTGTCATTCGTGCTTTGATCAACATTTGTAGCACAGTTTGAGGTATCGTGTCCTTGATCACGTTGATTGGAAACAGGGACAAGCATGGTTGCCATCAGGACGAGTAACATCATGTAGGGCTTTTGGTATATTCACAAGCTCAATTAATGATTTCCAGAAGTCCTGACTGGATTTTAGCCACAAGAGGTTCACGGTGGAGAAAGAAAGTGGAAGTTGATAATACTGGTGGAGAGGAATGTGGTCGTGGTGATAGGGAGAGCGTAGAGCAATCGCAGTCTTGGGTGGCCGAGGCTGAGAGGCCTTGGCTGTTCCGAAGGCAGGTGCAGAGTTTTCGCAGGCCACGATGGTCAGCAATATTGATCGCCGACTGACCATGATATTGGGGTTGGAAGGGGATTTGGGTTGTTGCCATGTTAAAATCATTTGATGGTTTTATATTGATGATATTCCAAGGGCTCATTCACTCTTTTGATAAGACGACAAGATCAGCGCAGGGAGCAGAGAGGGCAGACAGGGCTTTGTAGAAGGTCGCAGCGGAAGGAACACTGCGAGGCATCTGGTAATCGTTCTTTCCTTGAATCGTCAAACTCCGGGCCAATCAACGTAAGAAGAACCAGGCATCAAATGAGGAGACAGAGGAACATATATCAGTTCATAGAGAGCTGTCCTTTTCGATCCAAGAGGTTGCAGTTGAAGCAAGCGTATCGAAACAATAAATGCTCAGGACGTGCCCACTAACTACGCCCAGCTCCCTTCCCCCCATTTTCCGACTAGTTAGTGGCCCCAGGACGGCAACGTTCTCTCGACTTCATCACCACTCCCACTCCCACCCCTACCACATACCCTCACAGACTCACTCACTTCCTCTGCAACAACCCGCACAGTGGCCTGATATGCTTCATTCTCTTGCTACACCTCAGCCGTCACGCTCGTTCAGATCAATACCGACCCTCCATGCCATCGCATACCACCCTCCTCCCACATAGCTCCTTCGTCATCAGCATATAAGTGGAGTACGCATACATCGCACAAGAGGTATCCTTCACCCCAATATACCATATCTATCCACCATTCATCAAAATCATACTAAAAATATCTAGATTTTGCCTCTGGCTCCTGTCCAAGACCCTTCCTGTCATTTTAATCATCTTAAATACCATCTTCATGATCAGCTAGGCGGGTTTTGTCCATTATCAAATATTTCTTCTACGGCACAAATGTCTCAATGGCCGCCACGGTGACAGCATCGCATAATATCGCGACCACGTCAAACATGCCTTATGCATCAATGGATGGAGCGGTATCGGATTCTGTATTGTCGAGGTATGCTATGGACAATTGCTCCCTTATAAGCCACAATTCATAAGCCATATCGAGCCAAGCTTTTGATCCTGCAACTTGATACTGATCTTTGCTAGTCGTGACGACGTTTTGATCCATACTCCCAACCTGTCCATGATCAAGATGGAAGATATCGATGATGGGGATACGTCTAGTGGCCCCGGCTCGATCATCAGAAATTTACAACTTGGAAGTGAAGCTCGTGATTCCCCTGGCAGCTCTCTAACTTCACTGTCCGCGGCTTCTTCTATCGCTGACTCAAAATCAATCATTCCACCGAGACCTAAAACCGAACAAACAGCTCCAGTCAATAGCCAATCCTTCATGTATACAAAGGCGCCCGCCACCGCCAGAGCGAGATCCTCCATCCCTCCCAGGCTCTCGGCATCTGACTACGCCACACAATGTGTGGCAGCTGCCGAGGCCTCTCGCCTTGATCCCTTTGCCTTACATCCAGAAGAACATAGGTTGTTACAAGATAAGCTATGCATCTCCCATGTGACAGTCTACTTGAACATTCGTAATGGCATACTCAGACTGTGGACCCGAAATCCAAGTGTCAGTGTCCACCTCGAAGAAGCCATAGGCTGTGCAAGAGATGAACGATGGACTCGCCTTGCCTGCTTCGCTTATGAGTGGCTGATGCGAATGGGTTACATCAATTTCGGTTGCGTCGAACCTCCCATTAGTCTCAAACCCGGACGTGCCCGTAAGAAGGACATGTCTCGAGAAACGATTGTGGTCATAGGAGGTGGCATGGCTGGCCTGAGTACGGCAAGACAACTCACTAGCCTCTTTCACCACTATCCAGACCATACATTACCCAGAATAATCGTCTTGGAGGGTCGTCAGAGAATAGGTGGACGCATCTATTCTCACCCTCTTACCAGCATGCGATCTACCAAACTCGGAGCTGATCAAAGACCAACTGCCGAGATGGGAGCTCATATCATAGTTGGATTTGAACGTGGGAATCCACTCGACGCTATCATCCGCGGGCAACTTGCTCTCGATTACCACCTTCTCCGAGATCTCTCTACTCTTTACGACGTTGACGGTATTCCTGTCAATGGTGCTAACGATGCCATGATAGAAAGGCTATACAATGACGTCCTAGATCGTACAGGTCACTATCGCCTCAAACAAAGCGTTAAAAAGACCGCCCAAGGTGATAAAGGTTTGATCCAAGCGGGTCGTGACCCCACAGCCGATGATTCCATCACCATACGGCAATTCGAAGAAGCGACTGCTTTGGGTACAATCGACCAGCTACTTCCAAGTAAAAAGTCGAGGAGGCGGGGTGCAGGCCATCGAGCAGCAAAAGGTGATAACCCCACAGAAGAGATCGAGACCAGTACAGAGACCAAGATGCAACTTCCTGCGGCGCAAGCTGCAAAAGAATTCGGGTTCTTACTCAGAAAAACTACGGAGATGCACGAGACACTCGAGTTGGATGACCTAGCCAGTCAAGTCAATCAGTCACTTGGTTCAGTCATGGACGCTGGTATCAACCAATACCAAAAGTTTCTCGATTTGAAGCCGTATGCTCTCCGGCTGATCAATTGGCACTTTGCCAACCTAGAATACGCAAACGCTGCCAATGTGGACAAGTTGAGCCTGCGTGGCTGGGATCAAGACATTGGGAATGAATTCGAGGGTGAACACGCCCAGGTAATTGGCGGCTATCAGCAAGTCCCTCGAGCCTTATGGCGTTACCCGAGTCAGCTCGATGTGCGGACCAACAAAGCTGTCAAGAGAATCAAATACGGTGCAGCTGGCCAAGGAAAAGCTACAGTTACTTGCGAAGATGGTCAGTCTATCGAAGCTGACAAGATCGTCTTCGCCGCGCCGCTCGGTGTGTTGAAAGAGCAATCAATTCAATTTGATCCTCCACTCCCCCAATGGAAACGCGACGCAGTCCGAAGAATGGGGTTTGGACTGCTCAACAAGGTGATCTTAGTTTTCGAGCGTCCATTCTGGGATGTCAACAGGGACATGTTCGGGTTACTTCGAGCCCCTCGGAGTGGTAATGGATATAACCAGAGTGAGTACAAAGCAGGTCGTGGTCAATTCTATCTGTTTTGGAACTGCATTGAGACTTCGGGACTTCCTGTTCTGATTGCATTAATGGCTGGCGAAGCCGCTCATGAAGCTGAGAAGCTCAATGATGAGACGGTGGTAGGCGAGTGCGTTTTCCAGCTGCGCAATATTTTCGGTGTCGCCAATGTCCCTCCACCAATCGAATCTATTGTCACCCGCTGGGGCTCAGATCGATTTGCTCGAGGAACTTATTCATTTGTGGCGGCTGAGGCTCGTCCCGGAGATTACGATCTACTTGCAGCACCGATCTCGAATCTCTTCTTCGCTGGAGAAGCTACCATCGCCAGTCATCCTGCTACTGTGCACGGCGCATACCTTTCAGGCCTCCGTGCCGCCCACGAAGTCTTTGAGTCTATGGTGGGAGAAATCCCTATACCTGAAAACCTCGTTCCTTCGCCCGCGGCTAAAAGAAACTCTTCCACCACTGTTGATCTGACTAGCATGGATACGCACTTGGCTCAGGGTGGCAAGAGAAAGGGAGACGAGATACTGCCCACAGGCACATTTACAAGACCAGTCAAAGAGAAAAACAATTCACTCCATGAGGCATACGACGCTGCCATGTGGGTACGCATTTATGACGACCTAGGTCCTCCTCCGCAGAAGCCCACGAAATCCAATGTCAATTCTTTCCTCCTCTTCTCGGGGAACATTGGGAAGAAGTCAAAACTCGAGTGGGGGAAGAAAAGAAGAAAGTCGGAAAGAAAGGCAAACAGTCAGAACGTGATCAAGTGCGAGTCGAGTTGGGTAAGATGTGGGCAGCACTGAGCGAAGAAGACAAGAAACCGTATACCGACCGAACGAACATCAATAGAGAGGAGAACGACAAGGCATTCAGAGAATGGTCTGCTAAGGCGGCCGAATGGGATCGCCGTACCTGGGAAGTGAAAGATGTATGGATTAAGGAAGGAAACAGTTTTGAAGAATTCTGTAAGCGTAAGCAAGATGATGATGATGCCATGGACGCAGCAGAAATGGCGAAGCGTGTCAAGATGTAGGGGACATAAATGCGTATTGGGTCTTTCGCGTTTGCATTGGTGGGATTCTACTCGACAGTCATGGAGGCCGTGTCTACCTCCAGACGCTCTGGTATCATTTTGAATCGTACGAGTATTAGCAAATGCATATTATTCGGTAGCTCGACAGACAGACGGTGGGGTTGGTCCGGTTCATGGATATAGCCAGTGCAACTTCATCTCCCGCACATAATTGTGCAGGCAAATTAGCTGTCCTCCAAGCTTGTACACATGTGTCCTTTGGTCACAACAGAAGATCTTCACACTAATCAAGCACCGACGAGTGCGGCTTTTAATTGCAGCACTCGAGGTAGAGGAGATGTTGCACCCAAAGCCGCTAAATGACTTTTGGTACCGATGGTTTCATCTTCACGGCATGCCACGACGACTCCAACCGCCGAAGGCGCCCCACGGCAGTTTTCCCCTCACTGGCGTCATCCCCAACGTTGAACCAAATATGCCATTATTGGTGGCTACTCGTAGTTACGACAGACACGGCACACTGGCCCAAGTATGGACTTCATCATTAGCTAGACATCCACCGGGCGGGGAGGGAGCGGACCCGGTATCGGGGTGCCGCCTCGGGTCAGTTCTCTCGGAGGTGGTGAACATGAACGTCGCCGCTGTCGTTTATTGTCCTTCTGACTCACAAGTGCGCGTACACATGATTAAGCATACATGAACACGGCTTCATCACTACTTGACTGTCCTACTGGTTCGTACGTAGCACTGTGAAGGTCTCAACCAGTGTTTCTCGATTTCTAGCCATTCGATCGGAGTCAGAACCAAACAGGCCACTGGCACCGACTGACAATCATTCCAATCAAAGATATCACCTGTTGAATCATCGGAACAGAGGATAGCTAGTATTCGAACTCGGCGGTTGCATTGAGGTAGCCTGAGTGTCCAAACCCAGGCTGCATCATCTCAACCACACAGCACCACGAGCCTACACAAATGGGGGCCTTCTTCGAAACCCTACCACCATCGCTAGTCGACTGGCTCCTCGCGCAGCGCGTGCTGTGGATCGCATCGGCGCCGCTCTCCGGCGACGGCTACGTCAATGTCTCGCCAAAGGGCATCACCGATAAAGGAGGGCCGTTCTTCGGCGTGATCCGCGATCCTCCAAAACAGGGCGGCGGTGGTGATGATGAGAAAGAAGTGATCCGCAAATTCTGGTACCTCGATCTCACGGGCTCGGGAATCGAGACTACTAGCCATCTACACGAGCCGGGAAATGGCAGGATTACGGTCTTGTTCAACGCCTTCGATGGCCCGCCGAGGATTGTCAGGATCTATGGAAAAGGTACGTGGGGGTGGTGCATTTTGCATGATTTCAACATCTCCGAATCTTTTTGGCGATTCGGTGGTTGGTGTCGGGTGATGGTGACAGTTATGCTATAACAAACGAACCTTGAAATGAATGGCTGACTATAGCCCTGTCTCTGGTCATCTAGGCACGCCATATGAATACGGTACAAAACCATTCAACGACCTGGTCAAATCGGAGAATATCAAAATCATCAATGGGACGAGAAGTATCGTCATGGTCGACATCCACCAGGTCGGCACATCGTGTGGCTATTCGGTGCCCACGTATGAATGGACAGGATACAGAACGACGTTGCATGATTTCTTCGACAAGAGAGTCGCGGCAGAAGAGTCTGGGAATCGCAAGGATGGAATCGAAGTGTAGGTTTTTCCTTGATCCATCCTTTTGTTTTCTCTCTGTCACAGGGCGTTGCTTTTGTCTTGGTCTGAGGGATATGAAAGTCATTCGCGCATGGACTGTCCCCAGATTTGATTAACTAACGGCCATCAAACTGCAGGTACTGGGCCTTCAAGAATGCATGGAGTATGGACGGTCTTCCGGGGTTGAAAAGAGCCATCAACACCGGTGTTACAGATAATGTCAAGCCGATCAAGAAAATGGTCGGTCAATATGCACCGACGAGTGGTCCGAGGTTGCCGAGGAGAGTATACACCGCAAAGCATCTTGTTGCGGTTGGCTTGTTGAGTGCCATTTTATCCGCGTTTCTGGTCCTTGTTGCCCTGGTGGTTGGTGGTACGGACAGACTACAGTCGAGCAAGATTGGATCAAGTCTTGAATCATGATGCAAAGTCGACATATCAAGGTATTATGCTACAGGGTCAAGTCTCGCTGCTGGTATCACCAACCAGTCAATGCATTATTCCCCATTTGGATTTTTCAAAGGTTGCGTGATCAGCCTGCCATCTTTATATAGGTCAGGGAAGATATCGCACAGCGGTAAATCAACATCTATGTCCGGACCAAGAAGGTCCGAAGGAATGATGTCAGTCGAACTAACAAATAATTCTTCACCCCAACTGCTAGGCGTTTGAGCACTCTCAGCTGTACTGATCGAGTGAGGAGAAGCATATTCCATCTTTCCTGCGAGACAATCATCGCTTGCGTTGAAGTCAAAATCAGAATCAAATTCTGAATTCATCCAGTCGTTCCCCGAGTCGAGCATGCATGAGTCGTGCTTGGTAGCTTCATTTGTGGGATTCTGTTGGCCTTCTCTCTGAATCTGCTCGGCCATTTCACGCGGAGTCATGCCTTGCAACTTCTTGAATACCCTTTGAAGATGCCATTTGCTCAACCCCACTTCCTTTGATATTTGCGACAGACTCAACTGTACTCCTCGCGAGGCTGAGTGTCGAATGAGTTGTACAGCGTTGTAGATTTTGGTTTGCACATCATCCGGATCACATGGATATGGGGGTGAATCTCCATTCATGTTCGGCTCTTGACCTTGAGCACTCTGAGATGCTCTCAGGCTGCGATCCGGTTTACATCGCTTGCAAGGTCTATATCCCGCTGCCTCAGCCTGACGTGCATCATCGAAGAAGTCAATATTCGCTCTTCGCGCCAACCGTGCACTGCAATCGGGCCTGCAGTAGATTCCCGTCGTTCGTACCGCATAGATGAAGGCTTCTTTGGCATTAGGGTCTCGAGATACAAGCGCCTCCCAGCGCGAGGAAGGCGTCGAAAATTTGTTAGTTTTCGATGCGGCAATCGGGTTTACTCCGTTGGGGTGTATTCCTGGATTGGTCGCTACGTGTGTCGACTGACCGTGATTCGAACCGATATTCGAACCACACTGTACCTCGTCGAATAGAAAGAAGGACGCAGTGGCCGAAGCCTCGAGGGAATTGGGCTCTAGTTTAGTATTCATAGCTGAGAACCGTGATATACCGATGCTTAAGCAGTCGAGGACCGTATGTGAGATGGGTTGCGTAGAATAACGGATTGATCAGGTCAAGAGCATGAGCTCCGGAATGAGTTTCTGTTCCATGAGAGATATCCTCAAAGCGCGTTTTTTCGTGTGTTGAAAAAGAAACAAACAAATAAGGCGTAGAAGCAATGTTCTTGCCCATGAGCTCAACATCACGTATTGGCTTCGTCTCTGGAATCGGTCAAACCCGGTTGAAGCGGATTGGTCACATTGAAAGCAACGGGGCATTAGTTTCCCAGAGATCAGGCACCAGTGCCCACTTTGCCCCACTACTTAGCAAGTCAGAGCAGTACCTCGTCGTGCGATACCCTCAAAGTTCTAAGACCTAGGACTTTCCAAGGACTGCTCAGTCAGCAGGCGCCGCGGAGGTGTCGAGAGATTTCGGTTCGAGGGATAATGACCAGGATCCATGTGATCACCAAGGGAGGAGGGATATATATCTCAATTCTAGCTGTGCGCAGAAGGTGGGTTCAGCACAGCTATCACCTCTCACCAGGTGGTTCATGGGTAGGGAGCATGCGTGGACTTTGCAGGTCACAGGGACGGGCATCCCTGGGCTGCAGCGTGAGTTACCCTCCAAGAGGACGGCCACCTCGCCAGCCGCAAGGTACCAATGCAGACCGGCATCACCCACCCAGTTAGTTAGACTGGTAGCTGCATGTTACATTTTCGCATACAAGGCTGAACCCCTTAATACCTTTGATGATTGAGTGACTGCCTGGATAGGTGTTTAGTTGAGATAGATCCTTCATAGAAGGAAGGAGCCCTGCACATTCCTGCACTTGCCAGACTGGCAGTCTATGGTGAAGATAGGAAGAGCTTCTCCGCCAATCATCTTGTTTTGAGTCCGGGGACATCCCGTAAGTACCGATAAAGTCATACACCTCTTGACTTCCAGATATTTTACCTGCTATTCAGAGACTTCGTCCACCTCACCGTATATTGCATATCAGGCTTACTACTTGACATTCTTACGTTAGAGTTGTACATGATATTCCCACCGCGAGTATATCCCAGACATCTTAGGATACGGCAAAGCCCCTTCAGTCGGAATCCTGGATATTTCCCATATCAAAGATGCCATTCTAAATGAGTCTTGCCTGGAAATAAGTCAGCTTTCGGTAACTTTACAGCAATGGACGCAGAAGCCGGGGAGACTCCTGAAAACATGGATGAAAGTGGGTACTGATCATTTATATGTCGTTTCTCTCCCGAGGCACATGCTATCATCTTCGACGATTCAAGTCATTGATCTAACCTTCAATCTCGATCTTTCGATCTTGTGCTGACATATAGTAGGTACTTCAATGTTGCAAGGCCAGCTTGAGGACTCGCACCATGTGCTTCTTGCGAAAGATGCTAGTCGTGAGCATGACAGTCTGTTGCCAAAGCCCAGTCCAGACCAGATCGCACTCTCATCGGAACAACGTGCTATGGCAGAAAAAGAACTTGTCAGGAAGATTGACTTGAGACTCCTGCCGCTTATCATCATCATGTAATTCAGGGGGCATCTCCATCAATTCATCTCTCCTGAATTCTGTCCGCTGACTCATTGTGCGAGGTACGTGCTCAACTACTTGGATCGAAATGCCATTGCTGCTGCAAGACTCGCTGGTCTTGAAGAGGACCTGGGATTGCATGGTACACAATATCAGACCGCTGGTACGTCACTGTTCTGAAATTCCTAAGAAGTGGAGTGCAAAATCAATTTGACACTTTAACTATCTAGTCGGCATTCTCTTCGTCGGCTATCTACTCATGCAAGTACCATCGAATCTTTTTCTCAGCAAAATTGGTCAACCACGAATATACCTGTCCTCAGCCATGATCGTATGGGGTTCAGTATCAGCTGCGACGGCATTCGTTCATTCATTTACAGGTCTGATTGCGGTCAGGTTCTTCCTTGGATTCTGCGAAGCTGCTTTCTTTCCAGGATGTCTATTTTGGCTCAGTTCATTCTACAATCGCAAAGAACTTGGACTTCGTACTGCGATCCTCTTCTCTGGCTCGTTTGTGTCTGGGGCATTCTCCGGCGTTATCACTGCAGGCATTGTCAAGAGCATGGATGGTATATTTGGCATACGGGCCTGGAGGTGGCTCTTCCTACTCGAGGGTTATACCACAATCCTTGTCGCCATTGTGGCTATATTCATATTGCCAGACTTCCCCACACAACCACTTGGCTTAGCCCCCAAGAAAAAAGGCTTGCAATATGGCGACTGCAAGAGGATACCGGCAAACTACCCAAGGACAAAAATCATCACGAGTCTCTTTGGTCAGGGTTCAAGCTTGCCATTCTGGATATCAAGGTGTGGATTTTGATGCTTATTCTCTTCTGTAATGCATATGCAGCCTCCGTCGCGATGTTCTTTCCAACAGTGGTCGCCACTCTTGGGTACGACGACATAACGTCGCTACTACTTACGACACCACCTTACATCCTCTGTGTGATTACAGCCTTGGGTAATGCGTGGCATGCTGATCTTACTGGAGAGCGTTACCTTCATATAACACTACCTCTGTACGTGGCCATTGCAACTTTTGCCCTCGCAGCGACAACAAATTCAATACACTTACGATACCTGTCCATGTTATTCATGATCCCCGGAGTATATACAGGCTATGCCGTGGCCCTCGGTTGGATATCGAACACTATACCATCCCCATCAGCAAAGCGAGCATCAGCGCTTGCGGCGATCAATGCCGTCAGCAATCTCAGCGCCACATTCTCCAGTTATATGTTTCCGATAAGTGCTGGGCCGAAGTACGTGTTTGCCATGACCGCGTGCAGTGTGGCCGGCTTGATCGCCATTCTTGCCGCAACACTCCTGAGACACATGTTACAACAATTGAACAAAGAATTAGACCGAGAGGAACATCGTGATCTTCTTGCTTCTTCACAGGCTGGCCCGGAGGACTTTACGACGGAAGTCGACCCGGAAGCAAGAGCTGCAACAACGGGCTTTAGATACCTACTATAGGTTTCCTATAAGAATTGAAAGAGAAATTTTCTATCTATTCACAACAGTACACCAATTCTCTGCCTAAAGTCAGGGAAGCGCGTGTGAGACACTACTGAAACATAAAATCGTGCATTAACTGCTCCGTCGAAGATGAGGCTACGCTAATCCATATCCGGCCAAGTAAACATCCCGCTCCGCCTGCAAGCACTCTCGAGATCCTCCCATCCCACGCGCGAAGTGCATGCCCCACCACTCAAAGTCCAGATTGTGATAACCTTCACAAATAGAGCACCCCTGGCTCAAGAACACGCAACTTCCAAACGCGTGAGAAGCATATCCACGATCCCCTCCCAGACCTGAAGAACCTCCAATCATCCCAACCCAAGTTACCATGGGCGCGTCCAAACCCGACGCGCAGCAACGCGCGCGCAGCCCATCAGCAAAGGCATTCAAGACGGTGACATTCGCGCACCTCTCGCCGCAGATCCGACACATCTCACAGACGACAATCCGCAAGAAATGGCGCCCGCTGCCGCAATCCTCACAGGACCGGATCCGCGGCATCCTGTTGTCGCTCAAGGCCCGGCGCGGCGGTGCGAAAGATCCAGGCCGCGTGCCCGCGTTAGGAGTCGTCAAGAAGAGAGGCCGTCCGCCGAAGAATCTGGGCCAAACTGACCAGGACAAGGTCAAGAAGACGAAACGGGATCGCTTGGATGATGAGTACGACCATGCCGTGGAGATGGTCACGGAGAAGTGAGTGTTTCCAGTCTTGTCCTCTGTTACAGTACGAGACCCGATGTTGGGGAGCGCAAGCGAAGCATTCACTAGCGCTTGCTTATGCCTGCCATTGTTAAACATCAATACTGACATTAATCGAATATTAGACTCCTACTACGCTTGCCACGCATGCCCTTCCCACCGTCTCACGGGACCGGCAACAGCAGCTCCAACACCAACGCAAGCAACATTGTGCCGTCGACATCATCATCGTCATCGTCAACGACACAAACAGACGACGCATTCTCGCTCGAATCCACTTTGCATCGCATAAACAACCTACAAGCACAATTAGCCATGCACAACTCAACAGCCCACCTGCTAAGAGCACAGATGAAGCGCGAGAAGAGAGCCTTACGGCACGATCGCGCGGAACTCGAGACGTTGGAAGCAGGCTTGAAGAGCGAGATCAGATTGAGGAAGGTCAAGGACCGAGGTTTGCATCCTATTGTGGCGAGACTGGACGATCTCGAGGATCAGGAGAACCACCACGACGATGACGATCCAGAGACCAGCACAGACGACGAGCATCTCCATGCTGATAACAACGACGACGACGATGCTGACCGCGATGCCCATACCACAAGACCTGGCAAGCCTGTCAGGGGTTATCGAAGAAGCAAAAGCCTACAGACCACGACCCGTCACACCGTCTCATACGCCTAGCGCGTCCGTCCAACAACAACAACGCTACGGCCGCTGCTGATGTCGACCTGGGTCAGAATCCAGACATGCAGCCTCTGCTGCAACAACTACGAAACCATCTCGTCAGCATGCAGACAAACACGGCGGGACTGCGACCGGTGCTGCGTGCAATCGACGAGACCAAAGTCGCAATGGATCAGTTTGTGGCGACGAGGTTCGGTCCCGAGGACCGCCGGCGTGTCTATGGGATCCAGTGATGCATGCACTTTGCACTCCAGGGGTGCAGGTGTAATATATATATATGCATGGATGGATGGCTTGTGATGCCAGGCGGTAAAACGAGTATGGTATGATGGTCAAGGTATATATATATATTCGAGCATGATCATCAAAGCAATTCCATGCCACTTGCCTCCGTCCGACGCTCTGTCCGATCTGTCGCTCTTCGATTCCATTCCATTCCACATGTCTCTTACCTCTCGTAGGACCAAAGGCATCTAGAGGAAGTTTAGGATTCTCGAAGAACAACACAGGCACGACGGCTAACAGCGAAGCAGTTGATGCATGCGTGTAGAGGTGACCTTTCCACAAATGGCCTTAGAAGAGTAGCCTTGAGATGGTGAATGGTTGGCAGACAGATCCTAGAGTCGGTGAAGTATTTATCCAGTTTGGGAAATCATTGAGAAATCCTCGGTAAACTGCACTGTATGACTGGTTGAAAGAAAACAAGGAGAGCAAGGATGTGAAGACGGTCAAGAGTCAAGTATGAATGCATCACTTTTGTACTTAGGAGATATTCAGCTATTCCAAGATGCGCATACTTGCAATCACAACTCCCAACTGCAACACAAAGCCCTGACTGTCCAGGAACATCTCCTTCGACTTGACCTGCAAACCTCAAAATATTAACTCCTCGGCTTTACGCCTTCTCGTACTATTCTTCCGTATATGCTCCCGCAATCCCTGCGCCACTATCATACCGCCATCACAAGTCTTCATCACCCAAGGATAATCCGACTCGATATTGGAGGCGACGCGGAAACAGAGTATATAGCGATTGTGGTATCTTAAAAAGACAAAGAAAACTCGGATAAAGCATCAAAACATGGTTATCACCTCATCTCTTCTGCACGCACTCTCTACGTGCCCTTGATATTTCGTAATCCGTCGCTTGCGTGCCATTTCGAATAGCCACCAGCTAGTCATCATATGTCGAAGCGAATGGAATGGTATCGTGCTGACATCAATTCATCATTGCACAACTGACGCATATACTTTGGTCTCCTCGTTGAGCGCAGGAGTAGGTGGGAACTCGCCAGGAATGTGTAAATCGGAGATCGTGGTATGGCTTTTGGTTCTGGAAGACGACTTCAGTAGAAAATCTGTAGGATCAGTGTCTGTTGATCGCGGACCAACAAAGACACCATTGGTGTCGAAGAGACTGTCATTCTGACTAGGAAAGCCAGTACTTGTAGGTACTGTGGACAGGGTACCAGTTTCAGTACCGGAGGATGTGGCATTGCCCAAGGCTGAGCTAGGTGCAGTTGTAGTTTCGCTCATCGCCCTAGGTCCGGTGGGAGCGTCGATAGGGGCAAGCGTGGCGATAGGAATAGGTGCAGAAGAATGGCCGTAGGCAGGAATGGCGGTGGCTTCAACCTGTTCAGCGGCGGTGGCCTCTGTAGGGGGTTGTTGTTGATGTTTGTCATGGTGATAAACCGCACCAGCGCCAGCAGCGGCACCAGCAACACCTGCTCCAATAGGGGCCATCCACTCTCCATACTGACTTGTTGCATCTTGAGGCGCAACAACTCCATGAGGTGTGGGGACGACATTGGAATGCTGGCCACTTGTATATTCTGGTTGCCCAGCAAGCGCAGATGGATGGACATCCTCGGGTTGAAGTTCCGTGTGTCTACCGGTGGAATTGACAAAAGGTACCCCACTACCAGGAAGAGCGCCAGCGGCGGCTATGATATCTCGGTCGCGATCGGAACTTTCTCCACTAGAAGGTGAAAGCGGTGCTTGTAAGCCTCGTTGAACATTGACATCTGACGGAAATCGCCCACCTGGTGCTGGTCGTTGTTGTGGTGGACGCCATCCGGCCTCGGATCGATCATCGTCAAGGTCGTTGATTCCTGCCACTCCAAGACCGCCTGCGCCTCCAAGAACAGCCCCATCGGCAAGAGAGTTGCCACGCACTGATTGTTCACCTGAAAAGGCGACTCGATCAGCCTCATCTTCCTCGAGAGCGCCATCTGAACTGATGATACTAGCAGGCTTCAGACTATTGCCAGAGAGAGATCGCGCATGCTGTCGGCGTACGAATTCGTTGCGCTCCTCACCACGCTTTTCGGTCAACTCTTTGATATCATTGAACCATGCCAACATTGTATCGTGACTCTCTGCGCGGAACACCCAGGAGTGTCCACGATGCATGGAGCCAGTTTGTCGACCCTTCAGCATGAATTTGTGCGAGGACGAATCTACTTCGGAGTGGGACCCTAGCTTCTGCTCCGGAAGGTAAAGAGACATGACTGGTGATTGAGAGGCAATGCGATCCGCAGACTTGAACTCGTGAAGATGTGTGGGTGAGAGGATGTACCTAGAAGAGTGCGTTAGGAAGTGAGAAAGGATATAATGAAAATATTTGACGTACCATCCGGGTGTGTAGTTCTTTAGATATTTGCTCTTTCGCTCCAGCATGCCGCTTCTTACCTCTATTGCCGCAGGATGATCCTTACCAGGATATACAATATGAGCGAATTGTCTGACAGGATTTCTTGGATCAATCATTTGGTTGTTGCTGGTAACGAATTCATCCCATTCATGATCTTTGCTCATTGCGAGTGGTCCTTCCTTGAGCTTTTCGGCAGCATCATAGGCATCATCAGCCTCCCGTCGAAGGATACCAGCGACCACGTTATATGCTTTCTGAATTTCTCCAACGACAATGGATTCGAGCTCTCGACCAGATGCCTCAAGATTGAGGTATGCCTGCAAGATCAGATATTAGTTGGGGTGAGAAAACATCAAGGGACATCGCTTACCCGGTGCAAATAATTTTCTTCGTCGATTTGTCGTTCAATTTGCCTGTCAACCGAGAGCTTGACAAGGAAAGGGTCTCCCTTGCCGCTTGTTGCGGCCGCATCATGATCGACACCACCAAGAGCTTCTTGGAGTTGACGGACGGCATTTCTGGAATTGTTTTGTTCCTTTTCTACTGAATTCTTAAAATCACCAGATAAGCTTTTGATCTCTTTGATTTTTTGTTGTAGATCGCTTCGCAGACCGGTCAACTGGATGATGACTTCGTTGTGAAGATCGCGCGCTTTGTTCGCTTCGTTGAGAGCCTGCTTGTGGAAGTCCCGTAGAATATACGCCGCGTCCCCAATTCCGTTAGAAGTCAGGAAGCCAGGTGGAATCGTGGTATTGTTGACCACATTCGACGTTGAAAGTAAAGACTTGGCTCTGGTTTCGTAGGTCTTATGAAGATCTCTAAAGTAGTTTATAAGATCTTTGAGGACTTTGCGCCATGCTAGAGGGTGGTCAGCTGGGAGTCGTTTTCAAGCATTTCGTATATTTGGCATACCTTGGAAGCGATTTGCGAGTAACTCTGTTGGATTACCAGAGGTTGGTACAGGACAATAGAAGACGCTATTGGTCTCCTCAGTCTCGCCGTACTTTTCCTTCTCGCCCAGTTGCAAGCTTCGCACGGAACCGGCATAGCTACTTCTTTTACTGGCGGTCCTTTTCAAGCTAGCACTCTTATGCAAGGAAGCTTTCTTCTTCAGCGTACCGCCTCTTGAAGGCAAACCCGAGTGGGTGCCAGAGAGTTGAGAATTGGAACGAGGAAGCTCTGGCGCATCCTCGTTGACAGTGGAGCGGGGCGGATCGTCTTCGTAGTTGCTTTGCGAGAGGATCGAGGGCTGCTGCACGGCCCCTTGAGGCAGTTCGTGGTGCGAGTTTGTGTCTATAGGATGAGTGCCGGCGTAAGAGACTGGCCTCGAGGGCTGTCTGACACTGCTTTGTCGAACGGAGTGTATGGATTGGTCGGCATTGGCTGTTAGCGTACCAGGAGCCGCCGCGACGGGAGTGATAGGTCTCGAAGCCATGTTTGAAGTCGAGTCAATGTTGGAGGAACAAAGCGGAGAAGCTGGAATGAATCTGGCCGAAAGTTGGGTGAGGGTGGAAAGCTAGCAGGACAGCTACCTCATTAGGAACATGGTGGTAGACTACCGTAGCTTCTTGGATTGGATAGTTATGTGTTATACCACAATGAGTCGACAGGAAGCTGTTTGTGTACAGCAGCTTCGGACTCAAAGCAGAGTGAAGTGCAAGCAACTGAGTGTAAAGGATAAAGGTAGAAGTGATGGTGGTGGTGAGTTTGAGAGAGAGGGTGAATGACAAAGGAAATGAGATGCGACGATGAACGAAGCACGACCGTGGAAGACGAATGGTGGAAAAGGTGGAAGGCAGGTGGATGTGGACTGTGGCAGTGGGTGGTGGGAAAGTGGATGACGTCGATTCCTTTGTCGAGGTGGAGGCCCGAGGAAACAGGTAAGAGCGACGAGGAAAGCTTCGATGAACTGAGTCTCGCAAAGAAGAAGGAACCACGGGAGCGTGCGGTTGGCGGTCGCAGCTTCCCAAATATTCCTGTGACGCTCTGTGACGCTTCGTTTGATACGGAAGGAGCAAAGAGCTGAGCCACGTAGGCACCCAATCGAGCCCAAGGGGCTTCTGGAGACAAAATTGCAAAGGCTCAAACAGTAGACAGCTCGAGACGCTTTCGGTATGGTATTTTTGAATTGCCCAAGCCTCAAGGTTCAGGTGGTGTTGTCAGTGCAACGACCGGCAATGCGGGAAGGGGAAATAGGACAATCAATTGATTGACGAAAGAGGGGAAGTTTATGATGCTGAGTGGGCTTTAATCGAGATGGATCATCAGGGTTTATTGGGTTAGAATGGCACCAAAGGACACGAATGAGCCGTTTGGGCAACTTGGGGGGGCACGATAGACTTGGAGGGATGGCATCATGACGGTGGGATTTGCTGGGCCTGGTGGACTTGGTGGACGACAGCTCGGCGGTGGCCAAAGGTGGAGAGACATTGTCGATTCTGGGACAAAGCTGCCACAGACCAGCAGCGCCGGGGTCCACAGGCTACCTCACACAAGCTAAGCTACAGTACATGGCCACCGATGCTGAGAAGAAGCTCTAATAAGTACAATGGTCTACCCTAAAAGTTTTACTCCCTGTCAGTTTTTGCGGGTCTAGTGGCTTGGCGGGCTTGGCGGATTCTCATTGGTCAGTTAAAGCGTTAATAGTAGTTAACTTTTCCAAGTATATGACGTCGTGTATGCGACTCCTACGCGTCATTTGTAGACAAGAACAATTTTATATATAATTTATACACAAAATTATTCTTAAGAAATTAATACTTTTAGTTCCTTTATACTCTCACTAATATTTAATAAAGATTTATAGAATACTATAGTACTCGCATTACCTTCCTAATTAGGCGATAGCGCTCGTAAATAAAATAAGTAGCTTATACTAAGTGCGCCTCTATTAATAACCTTATTATCGTTAATTACAATAATAATAATAACTTTATTAAATCTCTATTAAATCTCATTATTTTTAAGTCGTTTTACTTATAAATAAGGCGTCTTTATTATAAATCTAATCTCCTCTATCGAGATTATATCCCTTAAGGATAAAAGGTAAGTAAACTAAGGTTTTATAATAAGATTGGCTAACTACGTAACCTTACTTACCTCGTCGATAGTAACCTCCTATAGCGATACCAACGCCTATAAAACTAAGGTAATTCCTCCTTCTCCTTATTATTCTTCCTCCTTAATATCTATTCTCTCGTAAGTTTCGTTCTAGAAAGACTTTCTATATAAATCTCTATATAAATTACTTCCGCAATAGAGCAATACTCTTAAAGTTTACTTACTTAAACTATAGTTAAGGAGTCTATCGATCTTAATTACTCTCGTAAGTTAACACTAGAATAGATCCGCGGTAGCCCTAGTAGAGTTATATTAGTAAGCTAATACCTCTTATATCCTTCCTTACTAATAAATTAGGTAAATAATAGGCGAAGAACAATAGAAGAATAGGCCTTTTAGCTAGGATTTACCTACTTCTTCTATAGGCGAGTTATACGTCGTAACTTACGATAACGACGTATATCTCTATCCTAAATATAATAAGGAGTCTCCTATCGATCCTATAACTCCGCTAAATTATAATATTACGACATTATCGTCTCCTACGATAATTAACTTTAACTTATTCGGTATAGAATAGTATAGCTCTTTAATTCCTTCTCCTATACTAATTTAGCCTATAACTAGAGAAAAGAGTCTTCGGTCGTATACTTACGCTAATTCCTTACTATACTAGCATTATCGGTTTACGTTACGGAAATCCTATAAGTCGTATAAGCTAAATCCTTACTCGAATTATATAATAGTTTCTCCTATACTAATTTACTTACTAGTAATATTAATTATCTCCCCGATTAGGGTTTTTCGCCTTCCGTCGCTACCGCCTCTATTCCTATCGCTAATCGCGTCGCCTAAACCTAACTTACCTACTACTATTACTCCTACCGACCTTCCTACGTAATATAACTCGCCTACTCGCGCTAGCTTATACCTCGATTATAATAAGCGAGACTTAATTCTTAGGCTTTATAATTCTAGTATAGGCCCTACGTAAATTAAGTAACTTATAGGAAAGAGTATTTAGTAAGTAAGATATACCTTAAAGATATAAAGAGCGACTCCTATACGACGTTTAGGAAGACCGATTATCCTATAAGGAGAGCTTCTCGACTAGTTAATCGAGTATATTACTAGGTTACGTATCGGCTATCGTGCATAGTATAGCGACTTAGTTAGAACTCTTAATTTACCTATAAAAGAGGCTATAATGAGAAGGACGTTACAGCGCGAGGGCTTCTTCCGTAGGGTTATAATTAAAAGAGTAATTCTTATCGAGAAGTATTGCTTCGATCGCGTCGAGTTTATAAAGTAGTATCTTAACCTTACTCCTAAGTAACGTTAACTTCTTATTTTCTACGATAAATCCTAGATCTCCTTAGGATTTTACCGTAAAGTACGGGTTACTCGCAGAGTCGGCGAAGCTAATTATTACACTTATATAATTAATCGAATCTAACGAAAAGCCGCCTAGATACTATAGGGCGGAATAATAGGTTATCGTAGGCTTCCTCCTATCCTGTAGTAGATAACTTAGGGTAAGATAAATAGTTCCTTATATATTTTACGTATATTAACGGTCCTTAACGACTAGATTACCTACTAACCGAACTCCGCAAGCCTACGTGCGAATATTAGGTTAGCCTAGGATAATGTACCCGCGTATGCTATATAAGTAACTTAGACCTAGCTTCGTGAAAGGGGAATTTCAGTAGTAAAATAGCCTACAAGATTCCCGGATTTGAATCTAACCGAAAAGATGTGGTGTAGCCTTAAGGATATTATTGCTTGGAAATTCCCTAAATATAACTCTCTTAAATCGCTTAGTGAGAATATCCTAACGGCTTACGAGTTAGTCCCGGAGAAGTCTCTCATAGTATTTTAGGCCGAAATGCCCGATCGTTGTACTGTAATTGTGCAGGTGCAAGGGGCGCACTTGCCGGAATAGCTATATCCCTGTACCTTGTCGTTATCCTAGCAGCCTTGCACCTATTGGTGCAGATAAACAGCAACAATCCACTCCTTGACCCACAAAAAACGACAGGGAGTAAAACTTTTAGGGTAGACCATTGTAAACGACTGGTGCAGTGGGTGCATTGAAGCGGTGTTGCGATGACTGGGCGAGCCGCTGCAGTGCGGCCAGCTTGGATCTTGGAGGCGGTTCGTCGAGGTTGACCTCACTGGGTTTAGGCTGTGCAGGTGCCGCCGTGCCAGGCCGAGGGGGCAGTGGAAGGGAGCGGGCTAGTTGGCGCCTAGCGGTTTTTAGCGGAGACTGACTAGTTGGTGGCGCTGGCATGCCATGCATAGAGAGCTCTTGTCCTTTTCACTACGGAGTACACGGTGGACAAAGGAAACAGTATCGACTCCAGGTTGAGTGGCAGTGTTGGATCATACCTTATGGAACCTGATGGGCGTCTAACTATCAAGGCCGTAATTCGGGGTAAGAGATATTGTGTCGTGACCACCACCGCCGGTTATATTGGTTGTGGTTGGCCCCGGTACATACTAGGTACCTAGGTAGGTACCCATTGTTTAACAAAATACGGCCAAGTACGGAGTACTTCAATGCCAGATATAATTCCTGGCCAATTTCCCGTTTGGGGTTCAATCAAGCACAACACCTTCCCAAGTCTCGTGCCCACGAGTACTTCGTGCCTGCCTTGAGTACTTACAGTAGTCTTCACCTTTGCACGTAGTCAGCTGAACCCGAGTCAAGATTTGAGAAAAGGCGCAGATGATGGAACCCGATCGCCTCTCACCGTCGCAAGTGTAGAGTATCATGTTAGCTGGATAGCTCTGCCGGTTCAGCTGCAATGGCCACAGTAGTGCATTCTGCAAGATAGCTTTGCAGATGGTGCTCTAACTAGCCTCTAGGTTTTGCTAAAGTGGACGAGGACCTGGCTTGACTTTGGCGTTTCCAGTTCCAACTATTGCTCAACACCTTAAACGACGGGATTTCAAATGATCGGTGTGATGTTGCTACTAACTACTACTATTGACTTGCAGAAAATAGAACCAACTATTCAGCTTCACTGCGTTGGGTTGGTGATATGGTCTGTCCGCTCTGGAACTCATCTCTCTCTCTATCTCTTCTCAAGTTTGGCGACCTTGCCGGCTCGAACTTGTGCAGCAGCAGCAGCGGCTCATTGCCGTTGTGCCGTGCCCTGTCACTTGTGGATTCGTCGTACATATGTGTTACAGGCCTGCTCCGTACAGCTTGCGACTTACGGAGTAGTGGTGCCGCATGCTCTTTGCGTGGATTCTGGCTCGTGAATTATGCAGAGTCTGGCTCAAGACAACCCACCCTCCTTCCGTCTCCCTCCAAGCTCCAGCTTCCATGCGGAGGCTAAGGCTTCTCAAGACTAACCTGCAGGGAAATGCTCCGGGCGTCAATTAGTGACCATTCAGGCCCGAGGGCCCTGGCATCTGGGCCGAGATGCCTTTCCTTGCCTTCAGAGTCAAACCAACAAAAACCAAAGTGTCGCCCAGAAGCCTACAGGCATGAATACATAGGTAGGCATTAACTCTAGTCGTCACTGGTCACTGGTCACTGGTCGCTGCGGTGGTCACAGACTCACAGTTGTCGGCTTCCGAGGGGTCACTGTGCCTTTGTAACATTATTAACGCTGTAACTCTGGAATCTGAACAGTTCAGCTTAGTGCACCTCTTGCCCACCGCCCAACTCGCGGGGTCCGGGTAAGGGTTGGGGCCGGGGGGGGACGTCGTGGCGAACGATCGCTACCTCACACCCTGGGATTTTCCTCTTTTGCATACGGCACAAAGACATGGACCCATGGATGGACATGGACTCCCACTTAGATGAACCCTGATCGATGAATACGAGCACATGTTATTTACCTGGTAGTATTTGCTGGAGTCTGCTTTCGATCAGACTTTGGCGATCCTCCGCCATCTCCGCTATTGATTCATGAATTCTTGCGACGCTTCCTCTTCATTTCCGCAAGCTAAGTACGTAGATGGAACTTTGCAAGTCTCATCCCTCTCTTCCCTTCCCTCAAAGATATGATATACATTCTTTTTACCAGGGAAATCCCAGTCAGAGGCTACTCACAGCTCATCTATAGGCTAAAGCCTCATGACTTGCAGAACCTGCGTGCACTCGCTTGACAATAGCTGTCCATTCAAGCCGATCAAGTGACAGAGTCTAGGCTAGCCGAGTCATGGCAGTTCGTCCTCTTTCTGCACGGAAGTCCAATCCCACGTTTTGCGGCTGGCTTCGCTGGCATCTGAGACTGGATCGGCCTTTCTTGGTATCAGAATCCTCTTCTCTTTCAGAACCTCAACCCGATCAAAATAATAATGGAACTGGGCCCACGGTTTACAATTGCACAATTCCACATTTCAACTGTCACCTTTGTCGACCTGGAAGCACTACATTTGAAATTAATCCCTCGCCCTCGCACTCCTCGTGACACTCTTTCTCATCTGTAGCTTGCTGACTGATTCTTGTGCATTGCTTGCTCAACTAACACTAATCATCCTAGCCGTTTGTAGAAATCTCAGACTCCTTTCCACCGTCCACCCTTCGATCGACTTTCATCAGTCAGTCTGTTGGCACCGGAATAATCTCTCAAGCCACTAAGTAATTTACAGGTAACAAGCGCCACATGCAAAGGCCTTCTCGTCGTCCCCATTATCGAGACCGTCATACGCACCACAGTGACATGCTACAACGCGCAAATGAGGATCCAGGATTTTTCTCTAGTCAAGACTACAGTAGTCTCTTCAAAAGTCAGAGTTTCCGAGTCTTTATTCCTTAATCATAGCTCCCCCATCGCCATCAAAATGGACACTAGGTGGACTATTACACCAAGGCATGGCGGTCGTCATGTTGGACTTGGCATGAGTCGTCTCCGGCATCGACTCTCCAGTCGTAGGTGTCCGGTCTCAAGACGATAGAACTCCGACTGGTGACATACATACATATAATCAGCGATCATCAGGCCAAGACACATCTTCAAGCCTGCCGTGCCTACCTAGCTGGTCCTCTTTTATGTTTATACTCGGAAATCTCATATGATGATAATGTGACGCAATCATCTACAATACTCAAACACATTCTCATTTGAGTTTCCATTTTTGGGCTTAGGTTTTTGCTATATACATACGTGATAAGTGAAGATCACGATCCCTCGACTCGTCCAGGTCGACCTCCTCGTCGTGGCTATGCCGGAATCGCAAGTCTGCAAGGTTGTAGTTGGCCCCCTGCAGGCAGGACTACCTCTGTGATTGATTCCAGTTGATATCAGGCTCACTTGTCAATAAAATGAGTCAAAGTTGGAGCCAGACCGAAGCTGCTTTCATTTATGTGCCACTTTGGGTCGGCTAGCATCTTCACGATGATGATTTGTAGAATGGCTCTGGGACATCAATGCCGTAATTCTCCTTCAGTCGCTGTTTCCGTCTCTCGGCATAACCGGGTCCATAGATACCTGTGAACGTGTGAATCATTATGAACATCGTGTATTGATGCTTTTGACATACCTCGTCCTTCTCCGATTTCGTTGATGGTCTCGTTGACCGGTCTCCTGAAACGATTCCTCGACTCTTCTTTGTATGCCACACGGTCTATTTCAGGATGATCACCCGCCGACGCAAACACCGAAGAGCCAGTAAATGCAACGACCGACGTAGCTGCCCCGAGGACGAATGCATTCAGGAAAACCGAGGGCATCTTTCGACCTGTACCACGTCAGTGGGCTTTCATGTGTCGCGATTGTCCATATCTCATACTCGCAGCACCAATAATTGCACCAGCTACAGCACCGCCCAATCCATTGTTGAAGAAGTCGTTCTTTTGCCGCAGGTTGGCCGAGGCACTCGTCACGAATTGATATGAAGCGCCGGCAGCGGCTGGAGCATTGTCAGAAATGATTTCAGGGCATGATCTGGACTCTGGTCCGGCCTACCAAATGTCCCAATCTGACTTCCAAATCGTGTAAAGACACCAAAAGCTCCAACATTTTCTTTGGCAACGGTGTTCCTGACGGCGGCTGCGAACAGACCGGCTGTCCCTGCTAGAACAGTCGCGCGTGTGGCAAGACCAATAGCATCTTGAGGGTGGTAGGTATCGTCGACCGCTATGGGTTTTGGATCAAGGATATCACCCATCCTTGCGACTCAGGGTGAAGTGGGGAGGACGGAATCGATTACTGCATCAGACTTCGGCGACTTGGACAATCCGATGAGAGAGGCGTCGAGTGTGCAGTATGCTGATCGTGATCGTGATCGTGATCGCAATCGCTGCTGCTGATGGTGTTTGAAATCTTCAGGTTAACGATACCCAGAGGTAGGTTAACATGTAATGGTATTCGAGCCAACTACGAGTGGTTGAGCTTCTGCACCAATCATGTTATCAGGCGCCTCTCCGTCACGTGTGAAGCTAAGATGTAATCACGTGATACTTCGTTTGGCCTGGGAGCTTCTAAAGACCTTAGCTACCTCAGTACTTTACGCGGGCGGATTGACGTCGGGGCCTTTTGTGCCTAACCGCTAGGCTGTCACCACCCGCTACTTACAGGACTTTAATTGACTTATTGGTAGTAGCCGTCTCCGCTAACAGCCAGCCAAAGGTGAGCCCGGCGTTAAATAAGTCGTACGTATGTTATTCCGTTCTCCGCGCCTGAGAGATGACTTTGGCCGTGCTAGGCCACCGTGCCACAGTGTATACCAATACTCTTGGAAAGTACGTAGGTCATCGCCATCTGGATGAACGACTTTGCCTCACTCTTGACTGTACACATCCGTCTGTAGGAACAAACCACTCCTCCTTAGATATCTGATGTCCTTTTGACTCTTTCTTGTACAGTACTTCCTTGCCGCTGTTGTAATTACATCCTCCGCTCGCCCTCTGATCTGCATCCAAGAAACTGCGCTGGTCTCAGTCTCAGTCCCCAGTCCCAAATCCCCAGAATCTCAGTCTTGTTCTCAACTTGTTGACACGATCCAAAGGCTGCCTGCATCTACTCTTTGTCCAACACAAGCCAGAATCAGCTTAGCCTCCATTTCGATGACCCTCAGCATTCAAAACACCAATGCATAGTTTCCAATAGACCACCCACTCTCCTCCGCTACCAAAATCCTAACCTTTGTTCAATACTGGCCGGTAGAGCCTTCAAATCAAGACTAGAACCCTTTGCATGGCCGGCGTACAAGCAAATATACGCTCCTTCATTGCTCCCATCACAGGGCCTGGTGCGTAACGGATACCATCAAACGGAGCCTACAACTCTGAGTAATGACATTCGCAGGTCGAACCGCTCCGGCTTTCCTCCAAGACCTCACTATCTATACCCCATGGAGTCCTGACGTGCTCAACCTACTGGCGGAGTCGCCTCTGCGTTTCAGTCAGACCCAGTACCTCGGCGAGAACATCCCTCTGCGGAGTTGTAGACACAAATTCTGTCTGAAGTCCAAGCAATCACAGCTTCCAGGATTGGATGAACGGCCTGGACCAGAAACAATATGGACTGTCGCGGCTCTGTGTATAGTCTGTCGACTACACCTCCATTTGAAGATCGATTATAGTGTTCGGTTCGACCAAGCACCATGTCCAACACCGGATCACCCCCTCCACCACCTTGTAAGGTCTGAGGTGCAAGAGCCTCTAGAGAAAAATTCATGGCTCCGACAAGCCGGTTCTTCTGTGGCCGAGATCTATGCCTTCAGATGCTCTGCCGTCGGTTGTTCCGCCTCAGTCACTGTACGCTTCACCCCTCCAGTTCTTCGTCCTTACGACGTCCAGGTCTTGACCGATCCCACCTTGCTGCGACAACGAACAGAAGAGGCATTTCGGAAACAGGAAGGTTCCACAGAGGGAATGAAATACCCAACTGCGACTGACGTCCTCTGTGATCTACGATCATACCTAAAAAATTCGTGGCGATCAAAAGAGGAGGCTAAATTTGCATCAATCAATGTGTCCAATAAACGATTCATCGTTCGCTTTGGACCTGGAGGAACTGCGTGTAAAGACGTGCTTGAGCACTTGGGTTTCAAACTGGAGTCAGGCGACACTTGGAAAGTCCCTGAGCCCGACCCAAGCGAGAGCCAGCCGTATCGCAACCTGAACAACATATTCGTTGACGACGCTGAACACGAGATTGTTGCTCTACTACTTTCACGCCCCTATGATGAACGACAGAGCATACAGGATCTCGCTCCGCCCGTCTCGGCGGACAAAGAGCTTTCTCGCCTCCTAGGCAGTCTGGACTACGATAAACATGTCACTAGCCGGGCCACGAAATTAAAGCCAGAGATGAGGACGGGCCCTTTTGTAGCCCTTGGTATTCCCTCCGATCTTTCTGACGATCTTATCTCCAAAGCATACCACTGGCAGGTCCAAACTGATCCTCAGAATGCACCAACATATCTGAGTAACCTTCGATACATTGCAAACGAGAGACAAAGCGATGTTTTGGAGACAGAAGTAGCAGTGCAAATTTCACAAGGTCGATTTGAGGTCGAAACCTTGAACCAAGCGTACAAAGCGTTCCAGCTGACTCGAAGGGAGGCCCATGTCACTGACGAGGACATTATTGGATCCTTCACCGCAACACTCACAGATGCTCCTGCACATGAACACGAGTTGAGGGAGTATCTTCGCATTATTGGAGTTCACCGGAACAGTAAACTAATTCTCGATACGGCTCAAAACGGTAAATTGCCCGTGAAGACCGAATCTTGTACGAACTGACGATTTTGCACAGTGATGGAGACTTATGAACAAGCCTTGGCCTTTCTCGATGCTTCCGTTATGACAGAAGATGAAGGCATCCGAACATTATTTACAGTCAAAGTAAGTGCTAGCCAAACTCTCCACCTTTATTACAGCTAACCTTCAAAAGACGAATGACAATAAAGGTATCCAGGATCAAGCTGTCAAAGCAATAAAGATCATTGCAAAGGAACGTCGCAGCCAGCTCTTGTCGTCCTGGATTGAATCAGGATTCTCAGCTGAGACGGGTATGGAACCTGCCGAAGGCTACCAGGCGCTCCAGATCGATAACCGAGAGGTTGATGACGATATAATCTTGCTTCAATACAACGTTGCCGTCGAAGAGAACCCGGCAAGCGCTGAATTCTACACCAAAGCTTTGACCGCCATCGCTACGGCCCGTGGAAGCACCGTTTTGATGGATCATCTACATAGTAGGGCTCCACAAGCTCCTCAAGGAACCTCAGACGAACCTGTTGGACTTGAAAACATTGGCAACACCTGCTATCTCAATAGCTTGCTACAAGTCTTGTTCACGACCGTTCATCTGCGAGAGATTGTTCTCAACTTTGAGGACTATAAGATGCCTCTCGACGATGATAACTTAGGGAAGAAGAGAGTAGGGCAACGACAACTCAGCTTGAAGGAAGTGGAGACTGCTCAAAAGTGTAAGCCAACTGCGAAGTCAATAGAGATTTTGCTAACCCTTCATAGTCGTCAATAGCCTTGCCTCTCTGTTCCAAGGCATGATCCAGACTCCACAATCGTCAATACGGCCTGAACAAGAGCTGGCACGCTTAACCTTGGAAAGTCACAGTGTGAAGGAAAAGCTTCGGCGGAGGTCTACTTTGAAAACTGGTGATCGACCTAGCCTCGGACAAACGGACAGCCTCCCCTTTTTCGGGCCCCTCTCGCTCATCGAATATGAAAAGAATGAGACAAGAGACCAGCTGGTTCTGTCCCCGACCGAAGAACTAGATTCGGCACCTCTTCTGCGAAACAATGCCTCGGACTCCCAGGACCAGGAACAAGACAACAACGACACTCGCGCGACTGATGTAAACATGACCGATAACTCGAGTGAGGCAACACTAGTCTCCAAAGCTGATTCGGACCCTGTACTACTGGAGGATGTCTCCCAAACTGGACAACAAGACATCTTGGACGATAAAGAGAATCTTGCACCGAGTAAGGATGAGGAGCCTCCAAAGCAATCTGCCAACTCAATACAGAATACGGCACCACTTGCTCCATCATCGCCTTCAAAATTAAACATCCAGGCTGGGGAGCTTGCCGTGCCAGCCATCAACGAGGAAATTTCTGTAAAGCAAGAACCAATGAAGTATCCACCTCCACCCGGAAAACCACCCCCAGTACCCCACGAAAGCCCTTAGAGTTGACCACTACTACCTTGGAGGAATACGCAAGACAGCAGGATGTTACAGAAGTTATTGGCCACGTTCTCAATCAACTTTCTTCTGCTATTCGCCCTACTGGGTTTGATAAAACCGGTGAACAATTGGACGAAGTACATGATACCTTCTATGGACAATTGATACTCCACACAGAGAAGGACAACGATTCTGGTGGAAAGTCTGAACAGTACAGGGACATCATAACCCGAGTTTTCCATCAACCCACGGATGTTTATGCGGCAATCGACAACGAGTTTGACTTGCAAATAGGAGGAAATGCCGTCAAGGGTTATACCTCTTTAGCCTCGGTCCCACCTGTTTTGTGCGTGCAACTAGATCGAGTTGCTTGGAACAATCAAACCAAACGTCAGGAGAAATTGAATCACCACGTGGATATTCCCGAGACATTATACATGGATCGGTATCTGGAGAGTGGTTCCGACACCGAGCTCATGCAACGCCGTCGACAAACATGGGAATGGAAGCGTGACCTCGCCGCCATCTCCCGCCGCCAGGGAGTTCTGGAGGAGAAGCACGTAAGTGTGGATAAGCATTTTGAAAGCAAGGCAAGGCAAGCCAAAACTGACCACCATTTCCAGGGCCAATCCAAAGACATCCCCACACTTTTAGAAGACGCCAAAGTTGCTCTAGAATACCTTGCAGAAGTACCAGCGGATACTCTAGGTGGCGATCTCGAAGTCGATCCCAACACGATTGCCACCCTCAGCACTCTAGCAGAGAATGCCAGGACGGAACTCGAAGGTAAAAATTCTGAATTATCGCTACTGCCATTGATACTAACTCATCACAGATCTAAGAGCACGAGCTACAACCCTGCGCCAACAGATTAAGGAAGCTTTTGCGGACATGCGTCAACATCCCTACCGCTTGCATGCTGCCTTCTTTCATCGCGGTAGCGCAGGCGGCGGACATTACTGGGTCTACATTTTTGACCACAAGAAGGAAGTCTGGAGAAAATACAACGACGACCATGTCAGCATTGTCCAGAATCGCAACGAGATTTTCGGAAAGCCACCTCAAGACAACTTCAACGTCCCTCCAAATCCATACCTACTGGTCTATGTGCGTTCAGATCAGGTCGACGAAGTCATCGAGACCGTCAAGCGAGACATTGTATATCCTCCACCAGATGCCCCCCCTCCAGTGCCTCCACGCACTCAAATGGCGGAAATGCCTCCAAACAAAACTCAAGGAGATGTTGAGATGATGGAATACGTCAATGTCAATGGTGGTGAGCTGGCCCCTCGTTCAGACCCTGAATTGGAAGACTTGGACATAGGAAAGCCCCGGGTTCCTGTGATTGGGGACTGGGATGCCAGTGAACTAACCTATGACAGACGTATTCAATGGTGAAGACACAGCAATGTCGAGACTACAGCCTTTGATCTGATGACCCAGATATCGTCTTTTACTAACAGTCATCTCCTATCCGACGCTAATTCGCCGACAAAGCAACGGACTCTAGTCGAGGATTCGTACCTCGAGACACCTGGCTTGCTATGCTTCTGGGCACAAATGGCGATTCCCAGCATAGAACGGCTTCTCATAGATCGACCTCTCGATTGTATCACGAACAATTTTCGCTTATGTTTAAGACAATCCAAGGGATAATTCGAAGAATTCTTGTTCCAGGTTCAAGCCTAGACAACCCGCAGTTGCTGTCTCTGTGAGCTGTGAATGAACCAAGACGACACCATATTACGTTGCACGCGGAGCATGAACCGCCATGGGAGCTCAATGCCGGCGCCTTCTCTAGACAGCGGATGCTTACTGGCCTAGAGTAATGAGAGCTCGAAGGCCAGGCTGGAGATCCCACCACGCTGTACAATTGTCCAGGTCTAGCTGCGGTCGTAGATAGAATGCAATAAGAAAGGAAAGTTATTAACCATTGCTGAACACTGCAACTATAGACAGTGAGCCCGTGGGATCCATGTTGACATGGTGCTTTTCTTATTCAGGCACTTCCTTCCTTCCTTCTATGCGGACAACCGCTTGCACCAAGAATTTGAATACGATGAACCCTCAACGTCACAATCGCGAGCGTATGCATGCATACCTATGGTATATACTGACGAGAACCGGCTCGGCTCAATTGCTCGTGAGACCCATAACCGTGTTGATCTAGCCAACGCCTCCATGGTACGATGCACAAGACCATTCCGCCTCCTGGCGATGCCGCACCAAACTCCGAGGAGGTTTCTTTTTCTCGCTGCCTGTACATAGATATCTCTTTCGTAAGAACACAAAAATATCATTATTCGGGCTTGGACACCTTTTGTGTGTTGTATGGACTTCCCCAGCAACGAGAGCACACTGGCAATCGGAGGACAGACTTCCTCTATCATGGTATTTGATAATTTGGACGAGGTCATTCCTTGAAGACTGTCAGTATTGTAATCTTCGGACAGCTTCCGTGCTCAATCAACACTTGCCTATTAATGGGACTCGTTTCGAAATTTGTGCGTCGAACGCAGTCATCTGCTACGCCTGCACATGTACTTGAGGGATCGCCAGCAGGTTTCAGCTCTGTCCAAAGAGACATTGTCACAATTGCACATTTCTGGACCATGGGCAGGTCTTTCGCACTATCCCGGAATTGCGATTGCTATACTATCATAGGAAGAAACTTTTGTTGCGTAGGTCGGACATGACAGTGACGGTTGCTGTGCGACTGCACTGGCAATCATGCCAGCTAGCCTGCCTGCATGGTCGTGCGAAGCGTCCTAATTGTCGTGAGGGGCCGATGCTACAAATTCGCGTCTTCAGAGTACATTGCTGAGCGACTTTTGCATTGACTAGGTCTGACACTTCATTGATGGGGTTGAAAGACCACGTCTTCGCTGGTCAATGGTCGAGTTCGTTCTGATTTGGGTTGGTCAAGTTTGAAGTTATTGAGATTGTAGAACACAAGTAATAACCTGCACAGCACAAAAGACTTTCAAGCTCGCCATCGTACAATCAGTCTGTTGCTTTCTTTCTTCGTGGCCTTTTCCTTTTGGATTTGGTAGTGTCATTGCCACTCGATACGGCGGAGGGCTGTGAGGATTGCGGATGTCCAGCTGCAGACCCAGAAGAGTCGGCTACAGGCGACTTTGCAGGCAACTGATGTTCTTGGATGTTATTGGAACCTCTCCTGACTGGAAGCTCCACAGAAATTCCTCTTCCCGGAGGATTGTTTCTTATAGTGGAAACGTTCTTGGACTGTGCAGAAAGCAGATTTCGACTTCCGTCCTGGCGTCGTGGAGAGGGTGATCTACGGCGACCAGGTCTGTACCCATCAAAACCACGAGGAGATCTGGATCGGCGTCTTTCAGGGCCTCGCCGCTCTGAAAACTCACTGTATGAATCCCGAGAGGTGGGTGGGGATTGAGATCGACGATGGCCGAAGGAGTCTGTGGAATACCAGTCGGGGCTCTACGACGATCCCTTCCACCTGAAGGAGGGCCATCGTCTCTGGATCGATCATGTGGAGCGCCACGCTGCTGAGAAGGCCGGAACTGAAAACCTCCGCGTCCCTGCTGATGTGTTGGGTTAACCCTAGGGCGAATGAACTCAGGCTCACTATCATCCTTGTCGCTATCCAGACGGGTATATCTGCCCATATGATTGATAGCCGCACGTCCCCTGATACTGAGGCCCTCTGGGCGCAATCCTCGACTTGCGGCTTGCTTCTCCAGCTGTCGCGTACTCTTCTCAAGGGTAAGATTGACGATTTTACTTGAATCGAAGTGTTTCAAGGACCATCTGGCCGTGGCGGCTTGATCAGCGTCGGGACAGTCTCCGACTAGATGGGATTTGCTTGCACATAAACAGCAGGAGATCCAAAGATTTATGGGCACAGATGGGGTCGAGTAGAGGCAGGGAAGAAACGCCGCGGACAAGCGTCTTCAACATGACCGAGATTAGAACACAAGTCGCATGGAACAGTGGTGATTTTGACATCGGAGGAACACGACTTGACGTTGTGACCAGGCTGTCGACATCTCGAGCAACGAGCAATGGAGGGGCAAAGTCGTGAGGAGTGTTGACCAATAGCAGCACAATGAAGACACACTCTTTCTGGGCAGTTCTCCTGAACATGATCACTCTTCATACATGACAAGCAGACGGCTGGTGTTGTCATGTCGATTCGGGATCTTTCAAGATGGTAGAGAGCATACTTGAACTGAAGTTCCTGTTCGGCTGAGGATAGGTCTCGGAGTTTAACGATCGGCAGTGTCTGTTCGGTCGTATCAGGAGAACTTGTTGAATGGTCAAGACGGGGTTGGTGTTCACTGGGAGTAGATGTGGCAGACTTTATCTGGCCTTCATCTTCCGATTCCGACATTTCAGCATCCAGAGCCATCTCATCATGAAGTTGGTGATCCAAAAGAGGTTGGTCAATGTTAATGAGCATCCCTCCGGACTCGGATTCCTCATCATCAGTAATTTCAATGGCATCTCCAACAGAGTGACCTGGGCTTGCGGGCAGAGTAACAGGGATGTCTTGAGTCCCAACAGAACTAGGTTCATCGACTGGAGCGGCCTTGTAACCACGGAATCCCGCGGCGAGACGGTTGGTGCCGAGACCCTTGGTCATGGTGTCACCGACAAGTGGAGGACTGGCGATAGAATCAGGCGAGACAGGGCGGGAGAAAGCCGTACGAGCAAAGGCTGATAATTGTGGACTATAAGGGAGAGGATGCTCGCGGTGAAGACTGTTTCCGAGAGCCGATAAATGAGCAGAAGGAGCATCAGAAGACACAGAGGGGTGGGAGAGGATGTGAGAGAACTCTGGTAGGATTGAAGTTTGGAAGACGATGATTTTACCCCAATCGTAGCCGTCCTCGAGTCTTGGTCATGGTCACTATCAGATGACTTAGACATAAGGTTGGTGATAACCTTGACAAAGAGGAATACTGCAGAATAAGGCTGTGGGCGCCATTGAGAGATAGATATGACTTGGAACGCCTCGAGTCACATTGTTCAAAATATTTATTTCTTCTCTCCTCATCGATTTGACATGAGGCGCTCAGTGGCGCTTGTGGCTGGTGGGACTTCCCCTCACGGCATTGTCGAGTCGAATGCTTCGTACTACATCTAGGGTCGAACAAGGAACGCCAACCGCAAACAGGCGTACCATCACCCTCAAAGTTATAACCACTACCACGAGCTCATCGCTTAATATCTACGAAGGAGAACCGCAACAATCCTTTCCGCCCGTATAAGAAGGATAACGAAGCTTGCTGCAGCAAGCATATAATGTTACCACCTGATCCAGAAGACTGCAGATATTTCCCAGCTTTTGTTACTGTGCGCTCGGTTTGCCAATTGCAAAGCTCTGACTGAATTAGCCTCACATCTCAACTCGTAACTGTCGCCAACGATCCTGCCTTGCCGTACACGATACTGTGATGTTTTGGCTATGAAATGGAATGATTGAAATGAACCTTCCGCCGAGCGAGAGATAACTCGTGCATCTCTGAAGAATCTTAAGACTTGACGTCGCGAATCTTCTGATTTATCCCTGACCCAAACAAAAGCACTCCATTGTCTTACAGAATATGGCTTCGAAAGCCGAGTTCTGCAACGACTGTCAACTTCTATTATTTGACCAGTCTCGCATTGTTGACGAAGAGGTTCGAGGCTATCGTGGGTTCGTTCCCCTTGCCTATCATCTTCAAGATGACTTCCCATTGCTTCCCAAACTGACAAAAGCTGCTGCGAATGGTTGCCATGTGTGTGCTTTCATCAAACAGGTCGTTCAAAGTCATTTCAGATTAGATCCTGCCATTGCAGGATATCTCCACAGCGAAGAAAAGAGACTCAAGAACCGGCCTCAACCCGAACCCAAGAAGCTGAGCGTTGTACTATCTGAATATCTCTTATCCGGCTCGAGATGGTTGTGAGACATACGTATCGCGCCACCCTTGCGAATCTGTGGTCAAGTACGTCTTGAGGACGTTATTAGTGCGATCACGATAGAAGTGGACGATATCTTGGGTAAGTTCTTCTGTGACCGTCAGCCTCCAAGGTTGACTAAATTCAAAATGTCAGAACCCTTGATCACGTTCCCCGAAACATCTGCCCTCGGGACAAAATCACTGAAAAAGATGCACGAGTGGTTAAGTCAATGTGTGGAATCCGAATCGACCAAACATGTAGGTTGTTCCAAATCAAAGGAGAACCCGGCTCCTCTGCGACTTCTCGAGGCAATGGACGGTGACTCGATCCGGCTGGTTGAGGTAGAAGGAAAGACGGAGGCTTATGCGATCTTGAGCTATTGTTGGGGCGGCTCGAAGGCTTTGGAAAACGCCAAAACTACAACAAAAAACATCGCTACTCGACTTGCACGCTTTCCGCTCAGTAGCATTCCACAGACACTCCAGGACAGCGTGATGGTTGCTCGCAGGCTCAAAATACCAATATATGGATTGACAGCTTGTGTATCGTTCAAGACTCGGCCGAAGAGTGGCGCACAGAGTCTCAAAAAATGATGAGATACTACGAAAATGCATACATTACGATCATTCCTGTCTTATGTGCTGACGCAGATCAAGGCTTCCTTGGACCTCGACCACGCTGGATCACCCAGCAAATAAGCGGAATTTGGGCTGACTATCTGAAAAAGGCTCTACATTTCTACTATCCGCAATGGAAGCACGTGGACGACGAAGTGGCCGAGTCGCATTGGGAAACGCGTGGTTGGACCTTCCAGGAGCGTCTATTGTCTACACGTATCTTGTATTTCGGGCGCAAGGGCGTTAGGTTTGAGTGCCGCGGTGCTGTCTTTCAGGAAGTGAACCTGCGGAGCTCTGATCGACAGGACCATCGCGTATTCTTTGTTGCGCCAACGCAGCAGTCTTCCATGTGGGATAGCAGGTACGCGGTCCGGCTACAATGGTACACAATGGTATCGGCATATATCGAACGTCAGCTTTCGAAAGAGAGTGACAGGCTGGTGGCCCTGTCCGGCCTAGCACAGAAGATGAGACCTTACTTTGGAGCGAATGACGAATACATTCTCGGGCTCTGGAAAGAGGACATATGCCACGGCTTATGTTGGAGAGGCTGGCGAGACATGCTAAGAGCGAGGCGGACTATGTGGCCTCTGACCAAAAGTCGGTCGTTTCCGTCCTGGTCGTGGTGCTCAATGCAGAGACCGCTGTTATGGCCTGACCACAGCACTTCCTTAGAATGTGCCGGCCTACTTGGAACAGTAAGGTCATCTGGTGGCAACAGCGAATACACGAAACTACTGTTCAACGCTTGGGTGTTCCCCGCAACTCTGCTTGAATTCAAGTTCCCCAAGGTCTGGACATGCATATCCAACTTGATGCAGAAGAGGAGGAAAGCGGCAACTTCGCAGCCAACAGCAGACAAATGGCGGTCGTAATGACTGCACATCTTGAATATGACTGCGATGAAAAGCGCTTCAGAACATCGCCTATGGACGTACTGCACGAAGTATTTGGCCTCGTGGTGGAGAACGCTGGAACTTTTCACAATAATCTTCCAGAGTACACCCGGATGGGGACTTTCAATGTTATGCGTGACTGGCAAATGGAGGTTGACTCAATCGAAATAGATGAGACTGCAGCAAGACCTTTTTTCGAGGAAATGTACGCATCTCGACGCACTATTGCCCTGATTTGAGGGGAGTGACTATAGTGTTTGGATTGCTGGCTTGGTACCTTAGATACGATGGCACCGTAACCAGCTGGGCGAGTAAGTAACCTAGGGTGCCTAAGAACGCCTGAGGCACCCAGAAAGCACTAACTAGTTACATACTTAGATATAGACCCCCGTTGATACGATTACAAAGTACCTGGACGGAATACTTTCCACGAGTCGAAAAAATGAGACTGTTTGTTCGGAGCCTCAAATATCAACTGGATACCCGAGGCCTCCCAGGCAGTAGCCAGTCAATAGGCCATGGGTTGCTAACTCAGGCGAATGACGCGTCACGGAGGGTCTTAGCTCTACATACGTAGTAGTATGGCCCTTAAACTGTAGAAAACGAGTCCTTAACGTTACCACCCCAAGTGGCAATCATATTGCTGGACGAGTCCCTATTTAGGCCTGAGGCAACCACTAGTGACGACCCTAAGGCCTAAAAGGCATACTTGGCCTCTTTCGCCGCGGGCCCACGGGTGCCCACGGGTGCCCACGGATTGCCTGATTTAAGCCTTCACGCGAGATTCCAGATTCAGATCCCCATCTCGCCGTCCAAAAGCAAGTCTCACGACCAACCACGGATCTGTTAATGAAGCTACCAAATATCGGACTAGGTTAGCTCGGGACTTGTTCGTTATTTGGGCTGCCTAAAACCAGGTTGGTGACACCCTAAACGCTCTAACCACCAGGTACTGCCTACTCTGTACACGCCCATAGTACCCTAGAGGTGCCTAGTAATTGCCCACCTAACTAGTTAGTGGTACTTGTCGTAGTTCATTAAACTCGTCCACTACCAACAGTCTGTCTTCTGTAACACTAACTAACATACAACGACGACTACCACTCACTACTCCCATCGACGACGACATTCTTGTCTCTTGATCCTCGTCATATCTCATCTATTGCATTCGTCGGTACTCTATACATCTTCAAAAGCCTATTATTGACTCTGCCTGGAATCTTGTTCCATCTATGTCCCTCTCTACCCTTCTGCCTGCTTACCATTCGTCCAAATAATCTTTCCTCCCGACACCTGCGAGACGTCACTCCTCATCCTTTCGCTGCTGCACCCTCCCCCTCCCCGTCAACGCCATCCTTCCGCTTCAACACATCTACTTCTTGCACTCGCTCGCTTCAACCCACTCATTTGATCTCTGATCTCTTCCCGTTAGTTACCAGCCATCCTACGCCGTCTCTGGTGCGTCCTTTCTTCCGCGCTGACATACTACTCCAGTACCGTCATCACGTTCACGTTGCCGCTCAATCGACGAGCTTCATGACCTCCCACACCACCCTTCACCGTACCATCTCCTTTGAAGCCAATGCCAGACTCGCCCCTCCAGTCTCTTCATACAATCAAACCATGAGTTCCGGAAAAAGCGGTCGGAGAAGGAGATCTAGCAGCATCATCTACCAGGAACCGCCCGAATCCCTTGAGCAGATCAGTGACCAGGAAGCTCTGCCAAACCTCAACTCGCAATGGGTCAATGCCAAAGGTACGAACACATATACAATAACACCATTTCAACCCTAGTGCTAATCCTAATCCTAATCCAGGCGCATGGACGATACATCCTGTTCTCATCATCGGACTCAAGATCCTCTTTGACATCCTCCCAGGCGTCACTCAGGAAATCTCATGGACACTGACCAACATCACTTACATGGCCGGATCATATCTGATGTTTCACTGGGTACGGGGCGTCCCTTTTGAATTCAACGCAGGAGCTTATGACAACTTGAACATGTGGGAGCAAATTGACAATGGGGATCAATACACACCCGCCAAAAAATTCCTCCTTACCGTACCCATTGTTCTTTTCCTGCTCAGTACCCATTACACACACTACGATCTCGCCTATTTCATTGTCAATTTCATGGCCCTCATGGCGGTCGTTATTCCCAAATTACCACAATTTCACCGGATGAGGATTGGACTGTTCTCAGATCCACCAGACGATTGAGAAGTCAACATCACTGCGGTCCTCTTCCAAACCCGTGCGGATTACTGAAGAAAGGAATCCTTGTTCTGATCGTGTCTTACTTGCTTTTTCCTTGTCTATCTTGGGGTCAAATCTACTGGGTAGTATCGGCTGTGACAACACAATCATGGCAACGGTGAGATTCTTGTAATCTAGCAGGAACGAGAAAAAAGCAGAGCAAGTCAACAGGCCGCCGATCGCTTGTCTACATCAAGGAGACTTACGAAGACTCGGAAGAGATTATTAGCTCATGTCAGCCACTACAGGGTTTTGGAACATCAGAGGATTTGATATTGACAAAATTCCAATTGAAAACTTGTTTCAGTCACTAACTCACGCTCTTGCTCGATTCGCATTCTTCGCCCATAACCCTCTCGTTCCCTCCAGCAATTCTTGAGTCATTGGTGACAACGATTGTTTATGCTTACAATTATGCAGAACATGCCCTTAAAGTACAGTCACCCACTCGTTTCCCACTGCTGACTTTCTTGCGGGATCCACTCGGCTCTCTGTTTATCCGAGAACTCTCGACCTGTGCAGACGCACTCTATATCATCATGCGGTACGTGTATAATACTCTGGCATTCCGGAGCAGCCGGGTTTCCCACTAACAACGTGAGACTTCCCAGGCACCCGTCAATCTGATCAGGGCACTCTTCCGAACAGTTTGCATTGGTGCGTGAGGATTATCAGTCTAGCGATAAGGATGGATGTGGATCATTTCGTCTCTTCTGGACGCCCTCTTTAATACACTCCAGATTCTAACCTATTAAAAAAATCCAAAATATGCAGATGGCTGACTCTCACACTCCTTTCGATCCAATCATGTGGAGTGTACGATATTATACCTGTCCAAAGGTGTTCTTGCGAAATAACCTTGACAATCTCCGACTCTTGATGCCCTTATTGTGCCATAATGGGAACACTCGAACTCTCTATCATCCGTTACTCCTGCAACGCTCTAGTCCGGTGAAACTCGGCGGTCGGGACCTGATATGTTGGTGGGAGCAAGGCCATTGTCGGATCCTGTCCCCAGAGGGCCTTGAAGCCCTCATTAAGACAGATGCGATTTCGGTCCTTGTCGTTGCAGGGCAGGACCATTCCTGATCTATTGGGAGCCGGAAATCGTTCCGACTGATCCATGAGCATCCGCCGCGCGGGATTTCCCGCGAACAGATATTTTTCAAACAGACGAGCGTTCTCCTCAGATGGCGCCCAACTGTCGGGGTTGCGCACCAGTGCGGCACACAGGCTGTGCATGGCGATGTTCTGCAGTAGCGGAATCCCCATGACATGAGCAAAGTGGCATTGTTGAAGCAACTGACGCTTGGCCAGTGGGTGGATTGCGCTGCCCGCCTTGGGGAAACTGAACGTCAATGGCTCCCCAGCGAGGAAATCCACGCATGGCCGAGCCACGGTTCGGTGGATGCTGGGCAGCTTGATCGCGACTTGGTGTAGCGATGCGGCACCGAACCTCTTGACGAGATCTCGTATTGGCGAACTGAACTTGGCCAGGAGATTGGTCGCCACGGGGATCGATATGCTTCCGGATGGGCTTGAGCTTATCAAATAGACGACGCTGTTGGAATCAGGTGCCCTGACGACATCAAGTTAGCCGTCAACATCATTGCTGGAAGATTACCACCATCCATGGAGGAAATGTCAAGAACTTACCCCTGCGCACTCTCAGAGTCGGTCTCGAGTTGGTAAGAAAGCTGGAAGCCCTCGTTGCCGTCATTCTCAGCTCGCGTCACACACTGGAACCCGGCCCAGAGGAGTGCCGAGAGTTGAATGCCCTGGGCATTTTCGACCGTAACCAACCGCTCGCGCTGGGTCTCCAGTCGACGCAATGCTTTGTCGGACAAATTGATCCGGTTGATGTGGCGATCATCCTGGGAATCCTGCAGATGACACTGCAGGGCCCGATCGTTGTCCGTGATGTCCTTGTTCTCGACGACCACATTCCACGCCACCAGGCCGTATTCGTCGGTCAGGGCCTCGCTGGTGTGCGTTGCGAGATGGAGTGTCTGGTATGCCACGCACTGTGGGCAGATCCAATGTTCTGTCAAAAGAGAGAGAGAGATGGGTCAGAAGGAATAGGCGACTGTGGTTTTGAGACTGGAGTTTCGCTTACCATATCGATCGGCCATGAGCTGCGCCTCGAGAGACAGACAGTCGCGATGATACCAAATCACGCGACAGTCCGGGATGTCGCAGGCAATGCTCTCGCTCTGCTCTCCTGGAACTCGAGTCCGGCACACACACCACTCCTGGACGTCTTGCTCGTCGCCGGCCTCCTGTGGATGAGCTTTCAGAAACGCGCCCAGTCGTTCAATCAGGATCTGGTACCGTTGTCGAGAATCCAGTTGTTCCATGGCTACGGTTGGTGGGTCACTTGATCGGGGAGCTCTCTGGGCCTCTGGCACGAGATGTAGGGTTTGACCGGTGTCGTCGACGCGCCTTGAAGCAAGGCTGTGCTTGTCTGAGATTACAGTTGAAGAAGCAGAAGACTTCGCAATCCGACCATCCTACATGCTGCGTCCAAGGGGAATAAAAGGACTCGAAGAGCCTTTGCCTCCGACGGACTGCAGTGTCCGCATGCAGCCTGATCTCGACAGAAATCTGACGTGGTAGTGTGTAGGCTTTGTTCTGCCTCGCTGCCATGGTCAAAGGATATGGAGAGAGAGAGAAAAAGCCACTCGAGGGTCCCTCCATCCGTTGGGCAATGGACAACGCGCCGTTCGCAGCACTTCACTTTATCAAGGCACCACCGCACGCGCACCCACGGCGGTTGGTGAATCAACAAGCATCCAGTCCCAACCAGCCGCAGCGTGAAAGCCTGCATCGTGCACTTGACAAGTGCAGCGCCAATGCTGATCACCCACGGAAACCTAACCACGCTGTGCCCGGCCTCGACGAGTATGTACAAATACATATATGGTTATGTATACATATATATGGTTGTGTATACATGATAACGACAGAAGAAGACTCATTGTCGACCAATGCGATCGACGCACACGGCACCCGAGCCCCCAAGGTTTCTTCCACCAATGAATGACTGAATGAAAGACCTCTCCACCCAGCATATTTCCTCAGGCACGGACCCAGTGACTGGAATCTTTGGGGGTCAGTTCTGCAAGCAGAAGCCGCTGCTGGTTTGCGCGTGGCCCTTGCGAGTCCCATGGTACGGCCCTCTCTGCCTTGCTGTCCGCGGAACAACAAAGGGAGAGCAAGGGGGAAAGGAAACCCTTCAGATACCCTCCGTCGCCAGGCTAATGTGGATTTGGCTGTTTGCATCTCGACATATGTGTCTTGGGCCCGGCCGGACGGCTATATGGCGGCGCGCAGCTGATTTTTTTTCTTTGTCCTGTGGCACCGTTGTGTTTACACGGAGGTATATACACACGGTGGTGGTGGTGGTGATGATGATGTAGTAGCAGAGACGATCGGAGTTCTATCGTGGTGGGCTTTGCGTGAGGGCTCGAAGCCTTTCATGGTGCTAGTTAAGGAGCTGAGAGTGGTGGTGGGTCAACTTCTGAAGATATATCTCTGCTGCTTGGTTTCGATGCGAAAGTGCTAAATCAGCTTTGGGATGTTTGGATGGTCAGCGGAGATGTTTGCTCCGTTGGCCACAAATAGGTCTTGTTGTTTGGAATGCGAGGTCTTGGAGCTTCGCACGTTCGGAATGCTACTATGTATGTCAACACATGGAACGATGGAACGAAAGGCAGTCGATGGATCACCGCGTATGGAGAGTATATGTCACGATTAATTGAAGACGTCAATAGAGCATAGTGTAAGAGGAGTGACATCAAGTGCTTGAAAAGTTCTGTCAATTTAATATATGCAAATCAAAAGTAGACACCCCGACCTTTTATATCAGATCCATTGCCGCTGGGCTTGATCTTTCGTTGGCATTGTCACAGGTACTGTGGAAGGCTTTGTTGGATCAGTTCCGAAGTCAAAAGATGTGGGCGAGGGTAATGGCATCCCTGGACGTGCCGACTCCTGTTGGTAGGCAAGAGAGTCCAGTGCCCGATCCCTCTGTTCCGTAACGTGTTCCAAGGCTTCAAGTACTTCTTCGGTTTCACTATCTCTCTTCTCAACCTTTCGCTTGACTCGAAATCTGATGCTTGCCTTGCGTTTCAGATACCATGAGATCAAAGCTGCGAGCAGAGCAACTCCTGCCAGTGAGCCAATTACACCTCCTGCAATTGCTCCAGAAGACGGCGAATGCGAGTTCGAGCCAGGTTCTGGTGTGGAGCTTGTGCTTAGACTGGTGTTAGAGGCAGTAGGAGCAATGCAGAGGGTAGCAGTGGAACTTGCGGCCACCAGGCTGAGGGTCCTGGTCGTGGGGACAGTGCTGGAGATGGTGATGCTTACGGTTGATTGAGGAATAGTGGTGGTCGTAGTAAGATAAGAGGATGGACAGGCAGTGCCTCCGATCCAAGAGCTGAAGCCACCATGAGCCAGCTGAGTCGTGTCGCTTCCAGTGGAGCTGGACGCGGACGTGGTCAATGTCATCGTGGACAGTGCTTCTACAACTGTCTGCGTGGTCGTGACTGTGGTACTTGCTTCACAAGGGGTCTGTGGGCAGCACCCACTGGTGGAACCTGGTCGGCAATGGCGAAATCTCCCCGAATCTGGACACTCGGTAGTCGATTTTGGCCAAAGGAAGAACATTTCTAGTAGATGAAAGGTTTGTAAGGGCGCTTTCCGAACGAGTCAAAGTAGGAATCTAAGAGGGGTATTGAAATGGGAAGGATTGTTCTTTGCACAATCTGACACCAATTTGCTTCGTGCTCGTGTCACGAGGTCAACTGAATACTGGGCCAAGGCCTCAATATCTATGTTCTCATCACATTGATGGAGAACAGAAGCCTTTGTTCTTTTCGCCTCGAGTTGTGTCGCCGCAATGCCAACGATGCGCAAAGCACAGGTCTAAACTTAGGACAATGCCGAGCACCATAATGGTCAAAGGTATCGACATTGGTGATTCCATTGTCCACATCATGAAAGGCCCGAAAGAACGGCAAGATCTATTTCCAGGGCATTCAATGTGAGAATGATAGTGACGAAAGAATCTCACCACAACATCGCGGCTTAGATGAGGAACTTGAAGCATTCCCACCGTACGGACAAGAAGTTGGGGGGTTTGTGAGAACACTCTCGCCTGCGATCTCGAGGAAACATTGGTGGCTTGGGCCATGTACGTTGACCCAAGCATAGTCAAACTATGCGGTCTGCATTGCGTCCTGGAAAAGGGGACGTGTCACGTCTGATCAGTGTTGGAGTATTCCCTGCGACCGTGAAATACTCCTCTCGCTCGACACTTTATGGGATGGGATGGAGGGCAAGTCTAGCGGTAGATGGACTCTTCAAGCAAGTGCTGTGATCAAAATTTTCGACCTAGATGTAGAAAAGTAACAGTTAGGGATTGGAACTTTGGGTTCAGGAGAGACCCCGATGTTGAATCTGAGATATCGGGAACTCACACTATCATTACCAGGGTTGCGCCGTGGCGGCTCTGAGGGTGTAGCACATGACCCTCAACATCAGCCTCCAAGGACCCCTGCATGCCTGTATACGGAGAAGGAGGATTGAGACCGAACTCGAGGGTTGGGTTAACGAAGTTTACATCTCAAAAGAGGTGTAGATGGTCTTGAATGCGAACCCTCCAAGCTCAAACACATGCTAGTAAGGTAGAGGCGGCTGGATTTACCATTTTAGACTCTAGATGGTGAGCCCCTGGATGATTAGAACATAAACAGCCATGACCCACTAATTCACACCATTTGCACAAACACGACTGATACGCCAATTAAGGCCGAGGTTTTCGTAAATTCCATTCACGGATCAAACTGGACCTTGAGGTGTGAAGCTCGACGTCCAGATCCCGAACTCAGAAGGTGAGTTAAGTCACGGAAAGACCGTCACAATAGGGATCGACATGTCCATCCCAAACGTGAATCATGACTTGATGGCCACGTGAGCGTAGGAGGGGGATTTCGCCCGAGACCGCGGCTGTACGTACCTGACTAGCATGGGAAGAGCCGCAAGCACGGATCAAGTATCAGATGGGATGGTGCATTCGCAAAAACCATGAGGAATAATGGTTTGCAGCCACGCAAATCACAAAGGCCAATGAGAATGAACAAATGATGGAGGGATCGTGAAAGTGGGTGATGTGGCAATCTAGCCTTGGCAAAGAACTTGGAACTCGATCTGCCCTGTGCGCAGGAGGCAGGAAGGCGTTGTGGCAGGCGTTGAGGCAGGCGCGACTTTGGAGACTCGATGAAGGCAGGAGCGTGGGAGGTTGAGCAAAGGCAAAAGTCGTACGGAGTACCTTCACATACCTTGTAGGTGCCTGCTGTCAAGATTCAATTACTCAAGAGGCAAGAACGGGGACGCGTTGAATGTTCCTTGTCCGGCAGGTGCTTTCGAGATTACATCCAGGGGGCCGAGGTGCAAGGGCACGACCAAAGCACATGGGTTTGATATTGACCATTCGAGCCCTAGTCAACATATCCAGGCCCTTGCCTGCCAGAGTTCTCCTTCATTAAGGAAACATGATCAAAGGACGATGATAGCCGTGCGATCCGAACATTTGTCTCGAGCACTAGCACGTTTAGAAGACGTTGGTTATCCCACGCATGCACGTCAACAGTCGCGGAGGCGGCTTTGCAGAACTACGGCCTAGACACTGATGCTTGGTCCACCTGACAGATGTCAGTTCGTAAGAAAGGAAAAAATCCTCGCAGGAGGAAGCCGAGAAGGCAGTGAAAATCCCGATCAGCATGATCAATAATGTCTCCCACCAGGCACCTACCCTCGAAGGCTTTGAAGACACGGCTTGAACATGTGTTCGTGAGATTGCAATCTCACAAGCTTCAACCAACGGTGAACCTGATAGAAGTCTCAGTCAAACGCGCCAAGTGTTGTTCAATCTCATTGGGATTTTTGATCAAGTGTGGCATGGTACCTCCAGGGCTTCAGGCTTTATTGGTTGCTGGGGAAGTGAAATTCGGAATACTGTAAGACACAAGGGTCAAGATTCAAAAGTGCCTTGACTGGGATTGGCAAATACTCCCCTTAGTGGACACTAGTAGCGACCAGCTGGTGAGGGTAACAATTAGCGCCTTGCAGAGCCAATGGCCAAATGGTGAATACTGCTAAGTATAATCCTCTCGGTTAAGACGCGACTGGTCTCCCCAATTAGTACTAAATCGACCCGATGAGTCTAAGATTTCGGAAATCTCATCGTCCCAGGTCGGGGACTCGCTTGCCTCCAAGCCTAAAGCAACCCCACCCCGAAGATTTCTGAGATCCATGACACTGGTGGAGAAGATCCGTGCGAGAGGCTGGCTGATGATTTCAAAGTTGCTCCTGCTTGTTACTCCTATGGATTGCGTATGCGGCATGGCGGCAACCCCCAGGGCAGAGTTGCTAGAGTTTTGAATGACCATCATGTCGCAGAAACAAAACTGACCCTCGCGGTGACCGGCACCGATGGAGAGAGCAAGAAGGTAAAGAGCAATAGTGGCGTCCAGGTGATGCTAAAACAAATGTTAAGTTGCTGGTCCCTGGACTCGTAAGTGCTAGTGGTAGCATTAGCAAGCCAAGTCCGATGACAGTCCAACATTGAGCCGTCTTGACTCTTGACTCTGGTCTGATCTGATCCTTCTGTTACCTGGAGGCTGTAGCCATGCCTGTCAACGCCACTCGACCACGGGTTTGACTTGCACGCCTACGGACGCGCCCAGTCGTTGATAGTCCACAAGGAGGGCCAAGCTGTCGTGGCCGGTTGGAACATGGAGTGGTTTGGGCTGTACCTTCCCCTACCCTACGTGGTCCTCCGTACCTGCCAGTTGCCAGTTGCAAGTCACAAAGTTGGTGTGAGCGTGGAGGCCGAGAGGGGCATGACGTAGTGGAGAAGTATCTGGCCTTGCTAGCTTGGCCGTGAGCGAGTCCCAGACTTTGACGTACAGGACTAGGGGCTTGGATGGCCCAAGACGAATAGCATCCATCGGCATGCATGCGCCTCCATTCTCTGATTCGGCTAAGAGATGGCAGATGCAGATTGGCGTGTCCTCGGGATAGACACGATCAAACCCAGATGAACTTTTTCGGTAGATCATTTGCCTCATTTGATCCACCAAACACTAAATCTGCCACATCTGCGCACACCTTCCTGCCTCCGTAAGTGCTCCGTAGCTGCTCCGGCCATTGCACCTGCCTGCACTTGCTGGATGGCTGTAGGTGGCTGCTAAGTTCCAAACGCATCTGCACCTGCACCTGCACTGCACCTGCCACTTGCACCGTGCCTTCCCCAAGATGGTGCAGCACTTTCGCCGATCCGGACTTGCCAGTCTTTTTAAGGTTTCAGATTTTGTCACCAACTCAATCCTTTTTAGTCTTTTAGTCTTTTTATCCCAAAGCCCCATGCTTCTTCGTGCAATACTGACCATGACTGACCTTCACTGACCTACCTCCGCCAATGCTTCCAGGGCGACAACCAGGTAACCCCTCAATGAGTTCACGGTACGGCTCAAGGATACCCATGGTCCTCCACCGTTTCACAGCCCATGCCACATTACTATCAGGTACTCGTACTCCATAATGCAAGCCAACAACTACGGAGCCCACACCCAGTCCTCTAGCACATACCTCTGGCGTTCTCTAAAGACCGGGGATCTACTAGACTACCTGGTACTCCGAGTCCCTGAGTTCCTGGTAGGTCCATGTCAACGGTCAGGGCCATTGGTGTCGTGTCTGGAGTGCTAGTTAGCTAGTCGCTGCAATTCCTATTTGCCCCTCGTGACATGGGTATATTCTGGTCCGTCCAAGACAATAAAGTATACAGTTCATCCTCACCATCATATCGGAGATCATAATCCTCTCTCTTTCACATCTCTCAATTCAGCAATCCCTTTCTTCGTTTGTACAGCCAACAACGAAGGCTCATCCTGATTCTCAGCCCTGACATTCTCGTCAAAGACATTGAGCTATTCTATCAGGAGGGTGGCCATTGCGTCCTGCTACTACAGAACATTTCTCCCCCCTTCCGTAAACCAACTCCACTCTCAGAACAAACTTCCCTGATCACCACTCTTTTCTTGAAGTCAGTGCTTGGACCACTCTTTTCTTCCCGAGTTCCGACCCATTTTCCACGTGTTCGACTTTGTATTAAGAGGTCATCTTTTACCACTTTGCTCCAGATCGTCTCCCGAAAATCTGTTCTTACCAATATCTCAGTCCAGGCTCGCTCCAAATTAAGAAAAAAATATGGTTCTCTCATTGAACTATCGCCGTCCTGGCTATGTTTCAAGCTCTCGCCAATCTCTTGACTCAGAGAAAGGCGGACAAACCGAGTCGGTGACCTCGAGCGGGAGTTGCCCTTATGGTATTCCCGATGCTCTATCCTTCGACAAAATCATTAGCGGCGGTACTTGCCCAGTAAGTCACTTGATCCGGTCTATCTCATGTCATGAAGCGATTCACAGCTGATCCTTTCTGCAGCCAGTAACCACTCGCGAGTTCATGGATTTTCTTCGCTACATCGAATTCGATGCCGAGAATCTCCAGTTCTACCTGTGGTATCGCGACTACTCCAAGCGTTTTGCGGAGCTCCCAGCGCATGAGCAAGCGCTGGCTGAAGAATGGACCGCTGAGCAAGCTTTGGCGGAAAAGACTGGCAGTGAGAAGGAGAAACTCCCCAAGAAGCTCGCTCCCGCAGCCGCGGCTGTGCTGAAGGGGACCGATTTCGACACCAACGCAAAGATTGCTGCTCCTGAAGCCCCACCAAACCCCTTCAATACGCCTCCTCGGACCCCTTCGCGATCAGTAACAGATTGAGATAGCGTGGCACCATCCACGGCCAACTGGAGTGAAGACTCTTCGACCCTGCAAAATGGGACCACCAACCACAACAAGAGAGCAGAGCAAGCCTTCGAGGAAGCTGGTACTCTTCAGCCTTGTAAGTTCATATCACTGCGCCGATTTCCTGCATGCGCTGACCATGATCTTTAGTCACCATCCAACCTTTCAGAGAAGAGATCACGCGCATCATCGCCATCTACATTGCCGAAGGTGGAGCTCGACAACTCAACCTGTCTGCAAAGGAAAAGACCGTACTTCTCAAGGCTCTCTCCATCACAACACACCCTTCTGCGTTCCGTGATGTCATCGCCACTGTCGACTGGTCTCTCCGCCATCAGGCGCATCCTAACTTCATTCGTTGGACAATCTGCAATGGCAATCCACCAAGACAAGCATTCGCCCGTGGTCTCGGTGTCGGTGGGATCGTTGCTGGCATTGTTTATGCTATTGTCATCACTCTCAGCTCAGCCAATCGTGGATGGAGAGCGTTGGCTTTCCTCGGCCTCTTCATTGGCATTGCTACTCTATTTGCAGCCTGGAAAGGCATGTGCGTCGTAAGTAGTACCACTCGAGTTTTGTGATGCCGTTTCTAATATCGCAGGTTCTTCATGGTATGCATCATCGACATCTTCGTCCATGGGAGATGTTTAGCGACGAGGACGAGTCTGCGTCGGATTTCAACTTGAACAAGGGTTCATTCGATAGTTTGGGCTCTTCAAACAGCTACGAAGACGAACCCTGGGTGGCCAAGTATGAAAAACGTAATGTTATCCGCAAGATCTTCGATCGTGAGGTTTGGATTCAGGAACCCATGCTTCGCCAGATCCAGGATACCATCTTCGTCCAGGCTCTCATCACTGCCTTCATCATCTCCGCCGTCATCACTGCCATCTTTTTAGCGGTAAGTTTCGTCTCCCAGCCACGCGTTCAAATGCTGACAATACCTCTCAGGTTCCCGCGGGCCGACTGTTTTAGTTTGCGAAATCTTAACCTGCGTAAAGTTGACGCGGGCGTCATCGGATACCCATTAGCATACTGGATGTTTGGAAATTTTTCTGTAACTATGCGTGCCCATCTTATTTGCAGCCTCCAACCAGCTTTTACTATTTACTGGACTGCTGACCTGGAGAAGTTGGAGGCAAATCGCACAACACCACCATAATTACTCACAACAGTCTCATATTGTCGCTGTGAAGAAAATGTAAAGTATAAAATAACCAATAAAATGAAATTTTTGATCCAAGTCTGTGAATAGCAGCGAGTGCAAGCTCATACAGTGTGATCATCTTGAAGCATGAAGTTCTCGTGTTTATCGCGGACATAAGGCCACAATTTGGCAACTGATAAGTTGATGGTTGGCGCCGTTGAGCACGTGAGCTGATCACGTGCTGTACCGAAGTGCATGCGACGCGTCGCGTCGCCTACCTCACCTGATACTCTAGCCGGAGTTTTATTGGGTGGGATGTGATCGTCTTTAATGTTTAATTCTTGATATCGCAGAACTGACCCTGGCTGCGACTGTCCCACCACCCACATCCTAATCCAACCATACCACCTTGATCTGTGCAATACCCATGGTTATTAAGGATGGCGTCTCTCGCTACTCGCCGGTCAAGAGGCAGGGACTCAGATGACGAAGAATCGAGGCCAAATACACCTTTGTCCACTGGTCCCAATGACAGTAAAAGGATCCGTCGACAGCGCATTCCCAGTGATGATCCCAGCGAGGAATCGCCTTCGCCAGAACTTTCCGCATCAAGAATTTCCATTCTGCACAAGGTGCCGGCGCCGACCACTGTAAATAATGTTCGCTCTGGGGCAACCCACCAACCTGGCGCTATCGTCAGAGTGAAGTTGATCAATTTTGTTACCTACACTTCCGCCGAGTTCTTTCCTGGGCCAAATTTAAACATGGTGATCGGACCCAATGGCACAGGAAAGAGCACGCTGGTTTGTGCCATTTGTCTTGGTCTTGGCTGGCCTCCATCAGTGAGTAATATGTACCGGCTTTTGTTCCAGATTTAGCTGATTTATATTAGATATTAGCACGGGCTAAAGAAGCACACGAGTTCATCAAACATGGTAGTAGCGAAGCCACAATTGAGATTGAAATCCAGAGAAAACAAGGGAGGAAAAACCCTGTGGTTGTCAGACAGATCAAAAAAGAAGGGAACAAGTCTGTTTACACATTGAACAACGTTGCATCTACAGCAAAGGCTGTTCAGGCGATGGCGAACTCGTACAACATACAAGTTGACAATCTCTGCCAATTCCTGCCGCAAGACAAGGTGTCTGAGTTCGCAGCCATGAACCCGGTCGAGCTTCTTGCCAGTACTCAACGGGCAGTCGCGCCTTCAGACATGGCGAAGATGCATGAACAATTGAAAGCGCTGAGAAAGAATCACGTCGAACTATTGAGCTCCATTCAGGATCAACAAGAACAACTCAAGAATTTACAGAATCGTCAGGAGAATCAGCGGACAGATGTGGAGCGGATGAGAGAACGTGCAGTCGTTCAAAGACGCTTGGAATGGGTTCAGAAGTGTCGACCACTCTTGAAGTATGCCGACACCAGGAGGCAGTATACGGCGGCGAAGGAGAAGAGGGACAGGCTCAAGAAAGAATTGGCTCAGTTGAAAGCAATTTCAGCGCCAACCCTTCGCAAGAAAGAGGCCAAGGAGGCTTATGCCACCAAAACTCGAATACTGAGAGACGAACGTGCAATGGCACTGAAGGAGCTGAATTCCATATGCGAACGTCTCGCAAAAGATGCTGAGAACGCTCAAGTCGAGATAACCGATGCTATCAATGCCATACAAAACGAGAGAGCAGGCATACCTGACATCAAGAAGGCGCTCACTAATCATCGTCGCAAAGCCCGCGAATTGGAATTGAAGCTTGCTGAGAACACGGAGGCCGATTTTGACACTAGGCACCTCTCTGATCGCATCTCTGCCGCCAGAGCGGAACAGAGGCGGATAGAAGACCTGCAACGGGACTTACAATCCCGTCTGGAACAACTTGCAGCTCAAGACAAGGAGAGGACAACAGCTCTGGCGCAATTGGACAGCAGCCTTGAAAGCTTGGAAACACAGGCTGGTCAGCAAGAGAGCAAGTTGCAGACCCTGTCTCGTGACACATTCGTTGCATGGAAGTGGATTCAAGAAAACCAAGATCTGTTCACACAACCTGTATACGGCCCCCAATCGTGGAATGTTCTTTGAAGGACCCAAAAATGGCCGATGCCGTTGAGGCAATTCTTCAAGAGAGCGATTTCAAGATCATTACCGTTCAGAACCAAGCCGATTTCAGGCTATTGCAGCAAAAGCTCTTCAAGGAGAAAAAGCTATCTGATGTTAGTCTCCGAACATGCTCCAACAGTAGTCTCGACCAGTTACGGCCACCACTATCCCCAGAAGATATGCAGAAATTTGGGTTAGATAGTTGGGTCATTGATCATTTGCAAGGACCCGATACAGTTCTGGTTATGCTATGCCAGGACAAGAAGCTGGATAAATGCGCCATCAGTTCAAGAGAATTGACTCAGCAGCAACATGATAGCTTGGCAAACACCAATCTACAAAGTTACGTTGCTGCGGGGAAATCGTACCAGTTCATTCGGCGTGCAGAGTACGGGTCCGCTGGAAGCACTTCGAGGGTCAGAGATGTGAGACCTGCACGATGGTGGACTAATAAACCTGTCGACGCAGGAAGGAAGGCCAACATTCAGCGAACCATTAGCGAGAAGCAAGGCGAGAGGGACATCATCCGAGAAGAAATCCAAACTGTGAAGAAAGATATGACAGAAAACAGGAATGCTATCGCTCGTGCCGTCGAAGAAGCAAGCGATCTTACAAAGAAGAAGGACAAGTTGCAACATGCCAAACGGACGTGGCTTGCACTTCCTGTCCAGATTGAACAAGCCAACAGTAGCGCGGATGAAAATCAAGCAAGGCTAGATGGGTTTCGAGAGCGAGAGAACAAGCTGATCGAGGAGAAGGATGCAGCTGTCATCCACAAGACCGACGCTGTCCTCAAGTTTGCCACCGCAACAGGAGATCTCAAAAAAGCCACAGCCAGTTTACTGGAAGCCGAGGTCATGGTGATCGAGGCAGCATCCGATGCTGAAGGCTTAGCCACCCAGAACGAGCACATCATCCAGACCATCGAGGAAAAAGACAAAGAGTTCGAAGAGGCGAAGGCGGCGTTTACAGAGGGTTACGCTGAGGCACAGGCTGTCCTGCGACTTGTACTGAGTTTAAAGGCTGAAGCTGAGCGACTGGAGAAGGAAGAAAATGAACCTGGACTCACCGAGGTGATTGGACAGGTTGGGGAACAAATGAAGACAGAGACAGACCTTGAGGCCGAAATCGACTCGATCAAGGCCGAGCTCGAACTCACCGAAGGTGGCAGTGGCAACATCATTAGAGATTACGAGCAGCGTGCCAGGACTATTGAAGCCCTCCAGAAGCAACTGCAGCAGAAGGAGAAAGAAGATCAAGACTACAAGCACAGCATTAAAGAAATCCGCGACAAATGGGAACCGCGACTCGAAGGGTACATTGAACAAATCAGCGAGGCATTCTTCGAGTCATTCCACCGGATTGGTCTCAAGGGCCAAGTTGCCATCCACAAAGCCTCGTCAGACCGCCCTGTCGACTGCACCGAAGAGAACGGCGGCACAGAAAACGGACTCGACTTTGAAAACTGGGCAGTCCACGTCAGCGTCAGCTTCCGAGCAGCAGAGGAGATGAGTCTCTTGGACAGCCACCGACAATCTGGAGGCGAACGAGCCGTCAGCACCATCTTCTATTTGATGGCGCTGCAGAGCCTGAACCGCGCCCCCTTCCGGGTCGTCGACGAGATCAATCAGGGCATGGATCCGCGGAACGAGCGTATGATGCACGGTCGCATGGTTGACATCGCCGCCGACAACGGCAGCCAGTACTTCCTCATCACCCCCAAACTCCTCAGCGGCCTCAAATACAGACCCGGCATGACCGTCCTGTGTATCGTCAGCGGCGAGAACATGCCTGCTGCCCGCCAACGCGACCCCACTGGGAAATGGAGGGATGGGCCGAAGGTCGATTTCCGCGAATTTGTCAACAAGGCCAGGCAGTTGGGTCTGGCTGGTCGCTCGGTCCAGGGACGGTTTGAAGAGGGTCGTGACGTGTTCGGCAATACACCTGGGGGAACTCAACTCACTCAGGTTGGTGCTTATTGATTGATTGATTGATTCGATTGTTGAGTGGGACGCGAAGGGGGAATCAGAGAGATTCATGTCTGATTTTTACGTATGATTTTTACGTATGATTGTCATGTTCACTGACTGAATGAGAATGATAGAGCTACAGATGATGATTGCACACACTCGGGCGATTATCCAACAGAGGTACATTACAAAGTCTACGCACAGCATCTGCAGGATGTTAGACGTAAGAGGTTCTGTATGTCATAATAGACGATACAGGCAAGGCTGCGAGAGAGCCGAGGCACTTGATGAAAATGACAAAGATCGACCCCTCCAGACAAAATCTCTCCGCATTTGCTTTTCTCCAACTTGGATCCATCAGGTAGGTAGATCTGCGTGTGTCGAATGGAAGAAAGACGACGTGTACCTGGCTACCCACTTACCCTTTGATGGCCGTCTTAACCGGTTTTCTTCATCGTTTCGGAGGATAGATTCCTCGAACAATCCTGGTGGTTCTTCTCATTTTTCTTTAGTACTCGTTACCGCTCTGCATTTTCGTGCGTTCGTTGTCGATAAACTGTGTGGGGTTTCTACCTAGGTGTCGTGCTTGTCGGTGGCAGAGCCAAGCTAGACAAAGTGTTGGTCAATATGGTATTGTTCAAGTCGCCGCATCCCGATGTTGAAAGTGAGTATTCGCCTCGCCTCGCCTCGCCTCGTCTCATTCCCACGAATGCAAGACACCATGACAAGCAAATCACCCGATGTTCTGGATGTTTTTCTCGGTTGGGCCAGTGCTGACGGCAGTTTGCGAGGGATGTAGTTCCCACCGACATAACGACTTGGGAATGGGTATTTGAGGCCGGCCCGTACTCTCCTCTGTACAAGAATCCCCCTGAGCCTCTGGCCGGATATGTCAATGCCGTGACCAAGGAGAGGCTGGACTGGGCGCAGGTCAAGACCAAAGCGACGCAGTTGAGCACGGCGTTGGTGCGCAAGTATGGGTTGCGGCCTGGTGATACTGTGTCCTTGTTCAGTACCAATACCATCTGGTACCCTGTGGCTATGTGGGCGGTGATTCGAGCGGGTGAGTCTTGTTCTGCTGTATTTTCTTATCAAAGAGCTAGAGGTTCGAGGGCTTTGTGTGGGGTTAACAAGGCTGACTGAGAGACATTCTGTTGTCTATCAGGTGGCAGAGTCAACGGCGCATCACCTGCGTACACGACAGAAGAGATGACCCATGCTCTGAAGACGGCCAAGTCGAAGATTCTGATCACTCTGCCGACCTCGTTGAATGTGGCGCTTGAGGCTGCGCAGAACGCAGGTATTCCTTCAGGCAATGTTCTCTTGCTCGAGGGAAAGAATGAAAGATTCTTAAACATCCAGCAACTCATGGAGCACGGCGCACAATTTACCCCCGAAGAGCCTTTCCGGATACCTAGAGGCAAAACCAATGCACAGATCTGTGGATATTTGAACTTCAGCAGCGGGACTACTGGACTGCCTAAAGCGGTATGTTGTTCTTCCCATAGTTTTTCGCCCTTAATTCGGGGATATCAGCTGTATGTGCTGATAAAAATGAACAGGTTATGCTTTCACACCAGAACATCATTGCCCAGTGTCATCAGCTTAAGCAATTACAAGCAGGCAGCGCGTACAAAATTCTGGCCGTGATGCCATTGTTCCACAGTGAGTCTAGAGCGAATGATCTAGGAGATATGAAGCCTAATTATGCGAAGTAACCGGTCTCGTTCGATTCTGCACATATCCTCTACTCATGAACGGTGACTCAGTTATGCTTCCAGCATTCAGCATGCCAGCCATGTTGGATGCGGTGGTTGAATTCAAGATCAAGGAATTGATACTTGTTCCTCCTATCATCATCCGAATTGTACGTGACAAGATCGTGGATAACTATGATCTTCGACATGTCGAACGTTGGTCATCGGGCTCTGCACCCATATCGCCTGAGATTATCGAGTTGTTAAGAAAGAAGTTTCCCTGGACAGGATTTAGGCAAGGGTATGGCGCAACAGAGTCGACAGCGTGCATATCTGCTCATCCGCCCACTCACTATGATTACAAATACGCAACGACGGGAGGACTATTGGTGGCTAACACGGTAGCAAAAGTACTTGACTTGACAACAGGAAAGGAATTGGGTCCAGGTCAAACAGGCGAGATACTGGCAAGGGGTCCACAGATCGCAATGGGGTATCTGGACAACCCTACAGCAACAGCAGAGACATTCGACGAGGACGGTTTTTTCCACACTGGTGATGTTGGAAATATTGATTCTGAGGGTTTGATTCACATTGAAGACAGAATCAAGGAAATGATCAAAGTGAAGGGTTTGCAAGTACCACCTGCTGAATTGGAGGATTTGCTACTAGGACATAGCCATGTTGAGGATTGTGCCGTTCTTGGAATTCCAGATGAGTACGCAGGTGAGAGACCCAAGGCATATATCGTGTTAAAGAAAGGAATCGAGGCGACACCCGAGGTGGGTTATGAATTACTGAAATTTGTCAAAGAACGAAAGGTAAGGTATAAATGGCTGTCTGAGATCGAGTTCGCAGATGAAGTACCAAAGAGTCCCACAGGAAAATTGTTGAGAAGAATTCTCAAGGTCAGGAATAAAGAAGAAGGGAGAAAAGGAGTCTGGGTTCAGGATAAATCGGAAAGAGCGAGGCTGTAGATTCATGTATTGAGTACTCCGTACCTGCTTCAAGTTAGTGTTAGAAGATTGTGTGTCATTCGCAAGGCAGGCGCAGAAGCGCCGTCCATGGTGTGGCAGCCGCGAACCACCGCACCCAGAAGAACCCGAGTGTCTAGGCCAGCTCATCTCACGATGCATGACCTGAACATAGACAATAGCCAGATGGTCATTATTGATCCCCTCCCGAGACAACCACGTTGTACCGTGCTTTTCTCCAAAGCCCAGCTGGACCAGGTTTCTCCATAACATATCGCTTCTGATGTCCAGAGCATGAAGCAAGTTGGACGTCGGAAGTTGGCTGAGCTGACGCGGGTTACAGATTACATCAACAAATCAAAACCAGTCCATGATCAGGGTAATCGATTAGGTAGCCTTGGCAAGACGATCCTAGAGCTTGTTCCTTGATCTTCAACCATCATTGGAAACATAATTCGAGACGGAGGTCCGAGAGGAGGATACACACGGCGCTGTCTGTCTGCCGGAAGCTTGAGTACTCACGTTAAACCTAGAATAGACTAGCGTATTTCTGAGAGTCTTGGCGCTATAATCTTTCGCGCACGTACATCTTTCATCTCGTGAGATCCACACCACCTTTCTCCTAGTTCTTTTTTTATCCTATAATTCTCTTAATCCGATAAGATTTTATACCCCTATTATTATAATCTAATTAGTTCGATAATATTTTAATAAAATTCGCTATTATTTTAATAGAAAATAGCCGAGATCCTTATAGGTAACCTAGCCGATTTTAGATTAATAGAATTTAACTACGCTACTTACGGCTACTTATATATACTTACGAGAATATATACGCTAATAAATTTTTAGCTTAGAAAATAACCCCTCGAATACTCGCGAATCCCTACCGCTCTTTATAAGTTATTAATATACCTCCTAAGCGCGCTATACTAGGCCGAAAGAAAGCTACTAAGAGAGTACTCGAGAGTACTCCTAATAATCTAGCCGAAATAAGCTTACCTAAGAGATTAGCTATAGCGAAGAATATAGTAAAGACTAATAAGTACTTATTAGAAGAGGAGAGTAAATAAGATACGATAATAAAAATTCGGTAGCCTAGATAGAATCGCTTTAAAAGCTATAATAAGTAAGAAATATAAATTATCTTTAATACTCGTATATACTTACGTATACTTAGATATACTTACGCGCCCTAGGTAAAAGGTAGTAAACTAAAATTAACTAAATATATAAATCGGTATAAAATCTACGGTATAAGATTTTATAACTATATACGAGTACTTAGAGCTAATTATATACTAGGATATACTAGGTCGAAACTTAGCTCGCTATATCGAGTCTATATATTAGTAGGACTCCTTAGAGATACTCGTAGGTACTCGCTAATACTTATAAAGCGTTAGAAATAAGGGTATAAATAAGGATATAAACGGTATAGGTATAGTTTTTACTAGAGTAGTTCCCGCTTCCCTTAGTAGCTAGACTTAATAAGAGAAATCTTATAAGTATTCGCGAGTATTACTAACTAGATAGATTTATTACTAATCTTAAGGACTTAAAAATATTTATATATACTACCTAGCTAACTATTATTAGTACCGCTACTAGGTAAGGAACTACCCCCTAACTACTTATATATACTTACGAATACTTATAATAACTCTCGCCTTATAAAAGCTAAAGTTAAGGAAGCGATAAAAGATCTTAACGATAAGGAATTTAAGTAAGTTATAACTATATATATCTACTCGCGAGTACCCGCTAATATCTATAAGTTCTCTACGCTAGAGCGAAGGCCTTAATTATCGGTAAGTTACCTTACCCTATAGGTACTATTTATAAGTACTTACGGCTACTAGCAAAGCTAGACTTAAGGCTACTAAGGTAAAGAAGAAGCCCGCCGCCGGCTCCTCCCCTAAGAGTAGTAGTAAGGATTAATAAGTACTCGCGTCTACTTACTATTCTATACAATATAATTTCCGATACTCCTCTTAGTTATTAGGTACGGTACTTATAAGTACTTACATAACTTTAATAGTTCTTATTTTTTTTCTTTAGGCTTAGGACTTATAAATACTACAGTACTTATAAGGACTTACATAACTTTTAATAAGCCTTACTTTTTCCTTTAGGCTAAATACTTACGAATATATATAAATATCCCGGACCCGGTATAGAGAAAATTTTACTAGTACGAGACGAATTATTATAAGTACTTACCGGTATTAGCTACACTAGACCGAAGAGATATTTTATAACTAGCCTTAAGCCTTCTTAAGTACTCCTAAGCTATATATATATAAATTTAACCTAAGCTCTATTTACCCTCCTTATAAAAGGCTTTATAAGTACTTATAGTATAATACTCTTTATAGGTACTAATAAAACCTTATAAGTACTTATCCCTAAATTTTTACTTTAACGTAGTTATATTATAGGTTCTATTATAGGTTCTTTACGGCGAAGGGATTACCTACCTAAAACTAAATTAAAATATATACGGAGATTTATAGGTACTCGCGAGTACTTACTAGCGCTAGAACGAAAAATACCTTCTCTCGAGCGGTAAGTACTTCTAACTACCTACCTTAAGGCTATTTTTATTAATTATAAGTATAATACTTTTTAAAGTAATAAATTAAAACTTTAGTTATTTAGTTCTTATCCTTTCTACTTATCTACTCTAATACTTATATTAAATACCGCGTACCTATAAGTACTCTAGCCTAGGGATTATAGTACCTCGTATAATATATAGAGGATAAAGTTATTATATTAAGTATAATTAAGTACTACTACTTAAGATAATACTAACTATTTAAGGAATTATCGTTTTATTAAATCTTCTAATTATAAACTCTAGCTATAATCTAGAGTTATTAATATTTAACCTTATATATAGCAATATAAATTCTACGGAGTATATTCTAGGACCTATAAGGTACTACTACTACCCGCGAATACTTATAGGTAATATAGGTTATAAAATTAAACGCTTCCCGGCTATAAATTTATATTCGGCTTAGTTATACGATTAATCCTAATAAAGCGACGTATTAAAATAATTCTAATCGATTACTAATTATAATTACCGTAAGAAATTAATATATATGGTTCGTAATCTCTCCTAAGTACTTATAACTAAATATAACTAGGTAATAGTAAGCGAATTATTCTTCTTAAATTACTAGTATAATTATCTTAAGAGTCTAGAGAGCTACTAATACGTCTATATATACCTATAGCTACCCGCTAATCTAGATAGGAGAGTATACCTAAGTCTATATAATAACCTATAAGTATTCTAGAATAATCCCCTTCTAGATATAATCGTTACTTAAGTCTTATATTAATAATAAATACGACTCTAGATCTGCGAGCTATTATTAATCCTATACTACTTTAAGACTTAGGAGATATATTAAGGAATTAAGATTAGTCTCTTTATTAGGAAAATAAAGTATCTATTATTCCTAAAGTTTATACTAAAGGACGAAGATATACTACTTATAAACGAGTAAAGAAAATAATTTATAGTATATATACTTATTATATTTTATAAAAGGTTATAGCTAATTATTTCTTATTAGATAGTAAACGGTAAGGTTATAGAAGAGCTATTTAGGAATACTCTCTTCGGGTACTCGTAAACGCTTCTTATAAATTATATCTACTAATAATAACTCGCTTCGTAGTCGTTTATTAAGAGAAGGTATTCGGCAAGTAACTAGTATTCTACTTAACGAAACTAGTAGAAATAGAACTAGTTCTATAACCGTAGATAATCCTAAGCCTAAATAGTTATTAGTAATAGATATTACTTAAGAGCTTTTAGGAATCCTTTTAACCTTTTATATAATATTCTCTAGATAATAGAACTCTAGTAGGGCTTCTATTTTAATAACTTAATTAATAACCTTATTATTAAGTACTTTAAGCTAAAAGAATAGATTTATTAATCTTCTCTCGCCTATTAAATAATTAGCTCTACTTACTAGTATTCGTTAATACTTAAGGGAAGTAAAGAGTATTAGTATATACCTTTTAATAGCTTTATATAATAATAGGTTAGTTCCCTAGCTATATACTATCTAATAGTAAGATTTAATAATATTTATATTACGTTAAGTACTCTTAAAGAATCCTTTATTTATCTTAGTATAGTAAATACTAAGCCTAGATATTATCTAGGGAGTCTTTTTATACTATACCTATTTTAAAAGAACTTTATTCTTAAGTAAGTCCTTAAGAATATTCTCGACGTCCTTACGAGTATCTATAAATAGTAATTATCTAAGGGCGGAATATAAGGTATAAGTACTAAATTTCTACTATAGTCTACGCTAATAGTATACGAGATAGTAGATAAATAGATTCTTAACTTAAAATTACTAAAGTCGACGATAGGAATTAATATCCCGAAGAAAAGATTTAAATCCTAAAGGAGAGAATAGCTATTAGTATTTATAGTCTCTTATAGGTATATATAAGTATTTACTAGTAGTAAGGAGATATTAAGAGTAGAAAGAATTATACCTACTACTTATTTAGTATCTATATTAATAATAACTATACGAAGTCTACGACTATATAGATAGTAAAACTAAATTAGTTTATAGTTTACTTCTAATAGATAATAAAATAATTAATAAAATATAATATAGTAAGTATACGCCGTTTCGATACTTAAAAAAATATATACTAAAGGAATAACTATTTAGTTAGATAATTATTTATAAAAAGTTATAAGTCTTACCGAGAAAGTCTAAACTATCTAATTTATCTCTTATTACTATTATAACTTTATAAATACTACCGTATACTCGTTTATAGGAAGCGTTAAGAGTAATTAAGTATTACTTTTTAAAAAGTTTAGCTTATTTAGATAAAAAGTATATTACTATAAAGTAATTTAGCGATTTATATAAATATCGAATATATCGATCCTCTTATAGCTCTTATACCTAGAATAGGTAAAGATAGCGAATACCTATAGATACTCGTAAGTAAACCTAAGTACGTCTTAAGTAGTAAGAAAACGAACCTATAATATTATATTCTAGTAGATTTTCGAGAGCTCTTTTACGATATAGGATTACTCGTAACCTATTAAGATTACTTAAACTTAGATAAATTTTAGAGAGAGTAGTAATATTATATTATTATAGCTATTATTTAACTAAAGAACTTTATTAAAATTAATTTAATAGAAATTAGTAGTAACTTATTACTAGTATTTATTAGAACTTACTAATACTCTATAACTTTTCTACTCCTTTACGAAGAATTACTTTTAGTTCTTTCTTTAGGATAAGTAGTATTTTATTCGTATAAGCCGGTAGATAAATATATACTCTACGGCTATAGAGTAAAATATATAGAATATTTAGATCTTATAGTATAATAACTATAAAGTAAACCTTATACGTACGAGTACTTAAGACTCTACTTCTAGTAATATAAGTATACCCTAGTACTCGTAAGTATAAAAAGGTAAGAGAAGAGGAAATAGAACTTTTACTATAAGTCTTTCTATAAGTAGAGCGAAGATAAATTCTATTATACTAATACTCTTATAGACGAAAATAACCCTTTATAAGTTCTTATAAGTAGTTAATATTAATCGTAGTAGGTACTCCTTTATAGAAATATAATAACTCTAAAGTATAGAGTAAATAGATAATAATCTATCTCTCCTAATTTAATAAATTAGTATAATATATTAATAGTAAGAAGTTATAAAAGCTTATACTATACCGTTTCTCTTCTTTACTCGTAGTTATTAATATCTTAAGCTATAGTTATTTTTATTTTATTAAATTTAAATCTAACTCTAGAAATCTTCTATAACTTTTATAGTAAAAGTAGAAGATCTTATACTTAAGTTTTATTCGCGAGAAGCTATAAGTAGCCTCTACTACTTATAATAATTTACTTATATATACTAGTACTTAAGTAGTTAAGGACTTATAAACTTATATACTTTAATACCTAAGTATTTATACTTACTTATAGTATAGTAAAAGTTAGTACTTTCTTTCTATTTTTCCTTAAGAATTATATACTTAGAAGTTCTTATTATAATATATCTTTTATAGTATTTAATCTAGAGTTAAAGTATTAATACTCTTTATTAAAGGATATAGGTAGTTATAGGTAGTTATAGATACTTACGTCTCGATAAAGATACTTACGGTTAATCCCTTATAGTAGATTTCTAGTCTATATATAGTATAAAATACCGCTCTTATTAGTAACTAGCTAATTTAAATACTTATCGTAATATATAATCTACTTTACTATTTTTAAATTCGAATAATAGTTAAGAATAGGAAATCCTTTATTTGTAGGCTAACCCTCTTACTCTAGACCTTTAATTCTATACTCTTAAATATTCGTTAGTCCTTCTAAGGAGCTAATAGGAGAAAAGGTTAAGGGTTAATTTTCTTTAATATCTTTATCTAGAGATTCGTTTTCGTTAAGAGATAAATCTACCGAAAGACTTATAAGTACTCGATTAATAGAAAATTTAGTAAGGGTTTCTAGATTATATATCTCTAACTAAAAAATAATAGTAAGATTTAAATAAGATATTCTACCTTCTTCTCTTTTATAAGGAAATAGGGGTACTCGTATATACTTAGGGCTATCTATAAGTACTTATCTATCGTAATTTTATTACTTATTTATTATTTTTATTCTAACTACCTTTCCTATACTTATTTTACTTTACTATCCTACTAATATCCTCTATAGGGCTACTCGTAAGTACTTAATATACTATAAATATTTTCTTTCTCTCTTTACCGCTTTATTTATTGTCTATTAATAGCTCGCGAGTACTTACGAGTAGGATATTACCGTATAGAATACCGCTCTCCGTATATTAGGTTAGATATCCTCTTTACCGCTTTATTTATCGTCTATTAACGGCTCGCGAGTACTTATAGGTAAGATATTACCGTATAGAATACCGCTCTCCCGTACATTAGGTTAGATATCCTCTTTACCGCTTTATTTATCGTCCATTAACGGCTCGCGAGTACTTATAAGTAGGATATTACCGTATAGAATACCGCTCTCCGTATATTAGGTTAGATATCCTCTTTACCGCTTTATTTATCGTCTATTAACGGCTCGCGAGTACTCACGAGCAGGATATTACCGTATAGAATACCGCTAGTTCAATACCTAGATCCTCAAGAATAATTCTGACTGACCAAGAATATTCATGCTAAGTCATATGGCTTTAATTAGTGTATATTACAGGACTAGCTGTTTGACAAAACGCTCAATTTTACACTAAAAAATAAGCTCACGCCGTCGACGGCAGACAGACAGCTCCGTGTGCAACCTCGTCCGAGAGGGATCTCAAGGTCGACTAGTTGATGATACCACGCATTGCTTTTTCTTGGGAACAGAACTGGGTGTGACTGGGTTATCGAAACACGCGGCCAGGGCAACAGACCCCTCGGTTGTCAGACGACGCCGTACAAGCTCTGTGGATTAGAATTTGTAACAGTCAACCTGCATTGTCGATCATCAACCCGTACGCTGGAAACCAACCTTGGCAGTCAATTTGTGACACCTTTTCTGACCAGGGTACAGCGCCTATATCCGACCTCACTTGACTTCATCCTTAACGCATAGGCATCATTCTGGAATGTGTTTGCAACAAAATGTTGTACGTCGAGGATGGAAAAACCCAAAGGCAATGCTCTAGTTCGTGTGAAAAAAGAATTGGTGCCGTTGGAAGCGAAAAGCAAATTGGAGCATCTCCAAAGCACCCGAGATGGAGCGAGCAAAACCGAGCTTGACACGGCCAAAGCCATTTCACAAAACACGGCCAATACGGAACAAAAGATTCTCGAAATCCTACGCAGAAGCTTGCAACCCTTTTCCGATCGACTTGACCCATTTGCAGCGCTTCCCATGAGTCTTGACCGATTCCAAGAACACCTTGTTTCGTTCTACCTGCTGTACTACCCCAAGGTCACGTACGGCTTCAGTCCTCGACTAAAGCCACATCCAGTAGCCAGCAATTTTTCCATTGCCTTGACAACTCCTGCTTGCTTCCAGGTGGCATTGGCAAGATCAGCCCTCTATCGATTGACGCTCAGCAAGTACGCATCTGAGGCGGAGAAGAAAGAACTCGAGGTAGCCATGATGCGGCACAAAGGCGAGGCGATCAAATTGGTACGCGACTTGAGCACCAAGTCTAACCGAAGAGAAAGGACGATCTGCTTGCGTCAATGATTAGTTTGGGGACGTTCGACATGCGTACTGGGCCCAAGACACGTCAGGGATGCATTTCATGGCCGTAAGAAGGACCCTGAAAGTAACCGGGGCCCGTTGGCAGTCAACTCGGTGCTGCTCTCGAGAGTCATGTGCTTTTTCGAGTGCATCTATGGTACACCTGTGGGAAGCTACATCTGGGATCCTGGCGATCTAAAAAGGCTGCTCCGCGGGATGAACGACTTTCTGAACAAGGTGTGGGAGCTGTGGCAGTCCCTTTCCACGATAAGAGCCCTGACACAACGACCATTGGTGTCGCATGTGTCTGCGCCAATCCACTCTTTCAACTTACAACCCGACTCGGTCTTGCTCTCATTAGTGTCAAGACAAGCACCAGCAGACGCAGAGATCACTCCGCAACGGAGGCTGGAACTGGTTTTCCAGTTGACCACGTTGCTCACTCTGGCGATGATCACACTGGACTTTGCACACGATTTCCGAACATTGCAACAGTACATGGACGACCTCCATAGAATGATGAAGGAACTGCGTCTCGAAGGCCAAAGCTGTAACAACGCCATGTGGCAGGTCCAGGTCAATGACCACACCGAGCTACATAGCCGGCGCATCTGGCGTGCGGCGAGCTACGCATGGGTGATGAAGCACGTTTCCTACAAGGTACAACTGACGTTGAAGGAGTGGTTGCTCAAGTTCTTTACTGGGAAGCCTGTTGACAAGGTATATCGACTGGACAGTTACCACTTTAGTTATGCATCGTGATGGTGGATATCCAGAGGCGGGTCGAGCTGAGAGTCACGTGGTCGGATTGGTGGTTTGTGCGTTCTAGGCAAATTGGATACGCAGTCATCATTGTTGATGCACAAGTGGATCTTCAAGTGATGATGCGCGTGGGCGGGCAAGAACGTCTGCTGTATTAGGCGTGACGTGAAGACTGCAATCTCGTTGATGAATATACTTGAAGTACGGCGTTGCGGTGGCACCCGTCTGGATGATATATCTCCCTTTGTACTTGACATAGGAAACCACATATCGCCTTTGATGAATTGCTTACAGTAGGCAGGAAGGCCATGTCTATCGATAAGTTGATAAGGCTTATCGTGGTGCCGAAATCTGCACAGAACAAGGACTTGTGTTGTGTGTAACAACGATCTATCTGTGCTCCTGAGACTGTTGGGCTTAATGAATAACACGGCGGGCAGAGGGGCTTTCAGATCTGGCACTAACTAGCACTGGCACCCGGCACTGGCATTGAAGGCCCCAGTGAAGTGAATGATTTGAGCAAAATTACTGTGCGGGCATTTTCTGCCAACCAAAGCAGAGGTATTGAGAGGGCTAAGTCCAAATAGGTATGGCGTCCCGGGCGTTTAGGGAGGCTGCCTAGTGTCACCCAAGCAATGGGCAGCTGGCAGTCGCGGTCTTGCAGAGGAAGGAGGGCCCTTAGGTTCAGAATTATGGGCACCTAAGTTCTAGGCTTGCCCTGTGCCAAATGAGAGCCCAAGGGTGCCTGAAGATCTTTGACTTGAGAAGGGTTTAAGCATCCAGATGCAGCATTAGCTTTACCTGCGACAAGCTCCTTTAATTGTCTTCTGTTTGACCGTTGTTGAAAAGGATGGTCGTGGTCGTGGTCAACAGCGTGCACGGAGTGGGTGGCATGGTGAGACAAGAATGATCAAGGTAGGATCGACGGGCTCGTGACTCGTGACTCGAGAGTCGCGACTGCCTAACTGAAGAAGGTGAGACGCTTAGACCCTCAGACACTCAGACCGAGAAAAAGAGGAAAGAAGGCCACCAGCAAAGGCAAGGGCAAAGAGGGAAAGAGGGAAGGAGCTGCTCGGTCATCCGTCATCCGTCATCCTTCAGCCTTCAGGCCTCAGCCTATTCGCCGGATTGGGTGCGCCCTCCCTTAATCTCTCTCACAAAGCCAACTCTCCACCAGTCACAATTGATCGTCTGCCACCAAGTTTAGTTACACACCCGCCACGCTTGGTCCGTCCTTTGTTCAATCCCTTATCACTCTCGTCTTTCCCATCCACATTTGGCCCTCGACTTTGGTCACTCGTGATCACTACGATCAAGATCAGAAGCACAAACCCACGGTTATTTGCGATGCACGGACGATCTGCTACCCTTCGCTCACAGAGCCTGAGTCGCTGACCAAAACGCAAATCATGGAATGAATCCCTTGCGTCTGTGCCATGCTGCCTACCACTCGTTCTGAACAATAATCTCACCACCAGTCACTCGTTATTTCTTTGTATTCGATCCCGAGCCTCTTTCGACCTGATCCTCGTCTTTCACTACGATCTCACCCAAGTCTTTCCTTCAGAAACATCATCGACACCCGCTTCAAATATGCTGTCTCAAGGTAGATGATACCCAGCAATCTAGCAATCTCATGTTTCCTCGAGCATCAAAGACTAACTATGACCACAGACGGCCTCGCCACCATCTATGGCGTCCCCACCAAATACATATCATTAATCATCCTAGTCATCCAGAACTCTACCCTCGTCTTGACCATGCGATACTCTCGAATCCTCCCAGGACCAAGATATCTGAGCTCTACAGCTGTTGTTCTGTCCGAGATCATCAAGTGTCTCATTTGTCTTTGCATCCACATTCGCGAGCAGCACTCGCAAACCCGTTACACACGACTTCCCACCTTTACCGACATTGAACCCACTTCCTCTGGCTCCTCATCCTATACCCTCCGTCACTTGTGGGCCGACATCTTTTCCATCAAGAGTGGCTTCCTGAAACTACTGGTCCCGGCCGTCCTCTACACCCTACAAAACAACTTGCAGTTTGTTGCCGCGTCAAACCTTGATGCAGCAACTTTCCAGGTCACATATCAATGCAAAATCTTGACCACTGCCTTATTTGCCGTCTTGATGCTTGGTCAGAGTTTATCCACGCTCAAATGGATCGCACTGTTTGTTCTCACAGCTGGAGTGGCGTGCGTTCAGATCCCCTCGTCCGCAGCCCCCACGGAGACCGAACATGAGGGTAACTACAACCTGGGAATCTTGGCTGTTGCGATTGCTTGCATCTGCTCCGGTTTTGCTGGGGTATACTTTGAGCGAGTCCTCAAGGGTGGTCAGAGTGCTTCGATCTGGGTACGAAATGTTCAACTCAGCGTAGGCTGCCTCGCCATAGCTTTATTTGGGGCCTTTGTTTGGGATGGTCAAGCAATTCGAGAACACGGATTTTTCCAGGGCTACAATCCGATTGTCATATTCACAGTTTGCGTTCAGGCTGCTGGAGGACTGATTGTCGCCATGGTCATCAAGTACGCCGACAACATCCTCAAAGGCTTTGCGACCTCCCTATCAATCATTCTGTCCACCATCGCGTCAATGTTTTTGTTCAACTTCACCCCCACCATCTACTTTTTGTTTGGCTCCGTTTTGGTCTTCTTGGCCACCTATCTCTATAGCATGCCCGATGCTCCAAAGGCAATTGAAACCATCTCCGGGGACAATGAGAAGGGCCCCATGCTCGTCATTGAGGACTACGACGCTGAGTCGAGCTCTGAGAGAAGCACGATGAAGAAGTCGTTCCACGATGAAAGTGACTTGGAGTCTGGCGATGACGAAGCTCACGATGGTGCAAGCGTCTACGATCACGATGATGGAGCAAACAGTCGGAACTTTTCCCCATCACTGATCCAACATGGAGCATTAGAAAAACAGGTCGTACCGGAATTGGGGCACGTTGGATGAAGCCACTAAACGTTATTATGATGAATGAAATTTGCATAGCGGGACTTTCTTCGGCCAAGAGGTTTGATGGTCCTGGAAGACGCTTCCGCATTGATTCAAGGGGCGTTTTGGATACTGCAGTCCTATAGATCAATATATTCGACCTGATGATATCCCAGGGTTTCAGACGACACGAAAGAATGTATTCGTATTTTCATCTAGAGGTCATTGTTGTTGCTGATAGAAGACTTTGACTTTTCGTCATCAAAGGGTCATTCCGATGCTTGTTATGACTACGGTCTTGGTCCAGAAGCTATCTCAAGCTGATGCTCCGCAAGATACGACTGCACAATCGGACGCTAGTTATCAAACCCAACTTCTGTGTCAAGCGTTGACGCCGTCCTTGTTGGATGGCAGCGTTGAAAAAAAAGCAGGTATGCCGAGTACGACGGGTGGATCTTCGTTCTCGTTCTCGCTAAGTTCGAAACCTTCTCACGTCTTCATTCGTCGGATTCGTATCAATTCGCTTCATCCTCTCACAACAGCCCTTCTCTTTTTGCCTACCATTGTCCGCCAGCCATGGCCCTTGGGCCAACTTCAACCGTGGAATCTCGCTTTGAGACGATTAGCACCTGCCATCTGGAGGACGTACGCAACCGCTCAGGCAGACTCAGTCTTGGATCTCCACAAATGCTAACGGCAATCGTACCGGAATTGGTCCCCCTGAAGGGTGTATTACATAGCCACCGTGCCAACGTAAATTTGCCGAGCATCTCAAGTTCTCAAAGGGTAAGTGCTTTGCAAGGGTTCGTCTATGTACCGAGAGGGAACCTGGGTATAACTAGGACTCCCTATCCTCGCGATATGAGGTCACGTTCTTCAGGTTGAATTCAGACAACAACGTTAGGACCCTTGACATTTGATTCTGTTGTCTTTGCTTTCTTTGTTTCATTCTAGACTTGGTCCGACAGCGATCTCTCCTCTCACGATGGCCGACAGTACCACAAGTACCGACAGTGACAGTTATGACTACTATGCCTACGACCCTTCCATGGTAGCAGCCGTCATCTTCATTGTCCTTTTTGGTGCAGTCTCGCTCCTACACACTTACCAACTCTTTCGTACCCGGACTTGGTACTTTATTCCTTTCTTAATCGGAGGCTACTGTGAGCTCGGATGTCCTTTGAGAAAATGCTTGAAGCTAACGTTTCCCAAGTTCAAACGGTCGGATATGTCGGTGTATGTGCTCGGATCCCTCCCAGTCCTCACAAGATGATGAACTAATCGAATCTCTCTACTTTCAGAGAGCACTGAATGCGGATCAGACCCCAGACTGGACTCTTGGACCTTTCATCATTCAAGCAATATTACTGCTGGTTGCGCCGGCCTTGTACGCGGCTTCGATCTATATGGAATTGGGTCGTATCATCGCTCTTACCGAAGGAGAGTCATATTCTTTGATCCGCCTTAAGTGGCTTACCAAAATCTTTGTTGGTGGTGATATTCTTTCGTTCTTGGTGCAAGCGGCAGGTCAGTTGCCACCTACTCTATTGAATACGGCAGATTTAGTACATATTGGAAATCAAGGCTAACTCCGCCTCGTCATTCACAGGTGCCGGCATCATGGCTGGTGGTTCGGCGTCGTCTGGAGAGACTGGAAACAACATCGTCATCGCCGGACTGGTCATCCAGGTTATCTATTTCTCCTTCTTCATCGCAATTGGAGCGGTGTTTCACAGTCGAATGCGCAGAAATCCCACCAGCAAAGTCTATACCAACTCGTCTGGAGTGGGTATATGGAAGAAGCATCTGATAACACTCTACTTTGGTAGCTTGTTGATCCTGATCCGGTCGGTCTTCCGTTTGATCGAATATGCTCAAGGTCATACTGGATATTTGATTTCGCATGAAGTCTACCTCTATCTATTCGATGCGGTACTGATGTTTGCGGTGATGGTTCTTTTTGCTGTGGTACACCCGAGTGAAGTCAATGCAATGTTGAAAGGTGGAAGGGCAAAGGCCTTGAGGAAGATCGTCTCAGTGTATCAGATGACCTGATGCGCACTAGGAGATATAGATCTGGAGTTGTGGTGTGCAGTTTCCGCATCAACCGGAAGACGAGAGTTCTGAGGTGGATTTTGAAAGTTTTTGTTTCGTTTTATTGAGCGCTAAAGCTGTGCGAAGATTGTCTTTGCACTTACTCTTCCTTGGGCGGCGCGAAAGACAGGGGCGTTCAGAGAAAAGCTGCCAAGTGGCCGCGATGAAATTTCCATAGTTAGACTGATACTTAACAGGATAGAGCTTAGGTGAAAATTGCAAGATAGAAGGTTTAGACGGGCACAAGGCTGGCTGGAATTTTTCCAACATGTTTTATTTCGCTTGTCCAATGTTGTGGAAATGGATTGTACTATTTAGGGAGAATATAAGTTGATAAACTTGATAAATACCAAGACCGCCCAGTTCTTGAGCCACTCAAACATAAATACTTTGAACCCCTCGTCCTCGCACGTTGTCGTATATTTTTGTCAACATGAATCGCTTTCCTTCTGTCCCGTTCGCGCTACTGATAAGTTGTTTCAGAAATCCTCAAGACTCAAGCCTTGCTGCCTCGAACCGTGTTATTGATTTGTCGCCTTGAATCCCTGATTGCCGTGCCTCAAACCACAACCACACCCAGGTTTGCAGGTCATCGATGTCTCCACAAGAGGGTCTGTCATATTGCCAGTGATTCCAAAGATCCATGTCATATCGCCAAAACTCTGCAAGTCCTTTGGCTACAAATCCCAACTCTTGATGCCGCCGCGTCGGCCTCACAAGAAGTCACGCAACGGATGCCTGCAGTGCAAGGCTCGACGGGTTAAATGCAACGAAACCCTGCCCCGGTGCGCCCAGTGCAGTAGTCGAGGGCTTCAGTGTTCTTTCCAGGAGAATAGTCATGGCATTGACATCAAATCGACGGCGAGCTTTACGCCAACTGTAGCAGCAGAGGTGCTACATCGGGTCTCTCCACCTGAGTTTTCCGCCTCGACCACCACCAGTCCTCAGACCAGGCTTTTGCCACGACCGCCACTACCACCACCGACGCTGTCGTCGTCTTCAATCTCGATCTCTCATCATGACACCCTCACCCCTCAGTCTCTACCAGATAGCTCGTCTCTGCCACTGTCAGACCGAGCATTGGAGCTCGAGCTTATGCATGTCTACTCCACCTCGACATACAAGGCGTGCATGAACAAGCCAGACTGTCTGGTCGACCAATATACCTGGCAGACATTCGTGCCTCGTCTAGCGCTGAAGTTTGATTTTCTCATGCAAGGACTACTGGCGTTTGCTGCGTTGCACGTCGCAGTGACAGTTCAAGATGCGAGGAACCCAGATGCTGCAGAGCAGATGGCGAGCCCACGGTCATCCAACTACACACCTGCACCTGCCGAAGACCTCTGGCGCCCAACGATAGTCGACGACGAGATCGTCTATGCACAACTCTCACGCTTTCCGGGCGAGTCGTTCTCGCGGTCTTGTTCGTTCTACTATCACAAGGCGCTTGAGTATCAGAACTTGGCATTTTCAGCCTTCCGCCCGGTTCTCGACAACTTGACGGCGGAAAACACCAGTGCTGCATATGCATTTTCTGTCGTCGCCATGGCGCTGGCCGTCGTGTCGCCGAAGCTCTCGTCGTCAACGGCTGCAGCCGCGGCTGCCACAACCACTGCCAGCGATCCACTGGGCCCGATCACACAAGGGCCGTTCGAGACGTACTTCACCATGTTCGAGTTTCTGAAGGGGATCGGCCAGCTGTCCACAATCGGGCGCGAGTGGCTTGCACAGGGTCCCTTTTTACAGTTCATCGACAAATACACAGATCTATGGACAGTTGAGACACCGCTGGATGACCCGGACGCTGCAGCTGCATTCGCAAGGCTATTCGCCCTGAACGCCGAGCTGAGCGAAAATGACCAACCTGTCCGCGAGATGGTATTTACATCGAACGCCAATCTACATGACGACCACCAGCATCATCAAGACCATCAGCACGACAACATATCGACCCGTGACAACTTCACGCCCAGCAGATTTTCTAGCCACACCTTCCAAGTCCGCCATGCCGCCATCACTCACTTGCAACACACATACGCCAAGACGACGCTCAACCTCGCAGAGCCTTCTCATATCACCTCCACATCCACGTGTACTATAACCACAAACATCACAACGTCGTTCATATCCTCACCACCGGCAGCACCACACCATCACAACAAGCAAGCAAACAGCCAAACGTCACCGTACGCAAGCGGACTGGTAATGCAATGGCTCGCAACCGCGGGCCCTGAATTCTTCACGCTGCTACGCTCCGAAGACGGCCTGTCGCTGCTGATCTTCATGCACTGGGGCGTGCTGCTGCGGCAGTTCAACGGCCTGTGGTGGTCGCGCAACGCCGACCGTGCCCTGGTCGCCGAGGCCGCGCGCATCTTGCACGCCAGGGGCCCGAGTGGGTGGCGCGCACGGCGTGGGCGCGCAGAATGGTCGGCTTGCCTTGTCCGTGAGTGAGTGAGTGAGTGAGATCTGTCGGCCCTCAAGGGGTGGAGTTTTTCTTTTTGGCATCGAGCTTTCCGGAGCGTGGTTGGTCGCGCTGGGAAGCAAGCAAGAATGGGACATCGATCGATCGATCACCGCTGCTCGTTGTGCCGGGCATCATGTCGAGATAAACCCTCGATCCAATCTGATCGAGGAAAAGCTCATACTATCTATTATTGGTAATTTCTCCTCTCCTTGTGCCGAGAGGTTGAGGTTGCAACGCACAGCTGAACCGTCGCGACGACAACCACCACCACCACAACGATCACAACATCAACTACTCTAAGGACGAAGAAGCCGAAAGGGCTGGCTCAAGCTGGGCTTTTCCTTGGTCGTCTGTTGCAAGGCAGAGCTGGGACTGACTATTTAATTAGACAGAGGTATGACAGACACGAGCCGAACGGAGAACAAACCGTGGTTCTCAGAACTTCCAGTCTACACGCAAAAGATCCAGAGTACTTTAGTAATAAGTGCGATATCTAATGACATAATCCTCTTCCTCCTCTTCCTCTTCTTGCTTCCTGCTTCGTCGTACGTCATCAGTGAGCCGTGGAGTAAGCTTGCAATTTCCATCGTGGGCGGGTTCCCCTACGAACGTCGTCTATATCAAGGATGCGACCTGTGACAACAACACTTCTTCCGGACATACTTGGAGGGTGCCAGGCTCACTGTGCTGCGCAGATGGATGACTGGGTGGACGGGCGGATGGATATCCGGGAGAGTCATCGTCACGAGTTCCTGAGACGGATCACCGGTTTCCTTAATTTAGCTGCGTACACGAATCGAGGCAGAAACAATCGACGAGATCGTGACGCGATCTCGGTTCTTTAGACAGAGACATACGATGATACTAGCTACTTGATGTCCCAAGTCTAAATGAAGAGCGATTGTGGAGCCGACAGTTCTTTTTTTTTCGCCGTTTTCAATAAAAATTCTCATTGGTATCTTTTGTTCTCGCCTCATGATAGGTCTCAATCCCAGAAATCTTCACTTGCGTTGAGCAGATCATCTGGGTTGGACGGTGATGAATAGATTACACGCGGTAATCATCATCCAAAATAATAGGTAGTGTATAGTGGTATCTTCTATGTTATGACAGGGAAGGGCAGAGTGCGTGTCCTCCAGTGAAGTCAGAATCATGACCTCCGAAAAGATCGGAGTGGCATAATATCCGACACAGTGCAGATCAATCATCCGTGAATCTCTCATGGTGCAAGTCCATTCATAGAGCTCCAGGTGACGGAGTATCACTCACTCTGCCCTCCAGAACTTCACAAAACGGAAACAAATCCCCGTGCAACCAATAGAAATTGGTACCGGTTGCTGTGCTCCGCGTCTTTCCCATCCCCCGGCCATCGCAATGCATACATAAACAAATGATAAAACATTCAATCGAGAAATGAAGTATCAAGGTCGGTGCTCGCTTTCGTATCCTTGACACACAAACAAAGGTAACGCCATGGCAGACCATATCGGCATATACTCACCCAACAAGAATGATGGGCTTAGAAATTCTCCTTGCCCCAGACGAAACTGAAACCTTTTTCACCTTCAGAATACATGTTGCACTTGATATGTAGTTGAGAACCAAGTCCTTTGGGTCCACAGAAAAAGACACCAGCTTCGCCTGGCGAGTGTAGTTTGCGAATGGCACGGAAGACCATGTCCCAGTTAGGACGACCGAAGTTGGTCGGTGTACGTAGACCAGTGATGGCATCAGTATCGCTGCTGTTGAGCATGATGTTGTTGGCATCCGCCGAGGAGATCTTAGCGGTGAGATACTAGATGTTCAAGTTAGTTACTGGTGACACATGTGGTTACGCGTCAGGGGTCATGGGGTTGAAACTTACAGTGTGAATTTCAATATTGTGGGCCTTGTCTTGTGCCTCGATTGCCATAAGGAGTGACTTGAACCATTCCAAACTGCCAAAGTCTCGACAGATCCAGAAAAAGTAAACTTTTCGTAGTCTCGTCTTTCCTCCTGACCCTGTGCTCATACGATACCAGATGCTCTTCAGAATGCTGGCGAAAGGAGTTACACCGATACCTGCACCCACGAGCACGGCTGTCTCAAATTTGAAGACGTCTTCTGATGCCGAGCCGAAAGGTCCATCGACGTAGATTCGAGGCAAAAGTTTGGTCAAGCCCCTGGCGCCATGGAGACGACTTCAGAGCGCTGCTTCTTCGCGCCTTTGTCACCACCACCTTTTCCTTCTTCACAGCCAAGAGCTTTGCCGAGCGCTTTGGTGAAGTTGCCCACCATACGGACGTGAACAGAAATATAATCCTCCTCAGGGGCAGAGGTCAAGGTGAAAGGATGATATTGCCAGATGGAAACCTCAGGGCAGCATAGGAAGATATATTGACCAGCACGAGTTTTCGTCTTTTCTTTGTGCATTTGAATCTCAACCACATTACTCGGGTGTTGGATAACCTTTGTAACGTAAGTCGTGTGACGTCCACGAATTTCTCTGAGAATACGTTCCAGAAGATATGCGAAACCTCCAAACATCCAGTATTCCCAGAAAACGCCAATCCCAAAGCAGAAAGGAGGAGAATCTGGTTTGATCATACAGAAGGCTCCGTGGATGGCCCACATCATGAAAAAGATGACGAAGAGATGATGGACTGACCAGAAGCGCTCATAGTTGGCACGACGAGGCTTCTCGAGGGCGGTGAAGAGCATAGCCATCAGGGCAATAAGCATGACCCACCCGGTCCAGCCGGGTCCAGTCAGAAATCCGAGTCTCAAAAATCCAACGAAGCCTTGTTTGGTCTTGATGGCCAATTGTGCGACATTGTTGATGTGGGCAAGTGTATGGACCCAGGAAAAGAAGACGATGGAGTAGGCGGTGAGCTTGTGAAAGGTGATGTTCTTATCAAAGGGAACAATGCTGTTGAGTGGTGTTTGTCGCAAGAGGGATATGAGGGTTCGGCAGACGGGAAATAGGACGACGGCGACGTCGAAATGCAAGACCAGCGCTGCTGATCGAGCTGTCGCAAAGGTCAAGCCGAAATTGGCCCTAGGGCCGGTCAAGTTGTCTTTTAATTGATAGTTCATGAAGCCGAAGGCGAAGATGAATGCGTGAACCAGCACGAACACTCCAACGACCATCCTCCTCGAACCTTCATTGACCATCCATCTGTCAAGTCTTTCTCTTAGGTTGAGGTTCCTGGGTGCTTCTCCGCTAACTTCTCCGGATAACAGCATCCTCGAAAGAGGAGTAGATCGTGTGCGCTCCATGGATGAATATGTGGACGAGGTGTTGGACCTCGCCAACGGCTTCTCGACGTAATACATTGGAGTATTATTGTGTGTAGTCATATTGGACCGTGCCAGCGGCTTGTCGTAGAAGTGAACTTGTTGCTGCGCAAAGTCCATGGTGGTGTGTATCTAAATGAAGGGATGGTGAGGTGAAAAGCTGACGCTGCTCGCTTACGACACACAAGATCCACAATGAACTGGACTGTTGTAGCAAGATGTGAAGAGTTCGAGACTGGCAATGAAGGTACTTGAAACGTCAACCTGACACAGTATTAGTCTCGACGAAACGCTGGCGTGCAGGGCGATACCACAACGTACCAGAAGGGTCTGTGCCTTGTGGGCCAATACAGTTGCTCCGGGCAATGTCTTGAGAAAGGAAGTATATCACCGGCGTCAATTCTGTTTTTACAGAGACTTAAATCGCAGAAGAGGATCAACTCGGGAAGTAAACAAAGGGAAGATCAGAGACAGGGAATGAGTATTTAGTTCAACATCGGTAAGACGAAAGGGCATCCCACCGTTCCCAGTGCTGGTTAGCGACATCATCGACGTACTTGCTCAAGATTCACTCGGCTCATGCGCAAGGAAAGGGGGCAGCGAAGATGAGCCAAGGGGGGCTTCAGGTCCCACATTACTGAGTGGACGGGCCTGTGCTGCAATTGACTGTCAAAGACCAGACAATCGAAAGAGCTGCATAACGGAGCACAAACCTCTCGGCCGTGCGTGGGCCTGGGTTGTCAAGGTTGTGCGTGCGTGTTGGAAAGGAAAGAACAGACGTGATTTGTAGCGGAGGCGAGATGGAAGATGGAAAAGACGTGGATGAGTGGAGAGCGGGAAGGAGACGACGAGGTTGGTGAAACACGCCAGGGGCAACCGACGGACCACGGTTTGGGAAAAAACCAAACCCCCGTGCCTTCCTTTGTGGTGCCCCCAGCACGCTCCAGCTACCAACTCTCGGTCCCATTTAGGTGCCTTTTAGGTGCAATCTAGGTACCGACTAGGTGCTAAGGTTGCCCTCAAACCCAATCAAAAGCTCCCATCCACCAAACTCGTCGTACGTCTATCGTCAACCACTCGTGGACGAGGCTCTGTGCGTTTCATGACTTTCCTCCTGGACGTTCTCGACCTCTGATGGCCCTCTGAGCCTGGTTTCTTTGCCGCTCAGCCTCCTTTGTTTCAGGACCCAAAAATCCTCCTTGGGTATTCATGCTCATGAGATCGGTTTTCCATACCCTGAGTCACACCACAGAGTCCAGACTGGTGTGGACTCTTCCATGAAAAAGATCGGTTGTTGCACGTGTCTCTTCGATCTCCTAAACAAGGACAGGAATACATCAAGGTAGTGGTACTCATGAAGACTCATGACTGATAATTCACTGATATGTGGGACAAGATTCACCCAGTACCATCGGCATTCCGGGCTTCACAGCCCGACGCCCGTTTCCCTCACCTTACTCGAATCATAGGTCGTCTGCTAGGCTGTCGTCTTGTCATTGATGCCCAGCCTGGGCACGGCGCCTACGCTTTGAGATGTCGCTTCACATTCCAGCATTACTTGCAGGCAGGAATCAGGGAAAGGCGCAGTCGAACAAGTCTGCTGACACTTTTTCTCATCTATCCTCAACTCAGTCTACTTGTCCGAAATCACGTCTACGATTTTACGTTTGTCACTTGAAGGAATACAGTGTGGTTGTAGTAGGAGTTCAAGACCTGAGTAGCAAAAGGCAAAGTGTTCTCCCTAAAGCACGCCCATAATGTAATGCATCATAAAGACATCATCCCAAATCGTGCATCTTGACTTCAAGTGTCACCCATTCGCGAGAGTCCTGCGCCCATCGTCCCATCGCTCGTGGCCTTCATGTCGATAATGGTTCGTTGCACAGTCAATCTCAATCCATGCAGTAGTGATTGCTGGCCATCCTTCATCCCTCATTTCTCGGCGGTCCAACTAGCCAGTCAAGCACAACACACACCCTTGCTTAGCACCGCCGAGACAATGCATGAACAGCCCTCACTGCTAGTTCTTCACCAACGATTTAGATCGCAAACTTCCTCGTCCATTCTCTTGCGGTTGCTTCGTACCGTGCACGATCGGTCTTGTACACATGTGCAATTTCCGGCACAAGAGGGTCGTCGGGGTTAGGGTCCGTAAGCATGGAGCAGATAGAGAGCAATACTAGGAAGTCCGTATTAGTACTCTTCCCATTCAGCATGGTTTGATGTACGATTAAATTACCTTTGGATATCGTCAGAGCAGGGCTCCATTGGTCTCGCAGAATATCCAGACAGATGCTGCCGTTCGAATTGATGTTGGGATGGTAGATGCGAGTGGTGAAGTTCACCTTTGGAGGCTTGAAGGGGTAGTCTGTAGGGAAATGGATTGCCAGGAAGAAAACACCGCCTTGGAATGGACTGTCACCCTGCACGAAAAATTGTCAGCGACATAAACAGAAGTGGTCTGAGACTTCTTCGACTTACAGGTCCCATGATTGTGGCTTGCCAGTGAAACTGTGGTAAGAGCGTTAGTTGATGATGCCCTTACGTCTCCTCGTCCCAGGCAGCTGAAGCTGAATGAGATCGGGATTTGCAGAATGTTATACGCACCAGATCATCTCCCATAGGACCGGCTGAGCATGATGAAGGAGGATCCCTGTATCGTCGCGAGATTAGTAATGACCAGATTACAACTGTATTGATATCGTTTATCACGACAAATTCTTGCTCTCATGATATCATGGATTGACTGGAGTGTTCAAAAGGCCCAACTTACCGGCCAAGATCTGTAAGTTCTTTGTTGATGCGCTTGAGAGCCATGGCTGAGAGGAACGGAGTGTAGATGAAGAGAAAAGGTGTGTGTCAAGGGTAGAAGCCGGCTGTCGTGGTCAAAACCAGAGTGAGGCGGGGCTAAGATTTGAGTCAACTTTGTGGTTTTGAAAGAACAGAACGGACAGTCAAAGCGGGAGAAGACGAACCAGACAAGTCGATAGGTAAGGGAGTTTATGTAGGTAAGATCGTTTGCTCGCTCGTGGAAAGGAATTGAGCGCCGCGAAGAAGTGTCGTGTGTCAAGGTTGATGATGAGTGAATCGAGGTGGGCTGAAGTTGAAGCGTTAATAAGGCAGGGAAGTTAGCGGCAGAAGTGGCAGATAGTGAGTGGCAGTGGCAGTGGCAGTGGCAGCAAAAGAGACGAAAAGAGAGGCAAGCCCGAGTGCGGCGTCGTAGGCACAAGGGCGAACCAAGAGTCAGGCAAACGCAAAGGTGGCAGTTTGCACTGTTTTGTTACCAATGAAAGCTGTGGATTAGGCAGTATGACTAGTGAGACGCACAACATCGATTGTGGCAGTTCTCTCGGGATTTGGTGGGCCTTGGCAGATGATGGCACCCGATGGAAGATACGAGTAAGTTGGGTGCAAACCTCAGCCTGCAAGTCATCAAGGTTACCTCAAGTCAGGGCCCTTATCCTGTCATCTGAGTCTACATCTAGGCACCGCAGGGACCATGGGGCCTCTCCGGCACCCGTGAGCCGAAAAGTTAGGCCTCTCGAGGTCTTTGCTAACTGTTGCCTTTGGCCAAAATTTCTAACCGACGAGATTCTTTCGCCACCATCGCTCTCAAGTTCCGCTAGGTGAGTCACTTAACACAGTACCCATTTATTATGGTATTATGACAAAGCAAGCGTAGAAGGTGTTTGTCAATTCGTCAAGACATGTCTGTCAACCACCACCTACGCTGATTTCACCAGTACTGTAACCATGTTTGTCTCCCATTTTTTGTGCAACTAATGCCGATCCTTTAGTCACCCTTTTAAAATCGCCGGTTTGAAATGCTTAGAAGAAAACCTTTTCGCTTTTTTTATACAAATGCCTGTAACCCTGTAATGGCCCTACCCAAGATCAAGGCATGGATATCGCTTTGACCCTCGTATGTTTGGGTGACAAACAGATTGGCCACATGTCGACCAATGTGATATTCATCGCTAACCGCATTTCCGCCGAAGATTTCTTGCAAATGTCTTGCATTTACTAGAGCTCGGTCACAGTTCTGTCGCTTGATCATTGAGATCATCTCTGGAGCTACTTTGCCCTCATCTTTCAGTCTGCCCACCTGCAATGCGGCAGCCAGACCGAAAGCAGCATCCGTTGTGGCATCGGCCAATTTCTTCTGAACCAGCTGGTATTTGGCAATTGGGTTGTTCTTAAATTGTTTCCTCTCAAGAGCGTATTCGCGAGCTCGTCTGATGCAGTCCTCGAGCGCACCTATCGTACCCCAAGCAATTCCATATCTTGCCGAGTTGAGGCATGAAAATGGTCCTCTCAGCCCTCCACCTCTGGGAACATGTTCTCTTTGGGTACAGGGCATTCGTCCAATTGGATCATACCTGTTATTGAAGCTCGGAGTCCGTTCTTGTCCTTTATTGCTGGCGTCTCCAGGGTTCCGGGAGGGCATTTCTCTCGTTCGATGACGAAGCCTCTGATCTTGCCCGTCTCCTGCAGCTTGGCCCACACGACCAGAACATCTGCGATAGGCGAATTGGTGATCCAAGTTTTGGCGCCTGATATCGAGTAGTATCCTTCTTTCGTTGGGTGAGGTTTCGCAGTTGTTTCCATTGAGCCTGGATCAGAACCATGATTTGGTTCTGTCAGGCCAAAACAGCCTACTAATTGACCGTTGCCCAGCTTCTCCAAATACTTGTCTTTCTGTTCTTGAGTGCCGAATTCTTCGATCGGGCCCATCACGAGAGAGCTTTGGACTGACATGGCCGAACGGTACCCCGAGTCTACCTTCTCAACCTCTCTTGTGATGAGACCAGAAGCGACGCTGCTGACACCTGCACATCCGTATCCTTTAATTGTAGCACCTAAAAGGCCTAGCTCACCCATCTCTTGCAGAATCTTCTTGTCGTAGTCTTCTTTGCGATATGCTTCGAGAACTCGAGGCTGCAGTCGCTCTTGACAGTATGAATGTGCTGTTTCTTGAATTGCTTGCTCTTCTTCGGTCAAGAAATTGTGTAGGTTCAGCGGATCGTCCCATTTAAATGCAACTGAAGTAGAGGCATGTCTGCGTGCTAGAGACTGAAAGGGCGAGGCTAGCTGCACGTGGGCAGCACGACGACAGAGGGAACGAGCCAACATGGTGTGATGATGCTGTAGTCTGGCTAATATGTGGGAACGGAGAGAACAGTGCAGTTGATTTGCGAAAAGGAAAAAATAATAGAGTATATATACATATATTGGGCGAAGATTTTGACAAGGAGATCGGCGCATTGAATTCAGAATCTTGACGACCACATCTTCATTCACGGAACCGAGGCTACGATGAAAGTGTTAACAAGGCATTGCCTGAACATACACTGGGCAGGGTACCCCGAGAACTCCAGACGGTTCGTCTCCGCACGCACACTCGAACCTCCGTGAAGTCGCCGGTATCACGGTTAGGTAATAGACATTTTGGGACACTTTTTCGGAGATGGATTCTCGATTTGGAATGCCGGTAATTGACAGATCGGCGATATAGCGGATGATTTCACATTTGCTACAGCGGTTTTCTGATGGTATTTGAGGTTGTGGAAAGTGTAAGGCCTTAAAAAAACATGGACTGCAGTGGGTACATATTGGACGGCAGTGGGTGGCAGTGGTCCGGGGAGGGAATGATGGTGGTTAGATGCTGCCAGGTTCTACGTCATCGATCTTTGGGGCTTCCTCTTTTCAATGAGGTCTCTTAGGTGAAGGCTTAACTAATCAACGAACTAGTTAGTTACATGGTAGTTTTAATAGATAAGTAGGTGCCTCTAATGATGTAACCGCCCAGTAGCCAGTAGCCCTTAGCCACCCGTGACCAGTAACTTATAGGCCCTTCGGGCTTACAGTCTAGCTCACAGCAATTCCCGTCCATGTGCAGGCGTGCCGCTAATTAGAGTCACGCTCTTGCTGGGCGGCGTCGACGCGTTTCATCATCACTTTACGCGATTGTCTGCCCTTGACAAACTTGGTGCAAGACCACCATTCAGAGCCGGCCCTTTACTCTCGACACAAGTCAACTTTGTTGTTGGCCTTGGACAGGTTGCAAATATGGGAATCAAGCGTGAGTCTTTTGAATTCCCTGTCATCGTCGACAGGTCCCTAATTCCTCATCAGAACTCTACCATGTCATCGCCGACGAGGCACCAGATGCGATCAAGACCGGCGAGATCAAGAACCATTTTGGTAGGAAGGTCGCTATTGTGGGTTTTACCAAATCTCCCAAAATGATATGCAGCTAATCAGTCGCAACAGGATGCGTAAGGCTTAATCTCATCTGTGAACGCAATCATCATGGTATTAACCCACCTTAGATCGATGAGCATCTACAGCTTTCTGATCGCCGTACGATCAGAAGGTCAGCAACTCATGTCCGACACGGGCGAAACTACTTCACACTTGATGGGCATGTTCTACCGAACGCTACGGATTGTCGACAATGGCATCAAACCGCTCTACGTCTTTGACGGCGCTCCTCCAAAATTGAAGTCTGGCGAATTGGCCAAGCGATTCGCTCGAAAGAACGAGGCCAACGAGCAGCATGAGGAAGCCAAAGAGACGGGTACTGCAGAAGATGTCGAAAAGTTTTCAAGACGAACTGTGAGAGTGACCAGGGAACACAATGAGGAATGCAGACGGCTCTTGAAACTCATGGGTATTCCGTACATCATCGCACCAACCGAGGCAGAGGCGCAGTGTGCAGTTCTGGCACGCGCAGGCAAGGTCTATGCGGCTGCATCAGAAGACATGGACACGTTGTGTTTCGAAGCACCCATTCTCCTTCGACACCTCACATTTAGCGAGCAGCGGAAAGAGCCAATTCAGGAGATCCACCTTGACAAGGCTTTGCAAGGGCTAGGCATGGACAAAAACCAGGTAAGCCTCACTCTTCAATGCAGCGTTCAGACCACGACATATTCACCACAATACTCTAGTTCATCGACATGTGTATCTTACTCGGTTGCGACTACGTCGATCCAATTCCAAAGGTCGGACCCAACACTGCCCTCAAGCTTATTCGAGAACATGGATCACTTGAAAAGGTGGTGGAATTCATGGAAAACGACCCTAAGAAAAGATACGTGATTCCCGAAGACTGGCCATATCAAGATGCAAGAGAGCTGTTTCTCCATCCCGACGTGAGGCCCGCAGATCACCCTGACTGTGACTTCAAGTGGGAGGCTCCCGATGTGGAAGGACTTGTGCAATTTTTGGTCCACGAGAAAGGTTTCAGTGAGGATAGAGTAAGGAATGCTGCACAGAAGTTGCAGAAGAACGTCAAAACTGCTCAACAATCAAGACTTGAAGGCTTCTTCAAGGCGGTCCCCAAAAGTGAGAGTGAGAAAAAGGACCTGAAGCGGAAGCACGACGAGAAGATTGCTGAAGCAAAGAAGAAAAAGAAAGAAGACACGAAGACCAAGAAGGAGGCTCGTGGCAAGGCACATATCTCAACATGATACCATCGACTTGAAAGTCGCGCTAATGATTGCATGAAGAATGGACTGACATAAATATGCAGCACCCTGGGGAGTTTAGCTTGGCGTTCAGAAAATGTGTCGCGAAGGACCGATCATGGGAGTCTTGGGCCTGATCAAGTTCGGATTGGTGTCAACCAATTCTTCGATCTCGCAATCGAGTCAAAGTGGCCGCAAGTACCACGTCGGAGATTACGAGCAAAGGCGTTGGTAGGTCAACACTTGCCGTGAATCTGTCCCATTTTATCAGCAGCAGAATTATTTGTCTGCCATGCTGGCACCAGATTGTGTCAGCTTTAGATGCTGTATCTTAGGGCGATGATCATATATCTACCACGGACTGCCGAAGTGGTACGTCTCTGTGGGTTTCAAACAGGCCGCAGAATGAGTATCTCGAAAGCTGAAATGAGGCGCGAGCTCGATCCACAAGTGCAAGAAGCTCGAAACATCACATAGCATGAGCGCTTTCGCAAGAACCTGCCTTTGAACTCGAATGAGAACTTATAAGTGTATCAGAAGAAGAGTCATTTCTCGTTGGCGGTCAGAATTGTAGCAGAATTCATTATGCTGTCCTTTCAGACAGCATCTGGGCCTCGCAAGCCTTCAGAGAACTTCCATATCGGAACAATCCAGCATTGTAGGCTGGTCTCAAGGCTGTAGGCTGACACTGAAAATCATGATCTTGGAGGATGTGACGTATTGTCTGAAGCTCAAGGCACCAGAGCCTCCTTGGGATTAGGTGGCAAGATGCAACGATGGAAATTTCAATTGAGAAACGATTTTCATGACTCACTGGATGGATTCAGGAGAGTAGAAGGTGCAGGCTAGAGATATTTGTGCTCGACAATTCGGTATAGACAGTATCGACAAGAGCGACAACATCACCCTCCACAGGATGACTTCCGGGTGCAATTGTTGGGAGCAAGTACCTGGCTTTGGATCAAAACTCGGTTGATGTGATCCGCTAAGCCCACACATGTTGATCTCCTGATGACAGTCGGTCCACGGAGGTCACAAGTGGCAGCCTATCAGCCCATCCTCGTATTGTCTTAATGCCAAGCCTCATGGTGTGTGGCCGAGGAATCACATGACGCGGAAGATCGGAGTCTTGAGGGGGAAAGATCCAGAGCAGTGCGTTGTCGGTCTTTCTCACACACTCATTGAAGGTGTGCACATTGCAACAACATCTGAACCAGATTTTAGTCGCTGGTCGTTCTAGACATTTGCCAGATAGACGCTATCTGGAGAATATGCTTGGTTGAAAGACACACTGACTTCTTGCCGTAGGGCGAGTTGAGACACCCAATAGCGGGAAAGATCATTATTCATTCAAAATCAAAGTATCAGAGGAGATGTAAACAGCATCGGAGCATCAAAACTTTTGATTGATCAGGTGAGGCTCCAGTGTGTTTCCGGCACGAGTTCAAGTGTGAACACCTCCGAGTCGTCAACACAGAACGTGTGAGGTAGAGCAGGTAAGTGCAAATCAACGACGACGAGGGAGCGACTTCACATGTGATTGGGGACGCGATATTCATGCGAAAGCTATATTGTCAAGACTTACAGAGGATCATTAAGAAGAATGGGAAATAAAAAGCTAGGACAAGTGGAGAAGAAAAAAAAGGAAGAGATGCGAAGAAATGGAAGCGGATGCAGTAGGTTGGGAAAAGAGAGAGAGAAAGGAGAAAAGAGGATGTGTTGATGTGGCAGTGTGTTGCACCAACATCAGTATCAGCATCAGCAATACCAACAAGCAACAGCATGGAGGGGGATGGAGGGCGGAAAAGCGAAACCGGTGGACGAATCTGATTGGAAGGAGCCAATGCATTGGCGCGTGATCTGGACGTGGCAAGTGCGATGGGATGGATTGATTATTATTGAAAATGGAAGATTCGGGGGAAGGAGCCTTTTAAGTTGTGATTGGACAAGAACGAGGCTGATTGGGAAGGAGGCACCTGGCGGGTTGATCGTGGTTGATTTGGAGCAGCCGGGACGTCACATGCGAGGTATAAACAAGCCCGTGTCCCGCATTCGCGCGCCGCATGCCCATCGCCCACTGCTCTATCTCTCTTCCACTTCTCGACTCTTGTTGCTCGACACGCAAAGCTATCATATATATCCTTTCGCTTCATCAAGCCATCACTTGCTACTCATCAACCTCTTGCCAACAACACTTACTCCAACAACAATATGCCTCCCAAGAAAGCTGCCACCGCCGCCGCCCCGGCCAAGGAAGTCAAAGAGAAGAAGCCCGCCGCCGCCCCGCTCATGCTTCATACAAAGGTCAGTTGAGCTTCCAAAACACGGTCGCGGACCCATGCCACTGCTTCTATCCTTGTCGCCGATCAATGCTGACTCATAAACACTAGATATGATCAAGGAGGCTATCCTCAATGTAAGTCTATCTGCTTTGCGACAACCTCGACGCCTTCGAGCATTCTATTTCACCGCTCTTATCTAGTCTATGGCTTGATCATGAGCATACACATGGAAGCGCTGCCAATATGAGACTATGATCGTTTACTGACCTATCTTGACACGTAGCTCAAAGAAAGGAACGGAAGCAGGTTAGTCCTATGCCATACCTCGTCGTCGCTGGCGTTCGAGTCGAACATGTCTTATGTGAATCCTAGTACTAACAAGACTGTAGCCGACAAGCGATCAAGAAATATGTTCAGGCAAACAACAACGTTACCGTCAGCTCTCCTCTTCAATTCGATTCTCTATTCAACAAGGCTTTGAAGACTGGTGTAGAGAAGGGTGACTTCCAACAACCCAAGGGTATAGCACTCTACTTGACGACGTCTCCACTCCCTTCTAACATTTAACCCTAGGTCCTTCTGGTCCCGTGAAACTTACCAAGCCTGCTGCTAAGCCTGCTGGTGAGAAGAAGGCCGCTGCCAAGGTGAGCACCTCATCACCATCCGCTGCAATCTGAGCTAACCCCCAACCTGCAGAAGGAGAAGGCACCCAAGGAAGCCAAGGAAGCGAAACCAAAGGTCGCAAAACCCAAAGCTGCTGCTAAACCTAAAGCTACCACCACAAAGCCAAAGAAGGCAGCTGTCACTAAGAAGGCAGCTACCACCAAGCCAAAGGCCAACACTGCCACTAAGCGAGCACCCAAAGCCAAGGCTGCGAAGGCCGAAGCACCTGTATGTTGAGCCCTGATCTTTCTTGTGGATCGAGATTACTAAACGCTATCAGGCTCCTGCTGTTACCGATGTCCCAACAGTCCTCAAGAAGACTAATTCTGGTAGAGTCAGCAAAACAAAGACAAGCAGCGGTACCAAGAAGGCCCTGCTAAGAAGGCCACCACAACAAAGAAGGCAGCTGCCCCGAAGAAAGCCACACCTAAGAAGGCTGAAGCTGCCGCATAAACGACTTAGGCATTGACCATAATGTCGTTGTTATGACTTGATGTGCGTTGTTGTTTGTGTATTTTCTTGTACTATGTTATCCAAGGTCATGTGAACAGGAAGGCCAATGATGCTCGGGTTTGAACTGGGCTCTCGTGGTCGAGTCGTGAAGCCATGGGGAAGATGGATGATAATCACTGTCACGAACGGCCATCGTGGATAGCCTGGGTCCTTACTCGATGACACAGAACTCGGTATGTGTCTCAGCCTCACACTTGGGTTTATTTGGGACTGGGGCGGAAGAAGCTTTCATTGGAGTATGCCGGCGTTCATGTCTATATGGTGTTCGTGAAGGAACATTGGCATTAGGCGATCATCTGTATGGGAAATAGGAGGACATATGAAGGTTGGGACGGACGAACGCAGGATAAGCTCGATCCAAACAGACACAAAATTCAGTACAGGGTGTTTGCAAGACTTCAAAGAATGGCTCGAGGGTATTGATATTTACCCACGTGACCTGGTCCATTGGGGTTGAAGCTGTCTAGCATAGCCACGAAACAGTACATTCGCTTACTGATATCGTGTATACAAGTGAATGAATGACAAAAGATGCCTTTGTACAAAACACCTTGTCTCTTAGTTAGGATGTGCTGTGATTACTGCAAGCGTGTGTCTGCCCTTATAGGTTATTGACCTCCTCACATCCGTATAATGCCCGTTGTTTTGAAGTTTAAGCTATGAAAGCTTGTCGGATAAATGCTGGTCCGCCATCCGAATTCAGAACTCGACATGCGCCACGTGATGCAATCTGGTCGTCGGCAGGCTTGCCCTCGAATCCGGCTCGAAACAACACAATTTCCTTCGAGACAACAAGACAGTGAGAAGGCTTTGGACAATGTTGCCTCGCCGTATTAAAGGTTATAGCCTCGACGACAGAGTCCAACAGCGTAAGGAGTCTGTCTCTGGAGGATCTCATCGCGATGTTCACACAGCAGATAACTTCTCTGACGTTCACCGACGCGCCCGGTAATGATCATTGAACCGACAGCATATCCATGACACCATGGGACAGTAATGGTTGCCGTGTGTCTTGGACGAAATTGCATTCTCGGGCCTGTACAGAGCAGGTTCGGATGATTCGATCCTACGGTAGGCCCAAGATCTGCATAATTTTCTATTTGCATGTGGTTGGCCTCGTGACGACACAATGGTACCCCTAACCACGTTTCATGGCTTGTCAGCATTGACGCGGCTGTGACAAGACTGAAACTGTCGCAGAGTCTTATTTCAGGGCTTGCGCGCCTTGATCCTTGTGAGGAACATAGGTTCTACGATCAGGTTATTCTATCCGACTCTAATTACCAGATTCAGACCGCCGCGCAATCCACCGAAGCTTCAACTCGTGGTTCCTCTTCATTTGCAATGTCAACTTTGGCGCACTGTCCAGCATAATACTTTCGAACCTTTGTTCGATCTCGCGCGCCGTTTCGCTCTGGTGCTCTTTCACCGCCTCGACGCGATGCTCGGCGAACAGCGCCATGAACACGCTGACGAACTCGACCTGGCTGAACTTCATACCGGGACAAACTCGTGGCCCTGCCGACCAAGGCACGAACGCCCCTTTGGGCGCTGGTTTGATGTTAGATGTGATGGTCGTTGTGCCAGGCGCAGCGGTCTGATCAATCAACCATCTCGCTGGATTGAAGGTTTGGGAGTCAGGGCCCCAGATTCTCGCATCCCGGTGAAGGCTTACAGCGTTGATGTAGATGGTTGTGTTTTTCGGAAAGACATAAGTCCGGTTGGAGGCTGTGTGAACGATGACATCGTGTTCTGCGTTGACTTCTCTGGGTATGTGGGTAAGTGGTGGGAACAGGCGCATCGTTTCGAACTGTAAGTTTGTCAGTGGGTCATTCGTTGTCCTCTTCCTTCGCGGTCGATGGTGAAACTTACCAACAGGGCAAGACAGCGCGGCAGTCTTGGGAATACCTCATTATACTCGAGCTCATCAGTTGATTTGCCCCGAGCACCTCACGGATCTCATCGTAGATCCATTCCTGCCATTCTGGGTGAGTGGCCAGTTCCGCAAGTGCATACGCCATGGTATTGGCCGTGGTGTCGAATCCCGCAGATGTGAAGATGAACAGATTACCGAGGATCTCTTCTTCTCTTAGGATTTGCGTCGAACCAGAACCAATCTTTGTGTCTGTAGCAGTACTCGCATCGCTTTTGCTGAGTTTCACCAGCATGCTCATGAAATTACTCCGAGTAGTGTCTGCGTCGTTGATCTGGGACTGACGTTCTCGCTCCATCATGCGTCTCGTATGCACAGGAAATTCATTCTTCGCATGACCAATGATCTGCCAACTCGGCGAGACAAAGGGAAGAGTCAGTAGACGAGCAGAGAAAACGGCAGACTCGACGATATTCTCGACCACGACTTTAGTTGCCTCCATGTATGTAAGGTGATGTCCGTAGGCGGGCTTTTCGTTCTCATTCTTCTTCCACGGCTGAGCTTGACCGAAGCCCGCCACACCTAGGACATTTATGGCGATGGTCTTCATACCCTGCATAGTGGCATTGGTGACGCCGTTGAAATCCTCCAGATAGGACTGCAGCATCTGGCGCGCTTGGCTGACCGACTCGCCAAAAACCACGCTCGAGAACCTTTCATTGATATTAGGCGCGATCAGCTTCCGTTGCCGCGCCCAGTTCTCGCCTTCGCTGGTTAACAGGTTGGGCCCGAAGATGTTCATGATCACGCCAGTCATGGCGGTGATGGGGAAGTCTTTGTTTCGCTTCAACACCTCAACAGTGAGCTCGGGATCAATCACGGACAATTCATTAGACCCCGCCGTCACCAGAATCACGGCATCGCCGTACTTGTCGTGGATGCTCTCCTTGCTGTTGCGGAACTCAAATCCGTAGATGCCCAGGTTTATCGTCTCATACCATGCCGCCGGAAGGTATTTCTTGAAATACGGCTCCAGGGGACCGATAGAATCATCCATATCGGATTGTAAATGTTCCAAGGAATGATGAAGATAGGGAGACCTGTTTTGCGCGCTGAGATGTAATTCCTCAGCAGGCTGTAGAGATTCGATGTGAGCCAGAGACCGAGAAGGCCGGACAAGATGATGAGCCAGTTCATGTTGCTCGCCAAAGGATACTGTCTACAGCGAGCGAAACCGAGTGCAAGTGACGAGGAGGGTTGAATCCTAGAGCCTTGCACGGAGTCCTTACAACCAAGCTATCTCCATATAAATATTGGACTTGGAACGATATTCAATACATCTCCAGCTGGTGGTGAGGTGTCAACCCAGAGTTCATTGTCGGTCTGGAAGGGGCTTTCTTTTTTTCCTGTGGGAAGCACTTCGAAGGATTCCTCCAGCCCCGGTCATTTGCTGGGTTACTAAGGCGTGCTGCAGGATACGAGATATTCGAATCCGCGCTGGGCCAACCACTCGCAACCGCCCACCCTACCAATGCTCAAATAAGACTTTCCTTGCGACGAAACGAAATCTGACTGGGCAGTGGGCAAAGGCGATGGAAGGAGTGGGTCGCCGTTTACCAGAGTAAATTATGTTTAATTTGGATTGCTTACTGGCCCGGGGCATGTGTCTCTCGTCCATCGATAAGACAATGTAAGACACCAACGAGGGGCTTAAATGTCATGTTAGCGATTGCTGGTATGCAGAGGCAACTTGTGAAGAGAGAGTGACAATTGCTAGAGCAGAAGTCAAGAGGCTCTTTGGATCACAAGGCAATCGTATCGACGACTCGACGACCCCAACAACTTGCCGCCCAATTTCTACGTGGAACATGTCTAATGGAGACAACGTTATCAGGCTTTTGGAAGCCAATACGGGGAGATCTTGTCTCTAGGCACGCAAGAATGGTCGATACGGCAGAACTTCGCGAGGAAAGTCTTACACCTCGTACAAACCACCATCAGCTCACCCGGATAACCAAGGGACGAAGAATATGATCCAGGAGCGAATCGTAGGGCACGACCTATTGTCTTGGCTTTCTCTATTTGTGACATTACAGAAGTCCACGTTGGTACTCCTCCCCATAGATGTTTCGCATGATGCCACACTTCCAGCATAACGCATCGTCATCCTCGAGGTTTTCTTCCTCTTGTTGGTCAGTCATGAAACAGTCTTCAGCACTGACATTAGTGTCAGGGTTGCAACGGATCCGCTCCAGAAGACGATCCCACCAGGTCTCCTGTCTGCTGTACAAATCGTACACTATCCGGCCACATTGAGCACAGAAAGTTTGAGGGAAATCATATGGCTGAAAATCAAGCCTAAACAGTTTCAGTAGAGCGGCATCCGTCCAACCTCGCTCACGCAGTGGACATTGCTTGAGCTCGTTCGCAACGAAGTTCGGCATGTCATACTTCAATTCGCGGAGGATCTGTCGCCAGCGGAAGAAGGATTCCGATCTTCGCATGGCTATGGACGTGGGGGTCTCCCATATCTCTTGATAACCTGAGCCGTAAGAGTTCCTTACAGCTGCTGTGCGGTGAGGGTCGAATCCTCGCTCCAGCATCAACTTGATTCCCGGTATTGTTGATGAAGGGAATTTCTCTGCGATCTTTGCGTGAACCGCAGTCAGTGCACCTTCTGATAAAACTGCATGCACCTTGTCTCTGGTGATATTGAGCACGCGCCTGACTAACTCAACGTCTTCCAGGCAGAATGTTAGTAGCCAAGCCACTATCTCATCCGAATGGTTATCTTGGAGATACGCGAAGAACGTATCCAGCAGCCACTTGGAGACCTCCGAACTGTGTGACAGACCAGTAGACCGCCGCTCACGCTCGAGCAGTACAAGGATCATCTTCCACGCTTGCCCTTCATGGTCTGCGAAATCTAGGTCTTCAACCAACAGACGCATACTATCAATCCTTTGCTGTGCAGGGATTTGTGCCGAGCTTTTGATGGTCGCCGCCACAACAAGAGGTGAGCACTGCTCATAGTTACCAGCAGGGAAATCAAATGTCAAGGCCTTCCTATCCGCGCCCAGCTTTATGAGCAGGTTGATCATGGGTATGTCGCAGTTCCACGCTGCGAAGTGAAGAGGCATCCAGCCTTGGTGATTGGTGTCAAGAGGAGATGCATCGCCACGCTTGAGGAGAGATTGCACACCAGCCAGGTTGCCTGTCTTGACAAACTCAAAAATCAAAGCATTATCAGGGACGGGCCTGAAGGTCCGAATTGTGTTTTTCCAGCCGGTGTGCAATCGGTGTGATGTGAAAGTGAGACCGTAGCGAAGACCTAGGCGGACGAGCCAGGCTGCTGGATAGAATGTGAATTGTGACTGCAACTCGATGCGGCGGGACAGGATCTCATCATCTGAGAGTGCCGAGTTCTCACTGCTAGAGTCGTCGATGGCGTCCTCGATATAGAACTTTTGAGTGGTGACATAAGTCGTGCCAAAGAAGCCTCGCTGAATAGCAGCGTAGGATCCATGAAAGTTGCGGCCACTTAGGTGGCGTTGACGATGTAAGGCAATTGAATCGTCAGAACCACGTCGATCGTTACCGTCCTTCTCAATGTCTATGCCATACGTATCACTCTGCGTTTCGCCATGCGCTGAAACTTGTTGCTCGGTTGCCACAGCCTTCTCAACCTTAGGAGACGACGGTACTGCCACGTCATCCGTCAAACGTCTCGTCAGCTTTTGCACGACATCATCCATTTCAGCTCTCATAGCCCGTCGAAGCAAGGGCGGGATGTCGTCGAGCATCTGGCGCATCTCGCCACGCAGGTCTTGAATATGGGTCTCCAGTCCAGAAACATCTTGTGTCACGGTATTAACTACTGTTACTGACCTTTCCAGCTTCAAGTTCGCAAAACCTGTCTGGATCGCAGTGATTGTCGAGTCCTTTGTCTCATATTGTATCCTTTCATTCAACCCGAGCCGTGCTAGCAGAAGGGTCGTCTTTGCTTCACCTAACGAGATGCGGAACTTTTGCAACTGGTCACTTTTGAAGGAAACCTTGAAGCTCTTCCATGTCCGGAGTCTCCAATTTCCAGATGCCAGGCCCGGCTCTAACTCTGTTGTCAGATCTCTCAGAGCCGTGACATGAGTCTCAATGTTTTGTAGAGCCGCCTTCAATGTGTCATCAGGAGGAGCACTACTCAATTGTTGTTCTTTGGCTTTGATCTCCAGGACGATTTGCTGCAGAAGACGAAGTTCCTCCACCAAGTCTCTGATGTCTTTCGGTGCATCTTTGACATTGTCCCAGAACTCACAGAGACTCTTGATGCTCTCCGCGAGTTGTATGGCTAGGGAGACGACGGCGATGACACCAGCCGCGGTCTCCATAGTTCATGATGGCCAGCTTCAATGGTAATTCCACGCCTTCATTTCACCAGATTGTCAACGATGATTCCGCCTTGGTGGGATCAACAATCATAGAATCAGCTGATGCCATGGTTCGGCTGAGATAGAGGCCAAGCGCGATTGCGTGCCTTGTCTGTACTGCAACGCTAAATCCAGATGGACGAAATCCGGGACTTCGCTGTTCTTGGCGGCAGACGGCCGCTCTCGAAGCGGCCTGCAACCTTGCATGAACGGTGCAGACTGCAGTTGTAGCGTGTGATAAAGATGCAATTCGCTGCTTGGGTTCTGGGTTGGATAGGCTAGAGTGGTCAAGGTGGTTGTGAATCAGTGATGACCCAAACTCAGTTCGAGATCGCCATCTGGGAATAACATTGATTACTCCACTAACTATCTTGTTTCCGGTTTCTCCCTTTGACTCAACCTTCTATCAAACTTCATTGCGCAATTTCAGGTTGGGAGGGCGTAGAGCATCGTCCTGGGGTATTGATTGTAATGTGAGAGCATGGGCCTCCATTCTATCTACTGTGACATGAATTCTATTTTCATCGTGACAAGGCAATATCGTCGATCCTCAGTATCATCTTTACCGTCTCCGCCGCCAGCTCAATCGCACTCGTGCTAACAAGCAGAGGCTGTAGCACTTTCTCGTCCGTGATGTTCGTCTTGACACCTCCGCTTCGAATACTAACTCCCGCATTCTTTTCCCCTGATCATGTCGATGCCTGAGGTCAGTCACCACTTTGATGCTATTGAGACCTGCGTTTTCCGCCAGAGTGGTCGGAATCACTTCCATGGCATCTGCAAACGCTTTCCAACAAATGGCTTCTGTGCCAGTTAATTCCCGCGCCTGTTTGGATAACTGATGAGCAACTTCAATTTCTGGGGCACCTCCACCTGCAATCAAGGCCTTCTTCTTGACGAGACAACGTATCACACAAAGCGCATCGTGAAGTGAACGTTCTGCCTCATCCAAGATCAAGGTATTTGCACCTCGAGCGATAATCGAAACGGTCTGGTTATGAGGAGACGAGTTTCTGATGCCCGAGATTTTGACATAACGCGCACCAGATGCTTGAACTTCTTCCACCAGATCCGCAGTTCCTAGTTTGTCCTCGGTAAAAGTATCAATGTTGGCGATTGGTTTGCAACCAGTACTCTTACACAGGAATTCAACTTCGTCCCTCTCAATATCTTTGATGGCGAGTATCTTCAACCTAGATAGGAAGTGTAGAGAGAGCTCATTGACAGCATCCCGTAGAATGGATTTCTGGATAAGCAGCACATTGCACTTGGCCTTCTGAATTTTCTTGACCATGTTAAGCAGATATGTTCGCTCCTCCTTCAGAATCTTGTCCATTTGTCGATAGTCGTTGACGACTATCTGGTTTTCCATGTCCGGTTTGGGCGGGCTGAGTTGGAACTGGATGAGAGCAATTCGGGCTTTTTCTATCCTCGTAGGACCACCACTGCTCTTAATGACCGGCTGGTTGAGCACCAGACCATCAATCATCTCCGAATCCTCGATGGTGCCGCCAACTTTTTTGATGATGCGAATATTTCTAAGATCCACATTGTCTGCAGTCTTGGGGTCAATTGTCTTGAGAACAGAATCAACAGCGATCGGGCCGAGTAAGCCGGAATGTTGGGAGACGATCTTGGAAGAGAGAGAGGTGGAGGCGGCTTGTAATAGTGTTGTACGGTCTGAAAGAGAGATTGGTTGAGACATGTCCTGTAGGATGCCAACTGCGGCCTTTGCGGCTCGTTGAAATGATTCGGAGATAATGGTGGGATGTATGCCTTTGGAAAGTAATCGGTCTGCGGCTCCTAGCAGACTTCCAGCGATGACAACAACTGAAGTGGTTCCATCACCCGCCTCAACATCCTGGGCAGCGCTCAAGTCGACCAGCATTTTGGCCGCAGGGTGCATAACGCTCATGCTCTTCAACATTGTGTTTCCATCGTTGGTGATCAAGTTCTCGCCTTTGCCTGACTGAATCATTTTGTCCATGCCTCGTGGACCAAGAGAGGTTCGGATGGCATCAGAGACGGCTCTGGCAGCCATGATGTTGGCACTTCGCACCGCCATGGGCTTTTCCTTGTCCTAACGGCATCGTTAACTTGTGTATAAGGTTGTGCGCAATTCTTCCATCTCACCTTGAAGGCAGCATTGCCAAAATTGCCTTGAATGCCCAAGGCTGCAGCCATGATGACTGAGTGGTCGGAGGAAAGCTAGTCGATACGACAATGAGGGGACAGGATTCGCAAAAGAACAGGTTTCCGTGTTGGTGCAAGAACAAAGGGTGATATGATCCCGGAAATGAAGCCTAGTGAAATTTCGAGGGTAGCCCACTAGTGACCGCGTCCACAATATCGAGATGCGCAAAAGTTGGAGGGTTGAAGTTGTGGCTAATGAGGGACATTAATGGCGGTGCAGGGGCAGGTGAGCCACACGCACTGAAGAGTAGCGGCGATCATATGAAGCGTGAGCCGCAAGTTTGGGGATTCACTGTGGCGCCAGGATCGCTGTGGCTCGGTCACGCTCGGTGTTAGTGGCTGTAGGTTGTTCAGGCACAGCATCGATTACGATTACGGAAGTCAACACTGCGTTCTGGTCTGCATCCGCATCTACGTCTACATCCACCTCAGTATCATCCATTCCCTCAACATCATCACCCTCAACAACAAACGTATCACCTACCGTCTTTCGAATCCCCACGACTCCAGCCTAGCAGCTTCTTCTTCCTCTTCGTTTCGCCTCTATCCTAGACCTGCTTTATCCCTTCCTCCCTGTGCATGCCCATCGCCTACTGACTCCACTGTTCAATATGCCTAGCGCAACTGGCTCCAACTGGGAGAAGTACAAGAAAGAATTCGCCGATGATGAAGTGCCGGAGAAGAAGATCACACCTCTGACCGATGAGTAAGTCGGTCTCGTCTTCGGAATTAGGGTTTCTAATGACAAATTAGGGATATTCAAGTTTTGAAGACATATGGCGCCGCTCCCTATGCCGCCGCGCTCAAGAATCTCGAGAAACAAATAAAAGAGAAGCAACAAAGCGTCAATGAGAAGATAGGCGTGAAAGAGTCTGATACGGGTCTTGCTCCACCTCATTTATGGGATGTCGCCGCCGATCGGCAACGAATGTCAGAAGAACAGCCACTACAAGTCGCCCGTTGCACAAAGATCATCCAAGATGAAAAAGACAGCGAAAAGAGCAAGTATGTCATCAATGTCAAGCAGATAGCAAAATTCGTCGTCAACTTGGGAGAACGTGTCAGTCCCACCGATATCGAAGAAGGCATGCGCGTTGGTGTTGACCGTCAGAAATATTCCATCATGCTTCCCCTACCACCCAAAATCGATCCTTCTGTTACCATGATGACGGTCGAAGAGAAACCTGATGTCACGTATGGAGACGTCGGTGGCTGCAAGGAACAGATTGAAAAGTTGAGGGAAGTGGTTGAGATGCCGCTACTTTCGCCTGAACGGTTTGTTACCCTGGGCATTGATCCACCTAAAGGCGCTCTACTTTATGGTCCTCCAGGAACGGGTAAGACTCTTTGCGCAAGAGCTGTTGCCAACCGAACAGACGCGACCTTCATCAGAGTCATTGGTTCGGAGCTGGTCCAGAAGTACGTAGGGGAAGGTGCACGGATGGTACGAGAACTTTTCGAAATGGCACGAACGAAGAAGGCATGTATCATCTTCTTCGATGAAATCGACGCGATTGGTGGAGCTAGATTCGACGATGGTGCTGGGGGCGACAATGAAGTGCAGAGGACCATGTTGGAACTGATCACACAGCTTGATGGCTTCGATTCGAGAGGAAACATCAAAGTTATGTTTGCAACTAACAGACCATCCACTTTGGACCCGGCACTGATGCGACCGGGTCGAATTGATCGCAAGATCGAGTTCTCTTTGCCCGATCTTGACGGAAGGGCAAATATTCTTCGCATTGTGAGTGCACCCTTGCTCTCCCTGTTACTATACACACAGTGGGCATATCACACTGACTGGAACTCTCTATAGCACGCAAAGAGTATGAGTGTCGAACGCGACATCAGATGGGAGTTGATAAGTCGATTATGTCCAAATGCTACGGGGGCAGAGCTTCGAAGTGTCGCAACAGAGGCCGGGATGTTCGCCATCCGAGCTCGGCGGAAGGTCGCTACCGAGAAAGACTTCCTGGCTGCTGTCGAAAAGGTCATCAAGTAAGTCTCCATGAAATTGTCGCTTCTATTGACTATACTGATGTCGTCACTACAGGGGTAACCACAAATTCAACTCAACCTCAACATGTAAGTGGACGGCGTTTTCAGACCGGGATCTTCAACTAATCGTGTGCATAGATATGCAATATAATTAGAGACTGGCAGCACGTCGTCGCATCTTGTTTGAGTAGCTGAGCGTTTTCGTTTTGATGCATTTAGGCTACAGCAGGGTAGAATGCTGAGCGGCCTCTTAGAAGACCTGTACCATAGCCAATCAATACAGAGAAATACCAGTCAAGCTGACCATACTGTGCCATGCCTACAGCAAGCCATTGTTGGAATTGTGCAGGAGAAGAGGGTAAAGTAGAGCTGCTTTAATTCCGAGATTTTCCGTGCTGCCGGAGAGAGAATTAGTAACACAGGTCGCGTCGAATATGAGGTTCAACGATGATGGTTATTGAAGAGCATTGTTGTCGATTTTCGATCGCCTTTGTAGCACCTAACATGGAATCTTGAATCAAATCATGTTCAGTTCCTGTCTTGAAGATTTGTAGAGTAAAAGAACGAGAAGTCATGCGTAGAGGCATTGTACCTAGGTAAGTATGGTGTATGCTGCTGATATTGGAGCATCTGTGATTGGCCGAATACGGAGCAACTGCGCCGTTGGTCCAGTCCGAGGCTCTCGATCTTGGTGCTTGGGTCTCGTCCTAAGCTAAATCGTAGAGTCAACGACGCCATCGACTTTGAATCTCTTCGCCTTCGACTTCCACCCTATTCCTTCCCAGGTTCATCTCCTAATCTCTCCTCTCTCTTTAACCTGGTGGATTGATCTGAAAGCTGCGCAAACATGAGCTCAGCTTTCTTGAGGAGCCTGGCTCCTTCGACCAAGGTTTGTGCACACGACCGACTCAATGCCCTCTTCCGGTGCTGATCCGATTCTACCTAGTTTTCTGCTCGCAACTTCAAGTCCAGCACGAGACAGTTTTCTTCTACGAGACCGTCCGGTACGCTACCTTCACCGTCTTCGAAATTAGCCTTACTGACACAGTGAAAGCACGATTGGTCACCTCCTCACCATTAAGAGCCAAATATGCGGAAGGCCCTATTGGAAAATCATATCCAGTTATTGTGCGTTACAATATCTTGTACTCTCGCTATTGACACGTCTGTTCTGACTGGGTCCAGGATCACGAGTACGATGCCGTGGTCGTCGGAGCTGGTGGAGCTGGTTTGAGAGCAGCCTTTGGGTTGGCCGAGGCCGGCTTTAACACAGCTTGTATCACAAAATTATTTCCCACAAGAAGTCACACCGTCGCGGCACAGGGAGGCATTAACGCTGCCCTGGGCAAGTGAGTATTGTTGTATCTGATCTATGATTCAGCGCTAACCTGGGTCAAGCATGCACGAAGACGACTGGAGATGGCACATGTACGATACAGTCAAGGGCTCGGACTGGCTCGGCGACCAGGATGCCATCCATTATATGACCCGTGAAGCTCCTCGATCAGTTATTGAACTTGAAGGATATGGGTGTCCATTTTCCCGAACAGAGGATGGCCGGATATATCAACGAGCTTTCGGTGGCCAATCTCAGAAATATGGCAAGGGTGGGCAAGCCTATCGTTGTTGCGCCGCTGCCGACAGAACTGGTCACGCCCTTTTGCACACTCTTTATGGTCAATCTCTGAATTACAACACCAATTACTTCATCGAATACTTCGCCCTCGATCTGATAATGGAGGATGGAGAATGCAAAGGTGTATTGGCCTATAACCAGGAGGACGGCACACTACACCGTTTCAGAGCGTCCAACACGGTTTTGGCCACTGGTGGTTATGGTCGTGCATACTTCAGTTGTACATCCGCCCACACTTGTACCGGCGATGGTATGGCCATGGTCGCTCGTGCCGGTCTGCCTAATCAAGATCTGGAATTTGTCCAATTCCATCCTACTGGTATCTATGGTGCGGGATGCTTGATCACCGAAGGCTCTCGTGGTGAAGGTGGTTATCTCTTGAACTCGGAGGGTGAACGGTTCATGGAACGCTATGCTCCCACTGCAAAGGATTTGGCCTCACGAGATGTTGTTTCTAGGTCTATGACTCTGGAGATTCGCGAAGGACGTGGTGTTGGCCCTGACAAGGACCACATCTACCTGCAATTGAGCCATTTGCCCGCCGAAGTTCTCCACGAACGACTGCCCGGTATCTCCGAAACCGCGTCAATCTTTTCTGGTGTTGATGTCACTAAGCAGCCCATTCCCGTCCTGCCAACCGTTCATTATAACATGGGTGGTATCCCTACCAAGTACACAGGCGAGGTCCTGCGCGTCGATGATCAAGGAAAAGATCAAGTTGTTCCTGGTCTTTTTGCCTGCGGCGAGGCAGCCTGTGTGTCTGTGCACGGCGCCAATCGTCTGGGAGCCAACTCACTGCTTGATCTGATCGTTTTCGGACGAGCAGTATCGCATACTATCCGTGACAATTTCTCGCCAGGAGCACCATTGAAGCCGCTCGCATCCGATGCGGGCGCCGAGTCCATTGAGGTTCTTGACAAGGTACGAAACTCGAACGGCCCGAAGAGCACCAATGATATTCGTGCATCAATGCAGAAGACCATGCAAACGGACGTCAGCGTTTTCCGAACACAAGAGTCATTGGATGAGGGTGTGACAAAGATCAACGAGGTCGATCAACAATTCAGTTCACTCGGTATCAAAGACCGAAGTATGATCTGGAACTCGGATTTGGTTGAGGCGCTTGAATTGAGAAACCTACTGACTTGCGCGTAAGTTGTGCCTACGAATATGCACGGACAATATGACTGATGATATTGCAGGACTCAAACAGCAGCTTCTGCCGCTAATCGCAAAGAATCACGTGGTGCACATGCCCGCGAGGATTACCCCGACCGTGATGATGAGAACTGGATGAAGCACACACTCTCATGGCAGAAGACGCCACATGGTAAAGTGGAGTTGGGCTACCGAGCTGTGACAGGTACGACGTTGGATGAGAACGAGTGCAAAGCTGTGCCACCATTCAAGAGAACGTATTAGGCCAGGTCCCTCGTCCGAGTACTTGATGTCAGGCACGATGGGATTGAGGTGCGTGCAGAGTACATTATGGCATCCTTTTGGTGCGTGCACGGTTAGGAAGCATGACTTGAGATTCAATATACCAACGTGTAAAAAATAACATCAATTATCTACGACCAAGGATTGTTTCAGCTTTGGAACGGTGACCATGGCTATTCTCCGATGACATATTCGCAACCTGCCGTCGATTTGTGTTAGCAGTTGTAGCTAGAGCCTCGTGTGCTAACCTTGCTAACGACGTTGTAGCAAATCGTGGCACCCACCTTGATCGCCCATCCATACCTCGTGAACTTTTCCCGCTGGGACATCTATCCTAGCACCCACGCCGAATGTTTCTTTGCCTGGATTGGAGTCATGGGGATAAGTGATGGTCAGCGATCCTCGACGGATCAGGTGTGTGGTCAATCCAGAGTGGGAATGGGGTGGGTAATGGGCGTTGGGAGGGTCGGTCCAGGTGAAAACATGGCCGAAGCCCCAGCCACGAACGGTCTTTTCGTCTTCAGAGCGAGTAGCAGTGCGGCTTGACATGTTTTTGGAATGAGTACTTGTGTGAGGTTGGTGTCTACAGTTCGATATCAACTGGGGCCTGGGCCTAGCAGACTCACGCAGATTATACGTCATCCTAGGGATTTTGGTAAGACCCCGCATTTGATATAATATTGAAATTATATATATTGAATTACATGTTGAATCACGAGTCTCGACTCGATGAAGATGCTCAACCCTATGTCTCCTTCAGCATGGCATATTGCCATGGCCACACTGGCCCTCTTCTACTCTCCTTGGTGAAAGTAAATGGAGGGCAACTAGGCAGACCTCTCCTTCAGCCCTCAGCCTCCAGCTTCTTAGCCTCCCTTCTTTCTGAATCGGGCTTGGCGTACGCCATTTGGGGCCAGGAACCTGAAATTGAAAGTTGATTGTTGTCAGGCGTTTCACAGGCTGGCGCTGGAATTTCCCACCTTTCATGATCCTTCGGCCTTTGAACCTCGCAAGGTCTTTTTGATTCTTACCAAGTCATTTCATGCTGGCCACCTAGTAAGTACTTGTTCAAATTTGCAGAATTCGGCTGCCGGCGACTCTGTGCCAACTTGACCCATTGCGTGCTGGGGCATGATAACGTAACGTCTTTATCGTTTGTTGGTCAGTCACCATACACGATTCTAGACTCTAGGACTCAAGACTCATACCTCCTGGCGCATCCTTTTGATCCTGCGTTACTGATCCTTCAACTTCGTCCGCAGATATGCAACCTGCTGCTTCAGCGCCCCTCCCCTGATCACTCCGAGTCCTTCCTTTGCCATATCTTTTGCGAATAACTGAACCTGTATCAGACCGTCATCTTTCCATCCATATCACTATCCTCGGACTCCTACATCGACCATCGTACGCTCAAATACCTCACCCTCTCAGCATCGCTCGATACCGTGTGATTGCCAGCAGCAGCAGCAGCAGCAGCAACACCACCACCACCTACCACCCCCATGGCCGCTGTTGAAGTTGCGCGGGGACAAGCTGGGGAAGAGCAGCAGTTACCCATTCGCGCTGCAGGCGGTGGGCAGCCATCGGCAAAACTGTCTGCTTCTACCCTCATTCCCTTCTCCCCTTCTGTGGCTTCACACTTGAGCAAGGCATACAAGAATCTGCCAGCCGACCGACGATCCGAAGATGGTCACGAATTTCCACAGGAGTCTTCTTTCTTATCGTACATGGCATCACCACAGTCCTCAGCCATGTCCACCAACAATTCGTCTGATTTGACCTTTCCTATATCTTCCTACTATATCAGTTCGAGCCACAACACCTACCTCTCGGGTCACCAGCTCTACGGCGATGCAAGTGTGGATGCTTATACCAACGTCCTCAACCGTGGCTGTCGATGCCTGGAGATCGATGTCTGGGATGGTGACAGCAGCGACTCTGACTCGAGTGATTCTGACCTGGAAGACGAGTCGGGCGTCAAGCCATCGAGATCTGGTCTAGAAAGATCGGGATCCAGAACCTCAAGATGGAACAAAGTCAAAGCCAAAGCCTCGCGTATGCGCTCACGGTCACGTAGCCATTCTGGTTCCAAGCTTCCTGCTGCACATGTTCCGCCCCAAACAAGCGGTCAAACGCCGGGCGGCGAAACCAGTTCGCTACCTATTACCCAAACTCGGAAATCGCCCTCCGAAGCATCGACCATCAACCCTGCTTACCTTTCTCCTCATCAGTCGCCTGCTTTCCCCCAAAGTCGGAGCCTCGTGTACTTCATGGCTACACCCTCACGCAACCGGTCACGTTTCGCTCTGTGTGTCATGCAATTCGCGCCTCTGCCTTTATCAGCACCGATTTGCCTTTGATCGTATCGCTCGAAGTTCATGCTTCTATCCCCCAACAGGAGATCATGGTCCAGATCATGAAAGAGACTTGGTCAGGTTTGCTCGTCGACATCAGCAGCGACTCCGACATACCGACCTTACCGGCACCCGAGAGTCTGAAGTCCAAGATCCTCATCAAGGTTAAGTGGACCCCTAACTCTCAGACTGGGGAATCCAACAATCCTATCGAGCAGGTGACAAGCAACTCTACCGAAGGGCCAGGGGATGACGACACCACTCCCTCAAGCCCGAGCGGAAAAAGGCCAAAAAGGTCTTGACAGCACTTTCTGACCTTGGCATCTATACACGGGCGTACACATTCAAAAGCTTCTCACAACCAGAGGCCTCAATTGCTACACACGTCTTCAGCTTGTCAGAGAACAAAGTCCATGCCATTCATCCTGACCCTTCGCATGGCCCAGCATTGTTTAAACACAACAAAGATTATCTAATGCGCGTCTTCCCCAAGGGAACTCGCATCAGTAGTTCCAACGTTGATCCTACCTTCCACTGGCGGCAGGGTGCACAAATGGTGGCTCTGAACTGGCAGAAACTCGACAAAGGCATGATGCTGAATGAGGGCATGTTCGCAGGCACCCACGGATGGGTCCTCAAACCACCTGGCTATCGTGCAACAAGCTCGGATGAAAGACCTAGTGCCGAAGTGTCGAATCTTCCCAGCAAGCGCAATCTAGATCTAACTATTACTCTGCTTGCAGCACAGAACCTACCCTCCCCGCGGACAAGGAGGCGTCGTATGGCACGAAAATAAAACCCTACGTCAAATCAGAACTGCACGTTGATACCCATGGGCCTCCTGGCCAAGGCGGCGCTCGATATGATGGCAATGTGGCTGGAACAGAAGATCTTGACGCTAGCCTTTTCAAGCGCAAATCTGCTACGTATAGAACACAAAATCCTGATTTTGGCGGTGAGAAGATGATCTGGTCCAAGGTTACAGATCTTGTGGACGAGTTGAGCTTTCTTCGGTACGTTCTAGTCATCTCTTTTGTCCATCCCCTATGCATATGCGCCCGGAATCATTCTCCGGGTAGCGTCGCCACCCTGAAAGCCGCGTTTGTGTTCCCATTACTTGCTTTTTGTCACCCTCCTCCCCCCCAGCCATCCCAGGAATTGCTCATCATTACGAGGATTGCCGTTCTCGTTCAGAAAGGGCAAGCGTTCCCGCGGGTCGCCTGAACTTATGTACACATCGTCAAGATTGACTACTTTAAATTGACCTCTTCTGCCTCTGACGTAACTGGAAGTCATGTGTTGGCCTCTGTTAGCGAATGAAAATCAGAGATAAAGGATGAGTTCTTGTGCGAGGTTACTATCCTATATGAGATGCTGGGTCATTCTTGCACCTAGTCAGGGATATGAGAAGTCCAGCCCTGTCGCTAAGGGTTTCTGGGCTCGTCTCGCAACTGAAGATCGATTTGATCGGTTGCCTCGGTTATCATGCGCGATCCGGTTACACGACATCAGACTCTCTACCCAGTTGTTACGTCGCCTCATTTCGTGCTTTGATTTGTGACCAGTCAGATTGTGCATCAATGAGCAACTAAAACTTGATCCTCACTAACTCGTGCCACTAGATTAAAGATCAAGGACGACCGTTCGATCGGCAAAGACACCCTACTTGCATGGGCTTGTATCCGGCTTGACCGCCTAAGGCCAGGCCTTCGTTTCATTCACCTGCTTGATGCCACAGGACTCCCATCTACCGGTGCATTGCTTGTTCACATATCGAAAGTGCTGTCTTGACCGAGAACAAAGATCACCAGAACAGCCTTTGATTCCGATCTGGAGTCCCTGCCGATTGTGGAGTCCTCGTCTCGGAGGACCCTTGCCAATGAGTACTCTGGAAAAAAACCTAGCGGATATTTTGGCCGACGGTAATACATTGAAAGGTTCAATGGAGGCTCCCCTGACAAATGTTTGATCAAATGTATCCTGAGGCCGGTCCCTCGTGCAAATACTCTGGGAACCTCCCCAAGTCGTAATGCGTGTTCTTCACCATTTAGCCATCGAGGTGTTTGAGGTACGGCCTTGAGCATTGCAAAGGTGGCACTATGTTGACGCTCTGTGTTGACTTGCTCGGGTGCCGCTCGGACTGGGACCGCGATGTGGCATGCCCCGCACTTTCTGGGCAAACGATGTTTCTTGGAACCTCGTTTTGGCACCTCTTTAGTGCAAAGGTACAGTGGCTGCTAGTCAGGGTCTTTGACCAAGCTTGCCGCATTGTCAACCACCAAGACTATCTAGGTGGTGCTCAGGACTTCTGCTAGCCGCCGTTGCTACTGTACAATCCCAATACGATAGGGACTGTCCGACCAATGGACCTCATCCTGAGTACTAGTTGTCCAGCAAGCCTCCTGCATGTCTACTCTTTTTCACGAGATGAAGGAAAATCTCATACCGACGAATCGCCTTGTTTCCTTTATTTCTCAAGCATGCATCCGCTGGAGCAGGGGTTGGCTCGATATTGCTTCCCAATGCCTCGAGTTTGAATTTTTGAATACCAAACATGAAGTGACCATTGCAGACGACTTCCTATCACAAGTGGGCGGCGCCATAAGTCAGGGACGACGAGTTTCACAGGACTATTCTTCGTACCAGCCACTCGCTTACCGCCAGATCTGTCAGACGTGCTCACCTTTCGTCAATCATCATTACAGCACAATCTGGAGTCAGAGTTTCCGTGCTTGACAGCACGTAATCATGATGGCCTGTTATACACAGCAGAATAATACCATATTCTCCTGACTCTCAGAGTCCAGACTTGGTACATGGCGCCACATCAGCTCCCCTGTTTCAATCAAAACTTCCTGTTTAGACGGAGAGACTCCGAGTGGAACAGTGAAATCTTCATAGACTTGATGGTCCCCCAACATATAAAGCACCCTGAAACATCAGCTTTTCATGACAAGATTTATTTAGATATACACTCTGTCGATTGTGATCCTCTTCCTCTGGAAAATACTCTATTCTTCTGCATTAACATGATTCCTCGGTCACTCTTCGACCATTCTACGGTTACCAAAGATCTCATCAAAGATGCAACGCACAAAGATCAGGTGCGTTCTACTGTTCGCGGAAGGCCGGTATGCACCCAAAATTACAAGTGGTCGACCCTACTAATAAGACGTTGGAAGATGAACGGTGTAAGGTGTCCCAAGTGTAAAGCCCAAGGACAGGAAGTCTGGGTAATCCCAGGAGTCCGTTGTCACAAATGTGGGTGGCCTTGTTAATACAGCGGGCCAAAGAATCTCCCGCAAGATGGGTTGCCACCTCGATTATCTGTATGGGTTCAATTGCTCTCTTGGTGTATTGAGTTGAGAAGTGCTGGGAAGGACATGGAGGATATCTCGATAGGAATGAACGTAGGAAGATTTTCCCGCAATTAATAAGCTTTCCCAGAATCAAGGGTCAGCTCGAGCGTTGATGCTGGAAATCACGAGTTCTCTGATGGCAGAGATTGGCCGTTGAAAGGGTTTTCCGTAAAGTCCTGCCTGACACACACACAAACAACCGAGTTGCATTTGTGGGCCGGTCGAGGCACGAAGGCATTGGATATCTTCAGTGACGATCGGTCCGCAAGCGGCTGGCGAATGATGAAACTAGTCGATTGACCATGCAAATGCTTCTTAGGAATTATGACGATTGGCTCCTTGTTCCTCACATTGGTTCATAGATATTCTGGTTGACTTTGCGTGAGCTCATTCGAGGTTATTTCGTCGGATGTCTGAGTATAGATTATTGAAAGACGTTCGCCCCCTGACACCGAGTGAGGTTGGGAACTGGCAAACCTCACGGATTCATGCATGCTAAACGTTTGACTTGACACATGCAGAGCGGTGGCGTTGAGTCGTCGTGCACAGAACCTGGTAAGGCTAGCCGTGTGAAATGAGGTGCGTGTGCAGAAATAAGTCACAGAAATCCGCCATCCCTACCGAACTTTGGCCCGTTCAGCTTGCGTCGTCCTGCACGATGCACGCGAGTACAAGATCTTCCTGGGCTCCGTCTAGCCCCCCATCCCCGCCTTGTCCCAGGTCCTCGTTGGCTCTGTCATTGACTGATTATACGAACCTTGTTGGCTGGGTGGTTGGTGTAAATTGAGACATTGACCCAACTTCTCGCTTTGAGAACGGCTGCTCTGCCGAGATCCAGTTTAAGCCAGGCTTTTGATGCATGAGTTCTCGATCCAAGCATTTGTGTCCAGGCGTGCACAACATTGCTGGAGCCTGGCATGCCTGTCTCGTACTCAGAGGCTCCCCAATAACCGTTTAGACAGCGGGACTTCTCTGAACAAACGCGTTCGCCCGACAGGCTGGATCAACCGTGCAAAACGTCCACATATTCTCATTGGCGTTATTGCCTAGGACGTGAAATGCGGTTGATGATCTTTATGATGGGTAGAAGAACATTCGGCGGAGCAATCACCTCCTCTCGGTCTTTCATATTTTCCTTCTCCACTGTAACTCAGCAGCTCAGCAACATCAGCCAGGTTACGCCAGGCCATCTTACGTACTTTCATCAATCAAGGCGGAAAGACAATCCGACCTTTGGCAAGGGGATCTTCATTTCCGCTCTTGAATACACTACCGTTCTTGCAACTCGATCGTCTGCAGGAGAAATTTCTGTTTTGTGGGTAGTGAGTGACCTGCTGGCCCATGGCAGTAAGAGCCGTATCATCTCATGCAGGGACTTTTGAACCAATAGAGACCCTTGGTCAGATGACTGTCTCTTCCAGCGGCTAAGCCTGTCGCCTCCGCTCGTTGACAAAACATTCGACCAAAACAGTCACCTGCTTCTCGTACCAGCAGCCGACGACACGGAGGGCACCACCCAAGATCATAGATCGATCTCGATCGATCCTGCGATCGAATTCAGTGCGCAAGATACCAACAACAGTCAACATCAATCCCAATCCTGAGCTCTTCGAAAAAGGGTAACCGGATGACTTCGTCCTGAAACTTCGTCTCGGCGCGCCACACACGCAGAGTCGTGCTCCTTGGGGTTTGTTGCTCCCTAGCGTGCACGCTTCATCCCCTTTTCGGACCAGAGAAGATGCCCAAACCCAAGATCAACCTGTACGCGGAGATCTTGGTCCACATCCGACAACTAACCCTCCACGCGTCCCTTGAGACCGACAAGAACGAGCATACGAAGATCCTTATCTCTTCGGATAAACACATCATCACCGCACTGCACGATGGCGAGTCCGCCGGCATTTATTTGCCTACGCAAATCTCCGGCACTGCCAATGTCACCTTTCCGTATGATCGCAAGACGGAAATTTCCGTGCGTTTGCAGATTGACGACAAGGATGTCGATCAGTTGCGTCCGCCAGACGACTCTGTGAGCGGTGTCGAAGTTCCCTGGTCGGCGGCTGATTTGTCAGAGCCGGAGAGTGTCGTCGCAATTGAGTGCAAAGGATGTGCTGAAGTGGTTGTCGACTCTGGCACTGTGTCTGTCTGGAAGGACCTGCCGAGTGCCCATTGGGCGGATCTCATGGACGTTTGGTTCTGTCACAAACCTCATGACGAGCATTCGGAGCATGACCATGCTGCCGAGTCCAAAGGGTTTTCGGCCAAGAGCAAAATCGTCGCAAGTCAGGGAATTGGTTTGATCGATACGGTTTCCTTTCTGTTAAACCGAGACGATTGCCGAGGTCTAGATGTAAGTCAATGGCGCAAGTGTCGCCCATTCGTTACTTTTCCGTTGGCGCAAAGAAAGAGGCCTTTCAGTCTCATTCTAAGAGACGTCCAGTTGATCTGGTTTCTGATACATTCGCCGCAGAATGATTTTTCATCGGAACAGACGCGGTTTCGGTGATCTTCAACCTTATGGTTACCATGATGGTTGGAATCACCTCCCTTGTTTCCCGTCGTATGCCTCACAACATTCCTTTTGTGTTTTGCCACCTCACAGGCCGTAAAGGGATAATGATGAGGTACATCAGTAACTAACTAGAGTTGTACAGGAGCGAGACTCTGCGAGGACGAATATTTCCATTGTCCGTTGCTCGAATTGCGGCACTGTCCTTGGCTCGACGAGCAAAGAGGCTGAGAACAGTATAAGGCTGTATAAATCACGTCTGTCGCTCAAGACGGGTCCAGACCAATCATCGCAGCAATTCCCAGCCGCCGTGTTCATCTGCAGTCAGCTACTATCTCTGATCGATAGCTCTATCAGCCGGAGAATCGTTCTCCACGATGACACTCTAGACAGTTCAGATCAACCTCATGATGGTCTACTCCTTTGGATTTTCAATCCGGATATCTACTATTCAAGTTCAAAGCGAGGTCCTACCGCCCACAGAGCGATGAAAGTCTTCTACAAGGCTCTGCCAGAACCTGCCAAATTCCTCGACGAGCACAGCAACACGCATGAGGAACTCATCGTACCTCCGGAAGACTTCCACGATTTCACATCAACCTTGCGTGAGAGTACCTTGATTCTACCAGTGTCGGCACGGAAATTTCAGGACTGGGATGTCGGATTAGTCGATCGTTGGGAAAAGAATGCTACAGGCGTTTCGAGGATGGACGAGAATCCTCTCAACAAGAAACTTGACGAGGAATTTGAGCCTTTCAAATTGCCACCGGGCTGGAAGGAACTTTACATGTGAGTGAGTGTGTCTGACTACGTGAAACTATGTCTTGAGCAGAAGGTGTTGCAGACGAGCGAAGGCATCAGGCTTGAATTTTTCTTGGTCTGACGATGTCCACTTGACATGTCACCCAAGCCGGATGCCCCATGAAAGGCCGCTCCAGCACTGATAGGCTGATAATCAATCGGCATCGAGATGCTACAAAGAATTATCGCGAGTGAGCAGCCTTGGCCTATGGTTGAGACTGCTTCTTTGCACCGATAGCCTCGCCGAGACCTATGGTTGCTTTGTCCATTAGCAGACTTACAACTATGCTCTTCTGCGGCTCTGAATGATCCCTTCGCTTTGACAAACACAGCAGCAGGGGCTACATTGACACCGGACTATCAACATGTCCGCATGTATTGAAATGAATTGTTGCAAACTACGAGCAAAAGCAAACTAGCAACCGTGATCGCAGATCTCCCCAGAGGCAATAAGTCATTACTGATGGACATTGAGTCTATGAACCCGTCCATGGTTCCATTTCCCAGCCGAAGTCCTGGCCATTGACTGCAACAATCGAGGCTGACAAAAAGGCAGCCTATGGCGCCTAGGCCTTCTGTCTGACCGCAAGCTTCGAGCGTTCATAATATCGCGGATCAAGCTTGTCCAACGTCAAGTACGGGCTGCGATCAGCTTCTGGGGAGAAATCCATATCTCTTGGTGCGAACCCGTGGCCAAGGAAATTGAACCTATTTGTCTAAGGGTAAAAATCTTAGCACAAGTCCGATCGGGAAAGCCTTTGTCATCCCATCGACAATACAGAACATGATACTTGGGACTTCGGAATGATGCGACTTACCGGGTGATGGTACTTGATGTCGAAATCCTCGTATCGAGGTGTGTCCAGCGCTTCCATGAAATGCAAAGTGCTTCCGGGCCATATGGCATCAACCCTGCCTGTCTTTTTGTTTCTATCTGTTGAGGGCCGAGGACTGTCAGTATTGAAATGTCGTCGAGTGCTTCCAGTGTGAGATCAAAACAAGGATAGACAGGAGGGAGAATTGGATGTGTAGAGAGCAACGGAGAAACTTACACCAGGAATGGCAATCATCCCCCAAACAGTCCCCTTATACCACGTCTGGACATGGTCGTTGAAATCATCCGTGATATCCTGCCGCGGGACCCAATACTTGATATTCTCGGCCTGCATCTTCTTGATAATCTTCAACGTATACTTGACGACAGCGTCGATCGCGCCCATTGCACTTCCATTCTCGACTGGGAAGGTCGGCCCGACAAAATTGATCCAGTTCGGCATCTCGGGACACGCCACCCCAAAGTAGCTATCGGGCGTCGTCTCCCATTTATCACGGAGATCCGTCCCATTGAGCCCGATGAGCGGAAACGGCGGACGGTACGAGACGTCAAACCCGGTCGCACAGATGATAGTGTCGGTCTCGACGAACGAGCCATCCTCGCCAATCAACCCTGTCTCGGTCACCTCCTTGACGCCCGTGAAATGGCACGACACATTCTCCTGCTGCACGGCCGTCATGAGCGCATCGCCCGGCGTGACGCGCTTGCACCCGACGCTGAAGTCTGGCAGGAAGCCCTTGAGGAGTCTTTCGTCCTTGATATGCTCTCGCATGCGTGCGTAGAGCTGCTCGCGGATCGCTGTGTGTGCCCCGTTCTTGATCATGATCCAGAACAGCTTCATCAGCTGCTCCTCCATGAACTTGGCGTGCGCGAGGAGAGCCGTGTGATCATTGCGGAAAGTGCTTTTTTCATCCTCCGTGTCTGCGTTTCGGGTTTTGCCCATGTATGTTAGCTCTGAGTGTCCGGGAGAATGACAGGGAGTAAGTGTGACGAGAGGCAGCAAGCGGGGGAGGTGTTTTTCTATGGCAGATCAAGACTCTGAGTGGTGTGAATACTCACATGGGCGCGGGCCGGGAAACTCATTCCCCTTCTCGTCGATGAATGCAAAGAACCATATGCCCGAACGCACCATGAGATCGATCTTCTTCGCATACGGCTGCAAACCTGGCACGATCTGTATGGCGCTGGCGCCGGCGCCAATGACCGCGATGCGATCGTCTTTCCACTGCTCCTGGCCGTATTCCGGGTCCCAGCCTGCCGTGTGAAGGACTCTACCCTTGAACTTCTCGAGCCCTGGGATCTTGGGAAGTTCCCATCGGTCAAAGAGGCCGATTGCTCCTACCAGGAGGTCGCAGGATTCGGTGATTGTCTTGCTACTGCCGTCTGATTGCTTGCTCTTGATGTCGACGTTCCACACGCCGAGGTTCTCGTCGAATACGGCACGTGTGACCGTGCTGTTGAAAGTCATGTATTTGCGCAGCTCGAGTGAATCGACGACGTCGGCGATGTATGCTTGGATGGTCGGCGCGTTGCTGAAGAAGGTGGGCCATTCTACGATCGGTAGTGGTTAGACGAGAGGGCTGAAGGGGGGTTCTGATATTTGAGCGGTGTTGTGGTCGTTAGACTTACCTGGGTTCAAGGCGAAGTTGAATTGATACCCATGGCTGGGAGTGTCGCACGCTGCGTTCGGGTAGCGGTTTTGAACCTGCACGGTGCAACAGCTATAAGTGGGACGTTGACAGAAAAGGCCGCTTCGATAGAATGGAGGCACGGCTCACCCACGTTCCTCCAACATCCGCATTCTTCTCGTAGATGGCAAAGTCGATGTTGCTGCATTGCTTCTCGATCTCGTATGCCAACATGATACCGCTGATACCCGCACCGATACAACGCACTTTGAGCCTTCGGTTCTCGGGCGCTCCCAGTGTCACCTGGGGGACTTTATACCCCGTCTCATGATTGCAGTGGAACTCGTCAGAGACCTTCTCGGTGAACAAGTTGCCCGGCCGAGTCGTCGGCTTGTGCCCGATGAGTTTGTTAGTTGGTGCGTTTGACGTGGTCATCGTCATTTTCCCGGTGTCTCGGATGTTTCTCTGATTTCGATAGGAGGTTCTGTAGCGAGCCAAAAGGTCAAAACGTGTGGATTGACTTGCTGATGGTCCGTCCTCGAAGAAAGAAGAAACTGCGAGCCGAACGACAGGTGTAGACGGTTCAGTTCCAGGAGAACAGAACGGTGAGATATAGATCCTGACCTGGTCAGCTCCTGGCCTTCAGGTCAAGCAAGGCCATGGCCGCCTGATTGAAGTTGAAGCTGTGCCATTCCTACTGGGGCAGCAGCGGTGAGCGATAGGCCCTACCCGTCTGAAACGCAAATCATGATCCTAAAGGGTGTATTGATGATATGCTATACAAGTACAAAATTAGATTTCAATTGGCTCAAAGTCCATTTGCGGGGTGCATCCGGATCACGTAAACATTCGAACCTCAGAAACATTCGCGTAAGCCAAGGTTTAGGCGTAGCTCGTGTTAAACAATAGAGTGCCGTAAAGTGAGCCTGACATAATATCAAAAAATATCACCCGGCTGATGATAGCAAGAGGAGCAGAGATCCAAGTCTGCGGAAAATGGCCGAGTAATAAGGCCTATCCTGACCAAGCAGTGTCCACTAAACTAAGATGCGAGATCCGGGAATGAGCCGACACCGCAGAGTGAGCGCGTAGGCGAACGTCCTCTATCGTATCTCAAGATCAACAAATCGCCTCGCTAACGGGCACATTGATCAGAGCATTGGCGGGCAAATTTCTGGTGAAGTATGCTGGCTTACGCAGTGATCCTTCAAAAGTGGGCCAGAGAGTAAAAGGAGAACAACCCAACCAATGAAAGCCATTTCTACCATCTTGTCGCTAGCAATTCGACCGTTCTTCAGGAGCAGGCTACAGAGAGCTTGTCCAAGCCTGTGCAGAGAACCGAATCCGGAAGGAACGAGTCGGACTTGTTGTGACTATAAAGCGGCAGGATGAGCAGTTCTGTACACGAGGGATCTCAACTCGCGAGGTGAGAACGACATTTGCCCTCCACCAGCGCATCGTCGATACGGGCTCTTTGTACCCTGGTGACTTTTCGGATAACATCGACAGGAGTGAGCAGTGGTCCATCAGCGAATATGGCATCATTCGAACAGGTCCTCAAACAAAGCACGGCGCGTGGTGCCAATATTGTTCCAGGATGTGTCCTTGCCGCTGTGGACAAGAATGGTCGGTTACAGACCCATATCTCTCGTTGTCGGAGTGCCTCTGAAGTTGATGTGCAGGTGAAATCCTTTATTCGAAAGCTGCAGGTTTCAATGGCGTGGCGCCTGATGCAGAACCGATTAGCCTTCAGGCTACATTTTGGATCGCGTCCTGCACAAAGCTGTTGGGGACCATTGCTACATTGCAGTGTGTCGAGAGAGGTCAGGTGGCTTTAGATGAGCCTGTTGGCAGAATACTGCCTGAGCTTGCCGAGCTTGAGATTTTGCATTTCAGGGACGACTCTGATGGTCCGCAATTGACCACGACCAAAACAACTAGCCAGATCACACTGAGACAACTCCTCTGTCATACTAGTGGCGTTGCATATGACATGTTCCCTGCTTCGTTGATCGCGTGGCGTGCATCGCGACAAGAGTCAATAAAATGCATGGAAGGTTCTATCGCCGATGCGCATACACTTCCTCTCCTCTTCGAGCCCGGAGAAGGCTGGGGATATGGTGGTGGGATTGATGTAGGTGACCAAATTGCTGCCCAGCAATCAGCTTTGTGCTCGTCTTTCAAGTACAGCACTGACAGCGTTTGAATAGTGGGCAGGGTTGATAGTGATGCGACTCAACAACGTAACTTTGGAGGAATACTTTCAAGAGCACATTTATAGTCCTCTAGGTATGACATCAACGACTTTCCGATTTGAAAATCATCCCGACATCCAAAAGCGACTTGTGAAGACGGCTGAGAGAATGGGCGATGGACTTTTAGAGAGGCATCAAAACACTGGCCCGATTTTGCAGCTGAAGATTGTGCTGGAACTGGACTGTATTCAACTGTTGAGGAATACATGAGAGTCCTTGGCGATTTGATCAAGGACAACCCTATATTGTTGAAACGAGAAACAATCGAGAGGGAGATGTTCACTGCACAGTTACCTCGAGATTCCGCCAGCCACGCCGGGTTATTAGCTTCCAGTCATATCCTCAAAGTAATGATTGGATCTCCAGATGGACCCAAAGGCATCAATTGGGGTCTAGGCGGAATGCTTTTTGAAGAAGACGTTGGCCCTTTCAAGGCTGGCACACTCTTTTGGGGTGGGTACTCGAACCTGACCTGGTTCACAAATCGGAGGGAGGGTATCGCGGGTTTTTATGCCAGCCAGGTGCTCCCTACAGGAGACCCGGCAACAATTAACCTAGTACACTCATGGATCAATGAGCTGTGGCGAAATCGCTCTAGTAGATAGATATCTTGGAGATCACAAGACAGACGATATTCTCCCGGTCCACGCACTCTGATACCTGCAAGCATGCGCTAAACCACGTTCGCCCGCATAAGTGCAAGGATTCAGATTGTTGGTTGATGCGGCCAGGTGATGAGGCTTGCAGTTCTGATACTCAGGCGACTGTTGATAAACTGTTGGGATTGCTTCGTGTGGGCAAGGACTACTGTTGATATGGGCCTCATTGGCAACTCATGCGCATATAGATTGCTGTCCCATTGATGATAGCCTGGCTACCACCTAATCAAATTATGTCAGCAGCGGATCCTTCATAGTCGTGTCAATTAAGGTAAATACGTCGGAAGAGACAAGTTTAGTGCCTGGTCAATGACGACCACTCCGGAGCCACGAACAATCGTATCGTTCATATGGTCGCTGATCACCATCTCCGGAGAGTATGCGTGTCGACAGGCGATTTGACCTTAGCGACCGTTACTTGATATGCCCAATACAGGCCGTTATAATAGATTCCCCTTTAGCCCGCAACTCAATACCTTACTGGAATCGGGTGATGACACCTCGTTCATGCTTCACTGAATGCTGGGGAGGGATCCTGGAATCATGGGCACATTAACCCCCTTCTCATCCATCAGAGACATTTGTGATCGTATTTGGTAATTTACAGCTTGATTTGACCCCGTACCTTGGTCAAGCACTGTCTAGAGTCGTGGGGATTTGCGCACATCGGGTCATTCTCAAATTATGCTTCGTGTTGTCACCGTCGGAGTAATGTCGATCCATTGTACTTAGACCTGTTGGAGAAAGGATAACTGACTCTTCCACAGTTTTATTGAATCAATGTCTCAAGGACACCTGCCACGACCTGCGTGATAGTGGCATTAATGTTTAGGATAATTGTGTCTACGGAGTAGGGTAGGAGACTAGTACAAAATTACAGTGAGCTAGCGCTGCTTTAGAGATGTAAAGCTTAGCAGATGAATCTCCACACTAAAATCTTTCAACAGCAGCTTTGACGAATGAGGTGCACGACGCTCACAAGTTTCCGAAAGTCGCAACTCTGTTAGGAGGACAAGCACCAACGATTACAAAGTGGCATCTGATCTGTCCCGATTAATGCATCTTGGCATTGGACCTCAAACTGCAGAGCTACGTCGGAGCTTGCGAGAACAACTTCAGGACATTTCCTCGAATCACCATAAATCAACACAAGATCAGAATGAGCGCCCTTCGCCTGTCACGCGCTGCCCTGCGCGCTGGTTCCACGTCCTTCTTGAAGCCCGTTCAACGAAGAGGCTACGCTGATGCTGTCTCGGACAAAATAAAGCTTTCCCTGGCTCTCCCTCACCAAGTACGTCAAACCCGACGCCGATCACGCCCACCTGTGACTTGTGCAGGAACAATGGTCAAGGCTAAAGAAATGGGTGATGCTAACATGTGTACAGTCGATCTACAAGTCTCAAGATGTGTACGTTTGATCTCTTGCCGAAACGATCATTTAACTTTCATCAACCCTGGACCGGAATTTCATGCTAACATGGAGCCCTCAGTGTCCAAGTCAATCTTCCCGCCGAATCTGGAGAAATGGGTATTCTCGCTCAACATGTCCCTTCGATCGAACAATTGAAACCTGGCTTGGTCGAGATCATTGAGGAGCAAGGAGGAAGCAAACAATTTTTCCGTACGTACATCCATGAACGACCTCTGGAATGATTCGGAGAGGCACACCACGAGAATTGAGAACGATTGAATTGATGATTTCCTCACACAGTGTCCGGAGGGTTCGCCGTAGTTCAACCCAATTCCGTCCTTAGTATCAACGCTGTTGAGGGCTACCCTGTTGAGGACTTCAGTGAAGAAGCTGTCAAGTCACAAATAGCAGAGGCACAAAAGATTGCAAGTGGAAGTGGAAGTGAGCAGGACATTGCAGAGGCAAAGATTGAGCTTGAGGTAAGGACATCTCTCCTGGCTAAATCCCCAGACGTACAATAGTCTAACCACTGCGATATAGATTCTCGAGTCGATCCAGGCAGCGCTCAAGTAAAGTGGACAGCCAATTGATGTTTGTGTACATATAGAAAAAGATGCGAAGCGCCAGATCGTTCTGAATGAGAAGGCTGGATTGTGACACATGCGAGCTCGTTGATCTACCCCTACAAACGTGGCTCTTGTGGTGCCTATATTTTTGAAACTTTCCCTTTCATCTTCTAAATGGCATGGCATCCTAATATTTAGCGTTCGATTTGCAATTCTCTCGAAAGGCCAAACTTCGTCCGAGACCTCATGCTCACCGCAGTCTTCGGCAAGTGCGATCCAGTCAGGTCTGCTGATGAGAGCACAGGCGCTCCTGCCTGGAATTCATAACGACTCCAGCGATCCGGAAAGAACTTCTCCTTCATCATTTATCCTCGAGCAGCCATATTCTTAAACAACCTGGCACATATGTTACACCATACCTAGGTAAAAAGCAAGCCCTTGGTCGTCTTAGCTGTCCTTTTATTTTTCGGTGAATCTGTGTGGTCTGCTCTTGTTATCCGCCCAAAAATCATGGATACTAGTCGAAGGTAGGCCTGGGATGAAATCTGAATACCATTTGTTTATTGACCCATATTCTCAGTCCACAGCCAGGTACTGTGGCTGATCGCATCCGAATCTTTCAAGATGTCAGACCAATTGAGAGAAAAATGCCTAACTTCAATCTGCCTCCGCCAACAACAGCACTTCCTCACTCCGTTGCCGAACAACGACCATCGTCGATTGTCCTCGCAGAATCCTCAAACCCTCGACCATCTGAGCCAAGTGAAGGTTCCCAAGATTGTGTAGAAGACTCGCCGAAGAGTCTCCCAAACACGCAACATACTTCGTCTCAGGATCCAGAGCAGTCGACTCGCCCACCACTACATCCCGTACTAGCGACCAATGAACGACGACCTACTGAAACTCCCACTCAAGTGAATTTTCATTTACCACCAGCTCAGCCCCTCCATCATCGACTGGCAATCAAAACTCGTTCGATGGAGAATATGGCGGGCGTGGCAGACACTTCTTCGAGCCTTGTGGAAGCTCGATCACGCTTGCGTTCGGTTATGGACAGCACAGGACGAGATTCTGGAGTACGCTCACGGGCATACACGTTGGCCGAGCTGAATCACTTGCTCGATAACGCAATCGAAGGAAATGATGGCAACGATATCTTCTCTGCAACCAATGGTGAAGACGCTTCAGGGCCAAGCTTAGTTCCGCGACCGCATACGGCATTTGCTACCCCGACTACATCTCTTGTCCGGAAGAACAATTTTCGATCAAGTATTGATACTCTTAGGCCCAGAAGTAGCGAGGAGAGTGGCCGAGTAGACTACGATGATGACAAGAATTCTTTGTACTGGCCTCACCTAGGTATTGAGAGGACGAGAAAGAAGCTTCAGGTGAAGAAAGGCACACATTCAGAACCTCCTGCGGCGCCAGTACAAGACCCGGTCAAAACAAATGTTGTGAAGCAAACTGCGAAGATGGGAACTGCAACACAAATTAGTCCAGTGCGTCACAAGGCAGCCATGTTCGAAAAGCTAGACAAACGGGCAAATTTCCATGATGCCGCCTGTTCGAACCCTCAACATATGTACCCCGACAGTCACCCTGCTAAAGCAAAACCCGTACCGATCGCAAAGTTGCATCGGATCAAGTTCGGAGATGTCATCGAGGAGCGCGCTGGCACTCCGCTTATTCCTCTAACTCTCCCATCGCTCGTCAGTCCACGAGCAGATGACAGCAATGGGTTGCATCGTCCAAGGAACTCAAGTGATGAATCTACACACAACCCAATTCTAGAAGGCAAACGCTCAGAGCATGATAGTCCGCGTAAGTCTTCCGTGGCGTGGCCTTTTCGGTGGAGCATTTTCAATAAGCCGGGAACAAAGGAAGAATTGTCCAGGGAGCCTTCCACGGAGGATGAAGTCAAGCTAGCCTCGATCAATTCATCCAGTGAACGTATTGTTGTGGCCAATCGAGTACAAGACTTGGTCAGGGCAGCCAAACAAAGAGAAAACACGGACAAGAAGAAATGGGAAGCGGAAAGGGAGCGGATGAGTCGCAGACACAGTCGAATCCCGGCAGTTGTGAACAAAGAATCTGAGCCGAAGCATACCCCTGGTGATTTTCACACATTCAAACCCCCTCAACTTCCTTCGTCTCCGGTCCCGCCATCAGACCGACTCACTGACCTTCAAGCGGCGAAGCATGACTTGGGACAACCTACGACACCTCTACACAAAGCTATGAATGAGAAGCAGGTTCTTCCTGGACCAGAAAGCACTGAAGACTCTCAGAGCCCGGCTAAATCCACGCCACATACACCTGTTCGGGGACGGTCGAAGAGATCGGTCCATCATTTATCATTAGAGGACCAAGAGCACAGTCGTGTGGTAGAGCAGCAGTTCAATCTCGATCCTAGACTTAGCCGCAGTGTGTCGAGAAATGGTGGCGGCGTAAGGGTCGAAGTTGAAGTTCGAGATAGCCCAGAGAGAGCGGCAAGGGAGAGAGGTGAGAAAATTGTCATCATCAGAGCGAACGTTGAATCTCTCGAGACTACATGATTAGGCAAGACTACAGAGAGGACATACAAAATATGCACAGCTCATGGTGGCCGGTTCATCTGCACTGGTATTCGTATCATGGCATCTTACCGAGCAACATGGCTCGAACTCAAGCGGAGTCTGACAGCCAGGGCGTGTCTCATGCCAGAAGCTATTGAAGGCGGAGGAAATGAATAGTACTATCGCCAACCAAGAGCTTGATACCGAAAAAAAATCAGGCTTGGCCAGCGTTTTACCAAAGACTCAAAATGACCTTCCTATCTCTAAAGGACGCATTTTCTTCCTGGGGGAGGTACTTCGGATACTGTCCATCTGTTTCGAGTCTTCCAGTCCTCTCGTGCATTGACACATCAAGCAAGTACTTCAAATTATCATAGTCGAGCTCAAATTCTTTGAATGAGTAATAATGCACGTCCATAACTCGGATGACAGGTGATACTGCTCTTATGAATTCTGATATGCTTCTTACTGTCTGGTGCGATGCAGCATAAAAATACACAGGGCCTCACCACGAGGCCAGGCGACTACATAACCGAGGTCGCTTGAACGAGGCCGTTCCTATTGGTAAGATCAAGCAAAGTTCAGTGACTTTTGTTGCGAAGTCATCGGATCCGATCGTGATCAGCATTGCTAACCGGCCCGTCCGGACAAGGCCACTGGCAAGCCCAACATGCTGAATCGGTGTGTGGTCTGTTGTCCTGCTCATGGAGCAACACTCGAGGATCTGGATGAGGTCTTGATGGCATGAGCTCACTGCCATATCATAGCGGCGTCTTGCCTGCCGCAACAGCTTGAAAAGGATTCGCGCCTCGTTCAGGAAGAAATACAAAGAAATGAAGCCATGGCAGCGCGGAAGTTGCATATCCAAATTCTACGAACCGGTCCAGGACCCAACAGTCTGATGAATAAGTGTCCGATCAGACGCCTCGAACGACGTGTCGACCTCCCAGCCGCGCTTAAGCAAGATCCGCATAATTGCAAATATGAACATCGAGACGGCCTCCTTCTCGGCTTCGGGCATAGTATTCATAGGTCACCCACCCTTTTACCAGGTATTTGCCTGTCCTCGAGCATTATCACCACAATACAAGCGCCTCAATTCCAATTATCCAGAACTCCTCGCTGCTCACTTGATGCTGGGATTAGAGGGAGAAGAGTAGGGGGAATATGCTGTTCCCATTCCTGTCCATTGTCTTGCAGGTTTCCAACCAGATTTCGATGGTCAGACTTGTACCCTAGTGTCACCCTTTATTTTAGCATGTTCTATCGCCCGAAGAGCTTCAACTGCGGATCGCTTTCTTCGAATCGTTCCGCACTCTGAGTGTTGCAATCTCTGGTCTGCTAGCTACCGTCATCTCCAACAGGAATGGGATTGGCGGCCTCACCGGCATGCAGCGGATCTTCTGTCTTGAAGGACTCTTCATGGTCGCCTTCACACCAATTGCATACAGCCTCATGCCAGGAGCCCTGAGTAACTCCGGTTGTTCACAGAACCCGAAGCTGCACGTTTGCCGGAGCGTCTTAGACTCCAGGCCATGTTTCCCAACATAGAGGAAATCACCGTGTCAGCTCTGTCAGGTATTCTTCGCTCCATACTTGGCCCCTTTTCATCACTATGTTCGGTCTTAATCTTCAGCACTAGTCGACCACAACAGGAAATAAGGAGCATGGTGATAAGGTAGATGTAACCTTGCGTTTCAAGTCGAAAGCTCTTTTAAGGGAGCAGTCGCAGCGTTGATCATACTTAACCGTTTACGAAACTTTCAACGTGGTCGATCTGACTCTTTAGACTTCATTAGGAAGGAATAACTCGAGAAGACCCTTTGATCGCAATCAATGGCGACGACCACGACGACAACATCTGAGAATACCATTCGAGGGAGGAGATTCTGACGTCATTACTTAGGCAGAAGCTCGCCGGCAATCCGGGGCGATACGGAGTATATGGTTTTTTGTGCCGGAGTTACCAAAACTGGTAATATAGCACATAAGTGGCCGACGGGGTTAAGAGGGGAGGTGGTTTCGTGGGGAATGAATGGCTATATAGATCTACAATGCTTGAGTTCTGTGACTCATGTCCACCTTTTCCTTTCATCGTGATCTTGAGTGGCGGCAGTCAATACAATATGTCCTCCAGCAAAACCATTGTGCTCGTTACCGGCGGCAACAATGGCATCGGCCTTGCCGCATGCCAGCTTTTCGCGGCCCAACCAAACTACCACTGTATCATGGCGAGTCGTTCCCTTGAGAAAGGACAGAAAGCACTTGCAGACATCCGATCTTCGGCTTCGTCTAGTGCCATCTCCCTGGTCCAGCTCGACATCACATCCGACGCCTCTATCGCAGCCGCCGTGGAGGAGGTCAAAGCCGCACATGGCCACCTAGATATCCTCGTCAACAACGCTGGTATATGCCCGATGGACTTCTCGCGGTCCGTACTCCGCGACTGCCTCGAGACCAATGCCGTCTCTCCCGCAATGGTGACACAAGCATTTGCGCCTTTGCTACTCCAGTCAAGCGCACCACGGATAGTCTATGTGTCCTCTGCACTGGGATCACTACAAATGCGCGGTGATTCGAACAATGTCGCGTACAACGAGGCCTACAAAGCATATCGCATCAGCAAAGCGGCGTTGAATATGCTGGCGTCCTGTGACGCTTGGGAGTACCGGCACAAGGTGAAGGTGTTTGCCTATTGCCCCGGTTATGTCATCACAGATCTGGCTGGGCAAAGGGAAGCCAAAGAAAAGGCAGGCATTGCAAAAAGTCCAGATGGAAGTGCTAGGGATTATTGGCTATCGCAGAAGGGAAAAGGGATAAGGAAAATGGCCTGTTCTTGCATGATGAGAAAGTCGGAGAGCTATATCCATGGTAGGCACTGCTAGGATATTACTCGATATCAAGCGATGGCCGCCATACATGACAGCTCTTTTGCACCAAGCCACGGCTGAGAGGTCGTTGAGGTTGTCCTCTTGATGTGTCATTGGCTAGGGGTTGATTAGGCTGCATCATGCTTGCCAGATGCGGTGACTGATTGGCCACTATATCTTGTTTGTTTGACACGAGCTTCAAAAAGTCCAGAACACGTATTCATCGTCGGTGGGATTCGATGACAAGAAACGATCAAGATTGAAGGTACCATAGATGTCATTCTCTAAAACCCAGCACTGATCCACGAAGAGGGGAGGTACACCCATCCCTGACCTTTTCTCCGCATTCGATCGCCGTGGCTCGGATTCAGATTTGTATAGCCTTGCGAATGTAATGTCTCCGAATCGTACCTGTCACACACAAGCAGCACAAGCTTAAGCATGACATGTGCACAATGGCGGTGTCTTCAGCGGTGTATCAGTGACAGCGGCCCACGTGCCAATCACTATTCTAGGTCGTGAGGTTGGGTGACTGCCTCTGTCAGCATGCACCTCGCATGGCGCACAACAACATGTACTCTCTATACTTTGGAGCACATCTGGCCGTGTAATCCTTGCATATCCCTGAATGTAAGGGCCAATTAGCTCGTGTCATTGACCGTAGAATTTTCTTCAACATGAATTGCTATACGAATACAGCGCTGATGCAAAGCCGAATGTGTTCTGCAAGAAGCAACACCGTGGGTGTCTAAACCAGCATGAATGTCGCCTTCCCAAGGAGTAGACAATAACGGAGGCTGGACAAACTTCTGAGTGCTCTGCAAGTGGAAGACTTCCATGAAAAAAATCTAGGTCAAAAACGCAAAGTCTGAAAAGAAGCGTCCTCGCCGTTGACGGCACTGGGCCTCCAATGAGCAGGCATGCTTATGCACGACGTTACCAAATACCAAATCTATCCAGCATGCTGGTAACGAGTAGCGTCCGCATCCAAGGATTGCATTCTGCAGGCCAAAAACAGATCGATAAGGCTTAGAAATCTGAGTTCTGCGCTTCCAGTCAGATATTACGACATGGCACAGGTTGAAAAATGGCGTCTTCCCTTCATCTGCACCTCATTCAACGTGTAAGTTGACTTTCGTAAACCATTGCCATGGCTGATCTCTCCATTTTGACCACTCTCCCTATCTGGGTCCTAGGAATTGGCCTATTCCTTGTTTATGTCGTTGGGTTGTCGGTACAACGCCTATATTTCAGTCCAATTGCAGACTTTCCGGGTCCAAAATTGGCTGCCTTGACGTTCTGGTACGAATTCTACCACGACGTCATTCGTGGTGGTCAATATACTTTCAAGATTGGTGAATTGCATGATCAATATGGTAAGTGTGCAGACACTCGAGCGGTCAGGGAGAACCGGGGGAAGAGGAGGGTTTGAATTTACCTTAGCTGACCTATTCTAGGTCCCATCATTCGCATCAATCCCTATGAGATCCACATCCGAGATTGCGAGTTTTATGACAAACTGTACACAGGAGCCAGTAGCCGAAGGGACAAGTGGGCTTGGACTGTGGGTATGTTTGGAAACAGCAGTTCAGCATTTGGGACAACATCGCACGATCTCCATCGAGTGCGACGGTCAGCGCTGAATCCCTTTTTCTCCAAGCAGTCAGTCACACGCCTCGAGCCAGTAATACGTTCATATGTTGAGAAGATGTGCGCACGATTTGAAAATTTGAGGAAGTCTGGGGAACCTGTCGAGACAATGATAGTCTATGCCGCACTGACCACCGATATCATCTGCGAGTACTCATATTCAAAGTCATATGGCTGTCTGGATGATCCGGGATGGAAGCACGAGTGGTTGGACTCGATGAACTTTTCTGTATCTTCTGTTCATTTGAATAAGCACTTTGGTTGGCTCTTTCCGATGATGGAGGCAACACCTGAATGGATTGTCCAGAGGTTGAATCCGGCAGTAATGATTCTGATCAATTTTCAAAAGGTTACTGTTCTTCAACGACAATGGGTTCAAAGATCAGTACTGACATCAAACAGGACCTAGCAGTTCAAATAAAAGACCTCATGAACTGCCCAGCCTCGCTCAAAAATTCCGCCAACCCCACAATATTTCAAGCATTGGTCGATGGTGATCTTCCACCGGCAGAGAAGAGTGTCAAGCGATTGGTAGACGAGGGTTCGACAGTGATTGGCGCAGCGCAACAGACCACCTCATACTATCTGAAGACTGTCACCTACCATGTTCTCGCAAATCCCTCTATCCATGCAAGGCTCCAAGATGAACTGAAAGCTGTGATCCCAAATCCCGACAACATCCCTTCCCTGCCCCAGCTTGAAGCGCTCCCATATCTACATGCAGTTGTCCAAGAAGGGTTCCGTATCTCATACGGAATAACTAGTCGGCTGCAAAGAATCTCACCTGACCAGCCACTGCAATACCAACAGTGGTCTATCCCCGCCGGAACGCCAATATCGATGACTTCGATCTTCCAGCACGAAGATCCTAAAAAATTCCCCAATCCCAAATGCTTCGACCCAGATCGATGGCTCAACGACGATGAGCGACTCGACAAATATTTGGTCACGTTCAGTAAAGGCACTCGTCAGTGTCTGGGAATGAATCTCGCAATCGCCGAAATATACATCACAGTGGCGACAGTCTTTCGGCGGTTCGATATGGAATTGTTCGAGACGACCAGACGAGATGCTGATGTTGCGCATGACTACTTTGTGCCGCTCGGTCCGAAGGATTCCAAGGGTGTGAGAATAATTTTCAAGTAAATTCTGGACAGTGTGGTCAGGAGGGCACCGAAGCGATCGAAAGTAGAATCGCCCTACGACATATCGGGTGTTTGAATTTCATGATTTTAAGAATTCGTTTCCGGCTGAAGTTAGCATTGGCTCGCCAGTCCCAGAGCGCCACAGAGTTTCGGGTATAATGCGCAAGATGAACGTTGTGCTCAAGTATTGGCTCGAAATAGTATTAGCTAGCCATAAATCAGTCTTTGAGTCCATTTACCGTCGATGAATCATCTGATCGTTGGGGACGTGCAAAAGTAGAAGATCACAACCTGTAAGGCTGAACCACATTAAGGGGGTGTTCATGAGACTGTCGGCTAACCTTCCTTATCAAACACTCGCGACCTGCCAAGCCTAATTGGTTGACATTGACCTTTCCCCAAGGTGCAGCTCGACATCGAAGCTCAAATTGTCTACGAGTCCTCAGTTCCACGTTACTCATTTCTCAGCCATTGTAAAGGAGCAGAAACCTAGCTCCAGGTATCATCATGGAGCACATCTGCGTCCGATGTACCAGATTAGGTCTGAGCGCACGAAATGCACGACAGTCTCTCGCTCGAGCAGGCAATGCCCGAACATTTTCTACATCGAGGACATTAACAGCTGCAAATGACTCTGGAGGTATGTAATCGCATTCTCCCCTACTATTATGCGTCTATAGTGTAGCCGAAAGTTGGCTGACACGTTCGCGCTGATCAGGAGACCAACCACCCCGCCGTTCAGGAGCATTTCGAGCAACAACTGATGGGTTTCGCAAAATCGACCTCAAGCAATTCGATGACGACAGCCAACAGCCACGATCGCAACAAGCCCCGTTCCGCGTTGGCACTCACCAACCATTTGACGCACCCGCTTCAACCGTTCGCAATCCTAGTCAAACCCAAACCCAGTCACAGTCGCGGTCTCAGTCCTCAACCGGTCCGCCAGGGATCCTCCGTCGTACAGGGTCGGGCACCGGCCGCCTAAAGACACCCGGCGTTTTCCAACAAGGAGGAGGAGCAGCAGCAGTTGGACGCCCTTTTGGCCGCGGGCGTGGCGGAGGTGGAATGGGTCGTGGTCGAGGGGGAGGACGAGTGCAAAGAGGCGATGCCCGTGTCAATCGTGCGCGGGCTAGAGCATCCGATGAACAGGCGGAGCTCGATGACGACGATATGCTGGACCTGGGCGAGCAGGTTGAAGCATACGTACGAGACAACGTGGACTTCCCCGTCAATCCGACCGAAGAGTCAGACCACGTTCCTGGGAAAAACATGTCTTTGGAGGAGTTGCGCAAAGACTGGCCGAACACGCCACTGACTGCCACAGGACTCGCCGAGAGCGTGCAGCAGCGCATCGAGTTCCTGGCCCACCGCCTGCCACATGACTATCAGACGCCGATGCAGTTGGTCGAGCGGTACCGGAAAGGCAAGCTGACACGCTTCGAAAGCGAAGAGGAGAAAGAGACGGTCATCAAGCTGGCCACCGAGCTGGCGCAGCACAAGGCCAACGATCTCATGGACAAGAAGGGCACCGATGTGCAAGCCAAGGATATGTCGTTCAGTGACATTGCGGGACGCACGAATGAGCGTCAAGGCCTGACCGAGGCGTACGTCAAGGGAGTTTATCCCGTGCCGCCCAAGCAGAAGATGTCGTTCATGGATGACATTGCGAAAGCCTTGAACAATAACGAGACTTATAACACGCTGCAGTCAGAGGAATTCCTCAAGTACATTGAGGCTGCTGTTGACGCTCATCAAGGACATGCTCAGCAGAAGCGTGCTTAATTGCCAGTAACTGTTGGATGGAGGATCCGGGTTAATAGAGAACTCGGTGGATAAAGATCTTTTTGTACATTACAAAATTAGACACCTGTTCCTGGTGCAGTCATCGTGTGGAATTGCAATGAATACCTTGGGACGCTAAAATTTGCGATACTACTATACTGACTGGCACTCGAGGCCAGCTATGTGACCGGACACATTCAACGAACGTAAACACCATCGCAATAACATGCCAAACTAATGAGAAATCAGAACCTTTTGAGGCCTTTGACTCTGGAATATCCTCTTCCCAAAGCCTTGTGCTGGAATGCTGCGAACTTCAAAATGCAGCTTCCGCCGATTTGACATTGCAAAGTGGGCAACTTCCAGTAGCTCTCACATACTCCTCTGCGCAGTAGTGGTGGAACCAGTGCCGTTCTGTGCAGTTTATGTTCATGATGTGGTATTCTGGTTGGACGAGATCATGGCAAAGTTGGCATGGTTTTCCCACTTGCTTTGGGTTTGCTTGTCGGCAGAAATATGGGAGATGTCCAAGCAAGATCCGCTCCAAGAATGATGTCGTGCACGATTTGTTCGTCCACCAAGTAGTTAGCGGTTGGAAAAGCCAGGCTGTCGTTTGTTTGACCATGTCTTTGTCTGCACGGTTGCGTTGCACGTTCTCTTGACTTTGAATCTCGGCTGTAGTCTGCCCTGTTCCAGATCTGGTGCTGGCGCCTGCGAAGACCATTAGCCTATTAGCGTGTGAGATAGTTGGTCATGGGTCTCGACCGATCGCCCAAATCGATGGTAGAAACGGTCATTGGGCATTTTGAACTGATGTCCACTCCCAATCGAAAGCATCCACACCAGGGCGGCGTGGAAGTAGAAATACACATGGTGACTGAATCGGACGACGTCCTCGAGCGACAGACGTTGAAGATCGTAAAGAAAAGGCTTACATTTGTCCAAAGCCCATCGGGAGCCTTCGGTGATGTAGTTGAATGTCTCCGAGCACATGATCGCAGTTTCAATCTCACTTCGTGGTAAAAAGGCACAGGGAGGAAGGCAATAACCAGGAAAAGGAAGATATGTAAGAAAAGCATGTATATGAGAATAATGGTTAAGATAGATGTTCTGTAACGAGTGTTGTCACAGCAATATGGTTTGAGTTGAAGAGAGGTGGCTTGCATGACAACCTCGGCGAACAGATGAATTCTGATGACCACGGTTTTTTATGGGCTAAGGAAGGTATGATGTGCAGAGTTCCTGCCCATCCCCTGCTGAAGGCTAGCATTGGGCAAGAGTATTCGGTGGTGGTCACAATAGGCAGGAGTCATCAGTGAAGATGGGACTCTTCGAACGCCGAGAGTATGGGGTCAATCAAGATACGGAAGGAGCGATGGAGAGGGTGGTAGACTCGCTGTTGCACGAGGAGGAAGAAGGCGCTCTCTGCGGGTGTTTGGTCGAGAATTGTGACAAGAGTAAATCGATGGTAAGGTCGAGATTCATTGAAACAATGGAGAGCCTCGCAGTACGTACTTCATATATGATAATAGCGTTGATGACATTGAGAGGAAATGGGTGAGTGAAGCAAAAGTCTATGTAAGAGCCTTAGAATCTTCACCTGAGAGAACAACAGGAGCTTGGGAGTAAATCGATAAGCCATACAATCGATTGCAGAAGCAACAGATTATGTAGGGAGCTGTTTACGTACATATTCAAGATGAGCTTGCTTCTCAGCTCCAACTAGGCCCCTGCTCGTCGCTTGTAGCCCCTCTTGCACATGTTCATAAGCAAAATCCCACACCATCGTCCTGCCCGATGACGAAATTGCTTAATAAGGCAATCATGATGCTGCCAATGTGCAATCTGTGAATCGTGACACACCTCTGCAGATCGGAAACAGTAAACATCGAGACACATCAGTCGACTCGTACACGAAGAAACGACAAAAACCCATTTGCAACCCAACTCTGAAACCCTTTCAGTCTCTCTCTATCTCCTCTCCACGCTTTTCTATCTTTCCTCGACCTCAATCTTCCCTTCTCGTGTGAAAATTCCTCTTGAACAACGATCATGGCACTCCCACCCAAATTCGCCGGTCAACTGCTGACCACGGCATCAAGCACCAATGCCAAACATACCATCGAACTCTACCTTGACTACGTCTGCCCCTTCTCGGCCAAAATTTTCAAGACTTTCTACACCAAAGTGCAACCTCTGATCGAGTCACAATACAGCAATCCAGGCGTGCGGGTCATCTTCCGTCAGCAGATTCAACCCTGGCATCCTTCTTCGACTTTGACTCGTAAGTGAGCCCACTGAATGTGTACCTCACATCTCGAACGTATATGTTACCACTATGTCGTTCCGTCTCCTGCAGTTGGTATCACAATCTTATGCTGGGCCATGACTAATACGTGCATATTTCAGATGAAGCCGGTGTTGCCGTACTACGCACATCACCGCAATCCTTCTGGGCATTCTCCGAGAAGCTTTTCGAGGCCCAGAAAGAGTACTTCGATGTCAACGTTGTCAACGAAACAAGAAACGACACTTACAAGCGACTGGCGAAGCTGGCAGGGACTGTCGATGGAATTGACGAGAAGACCATTTATGACTTACTCGTGGTCTCGGACAAACCGGCCCCAGATGGAAGTTTGAATATTGGTAACAAGGTGACAGACGACGTCAAATTTCAGGTCAAGGCAAACAGAGTTACCGGTGTTCACGTCACGCCTACCGTCTTGTTTAATGGTGTTGAAGAACGGAGTATCAGTTCGGGATGGACGGAAGAGCAGTGGGCTGAGTGGTTGAAGAAGAATGTAAGTTGACTGGATCAAGGGACTGGTTTGCTGAAACCAGCCTTGTGAGGCAGCCCATCAAAGAAAATCCGACCTTTTGGTTCTGTTTCCCTGTCTTAGAGACCTTGCGGAACGAGCAAGAGCTATATTACAACCTGTTGTTCCTTGAGGAACATATATGATAGGAGATCATCGTTCTTGATGTTATTCATGATCACTGATCCAAGATTCGATCCGCACATACAACTTGTTCGTCTTTTCAAGTCTTTAGCACCCGGGGTAGAGCCATTGTACACATAGCAAGTTTGTCGTACACTTGATGTTGAGGCCACCACATGACTAAACCAAAACGTGGCGACGCAAGCCTTGCGGTTGCAGCCCCACAACCACTGTCGCCATCGTGCCCGACAAGAATCGCATTCGAGTTGCAAACTCAAGAACCAGGATTTTGTAGGCATCGGCTGGTCGGATCCGGGTCCTGGAGATGTAGGTAGACGATCAGACCATGAAACGATGGGATGTGACGGTGATAAAGGGATTCGAAGTTGAGATTGGAACCAAGCTTAACAAATGTAAAATACCATGGCTCTCGGGCAAAGACATGATGCTGAAATTAGTGTAATTCTGCTAGACCTGAACGATACACTATCTGGTGCCCAAATTTCCTTCACTCTTCTGTGAATTCATTCATCAAGACATAGCCACGTTGTAATTAAGCACGCTCGCTCAATGCAACGGTCGAATGAATTGTTGCGATTCCAAGGGCTGGAAGAAAAAACGCCATTCCCAATGCTGCGCTAGTCGAGAGATCTTTGACAATTGGTCTTGACCAACCGATCATCATTGTGCCGGAGGTTGATAGCCGATCGGACGTCTAAAAGAGATGAGCGATCCTGAATAGTATGATCGAATAGATAGGTGCCAAAGGAGACTCACTTGAATAGTAGGATGTGAGGTTCTGGCTCGTGTACTTCATAGTGTTCCCAACCCAGGCTCTGTAAGCTTGTCAGAGGCATGTGAGTCGAAGGTGACTTTCTTTCGGCTTACCTGGGTAATACCGAGTGCTCTCCATTCTTCCTCCCACAGTAACTTCAGTGTCCCTTTTTGCTCATCGAAATAGTCGCGGGGGATGACCTTGAGCATGGCTTTTGGTAATTGGACATGTCTGTATTCGTATTCAGAGTCTGAGTATCTGGAGCCATGGTCAGCGGGAGCTTATATCCATCAGAGATCTCGACGAATACCTCGCTGAGTAGCCAATAGAATCAATAAATTCGTCAAGGCGTGACCTCTCAGAATCATGTAACGGGCGAGGCTTCTTGTTTCGTCGTGACACTTCAATGTCCCCCATTTTGACTGTGACCAAACGAGAACCAGAGAGTGGGAGAAGGAAGGACAGATCAAGGTGCGTAGTTGTATGTTGTGTGTTGTACAATAGTACGCCAACGGTGGGGACTGTGAGGTGTCCCAGAAGTTTGAAGACCTAAGTCCGTTGGTCTCGTCCCACTAAGGCTTAGTGATTTGTCGCGTGTTGACGGAACAATAATGGCTTGCGGTGAGGGGTGAGATAAGGAAGGTCAAGCGCGTTTGGACCGAGGAGAGAGTGGTCAAGGTGGGATAGAAGAGGCGGGCGACCAGGGAAGGACAGTGATACACAATCGGATGATCTTCGTGGATGTCGAGTGGTTCAAGTAGAATGACAATGTATGTGGCAAGACGAAGATATTAGGTCGCAGGCAAGCGTGTAGACAAGGCACGAGAGACACTCAGAGGCTACGACGAACCAAACAAAAAACATACAGTGAGAGAAATTGCGGAGGAGGATTCCAGGTTGAAGTTGTGGTTGGATGGCAGGAATGGCCAAATCCTACTGGTTCAGGTGCGACGGCACCATTCCGAAAGGGGACCAAGCAAGGAAAGAATATAAACACGCACCATGACACGTGCTTGGTTATGTCAGCCACTATCAGCCACAGCCAGCTTCCGCTTCGCGGATAATCATATTTCCAGCCCCGAAACTCTTCCGTCTTGGTCACGTGCACATCCCTCCCCAAAACTTGTCGCGCGTCTCCGTTTAGTTGATCACAGGAGGAGTAGAGGATGGTAGAATTCAATGCCATGTGCACATTCATTTGTTTGGCGGGTTTTTGAGATTCTTGTTGAATAAGCCATCGGCGGGCACAATACTACAGGCTTTGCCCCTGTATGGGAATTCACTGTGTCGCCAGATACCCTAAATCCTCCCTGTCTTGACCAAAGTTCCAGTTGCAAAGGTGCCCGCGACCATGAGCTCGAAGCGCAGAAGCGGCCCTGCAGGCTCGCCCGAAGACTTTGCGGCCACGCCAGATCCCAAGCGACGCAAGCGTAACGACGTAAGTGCATAACAACCTCGAATTATCTCCATCTTCTCTCCCATCAACCACTTCCACCCCGTCAACACGCAAAAAGTGCCCCTGCACATGACCCGCAGCCTTCCACCACAACCTCAATCCGATGCGCAACCCGCCAACATGCCAATCCCAAATCCATCACCTTCACTCCCACATGCATACCATCCCTCTTAGGGTGCTGTCAACATTGCCCTTCAACATTCAGACATAGTTTTCGCACGCTTTGAGGCAACCAGCTAACAGCGCCTGATGACCAGGACACCCATTTTCCCGATGTCGAATCGGCAGAAACCACCAGCGACCTGGGGCTTAAATTGGTTTCCCAGTTGAAAAGATCTCAAGACAAGAATGGCCGCAATGTCGCACACCACTTCATTGACTTGCCAAGTCAAGATGAATACCCAGACTATTATCAACAGACTCCGATGCCCCTGTCCTTAAACATGATCGAGCAGCGACTGGAAAATCGGCAGTATCAGAACATGGAGCAATTGGAGGCTGACCTGAAAAGAATGGTTCAAAACGCAAAGGATTACAATAGCAACAAATCTTCCGTCTTCGAGGACGCCGAGAGAATTCGCAAGGCTCTGTCAAATTACATGCCGAAGCATAACCCGGCGTATCTGCGCCCAGATTATCGAGCATATCCCACTCCTATCCCACAAGACCTGCTCGGTCAAGCGAGAGATTCTTCGTCCGCTCCTTCCGAGGCCATTGTCGTCCAGCCTGAGAAAATCAAAATTCACCTGAGAAGACGCCGGAGTGAGGCTACTCCCAGTACACTGGAGAATCCACCAGACCAGGATTTGAAGCCTGCTATGCTTGAATTTCTTGATCTCCTTTCCAGTCAAGAGGATGCGATGTAAGTCCTTCGCGCCACTCCGCCAATATCCAGGTCATTCCCTCTAACGTTGCCCCAGAAATTTCGAGGAGAAGCCTTCGAAAAAAGATTATCGTGACTACTACAAAGTTATAGCCGAACCAATTGCGATTGAAGACATTCGCGCATCCGTTGAAGACGGCTCGGTAGATGACTGGGCCACTTTGGCCAGCAAAGTACGCTTAATATGGAGCAACGCGAAGGAGTATAACACGGAAGAATCTGATATTTACAAGATGGCCAACGAACTAGAAGTGAGTACAAAGTGTTTTCAACTCACTCTCCGGCGTCGCTAATCATCTATTGTCAGGACTGGTCAGAACGAGAGATGCAGAGGCGAGGTGTAGCGCCTCGACGCAACTTGAAATTGTCGCTGTCGCAACCATCAAAACCCAAAGCATTACGCTTGACGATTGGATCTTCTACACCAACCCCAACTGTGGTCGGAGGGACTATCGACAGCGAATCTCTACGTCGTCAGAAAGAAGAAATGGGTCAGGCTTTGTCTCGCGCACAACGAGCAGGTTCCAAAACGTACCAAGCCAATGGGTCGACGCCGGGCCCGTCAAGTGCAACGGCCAGTTTTCGACGTAGTATATCTGTCATTACTGATCAACAAGATACCATTATGGCCGACACAAACGGCACCAGTACTCCACATCTTTCGGATACCGCCGCCAAAGTGTCTCAGACTCCGGCGCCAGTGCATCTGCCAACTCCTCTCCAGGAGCTTGATCCTACGCAGTCTACCGCACCAGTACTGACGAATGGCGTTCATCACCACGAGAAATCCACTTCACCCGCAGGCCGGAGAGAATCATTACAATCAGACAACCCAGTTGAAAGGCGCTATCGTGAACCCGGGAAAGGTATATCAGACTTCTTACACACGCTTCTTTCTTTGTTACTAACATTTCTACCAGACGAGACGACCGCACTCCTACAATCAGTAACATTCAAGACCAATCCCAACATCCCGTCGGACCCTAAGTGGAAGCTAACACGGCACGCATCACCACTCAGAACCCAAACCTCAGCTTTCATCTCCTTGCCAGCAAATTATAATTTCATTCGTATCATCCCTTCTCTGAATACCGCCGAAATTAGTCTCCGTCGTCGTCACAAGATCTTTGTCATTCACAATGGTACGGTCTATCGTGAACCGAACTCTCCACAGCCAGGGGCATATGACGTCAAATTAAATCCTGGCGAGAACTCACTGAACGTGGAGGTTCTGGCAGACTTGAAGGACGGAGAGAAGAAGCCATATATACCTCCGCAGATGCAATTTGATTTTGAAAAATGCGGGCTGATTGTTAATTTGGGAGGTCTGGGCGGCTGAGGATTGTCGCCATCCTTCGAATGAAAGACAGGAAATGTTCTTGTAAACTACGGGGGCCCAGATGGGCGTCAATTGCGGCTCTCTCTTGAGCCCAACAGGAAGGCAAAAGGCGGGCGAACAGGAACCGATACCCACGATCATCGTGCGATTTTCAGCACTGACGGATCCGATTGATGGCAGAGTCGGCATGGCTCTATAGTGGTCCTGGAACAGGGCATGTCGCCCTATCATGTCGATTCTTAAAAACCGTGTGATAGCGACATACGGTCACTTCTAGACTCCCATTCTTATCACAGATTTCGTGCGTGCAATGCACCAAACCAAATCCTGACATGTTCAGAAAGTTCTCGAATGGCTCCTTCTGGCATACCCATGCTTTCCCTTTTCCCCCCTGCTTTGTCCTTATCCGAACTCATGCAATCATCGCTGAATCTCGACAACGTCCGTCCGGTCCGAGTGATGGCCGAATTCTGACACCCAGCAATTTCACATCCTTTCCACAGCCTGCAGAGAACCCGGCCGCCTGTTTGGGAAGGGAAAGACATGTATTTGGAGGGCGTATACATGGTTTCGATTTGGCATGCTGATATATGCGTGCGTGACACTTCGCATGGGCTTTTGAAGCGTGGTCTTGTGCGTGTGGGTCAACGTGAGGGGATATAGTGGAATTGCTGGGCTTGCTGCATCGCGTTGTCAAACCATCAAATCCACTGTATTGCAATATCATCTTTGTAGCTAGATTTTCTCGACATTCAAAGTAGATATCCACGATTCAGTATACAATGTTTTTCATTTTCATGATTATATATGTGGAAATCAAAGTAGAACTCCAATCCTGAGGTGGTGACATCGTTTGAGACCTTGAGTATGTGTGCTGTCTCTAGTACGTACTCGGTCTATGTGCGAAGATAGAGCCCTGAAGAGTGTCTTGATCCTCGATCCAATGCGGTCAAATGATAGACGATTGGGTCCGCAACTTGCGTGCAATAGAACTTACCCTCTTTGAATTCTTTCCGACCATCATCAGACCCAACTTTACTTCCCAGCCTTGGGTCCTGCGACACCAGCTCCGATAACACTCGGCAAAGGCTCGCTTCCCATGTTAAACAACAACCCGATAGCACCAGCGATCACGGCCGCGAAGAATATGCCAAAGGCGGCGAAAAGAATGAATGGAACACTAACGTCCTTCTTCTGACATGCAGCCCTCCCCACTCGGTAGTCTTGTTTGTGCCGTCCGCGTTTGTGCGCGCAAGAGTTTTGACACATTTGCATTTGAAACAAGCATTGTGTGCTTGATAGCAATTGCCGTGGCCCGAGCAGAAATTGGTGGTGTTCTCACACGACGACTGGCTGGTGAAACAAGCAGGAAACGTGCGTGGTAGGGTGAAATTCTGAGTTGCATTAGACTGGATGATGAGGTCATCGGTGGCAGGGAACGAAGCCGGGTCAGCAGGAATGAAAGGAAGGTCTAGAGGCTCTTCCTCTTCCAATGCAGACCGGGCCTTGTGGTTGTGATGGTTATGTTGCTTTGGCTTGGATAGTTTCGAAGGTAGGAGAAGGACAGTGGATTCGACATTTTGAGTGGCGGAAAAGTGTTTGAGTATTCTGATCAGAGGAGTGATCTTGGCTTTGACTTCGGATGGCTTGACGGGAAGATAGTGGTGGAGGGAGAGGATGATCGGGATGGTGGGGATCTCTGAGGCCAGCAAGCAGGCAGGTTCCTTTCAGAATCGTCAGTATTCGATCAAGACTCGGGTGCGATTAGGGTCTGCGTACATCATCCAGGGGATACGAGAAAACTAGCTCGACGCCTATGCTATCTGGGCTGTTTAAGCTCGGTGGAACTGAATATTCGCATAGACCATCCTTCTGCAGACGTCCCTCCACTGCCTTGAAGTCTGTAAGGAGATCTTTTGTCGGTTTCTCGATCCAAAGATCAGGCATATATGAATCAAATTCGGAGACGGAAAGATCAACACCGTGTATCCTGATGAAGAGTTTACCCGGTGCTTCTCCTGCAGGTTGTTCGCCAAATAGAGGAGTTTGATAACCACCATAATTATTGAGATCTTCGATAACATCCTGACTCGATACGCCGAGATGCCTATCGGCTGTGAGGGATCTTCTTCGAGCAATAATCGCGCTAGCGAGATCTGAATCAATCATTGCTGTGGATGAGGAGACGACCGAACGGTCAACAGTGAATAGATATGCGCCTTGAGCGGCGACATACTGCAACAGCGAAGCTGTCGACAGCAATGATGTGATAGATTTCATGCTTGCCTGTTGTGCAGCTCAAATTCGAGCTGGAGGTGCCGATGGCAGCTATTGACAAGTATGGAAAGCGCAGAATGGAAAGAGGTTAGGAGAGGAAGAGGAAGTACTCAGTATTGATGTTGAAGCAACGGGGAATTGTTCTACCTGCGGGCAATGGCAGCTTGGAGAAGGGGACGAATCAAAGAGATACGCAGGAGGATGCAGACTGACGCCACAACTTCTGGGTGAAAAGGAGACCAGCCACAACACGCGAGCCACAATTATGGTCCAGGCTCCACGCGGGCGATGGCACGGCATGTGACACCGTGGATCGTGGATCGCTGCTTCCCCGCCAGACAAATGCGAGGGCTTTTCCATGCGGAGGTCATCTAGTTGGTACTTCAACTTCAATCAATTCTGAGACTTGACTCAGCAATCATTGCTCACGCTTTGAGAGCACTTCAATATCATCGTCTCATTACTGCTGTGCATTCCTTCTTCCTGCAGACCAAGTTTTCTTTCGCCAGAGACAACAGCCAAAACTGCAACGTTCACCAGTATCAATGAGCCTTACACTATCATGCACCAATCCAGTCAGGTCCAATGCTGCGCTTTCTGCTTGGTAGGCCACGGACTATCCGTGTACCCAGAGACAATGGTCAATTCGAACTGCGGAAAGTCTCGGTGACTAAAACCTCCAGGTATGTCAATTGCACCCCTCCGGTACAGACAAATCGAGCACATCGCCTCTGACCAAACATCAGATTTAGTGTCACCCGTTTCGTCACGAGTTTCCTCATTGGAGTATGTGTTTTACACACTATCAGGAACATCTTACCGAGCCCAGCTACGAACAAAGATCTAGAAAAGATCAAAAAGCAACTTGAGGAAGCCCGAAGGCAACAGCCACTGAATCAACAAGAAAAGCAATGGAACAGTTACTCAAGGAAGTCCTCTCAAGTTACGCAAGTACCTTCTTCGGCCGAACCGACCGAGGCAGAACAGAAAGAATTTGTGCATTTGATGCTACCCATATGGATCCGGCGAAGGAAAACTCACATCTACACTGAAAATGATCCTGAGTGGAAAGCATATGCAAAGTTTGTTCGAGACGAGAAGACAATTAATGCCGTTGAGCTCCAAATATACCGCCTCGTTCAACTACAGGTTGCTCAGAAGCATTTACCCTGGCTGCGACATTTAAAGGCAAACGTCGGCGCGGTCCATCTGGATGTCATTGTTCCCATAGCACCTCCGGCGATCTATGAAGTTCCGTGCCTTTTCCTACATCGGCTAGACCCTGAACTTAGCACTTATGGATGGCGGAGACTTCCCGACAGTATAGGCAGCCGCATGGATCGGGTTTTCCATCCCGTCATATTGTCCAAAGCGTTTTATGCTGGTTGCAAGGAATTTGGTCGTGTCACTTACCTACTCGGCAAAGCACGCATTGCAGATCAGATCGCTGAGTTCAGGGAGCGGACATCGACAAGCAACCCACAGAGTCGAAATGCTGGTTCATTTTCAGTGTTTGGAAGAACAAAAGCCCAATCTGAAGAAGGAAAAGTCATACAAAGTCTTGAAAGCACAAGGATCCCCGACTCAAAGATGAAGCAGATCCTACCCTTCTTACGAGGGGAGTATGGAGATCATGAGTCACGCCAGAGTTTCCGAGGGGTTGTTCAAACTATGACATTCAAGTCAGCCATTGAATCAGCTTCTGCTGTATTTCGCACTCATTGGACGGTGGATCAGATGAGAGTATTGCAAACAAATAACCGCAATGCTATCCAATTCCGTGGCAACATTGATCTGATGGGAGAAAAGGGAGCACTGCGCTGTGAAGTTTCTGCATTTTACGACATCGAGGCAAATGCAATGATTGGAAGACCTCTGATACATTCTGCCTATATCATCCCTAATGTGGAGAAGTGGCATGGCACGGGAACCAGCAGTAGTAAGAAGGATACAAAAGGCAAGGATGCACGTTCAACAAATGCAGCATACCTTATCGAACGACCTTCCTCCAAGGAACCAGGTCACCCACAGCCTGGCCCTCCAAAGTCATCTAGCGAGAAAGAACCGGAGGAATGAGGATTTAGGAATTTTCTGTATTTGAATTGTTGCATAGCGAGGAGTTTCTGGAAAATGAAGGAAGGCGTGTATGTCTAGTCGACTTTTGGATTTATGGTGATATGTCGCCTCCCTTTCTACTTTTACCCCAAAGTTATGGGTTCAAGCTTTTCCTTTCTTTGTCTTCCTTTCACTGGATCATGGTCTACCCTAGGATCGTGATATATTTGCCAAGGTACTTATCACACTGAACTCCGACCTGGGAAGCTGCGCCTCCATCTCAAGCCATGATTACCATCATGTCACTTCTACTTTTGTTGATGTATCTCATGCTCAACCTCATGGTGACAATAACCAACCAGATCATTGTCTCCTCATGTGGCTATCCATACCTCCTGACTTCAGTTCACGCACTAGCATCGCTGGCGACCGCGATTCTCCTTCAACTCCCACCTCTATGCTCCTGGTACCCTTCGATCTCAGCGACCATCTTCAGTGGCTCTTCTCAAACCAACGACAGATCGGTTCAGCCGCCGTCAACAGCACCCCTCGCGCTCACATTACGTGACCATATGATCGTCCTCGGCTTCTCCCTGCTGTATACCGTCAACATTGCCCTGTCCAACTTGACACTCGGCACGGTCTCTCTGTCGCTGCACCAGACCATTCGCGCCACTGCACCAGCAATTACAATTTTTCTTTCCGTCCTCTTCCTCCGACGAAAATTGTCCTCCTACTCGCTGTCGACACGTTTCAGCTTGGTTCCAACCATCGGAGGCGTCATCCTCGCGACGTCAAATTATCACCACGATGGCACTTCCTCTTCAGTGTCGATATCATCGCCTTTGTCTGCAAGCACATTGGCCCCCTCAGCTGATGAGATCGCCCCAATCGCCATTGATCTTCGCAACCTCATTATAACATTTGTTGGTGCAGTTCTGGCCGTCATCAAGACTCTGGCGACTTATGTGCTCCAGTGCCCTCGCATCGATCTCGACAGTCAAGACAATCTCCGCTTCACTCTCCGTTTAGGCATATCGTCCACAAGACTCATCCGCCTCGTCTCCCCGTACGCACTAGTCCAAGCGCTGCTGTTCGCCTGGTCCACCGGAGAATTTGAGCGAGCATTCCAATCTTCCAAAAGTAGTTTTGCTGAGGTCACTACTACATGGCTTCCGGTGATAGAGAGGACCCCAGTGGGAACGGCAATGGCACAACTTCTAGTTCTTAACGCATGTGCGGCTGCGGCGTTGAACGTTATTTCATTCGAGGCCAACCGGAGTTGTGGTGCGTTGGCCATGGCCGTGGTCGCGAATGTCAAGCAAGTGGTGTGTTTGCTGGTGGACGGAGGTCATGGGAGTAGCGGTGGTGGTGATGGGGATACTGATCATGCTAGTTGGACGTTTGGGTTTGGCGTGAGCATGACAGCATTGGGAGGAATGTGGTATGCAGTGGCGCAGAGCGGGAGCTGGGATGGAAGATGGATCGAGAGGGTTAAAAACAAGAATGGAAGCTTACCGGAGCTCAACATGGGGAACACGCTGAAGGAGAAATCAAACAGGAGGAAACACAGAGACGAAAAGGTAACGGATGTATCTGAGAACATATTTTGAAGAAGACGATTTCAGTCTCTAGTACGAAACTTCAGATGAAACTCCTATCGAACTGAGGTTGGACGGTGTAAAGCTTCAAGGGGGACGAAGCAAAGCGTGGAGTCCACCCCACTTCCTCCTATAAGTTGTCCACTTATTTCTTGGAAGAGGCCGATACAGATATCGAAGTGGCAATGCCAGCTGAGGATCTGGCGAGTGGCAGCTTGAGTACCGCGCAAGTTCGCCTTTGCCTTCAGATTTTTCTCAACTGATATGGTTCCCATTCCAGAAATATTGCTTTTCGCTTGAGTGTGAAAGTCTCGTGGGAGCTTCTATTGGTCCTTTGTGAGATAGGATCAGAGGATAAGGCGTCCAGAATAGTTATTCCCTAAAAAGCAATTTGGTCTACTCAATCATATCTTTTACTGAGCAAGGTCGTGGACGGGTGCCGATAATCAGAATTGTGTGCTCGTGTAGGACGTAGTAGACCGATAGGTCACAGTTCATGAGTCAAGACTCTTGACTGCAGCTTCATAGATACTCTTGACCTCTTCCTGACCCTTGCGCACGACTTCTTCCATCTGCTTATGAGCCTTGTGCAGCTCATCCTTGATCACCAACTTTTCGAGTTCCATCTTCCGATGTCGTTTCTGTTGATCACCACGAGCATTGCGGACATCGGTGCTGGCTCGTTCAAAGCACTTCTTCGCTTCTGCTTTGGCTTGGTTTCGTGTCTCCGCTGTGGCAGGCGGGACAGGAACTATGATACATAGGTGATTGTTCTGGTCGACAGTGGGAGCTAAACTGTGCTGGGATGATGCCAGGGCAGATAGAAGTGGTTTGATGTGCTAGAAATGTGAGCTTCGGATTCAAAGGTGGGAAGTAGGGGCCTCATACAGCTTCTTCTGCGGCAAAGACCTGCAGTGTTCTCCCGCCCTTCGGCACCACGCTTGCAAGATCCTCGATCTTGACACGTTCCTTGTGAGCACTTCCACCTTGTGCTTCTTTGCCCTTGATGTTGATGTCGACGGGGAACTGCCCAACCATTTCAGGAGTAATCCGTCCTGCGTCGCGAGTTTTGGTCAGAGCATCTTTTAGCCTGGCCACTGCAGCTGCAAGTCCGGCATTCAAGTCCGTAAAGTCATAGGGATCGACTTCTTCGTCTTTTGCCCTGGTAGCTGCATTGTCAGGGATAGGTTTGGATTTGTTCTTGGGTGAGGTCACTTCAGGAGATGACCGAGCGGATTTCGAAGATGCTGAGGACTTCTTCTGGAAGTTTGTAGAGGTGCTGAATAGACGAGCAGCTTGATGAGATGAAGGCGAAAGCGATTGTCCTTTCTGGAGAGCATGGCGGCATCGGGTGCAGACGAAATCCGAGGTTGAGCGGGTTTGCAATCGGAATGCCGCAAAATTTTGTAGAACCGTTTGGGCTCCGAGTCTTGTGCTTGGTCGAACCATCTTGGGATATGTAGAGGTCCGAGCAGACAGGATCACTTTGAATTTATATGAACTGCGATGCACCTTTGCTTGCTCAATCACAATGCTACAAATGCCGCGCCGCAAAAATCCGGGGAGGAAATTGGAGAAACAAAATCTTGGCGCGAAGTCTCCTCACGCGTCTTTGCAGGAACTCACATCACGCGTTCTATGGCAACAGTTACTATATCAGCAAATATGAGGGCGTTCATAGATACGATCCTCCTCAGGCTCCTGTTACCTTCGCTGCTCTGTCGTAGATGGTGCAAGCGTTATCGTCTGAGTCCTATGCTCCAAGGGTTTGAACTGGTTGTCTGAAAACCTTCACACACAGTTCGTTGGCCCCTTTCCAGGGAATTTTGTCAACCATCAAGCAGCAACACGATTTCCCCATGTTTTCAATGGTTCCCATGATTTCCAGGCGACTAGATGCAGTGAACCTGATTCACTATAAAGAGACTGCAAGTCTGTCACTTATTCTGGCGTCATATCTGAGACTCGGTCCTGTAGGTCGCTACCGATTCCGTCCAATTCGGACGGTAACCTCCAAAGGGCATCAACTCTCGCACCAAATTCTGTGACACCTAGCAGGGGTCATGGAATTTGTTCTGGTCCCTCTCCCGGAAAAGAACCGAGCTCCCAGAGGGCCTCAAACTGCTCCTTTGAAAATACGACACGTGATTTGACCTGGGCCTTGTTGACACAAATTTTCAAACACAATATGTTCTGAGAGTACAAAGCCAATGATACCACGGTATGGGCCGGGATTTCATTCATATCCGTACCTTTTGAAGGCGTTGATAAGATTCGTCAGATCGTTCTCCGAGTTTAGAACACTCATAAGGTACTGGCCTTCCAGCCGCCGTGCGGCAGCGATCGTTTTCCTGGTCTTTCGGTAGGACATCGAATGGAGGCTTTTATAGAATCCTTGGGCCGGATATGCCACAAGTCCAATGAGAGCTGAATGGTTGTCGTCAGCTCTCTCAATGCGCAGTCATCGCAGGACAAAGAGAATGGGGCACGTACCAGCTGCCGTTTGTGTCGTTCCACCTATTATCCCCTTTCCAATCCCTTTCGAAAGCCCTAGTACTCCTTCGCTCTGATACCCTTCGACAGGTTTCTTCACCAGGTCGCATGCACTGTCTCGGAAGCCGCTAATGAAGGACTACAAGCCCGGTAGTCAGTCATGTTTAGCTCTTTGTTGGCAGTCGCGCGGAACTTACATTAGCGGCAACCATCCCACCACTCTTCCAATTGGTAATCTCGTCGTGCTCCCTCACTTCGCCCCCATATAATCGCGGTGTGGCCCTCAGGCCCTCCGTGACAGCTAAGGGATGTCCACAACAGTTCCCTTAAGGAGAACACCATACATCTTGGGTATGCTCAACATCGAGGAACCCGCCATGGTCGCCAACTTCTTGCCGCCCGAAGAGCCCTCGCCTTTCAACTCAGCTTCAGCCGCCTTCTTGTTGGCTTTCATAGGTCCGGACCAGATACTGTTAGCGGCAGAAACAAGATCGTCGCCAATCCCAATAAATGCTGATGTAGTTCCAGAGATTGGATCCCAACGTCGATTCACAATATGAATCGGTTTGCTTGCGAAGCTGAAGTCCAATTAATCATACTGTGATTATGGGCAAAAGTAAGGCAGGACTGCGATACTTACAGTTGTACATCCTTCGCCTTTATGGTCTCTGCTTTGACTAGCATCTCCACTGCTACAGCAGACAATTTTAAACTCTTCTTTTCCTTGTTATACTGCCAGACCGCTGGGTGCTGAGGCAAGAGGTCACATCGGACATCTCTCTGTGGCAGATTGCGGTGGAAGGAGTTGACGGCTGCATGAACGCCATTCTCAGAGCTTATCTGGTCTCCCATGGCCTTGGCTGCAATAGATGCTTGCTCACCGAGACAAAATCGAATTGCGGCTGCGAGCTTCTCACTGGTCAATGAGCTATAAGGTATAGGCGACGGGCCAGCGCCTGCAGCTGCAACCATATCTCCCCAAAATGGCTGACTGTGAGCATTATTAGTCAGAATTTCACCAACAGATCCATTGGCTTGAACTCACTCCCCGAAGAATGGCACAATGGAAGTGGGTCGTCCATTCAGCAATCCACACGCCGTAGTTCCTGCTCCGCCATGGTGGACAACTGCCGCAACGTGCTGGAAAAGCCATTCTGTGTTGAATCAGTACTTAGATGATCATGATATGATGAGATAGAGCCGCACCATGAGGACAATCCCCTACAAAGAAAACGTCTTCTAGATTCGAATCATATCCAATCTTACTCCAACCACGTGATATGATAGCACGGACACCACATTCTCGGACAGCCTCTAAAAGCAATTGAGTCATCGCTCGCGGATCGTCGATGACTATGCTCCCGAAGCCGAGATAGACAGGTGGGGGTCCCGAATGCAGAAACATTTCAAGGTCGGCTGGGGAGTGTATTTGGGTGCGTTCCGGAAAAGGAATCCACAAATATCTGTGCGCGGAGTCAGAAGCGAAGCATCAAGTTGTGTGCATGTTTCGACCTACCAATGTGACTTTGCCAATCCTGTGGTTTTGAAATCAACGCAGGAGACCAGATGTATGTATACGGAACTTTCAACGTCTCGACGAGAAACGGACCTTCGGTCATTGGAACCTCCTCTAAGTCCAATGAGCGCCTCCAATCATTGATGACATCTGCTAATCTGCGCTTTATATTTAGTCACAGCGACAACGACAAGTTCTGCACAAGACACTCACCCTTGCCAAGAAAGACAATTCACAAAACCATACGAGATATAGTTCGCGACACGGAGATCACTGCTTGTGCCTTTAAGATTGGCTAAAGGATGAGGAAACGCTTTCGTCGGACTCCAAGGCATGGTGAACATCAAATGCAGTGGAATACCCAGCGCCTGTGCGCAATGAATATGAGCAAAACTGGGCGGGTTGGCGATTATGGCATTCGCGACGAAGGGCCGTTGAGTATCTCGACACGGTGATATACAGGATCTCCAGCAACCCTCAAGCATTGTGCCGATCATTTTGCGCTTCTTGGAAATTTCACCGGATTGAAGTGTCGACATGCTTGGGATCAGTCCGGGGTTCTTGACCATATACTATGGCCTCGCAGTTAGCTCGGAATCGCAGGGAGACCTCAATATTCTCAACGGTCGACTTACCGCCATCAACTCGGCTGGATCTCCGCCGATTGGATAGAATTCCAGATTGGAAGATTTGACGAAATCTTCAAAGACGTCGTGAGTAGCTAGGCGAACTCGATGTCCGAACTTTTTCAATTCCACACCAAGGGCAATAAACGGTTGTACGTCGCCTCTGCTTCCTACCACCTGTATGACGATATTCAATGGTAAATCCCATGGTAACAGTCGAGAACCGAGAGTAGGCGACACTGGCTGGTGTTCCTCATAGTCAGGAGGAACGTCTATCAATTTTCGGAAGACCTTGGATAGCTTCGAATCCAAATTCACTTCGATACGCCCATCTCCTATTTATGACAAAGCCGGGGCACATCTTAGGATCCAGCTGTCTCATTCAAGGAGAAGATTGAACCATACCTCGCGTGAATGTCGAATCCCGAACAAGTCTGTTTTGAAACTCACCGGCTTTGTAAGGCGGAGGAACATCGTGTGTTGTGCTTTCCCCATCTTGGTGCAATTCAGCCTCTTTCTTGGAGACCTTGTCGACCATGTTGGACTATGTTGAAGGTGTGGGCGGAAATTGGCAGTTGGAGAGTGAGTGTGTTCAAGCAATCAATGCATAACGATGAACTGCGAGGTCTTGACAAATTGGTGGTCACTAGGGATAAATACTTACAACTTCATGATGCTGAAGCTCAGCTCGCAGGCTGTGCCAGACAAGGCTTTGTTCAGGTTCACCACTGGGGGTTGGTGGATCACGGCTGGCCAGGCACGAGTGTCATCGAAACCCACCGCCACGACAATGGTTGAGAAGGAAAGTCATTTTTTGAGCCGACAGCGTTTGCGCCTCTACCTAGCAAGAGAATGCCGACGATAATTGTCTGTTTCGAGAAACCTTGAAAGCCACAACCAGGCTTTGTTAATTGAACAAGCTGTGTCCAAAGCCACTTCTTGGCGATCATCGTCGATGCGAATAGACCAAGACGAACTCCCAGACTGCGGTTAACAAGAATTAAGATCACCTTAACATGGTTGTTGCGCTGATTCGACAGCACATGGCCCCATCAACCAAACGCCTACAACGGGTAGGCATGGCATGACTGTCGGCTATTGATTCAATACTACGACACGCGCGACTGACACGACACGTCCGCCACAACGATTACGTTGAAAGTTGTTGAACAAGCATTGAGGATCGATAAAAGCGTAATTGTTTGGTCCTTATTCGAGGTGCGGATGCTGTTCGATGTCCGACAAATACGCGTATTCGTATATGAATGGCGTTGGATTTGGAAAAGGTTAATTGAGACTTTGTTTGTCCCGCAAGGATTTCGCCCCAAAGAGCTTTTCGCCGATGTCAAGGAGGGGCCGACCCAGAGCTCGGGTATCCCGTACGGGAGTGGAGCGATGGACTAAGCTTTGAGCCGGCACTGCCTCCGCGATGCTGCTCAAGCTTTATTTACGAGCTATACGCGTATAGGGATTCCTTGATCATAATTGCGGTTGGGTCCACCAGTGGCTCTATGGTAGCGAGAGAATACGCAAAACACGACTGATTGGGAAATAATGGATACAGTGAAAGTATATGGACTGGCGATTGACGGATGCCTGGCTGGAAAACAATGCATTAAAGACTTCACAGTCATGCTGTGGAATCCAAGTCGACAAGTGCATTCGTCCTCCATTTCTCGGGTCTTATCTCATAGTCGACAACTTTTGAATATTCGTGGTTGTTCTTGTTGAGGCAATCCCTTATTCGCCAACTCTCTTAAAGCAAACAAGGATACCCACAACCGCTCATCCGAGTCGCCATGGCAGAAAGCGACGGGGCTTCATGGGAAGCATATCACTATGACCCGTCGATCGTGGCAGCCATTATATTCTGCGCCCTCTTCTTCGCCGTGACGTTCCTCCACCTCTATCAACTGGTCCGAACGCGTACCTGGGTCTTCATCCCCTTCGTTGTCGGTGGCTTCTTCGAAGCTGTAGGATATATCGGAGTATGTTACTTCCGGAGGATTGCAAAAGATGAAAGAGACATTTGTTGACGAGGCCTACAGAGGATTATGTCGAGCCAGCAAACACCAGACTGGACACTTGGACCGTTCATCATTCAATCTCTCCTTATCCTCATTGCACCGGCATTGTACGCTGCTAGTATCTACATGGTGCTCGGGCGCATCATTCTCCTGACCGACGGCGAACATCATTCGATTTTCAAGAAGAAGTGGTTGACAAAGATCTTTGTCTGTGGAGACGTGGTGAGCTTTGTGACTCAAGGCGCTGGTAAGTGTTTCCTTCTCCTCAAAAGCGCTCATAAGATGGAAGATTCTCGAGATCAAGGAAGTAAGATGTCATGTCGAGTGCATTGAAGCTAATCAGCTCTGTGGCATAGGTGGCGGTATCATGGCGACAGGCAATGGATCCAACTACAACTTGGGACAGAACATTATTATTGCCGGTCTTTGCATACAGATCTTGGTGTTTGGTTTCTTCATATTTACGGCTGCAATCTTTGAATGGCGCATGTGCCAAGTTCCAACCAAGAAGATCCGAGACGATATAACACTCCCGTGGCTCAAGCATTTGCATGTCCTGTACTGGACGAGCGGCTTGATCCTACTCCGAAGCATTTTCAGGTTGATTGAATACGCTATGGGCGACGACGGGTATTTACTCGCAAACGAGGTTTTCCTTTATGTCTTCGATGCGGTTCCCATGTTTGCTGTTATGGTTTGGTTCGCTCTTGTGCACCCTAGCGAAGTATACGCATTGCTCAAGGGGCGTGGACACAAAGTCGTGCGACAATGTGTCAAGATCTACAGGTTGGAATCGTTATCTCCGCAAGTATGATAGGAGCAGCTCAGCGATGATGTTCTCGAATTTGACCTTGAAAGGCTGTGGAAGTACTTTAGGATCATCCGAACTTACCGGGTAGAGTTGTATAGAATTCGACACTCGATCATCATCAGGCCTTTCGCGCCTGTCTATGATGTGGCTACGTTACCATTTGATGTGAGAGCTGGGGAGCGGGCGTGTGTGCGGGAAAGGAAGGACTCTTTGGAGTGGCATTTTCGAGATGCTTGATTGCCATCATATAGCCATTAAGCAAATTTGGCGTTACTCCACCACGTTGGGAAAGAGGAGGGGTCGATGATTGATTAGGTCCTCAGAGAGCGGCAGAGAAGCCAATAAAGATAAAACGTACCTCTCGAATCTAAGTTTCATACCTAAAAGAATGAAGTGCTATATAGCGTTGGGTTCAATGATGATGTCAATGGCAACAACAGTGGCCATAAGCAGGAAGGGCTTCTTATAAGCCAGTCTGGATGTGAGAATCGGAGCGGCTATACAACTGAGAATGATACCAGCGGAGCCAGTGCCTGTACCACAATGAAGCGTTCTATTCACAGGCGTGCCAGGCTTGAACTGCTGCGTGTCCTGTTCCTGGAACACAATACTGGGTAACCTCTATCCCTAGGTAGATTTAGTTAGGCTAAGCGTGAAGGGTTTTAGTGCCTAATTAGCGTTCAGGGGAAAACTATTTTCTTTTACTTATTTTACTTTGTCCATTTTACATCATAAATCAAAGGCCGACTGGCCCAATGGCAAGGCGCTTGACTACGAATCAAGAGATTGCAGGTTCGATCCCTGCGTCGGTCATCGTTTTTGGCACCTAGAGGGAAAATATACCTCTGGCTGGTGTTTTAATTTTTACTCCCCTATTGTTTTTGTTTTTCTCAGAATCGACGAGACCAGGTATGTAAATTGCTAGCTAGAAGATAAGTGATCATTCGACGAGTATTATATTACTAGGTCATACCTTACCTGCCTAAGCGGTCTCTAAATCGTCAAGAAGAGTAGCAAAGAGCTCCACTAAAACCGACAGGGGGTTAGAATTACAGGCCATGGCCATTGTGCGTACCCAATGACGGGTACGGAGGGCTTTGGTTCCGAGACTATTCCAGACCTCGCCGTCGACGTGTGCAATCTTCACTGTCTCTTCCTTGTCATCTCCCATGGCATGGCATTGCCATAAATCACGCGCCAGATAAGTGTCCAAATTAATAATGCCGCGCAGGACTCATCGGAAGTCCAGGCGAGGCTGCACACAGTGTAAGGCGCGTCACGTAAAGGTTGGCCACCCATCCTTCCGACTTCAACCTCGCAGGATCAACACTCTATCGCTAAGTGGAAGTCCTTGCTGACTTCGCATTTCCCTCAGTGCGACGAATCTCTTCCGCAATGTGTCAATTGCAAGATTACACAGCGCGATTGCTCGTTCAAAACAACTGTGACAGACTCCATTGTCTCTACCCCTAGCCAACAGCTAACTCCCGCGCCCCCGGCACTGAAGACTATAGATACCTACCAAGCACCACAACTAACAGTCCCGTAATCCATTCATACCTGTCGGTAGACCGCTATGATGCCAACATGGGCCAGCTCGAGCTTCTGTCGCACTTTTATGGCGTGACCTGGAACACTTTGGGAGGCTTTAACCTTTCAGCTGAAGCGACAGCTGATCTCGTCTTCAAATATGCCCTTTCAGCTCCTTACCTGATGCACGAGATCCTCGCCATTGCTGCCTTACATCTTGCACTTCTACGTCCTGATCACAGAGAGCACTTTCGGGACTGCTCAGCGGGTTTTCAAGCTAGGGCTATAGCACTATTCAATGGCGCAAATACCGAGATTGACGCGTCGACATGTGTTCCCATGTTCCTTTTCTCTGCCCTTCTGGGAATACATGTCCTCTGCGACACTCTTCATTATTATCGCGCTGATCTGAACACCTTCTTGGATCAGTTCATCACTTACATCAATCTTCACCGTGGTGTACGAGTCATTACCCGTCATGCTTGGGACCTACTAAAGCAGAGCGAGCTACAACCCCTCATTGATGCTTCCGGTATACCCCCAGGTAATGAGCAAGACCGCAGACTCGAATGCGACCGTCTCGAGGAGCTGATCGAGAGGTCCGACTTAAGTGCTTCTTCAAAAGCGGTATATCAGGACACGATCGAACACCTGCGATGGGTTATCACCGCGGTAAACCCAGTTGGACTGACGGAGGGCAAGCCTCATCTCATTTTTGCCTGGTCCACTTTGATTTCTACCGAATATATCGACCTTCTTCAGCAGCGACGACCAGAAGCTCTCGTCATTTTGGCGCACTATGCGGTCTTGCTGCACCAGCATCGTCGTTACTGGTGCTTCACTGACGGTGGTCGTTTTTTGATTAGTTCCATCAAAGGCCATCTTGGTCCATACTGGGCTGGCTCACTGGCGTGGCCTGTTGAGGTTCTCAATGCAACAGACCCAGATTGATCTTGCAGACGGTATGCCTTGGAGCTTTCTTCCCGTTCATTGGCTGCAGACACGAGACACAATTTGAGATTGCAACGCGGTTGGAACATGGTTGACTACGTGCAGCATTACTCACAACAAGCACCAAATTATGATCTAGTCCTTCAAGCCTCAACTTTACCAATAAAGCTGAGGGTGTTCTTGCAAATACTGGCCTCAGGAAGGCGAGCCTCAACCTGATACGATTCCAACGATCGCAGCTAGCCACCGCAGAGAACAATTAATGACGATTTGTCGCAGAAGAAAGAAAAACATTTCGTTTTCGCCAGATCAACCCATAACGAGCGCTAGAAGTACTCAAGCAAATAGCCATCCACCGATCAGCATTCACGTTCTGGTGGTGCTACTCCCCATCGTTGACCTCCCGTACCGGTGCCAGCTTCGCTCAAGTCTCTTGCACCGCTTTCACTGCCACTCACTTCTGCGATCTTACCCTCCGGAATATGCGGATGTTGCACCATAACAGGACCACCGTCAACTTCGAACACTCTAGGTCCCAGATGTGGATTGTGTTGCACTGGTGGGCTAGATGGCAGGAAGCCCGGTTGATAGGATCCACTGTGGGGATACCCGGATGGCGTCGACATCATACTGTCATGACCCCATCCTTGATGCGGGCTTGGAAATGTCTGGCCAGAAGCATATGTCTGGGTTCCACCAGGGGAAGGGTAGCCGTACACTTGATGCTGCTGCTGCGCAGTGTACGCGTTCTGACTGTTGATCGGACTGACGGGTGGCATGGTTGACACGGCCGATATATGCTTTGAAGTCGGACTCCAAGGTTGATTTGGGGTCTGGCCTTGCGCAGTTTCCTTCTCTTTCTTATGCTTCTTGTGTTGGGCTGCGAGAAACGCCCAGAGGAGTAAAAGAAGTAGGAAGGCCCCCGCGCTGCCTAGGCCAATGCCTACTTTGGCGCCTGTAGATAGGCCTGAATGGGAGGACCCTCCTTCTTCTTCCGCACAAGGGAGCCCGAGAGCGAAAATCTCGTTGATAATGACTGACACAGTTGGCGTTGCAACTGTTGTCACCGATGCTGCTGAGGAACTGACTCCTGATCCGACTGAGGAGATGGAGGAGATTACGGCTGAGGAGATAGAGGCAACGACAGAGGTAGGAAGTTGGATGACACTCGAAGTTAGCACTGAGAAACATGGCATATTGCCAATGATTGATTGGCCGAAGAGCTTGTAGCCTGACGGGCAACAGACGGGATCGATATCGACCATGTCCCTAGAATTGTGAGTCGGAGAAGCAACAAAACACCTGAGGTCATACCTTGGGCATACTGTGAGTGGGTTTTGATTCATGGCTGCGACGACGCCTGTGGCCGTTGGTGTGGTTGTGGCTGTGTAGCCTGTTGAGGTCGACGGCGTGGAAAAGGTTGTATGCTTGTTGACGATCCCTGGACAACAGTCGGGACGATCATCGGAGCAACCGATTAGTGGGACCTCTATTGAATTTCCATCTGGGAAATACAGCATGGTGTATTGTGGGAATGTACATCTGCAAATTTCAAGGGCTACAGTCAGAGGGTATGCGAACAGGTCTTGCAGGGACGCTTACGTTCCAACAAGTAATGCTTGACCCGTGAATGGTACAGTCGGGAAACGCGGCCATTCTGTTGTCGACGATGATAGTGTTGAAGTTACCGGCGACGATGTAAGGGTGGTGGACGGTGGTACTACTGAAGTTGTTGACGGCGAATATGAGGGGTCCCTCGCCGAAGCGAGTGACGAGGTTGCCTGTGCGATCACATTAGTATTGAGCCCTACAAGAATCAGGAGCAGCGCTAACTGGATACGACATAAGACGAATATCTTAATGGTTTCAAAGATGCGGCTTAATATGGTGACTAGTAGAACACATCGAAACGATCCTATCTATGACTAGAAGTTGACAGGAAACAAGGCGAACTTTAGCTCGCCGGTCGACTTGGACGGCGAAGCTTATGAAGCCTTTGAGCCGAAGAGCTTGATTGTCCAAGTCTACTTTCAGAGTTTGAAGTAGACTAGACGATTGGCTTGCAGATACCTTTGCAATCCCAGTCTATACGAACAACGGTTCAATGGGGTTAGCTTGGTATACCAAGGTCTCCAAATTCTCGTATACACGCTTCAGCTTGGCCGGGTGGCCGGCATCTGTGCATTTGATTGGCGGATCCCTTCGCCAGCCTCAACCTATCATCAGGTACATGCATCAAGAATGGCTCGATACGGACTGACCACGCAATCACACTTTCATGGGGGCGAAAATATCCTCGGTGTTGCAGGGGATCTGAATGATCTGGATGGAGGAAGTTTCGCAAGTATACGAGAATGCCAAGGGTGCTGCTGTGCTGTCTACCTACCAGGTGACATCACCTCGAGGCCGGCTTCTACATAAGTAGGAACGGTCCATATGGGGCTGAAATCTCATCAGAGTTTCCCAGGTTTGAAGTTTTGAATTCTTCCCAGCAGAGTATCTTCTGAAGTACTATACCTGGTAAATGTCTCTGAGCAGCCTCGTCCTAAACAGGTGTGCGTCGATTCAACACACAGCCTCGCGGGTGGGGCAATCTGAGTTCAGCGCTGTCCATTGGCTGGGAAATCCCGGCAAGGCGACGCCAAGACCGACTCCCACCATCTCAGGGCTTAATATGACTGCTTCCATCGATCAAACAGTCTTGAGTCAATCGTCTCTTGCAATATGCCTTCTTATTGCGAATTTCCTGCTGAGTAAGTTCCATACACTGTACGTTCTTATACTGTTCTCATGTGCGATGTGCCACACCTGATCGAAGAGTTCTCATCTCCTGGTTACAAGCGGGATTCTCCTAAAATCTGGTAGATGCAGCAGTAATGCCATGGTCTAACTCACGCTTACGGTAAGAATGGGCTACTTGTGTTCATCTGCTCCACTGCCTTGAATGTTTGAGATCGCAGCCACTATAGCGTCTCTCTAGATGGCGACAGGTTCATCGAGTATTCATTACGCGGTTTGCAGCCCAGGAGCTAAACCACATGATCTGGCCTTGTCGGGAGAATAACAATGTCAATGGCTTGTGTTGTTACCAACATCCACGTGTCTACCAGCGCATTGGCTTCGCGACATCAAGCAAAGAAACGATCGATGATTGGACAGGCCATCCTTTTGTTACAATCATCATCATCGCTGCAATGACAGCCAATACGGAGTGAAAGGGTCCTTTGTTCTTGAGCATTGAGACCACTTCGCCAAATGATCAGGCCCCATTGAATCAACGCAGTAAAACAAAGGTATATTTGAAGGTGACAAAGAACAGCTGACTATCGAGTCGACTCAACCCTAGCCGCCTAGTCAAGTGAAGGCGTGGTCAGATGTTGTTCACCATCAACACCTGCACCACCGTGATTTGCGGAGCGGACTACATTAACCAGGAGCTGCGAACGTTCAGCACCCATCAAGTCACCCCAGCTATCGAAAACAAAGAAATTATGGGATTCTCATGAGCATCACCCGGCATAGGAACACATTGAAGTGCGTTATAGTATTCACCAGGTGAGGCAGACACATAGTGACAATGATTTCCGGACGCGTTCACCAATTATAACACGACCGCTGCCTGATATCTGTTATGATGCTTCGCGTTCAAGTGATGTTCAATTCACTGTCTCCTGGCAACTGCCTCAAGTCTCTCACTGCCTCTCACATCCTTAAGAGGCTCTTCGATCGCTCAAACAAACCGTCTTCCTTTCTTCTTCTTTCTCTCCAACACAGACTTCCCAAAGACCTTGGTGCACGCAATAGCATAGCAGCCCTCAAGCCACTCAAACAAACGAACGGACACTCACACCTGATCTCGCATACAGAACCAACGATCACAAACAGCTTCCGCTCTGACATCAAACACAACAGCTTGAGACACTACGCTGGCTTCCGTCCACGTCAAACACCACACTCCTACAAACATGGACCAGCTCGGATTTCCTCGGGTTACCCAGTACTACCGTGAGAAAGCCATTGATCGTGCAATCCTTTTGATCCAAGGCAACTCTATCCCCTCCATCGCCAAACTCAAGGTCACCGGTAACAATGTCTTCAACAAGAACATGAAGAACGTTGTGAAATACTACAACAAGATAATCAAGAAGCTTGACCCAAAGTCTCGACAAAAGGACATTCGACTCTTGGAAACAGAGCGCGACAGCATCTCTCAAGCTCTCAACAACCCTAGCGATGCTCGGATCCAAGTCTTGAAGAATCTCGAAAACGACTTTGTTGCTAAAGGTCTCTACTTTCCGGATGTGGACGAGGAGGACGATGAGCCAACTCACATTGATGGGTCTCCCATTGAAACTCATGGTACCAAACTCAACACCAACCTCTACAACAAGGAAACTGACGCCACTGTCGCAGCTGAACCTTCTGCCGAGTCTCTGAACGAAGCTACCTCGCCTACCAACATGATGGTCTTCAAAAATGGAGTCGACACTGCTCTTGCCCTTGACAGCACTGCACCAGCTATGGCGACCAAAGTTTTGCAGAAGGAAGACAGCCCTCTGTCTCAGCCACTGAAGCTCAAGCACCAGAACCAGAAGCTGTGCCAGCAACAAAGTCAGACCTTCCGCAATGTCAACAGTCTGTGGTGCCTGACGACAATCAAACTGCTGAGAACCAACCTTCTGGAGAACAACCCCAAGAACCCGAGATCCTGCCACAAACCTTGGTCGGCAACTCCACAGCGCTCGAAGAGCCTGCTGAGAACATCAAAGACGCCATCGATCGCAAGAAAAATCAACCATCTACTTCCACGGATGTTCATGAACAGACCTCAGAAGCGGAAAATGAGACAAATCTTGACCTCTCAGACCCACCAGCGGAACGCAATAGCTCGTCTCCAGACACTGCTGAAGAGGAAGCGACCACTTCTTGGGTTCCACGATATCCAAACCTTCTCTTGCAAATCCTCCTTGAGGAACTCGAAGAACAAGCGCTGAAAGCCGCCCAGGAAAATCACGCTGCCGAAACAGACGTTAATGGCCCAGCCCCAGCTACACTATGGGGCATCCTCGCCAGCGACGAACCCTCTGGCACTGCAGTCACTCTCAGCGAATCACCAAAGACCCCCCACGAACCTCACCGTCCATTACTCCGGTGGCAGCGAGGAGTCCTGTTGTTCCTACGTCGATCAGCAGTCCAGACGACCTCAGCCTGATGAAGAAAGCAACAGCCAGACTTGCAAGTTTGTCTCCTGAATCCTTGAAGGAGGTCGTCTGCTCCCAAGAAGGTGATGACTCGTTCAACTCATTCGACTCGCCGATGACAAACAAGTCCGCTACTCCACTGTCAGGCCGCTCGACTGCTGCGACAACACCAGAGAAGTACGCATTCAAGTCAACTGATGGTATGGAAGAATTGGTCTCGGACAACGATGATCTCACCGATTTCCATCAGAGTGCAGAAGCTTCTCTAGCTCGAGCCATTGACGACCACTTCAAGCATGAAGCTACCACGACAGTCCCGACTTCCAAGCTACATGACATCTTGGAGAGCTTCAAACCCTCGAAGTCTCCACCATGGCCAACGAATCCAACATTCTCAAAGAGGAATCCATAACTCTGCAAGCAACTACCGACAATACTGCCATCGAGGACGCCCTGACCGAGACTCAAGCTCACCCAACTGACCTATCCGAACCATCGTCAACCACAACTGCTCAGCAAGAACAAGAGTACGACGACTACGAACCGCCCAAATGGTCTCTCGGTACGATCTGCGGCTGCGCTCTAGCAGTCACCATCCCAATTGCAATCGCATACCCAACCATGGCACTTCTCGGTGTCTACGCGCTGGTTCGAATCGCCCGCAACCGCTGCGATAAATAAGGGACGTCCACACTTCGGGGTGTTTGTGACGGACTGGTGACCCAGCCAACGACGGAAACAGAGGGTCAATCAGTCACTCAGCATCGACGGTTGACTGTTCACAGTGATATTTTTGGGTCACGACAGAATTTTTTTACCCACACACAAGCACAGGATGATGGGGTCTTTTTTGTCGGGCTCTATATCCCCTGTATTGCCAGAGAAGCTGTGTGAGAACTTGCCGGTTTCCAGTGTTTTGATATTGTATCTTTATTGAATTGTATTTGTTACCATGGTCTGCGAAAGGTTCTGCTGGGAATTAGGGCGCACGCGGAAGGAAAAGGGGGGCGCATTGAATTGAGGCAGAGCCTGGGACAGACTGGGACGGATGGACTGCATGATTGATTGATTGACTGATGATACACTTGTAATGCCACGGCTCAGAGGGACTCAACTCGAACGCCTGAATAATGAATATGTATTAACCAAACTTCCTTTCTGAAATTTTGTGCTGTTGGCCTTTTGCTCCGTAGCTATGTAGTAAGCCTCCGTGACCCTGACCTGATCTAAGCTTTAGCATCGGTAGCTCATTTGATGCTTCGTTTTGAGGATTATTGAAGCCCCTAGAGTCTCTAGTCATGCCATTTCAGTGGTTGTATGGGCAATTTATTCCTTGTTCATCTGCGTTCTCTCCAACGACGCTGTCTAGCCGGGGTAGTCTGCCGTCCCTCCCTGGCCTCCCGCGCTTCCCGTGCCTCCCTCTCGCGTCTCTCCCTGAGAGCCTGATTCGCTCTTTCCATGTTTTCTCTCACACCTCCTTGTACCGACTCGGACGTGGGACAGCTACAGTCCGTGTCACAATCCACAGCTCGCCTTCGTTGAACTCCCCTTCGCACATGGTCGTCCCAAGAACCTGCGTGTGAGGAGATCTCGGAAAATGCATCGCCAACTTCCTCTTCCCGACCTCTCCCTCTCGAATACTCAGGAGAGCGTGGTGGATACCGATATGGCGGAGACCGAAGAGGTGGGGAAGGCGGAGGGCTGGGCGGAGGAGGGGCTCGAGGGGACAGTGGTCTGATTCTGATTATCAAGAGCTCTTCTCGTTGCTGATAAGGTTCACGACCTCGGTCGTCGTGTATTTGGAGGCCCCGGAAATCATCAATTGGATAGTCAGCATGGCGGCCACGATCATGAGAGCCATGGTGGCTCGTGTCATCTTCATGATGGCGACCTGTACGGGAGTTATTGCCTCCTCGGGACCCGCGGCGGGCCCAATTGCTATTGGGATCCAGTATGTCACAAAAGTCCAAGACCATGTCTTCGAATGAACGTCTTTGGGCTCCTGAGTCGCGGCCGTGTGTGGATGGCCTTCTCGCCCGATGGATCGACATGGTCCAGAATGAGTGGGAGCCCTGTCAGATACGGATGTGGCTTGATATCAAAAAGGACCTTGTTTCTTTCTTCTGGAGTGGTCTGATGTAGGCTCCAGGTGTTTGAATGAAAGCCTAGACTGCTTGTTCTTTTCGCTGATGTCATGAGAAGAGAGTTTACGATTTGAAGAAGGAGAAGAGAAGCTTTATACCTTCGTGATCAGGTAACGCATTACAGTCAACCAGAAGCGTTTGTGATGAGTGGTGGGCAGATTTGTGATTCAATGGGCGAATCCTGACAGTCTGAAACCCGTTACCTGTTGCTTGATAGTGGCAGGGACAAAGAAAAGAAGTATGAATATTTCGGATCAAATACACGTAGAGTGTATGCAAGAAGCGTACAGCTCTTTTGTCTCATATATACGATGTCGAAAGTTGCCGCTGAAAAGGAAGAGAGCTCATAGAAGAGGGACATTAGGGTTTCATTGACTTCTGGTGTGTCAAACCACAGGATTGACATCTATGTCTGCAGTCGAACTATCCTCTGGCGACAATTGATGTGTTTGGAGATAGGCTGCCTGCAAGAATCCAACAATGTGGCCCGTGATCCTGGTTCTTGCTTCATGACAAGTTCCGACTCACAAAGAACACTGTTCACCAGCCGATTTTCGTACGCACGAGTACCCAGTCATTCTCTTCTTCTCTGATGAAAATGTCGACAAACGGCTTCACATCAGTGCCAATGTCTTTTGGCTGCCAGAGCGTTTGATTTGTTGAAGAGGTTCGTTCTGGCTGGATCATTGCCGGGACAGAGCCTGGGGCAACAACCTCGAAATCATTGTCGAGCATACTACCTGGTACTGGTGTACTTTTCTTGAAACTGGTTGTGATTCGGAAACGGCTCTTGTGCTGTTGTTGCTTCAAGCTCGTGGATTGGGTAACATCACTAGGTTTGACAGGCTTAGTTTTCGGCTTGCGACGGGGAGGCATGAAGAAAGGTAGACTTTGTTATAAACTTCGTGGAGCAGATTTCTCAGAAAATGGAAGGAGAGCTACTTTCTTGCCTGGTTTGAGTCTCACAAAAGGGGACGTCGTATTTCTGGAAAGTGGATATAGGAAAGTGGAAGTGGAACCTGCGCAGATTTATAAGTTGAAATATTGGTAGTAATTGACCTGTTTGCGCGTTTGAGAGCGCTTTATAGCCAAAGCCATCACTCATTGTCATTCCTGCTTCAGAATAGCTTGAACAGAGTTATGTATGCACTTGATCGTGTGAGATGAATTTAACTGGAGGTGTTGTATGTAATGTTATCGGCAGGTTAGTGTCAGTGATGTCGGATAGAGGTTCATGGGTTCCGATTCTCACTGCCAACCATGATCCATTCACTCTCGACGGGCTCGTTTCCCGAATGATTATCCCCACCAATAGTACAACTCTCAGGTATTCCAGTTTTGGTCTTCGTTGCACTGAGATTTGGGTTCTCTGAAACAGTCGGCCCTTCCATATCGCCCTGGTCCCCTTGACTTGTAGGTATTACATACGTGGGTTCAGGTCCGGTGAGCGTGTCTCTAGTGGTGTCGGCTTTTGCGTTTTCAATAGAGAGAAGGGCTTCATCCTCACGACAATCACCACATAGAATACCATGAGACTGTTGCATGTAGTCCGACAACTTCGACCAAGTTCTAGGGCGGATGTCATCGCGCCAGACCACTCCCCATATAGAGTAACATCGAGGGGTTGAGCAGTGGTAATATATAACGCCTTGGCTGACATCGATGATGCTATCAGAGGGTGGTGAATCAACCCAAACCAGCGGCGGTGTTGTTGTGAAAAACGACGACATGTTACCGTCAGTCTGTTCTGAATTGTGTTTGTGGTCTGATCTGGAAAAATGATGAAAGAAAAGCATATATACTGAGAAGCTTTGGGCGAGAGATATAGCCAAGCGCAAGAAGGAGCTCGTTGGACATGACAGCATTCTATAGGTCAACAGTCGAGTTCTCGTTTGTGTTTGGCAGAAAAGGCATGACATTGATTCGATCAGCTTGGCCTTTTGTGAAACCGCGATAGCTGCTCAGAGGGCTGGGTAGCAAGACTCAGAACTCAAACGAGCTTTCCGTTGATTTGAGGGTCTACCATAACAGGCAGTGGCAATCCTAGGATGGTCCATTCCTGATATTATCTCTTCGACGAACCTGGGATCCAAGCTTCAGGTTGCCAGGTTGCGCCCGGGTTCGATCCTGTATCTGAAGCGGTTTTCCAAGGATCCTTTGGTGCGAATTGAGTGTCGACCGCAGTCTTTTGTTTGTCCTGGGCAGGTGGCTGAGCTGGTGAATTCTGAGCGTTGGCTCGGTCGAACTGAGGATCACCACTCAACTGTGGTGTCACAGTGGGTTTGGGTTTCTCAATGTATTTAGCTTTTGCGGCCCATCTTTCATCTGCCAGTTTGGCATTATGTTTCATCTGAGCCAGTCTTTGGAGGTCGGCAGACTGCTCTTGGAGGGAAGGGGGATCTCGGCGGGTTGCTCGTAGCCATTGGTGCCACTGAGGTGATATTTGGACATCGGCAAAGTGAGTCTTGCGGCTGGCCTTGACCATCCGACGCCAGCGATTGTGATTAATAGCATCTTTAAACTCCCAGAAGGTATTCCCTGAGAGGTCCGTGCCTATGAGGACTGTGAGTACTAGGTAATGGTATGGAAATGTTGAAGATGGTTGCGGTCCGTACCGATCAAAAATCTCTTCCTCCATGGAAGCCTGAGCATCTTCCATTTGATCCATAGTTCTCTGAAAGAACTCATGTTGTGCTAGAAAGTGGCCGAGTAGATAATGGGGGCCTTGAAGAAAAGGATGAGTGCGATACCTAACGTGCTCACGTACCGATGACCTCAATACCTGCCGAGGGGATTTCGAAACGGCAACGACGTCAACGCGCAGGAAATCAACTGACCAATCAATCCACCCACTTTCCACCACTCTTCGGCCTTCCAGGCTTCACTGTTCACTGCCACCTTCTCGACAGTGAGCACTCGAGGACGACTCTCCTTCTTTGTCGTTCTACTCCGAGTTGAAATATTTCTAGAATTGGGCTTGCAAGGATCGTCATTCTCCGCATTCCTCACACTCAATCAATCATTAACGAATACCACCGCCTTTCTTTCAATCTCCAGGGACTATGGCGTCCGTCACAAGCCTGGATCAGGACATGCGAAAGCTGCGCCTTGACAGATACACGCCGGCCGCCGCCAATCAAGTAAGATCATGGATAGAGGATACACTGGGAGAATCACTTCCCCAGGTGATTTGATGGAAGCGCTCAAGGATGGCGTCGCGCTTTGCAAGTAAGATTGTTCCATGCCTGGTTGAAGGCTTTGATGCTAAGCCTAATCTCAGACTCGTCATTCGCGCCGGAGCATCCGGTGTCAAGTATAAGCAATCCAACATGCCCTTTGTGCAGATGGAGAACATCTCTCACTTCCTGCGCGCATGCGAGATGCCGCCGTTAAATCTACCTTCTCACGATCGTTTCCTGACTGTTGACCTGTACGATTCCAAAGATCCTGCACAAGTCCTACAATGTCTGGCTGCATTCAGCCGAAGAGCAAATCAGCTCAATCCCTCAGCTTTTCCAAACACACTCGGGGCGAAGAGCAAATCTACCATGAGTCCTCAAGGCACTGGTTCGAGTGCTACCTCTAGGACTCCAACTTATACCACAAACTCTTCTGCGACTCGACCGCGCGGAACTAGCACCAATACCCCGGAACCTCCGTCGATCACGTTCAATCCGCTAAACCGGGCAGCCTACTCTGGTCGAATAAGCCCCACCAAGACCGCCCCGCTACCAACACATTGGGAAGAGGAGGTCTTGCCACCGGTGGTACTGTCAGTTCCTGGAGCAACAAGACCGACGAAGGCAAGACCGCGCCTGCTTGGAATATTCACCAGTATGGCTACATGGGTGGCGCAAGCCAAGGGAACCAAGGCATCGCGTTTGGCGCTCGAAGACAAATAACATCCCCGGCTCCAAATGTCCCTAGCGCTGCCGAGAAGGAGAAACGGTTAAGAGAAGAAGCAGAGCAGAAGCGTAAGGCTGAAGAAGAATACGATCGCGCGCAAGCTGCCCAACGAGCCGCTGAAGAGGAATTGGCCCGGTTAGAGGAGGAGAGACGATGGGCTGATGAAACACGGCGACAGAGAGAGCGAGAAGCGGCAGAACAACGTGCACATGAAAAAGCCCGCCTGCAAGAGGAAGAGCGTGTCAGACTAGAAGAACAACGTCGACAAGAACGTGCCTATGAAAGGGAACGAGAACGAGAGGCTCAGGACAAAGTCGAGCGTGATGCAGCAAACACTCGAAGCAGGCAAAGAACCACAAGCGATGCCAGACTGAACGGCCAATTCTTGAGCCAGTACCAGTCTAGTCAATCTCGAAACACTGCTTCACCGCCAACACCAGCAGCACAACCCTCCGCAAATACCACCTATCCGCAAGAGACTCCCGAAGCCAAACGGATCGCCGAACTCGAGCGCCAACTGGAAGAGATGCGAGCACAGTCGCAAAGGGCACCTGCCCAATCCCAGTCCTTTGACGTTGAACCACCAGCACCTACTCTTCCGGCACGAAAACCGCAGCCAACAAGCCATGAGGATGATTGGGCAGATTCCGAGCGCGATTACCTAAAATCCGAATGGCAAAAGACTCAATCGGCCGCCCCAGCCACTGTCCCCGCAAGTACTCGGCCCTTGCCAGACCCGTCGACGTATTCTACCTCCTCGTCTGCCAGCAATCGCACTGATCGCTTCCTCAGCTCTAACCCAGCACCTTCACCTGTCGCGCCGGCGCAACACCGCTATCAAGACTACACAACTACACGGGAAGTCGACGCCGAGGACCAGCGGCGCATCCAATCCCAACAGAAGACCAAGGCCGGAGCTTGGGCTAGCAAGTCTTTGCTCGAACGTGAAATGGAGCGTGAACGAGAAAGACAGCGCGAATGGGAAGAAGGTCAGAAGGCCACAGCGAATGCTGCCCGTGATTTAAGACAAGGCTCGGCACCAGGTCAGTCTTGGGATGTCCACCAGTATGGTTATATGGGTGGAGATAGCCAGAATCGTGGAGGGCCAGGCCTGGGCGTTAGCGGCCCCAGGAGGCAAATCATAGGTCCCAGACCGCCTCCCTGAGTGTGTTGGCGGTAATCATAAGGAGCGTGTGACTATGGCTATGATATGAACGTCAGTACAGTCGTGAATCACGGGCTTATGATTTACTTTACGAGGAGTGATTGCTGATGTGGAATGAGCGAAGCAATGCGTGATGAGGCACGAACTGAAACGAGAGCCCATGAGACGAGTGCCATATGATTCTGGATGACAAAGACACTAGCATTGTCCTTGCGCATAGAGTAGCTAGACACAAAATAGCCCAACTATGTCCTGTGTTCCATACTCCGCTCGGAGGTTCCTTTATTTTATATTAGCTGTGTTGATGATATGTGTCATGAGTATTTCTTCGCCTCCCCATACTCACAGGAAAAGTCAAACCATGTCACTGTCCTCGCCCTATGCTGATTTAAGACAGGAGAGTAACTAGGCTCTATCGACCGAACCACGCTCCTGAAAGAAGCATATATCTCTCAGCAAACTCCAGCACCAGCCTAATAACATGCTTACTTCGTATATTGCCAGATTCGACAACACGCCTCAAAACCAGCGAACTATATCATTATCATCCAAACCATGTTCCTCCAACCCTCCTCACCCAAGCCCGCGAACCACCAATTGCAATCGCTCACCACTCTCCACCAACCAAGACCACGGCTCGTCGAGACCATCCTTGTCCCTGTTTCTCGAAGCCTTCATGCTTCGCAAGTCCTTTGCCCTACTGAGTCTTCGGTCCACGCCCATCTTTGCAGCATTCCCCAACCCTTCTGTGTTCGTCTCAATCATGCCCATCAAACTCATGCGCCTGGTCAATCCCTCTAGGAGAATCGCAACTCGCGCATTCGCATCAACGCTATTCTTGGCCGCCGCGAACGGGAGATATTCAGCCTCGAGTTTCCGTTGCGAGATCAGCACGTGCGACCGGATGCTCGGCGCTGAGGTCTCAAGCGTGCGTTGTAAGAGGGATTCCAGGAGTGTCAGGTGGATGGCTGGAGGGAAGTGGTGGAGAGATGATTGCGGCAGGACGAAGTATGCGAACAGTGGCAAGGGAGTGGTTTGATGAATTCAACGAATAAGGTGAATAGGTCTTCGAGGTCGGGGAATGTGGTGGGGCTGGTGGCCATCAAGGTCGGGTGGGACGAGACTTCGGTCAGGAGCACCAGGAGTCGGATGCGTAATGATAGGCATTGGTTGTCGCCTAGTGTTGAAGAAGAGGAGTTTTTCTGGTGGATTGATGATGTCGAGTTGTTAATGTCGTCTTCGCCAGTCTCGTACTCCGAACGGAGACTTCCGCCACTGTTTTTAGGCGTGAGGCGGCGTGATGATGGGGTTCGCGTTCTCGTTCGTGTCGATGTTCGTTGCGGGTCACCGGCATCGACTCCCTCTTCATCGGAAACGTCAGAGTCGTCTTGCATCAGGTAGTCGCCGTAGACTTCCTGATCGATGTTGACGTCTACCTCGCGTTTCTTCAAGCCAGAGTCTTTTGCCACGGGTTCTTTGAGCTCGTTCCGGAATATCGCCCGAAATTCGTTCGTGGATGGCGACCTCCCGTCAGCGAAGATGGCTCGAAGAATTCGTCTTTGCCGCGTTTGACCACCAATGGCCAATTCGATATACTGCCACAGAAGACTTTCTTCAGCCTCATTGTTCTTGTTGCGTATAGCCCAGTCACTTTCCAAAACTTCTATCACGAACGACAGAAGCTCGGAGTAACGATTCCACCGCTGTTCATAGATCGGTCCAGATATACAAGCACAACTGAACGCCCAACCCACCAACTGCCAGAAGTCCTCTCCACATTTCCACAAGCTTTGCGTGTTGGCATAGGTCGTTCTCAAGTCTTGAGATGATTTAGGCCGATCTGCGGGTTCTTCATCCTCACCCTCAGAATGGTCCCCAAAGCGTGCTCTCCGCTGGGAACTCGGGTTATACTTTCGAAATGTAAAAGCCGTTGCGAGATCTGCATTGACTGGTCCAGCGGATTTCAGGATCACCCGAAGGAGTCGAAGAGCAGAGTTTGCTTGGTTCCATTTGTCACGCGCTATGGTCCGTGTTGTGAAATTAGGGTGAACACTCACAGTGGCAGCCAAAGCAAGTTGAGAAGGTGACGGGATGGTCACAGGAAGCGTCCGGTCAATGGATGAGATACTGTTGTTGGTGATGGAGAGAAGGAAATTGTAGGCCTGAGTGAAGAGATTCTCCTCGTAGTAAGTCTCCACATGATGAGCCAATTCAAATGGCAGCTGTTTCGTAGGACGATACTGAGGGATACTTTCTGGCTTTGTAGCATTTTCTGAGAAAGAGTGGGTTGCAGGCGGAGAGGAGAGTGGTGAAGAGGCAATGAGATGAGCCATTTGAGATTGATTCAGGAGTAAAAAGGAATTATGGGCTTCGTCGACGCTAGAGATCCAAATGAAATCAACGACTGGAACGTAGCCATTGGCAATAGATAGACATGGCTGTCAAATGTTGCCTCTTTTCGGTCAGAATATCATGGTCATCCCGTTCATCTGCAGACAAGGCTGCTATCAAAGCAACAAGGCTGCCGTAGATGGGCTATTTAAGACGCGTGGTTGGTCATGGCAGGTCAGACGCGTCCCACAGAATCACGTGGCCAGTGTGGAATTTCTTGGCAGCCCGCTCTCCTCAACCTCAACTACCTAGTATCTACTACAATTCATCCTACTTGATATACGAGAGCAGTTCGTGCAGAATAAGAACGGGAACATCACGAGCCTAGTCTTTGCCTCTGTTCTTCTGCGTCCAGCCATGGACAGACTTTTCCGACTGCTTGATGACACGGTGGAACATCCTGCCGACCCTTTCTGATGATTACTGAACGTAAATCCCCAACCGCATCATGCCTAGGTCTACATTCTGCAACGAACAGCCCCCAGCGTCCGCTACAGTATGTGAGGGAAAAAATTCGCCTCCATACTGTGCCGCAACTGGCTTTGAAAGCAGTCGTCCGGCTTGATATGCAGAGCCATCCTTGACGAGATATTGCACAAATCGTCCACAAGTTGTACAAAGTCCACTTTTGAACAATGGAAGTTGCCCAGTCAATATTTCCGCCTTACCACAAACCCTATCAGATGCTCCAAAACTTGGCAACGCCAATCTCGAGTACAAGTGTTTCTCTAGTCAAAGACCAGAACCCTGAGGCTTGACCTTCAGCCGTCTGAGATCTCGTGTTGTTCTTCGGTCGGCTTGTGCTACTATCTTGGCCACTACACCCTTGGCATCCAACAGGTCTGGCAATTGAGAAGTAGAATTTTACACTTTACCAGACGCATCCGTCCTGAAAGGAGCCTGAGAATGTACCAGATGAGTTCCAACTATTCACTGCATCTACCATCAGTCCGATATGGAGAAATATCGTTCCGGGATTCTTTTGAATTTCAAGCGTTGACTTTAAGGTGCTCGGTGACTCAAACTTTCGCAGGTTCTGTCAATGGCTTGGATTTTATGGACACTCCAAGGTTTAGCCGGCGTAAAGATGTCCCGGTCATCTGTTGCTCGATATAACTATTACTTCGAGATATCATGTCCTTAAAAGGTGAGGCACGCGTTCCCAACGCCGCAACTTTCGACTATTGTCCTAGACTCCCCTCCAGGGTCACCATCTCTTGTGAACATCGTGAAGCTATATCGTCAATTGAACGTCAAGACTGAGCAATCCCTACACATTGCCAGTACGATGGCTCCTCAACAATCCGTCCTCATCACAGGAAGCAGCAAAGGAGGTATAGGCGATTTCCTAGCTCAGGAATTCCACAAGAAAGGACTCTTAGTCTTTGCGACCGCCCGCAACCTCACCAAGGTCGAGCATTTGAAAGACCAAGGCATCTACGTCCTACCACTAGACGTTATCGATGAGAAGTCCATACACACAGCTGTGGAGAGTGTCAGGGCCGTGACAGGCGGGAAGCTAGATTTTCTCGTGAATAACTCCGGAGGAGGTATGATCATCATATCCAAACTATCAAATCCGTTTCAGAACAGAAGTTAACGCCATACTCAGGCTACAGCATGCCTTTGCTTGACTCTAATCTCTCAACTGCGAAACAGGTGTTTGACGTCAATGTCTTCGCGCTTGTCAGCGTCACACAGGCCTTCTCACCTCTGCTGATTGCATCGCAAGGAACCGTCGTCAATATCGGCTCAGTCCTTGGTCACACGCCATTCCCGTGGAGTGGGTGGTATAACGCCAGCAAGGCGGCTGTGAATCTGTTGACAGACCAAATGCGAATAGAGTTCGCTCCTCTAGGTGTCAAAGTCGTCCTCATTGTCGCCGGCGCCATCAGAACCAACTTCCTCAACAATCTTCCGAGCGCGCCGCACCTCCCGGCCGACACGGTATATGCTGCAGCTAGGACGGAGATTGAGGCGGTCATGTCAGGTCAGGGATTGGAGGAGGGTGCTATGGATGGGCATGCAGCTGTGCAGGCCATTGTGGGTAATGTGTTGAAGTCAAGCCCCAAGAAACGCTATTGGATCGGAGGTGGTGCGTCGTTAATCTGGACTGCCTCGACTTTTGGCTGGTCGACCGTCTGGGTAAGTTACTGCTGTCATTAAGACGAGGCATGCGTGACGCGTTTACTGATAAACCTCCAGGATACGCTGTTTTCCAACCTTGCGAAGCTCCCCGTCGTGCGAAAGAAGATCTTGGCCGACAGGAAACTGGGTTAAATTCAAGACGAATATATGGAGATGCTGGATAGTCTATGGCCATGGAACTTCTCGCTTTGACGGTGGTCATTGTCAACGCTCCGCTTGGTGTTCTCGAAGCTGACAGTTGGGTTCAATCGGTCGAACTGGGGGTGATCACGTACATAGCCAGAGGTGTACTAACTAGACTTCGTTATGGTATTCAAAGAGTGGGAATACAATTGGCCTATTGGCTCCGGTAACTATGATACTCTGTATGCATCTGTTCCTACCAACCACTTTGAAACACCTTAGAACTACAAGTTGTCGAGTTGCTGTGTATTGAATGGCACAATGAACCACGACGAAGCTTAATGTAGCCTCCAAGACATTGGTGACCCTGACACTGGGCTCCCAACTAACTCGGCCTTCCGTCCAATGGGCGAGGCGTGCTGGTGCCGATGTTACCGAATTAAGCCGAGGAGGGCGGGTGCGGGCAAGGCGCGGGGGAACCATGTTCGAGGTCCACTTTTTATGATCACGGCAAGTATCTAGAAAACGAGTACAAAGACCATGAATGTGCGCGACACACGCGATAGCCATCGCTCTCCAGTAGACGGCCACTACAGTTGGTTGCATTCAGGATGTCTTCCTCTGGGCCCATCAAGATTCTCATCGCAAATCGATCCGAGATAGCATGCCGTCTCATCAGAACATACTCGCTCTACTCAAGCATCCACACGGTAGCTCTGTTCACTCCTTCTGAGAAGGACGCAACACACGTGCGTCTTGCAACTTCATCAGTGGTGCTCCCGGGAGAAGGTTCACGGGCATATCTGGACGCGGCCAATATTGTCAATATTGCGAAGAACCAAGGGTGCTGGGTATCGCGCCCGGCTATGGCTTTTTATCCGAAGACGCTGGGTTCGTGAGACTATGTGAAGATCAAGGCGTCACGTTCATCGGACCATCAAGTCAGCAGTTGGCACAACTTGGAGACAAGATCAGTGCGAGGTCATTGGCGGCGAATGCAGGTGTACCGGTTCTAGAGGGCACGAAGACCACACTCGATCAAGGTTCTTCCATCACCGATGTACTAGCATTTGCAAAGAGCCTAGGCCCAGCCAGGAAAATCATCCTAAAGGCCGCAGCTGGCGGTGGAGGACGTGGCATCCGCATCATTGATGACAATACTGACGAGCAGGCCATTCGCTCCGCTTATGAAGCTTGTCAGCGAGAGGCACAAGCATCCTTCGGCAGTGGAAACCTATTCGCGGAGCGATATCTCTACGGTGCTAAACATATTGAAGTCCAGCTACTTGGAGACGGCACTGGAGAGGTTTGCCATTTCTGGGAAAGAGAATGCTCGCTTCAGCGCAGAAACCAAAAAGTCGTGGAGATTGCGCCTTCGCATTCCATCACGCCACGGCTTAGGCGAGCTATCATCGAAGCTGCTGTGAGACTGGGAAAAGCAGTAAAGCTGCGAAGTCTCGCCACAATTGAGTTCCTTGTCGACGCGGCGACTGAAGACTTTTATTTCATGGAGGCGAATCCGAGGATACAAGTCGAGCATACCATCACCGAACAGATCAATAGCATTGATTTGGTGGATTTACAGCTTCAGGTGGCTTTGGGACGAACCCTGACAGATTTGGGAATAACGCGGGAACCGCCACCACCTCGACTTACATCCATACAGCTACGCATCAATGCCGAAAGCTTTCGGCAAGACGGCACAGCGCAACCTGAAGCAGGGACTATTCGGCAAGGATACTTCCCTACAGGAGCAGGCGTGAGGGTCGAGACAGCTCTTGAAGGAGGCAGGCAGTATAATGTGAGTCCTTTGTTCGACAGCCTTTTGGCGAAACTTATTGTCACATCATCCTCGTATGGTTCCGCCCTACGGCTCGCTCGTTGGGCCATTCACGAGACCAGAATCGTAGGATGCAGGACGAATCAGGCTTTCTTAATGGCCTTGCTTGATCTCCAAGCTATTAAAGAGGGCAAGAGCAACATTTTAACGATCCAGGAGAACTTCGAGGCACTTTACAGCGCCACGCAGCAGTTCGAAGACGCATTACGGGCCAAAGTTGATCAGAACACCGAAGAGACCACTTCGGTAATGAAGGATGCGGCTAAAGTTGAGCGACCCGCAGGCTCTGAAGAGCTGCCCGCGCTTGTCACAGGAGTTGTCATTTCTATCAAAGTAAGCGAAGGTGACAAGATCACTGCTGGCCAAGAATTGATCGTTCTTGAGGCGATGAAGATGGAACATTCTGTGCGGAGCGCCTACGATGGTGTTGTTTCCAAAGTGGCCGTTACGCAAGGACAGCAAGTGACTGCTGGCGATGCTCTCGTTTTTACCATCTCGGATGGCGACAGTTCATCTACCAACACACACGACATAGCCGGGACTGAGGACCCAGAGGAGCTGCGGCCGGAGCTGACTGAGCTGAACGAACGCAAGGCCTTCCTGCAGTACGCCGGCCGCGAAGAAGATTTGGCTAAGCGCCATGCAAACGGATACCTTACAGGCCGGGAGAATCTCGACTTACTTGTAGATAAAGATTCATTCATAGAATATGGAGATCTTGTGGTTGCGGCGCAGAGAAAAAGATATCCCTTGTCCCAACTCATCGCTCGAACGAGCGGGGATGGTATCATCGTGGGTTGGGCGAAGATGGACTCTCATCCAGTCGCAGTCGTCCTTGGTGACTACCTCGTGCTTGCCGGCACGCAAGGGCACTTCCATCATCAGAAATTAGATCGCATCTTCCAGTCAATCATTGATCATCCTGCGCCACTGGTGTTGTACGCCGAAGGAGGCGGTGGACGACCAGGAGATACGGATAGCTTGGGGATGGCGGGCCTGAAAACGCCATCATTTGCTCTAATGGGCGAGATCAAGGCAAGAGGAATCCCTTCTGTTGCAGTCGTGAATGGGTACTGCTTTGCGGGCAACGCTGCATTTCTGGGAACATGCGACATCATCATAGCCACAAGAGGCGGATCAAAAGATGCGCCGACGAGGAAATCTACCACAATCGGCATGGGTGGTCAAGCAATGATCGAAGGCGGCGGCCTTGGTCGTTTTGAGCACGAACACATCGGTCCCGTTGATGTCCACATGCGCTCAGGTGGCATTGATGTGCTTGTTGACACCGAGGTCGAAGCGGCGCCGCTTGTGCGCAAGATTGTTGCTCTGTTCACACATCCTCAGCTGCCACCAGCGCAGAGTCCTTACACATCGGATCCTCTTCGCTTGCGCACCGCCGTGCCACCACTGTCACATCGTCGCCGAGCCTACGATGTTCGTCATGTGATCAAACTTCTTCTCGACGACGATAGCTTTATCGAGTTCTGTCCCGAGTGGGGTCTCTCCGTGCTCACAGGCTTTGGGCGGATCAACGGCCACGCAGTCGCAATCATGGCTTCCAACTCGTCGTCTCCCCTAGGCGGCGCCATCGACGTAGCATCCGGAGCAAAAGTTAACCGGCTTCTACGTCTCCTCGTACGTCTCGGCGGCATGCATCTCCTCAGCCTGTGTGACACGCCCGGATTCATGGTAGGCCCGGACTTCGAGCGCTCGACCGAAGCTCAAGGCGCCGGAAGCACATACCGCTGCTTCGGCGACTGGTTCGGCGTGTCGCAAGAATTCGGCCTTCTCGGCGGTCGCGTCCTAGGCGTTGTGCTGCGAAACGGTTTCGGGCTGGGCGCACAAGCGATGCTTGGTGGTGGAAGTTTGAGGAACAGCATGTGTGTGGCGTGGCCAAGTGCCGTCTTTGGCGGCATGGGCATCGAAGGTGCTGTACGACTTGCCTACAGAAAGGAGTTGGAAGCTATTCAAGACGTTGAAGACAGAAAGAAAAAGGAGCAGGAGATGATCGATGCCATGTACGATGAAGGCAAGGCCATCAATATGGCCATGGCCTCTGAAATCGACGGTGTGATTGATCCGGCTACGACGAGGAAATGGCTCGAGCAGATGATCGAGGTCCTACCAGAGAGAGTGCCGAAGTATGTTAAGGCAAGGAGAGGCGCAAAGATATAAGAAATAGAAGTTCATCTTTTTTGGATCAAGGATGAAACTAGATATCCGAAGCTTTAGCCAAAACGTAGGTGGTCCCACCTATATATTACGCTAGCTCAGATTTGCCTATACCGCTCTGCCTACAGTTACAGGATTTAAGAGATTGCACTTTAAGTTGTCTCTACCGTCAAGAGGAAGAAGGAGATTTGGAGTGATGTCGTTCTCCCAGTTCTGCAATATCATAGTGCAACTGACGGCGATGATGCCGTGCCTCGAACTCTTGATCAAAGCCATCAGTGTGTTTGAAAGCTGAACGTCCATTCAATAGTGGCCGCCGTACCAGGTAGTCTTCCAAACATACTCTGATCAACGCAACCTTCACAGTTCAGCCTCCAATTCATGATTGCTCATCCCTTGTCCGCCTCATGGTTAATTAAGCCTCATGCTACTCAGGTGGGAGAGGCTGTCCACTTATCTGGACCTGTAGACTTGCAGGTTGTCAGAGAATCGACTAAGTACATAGTCAGCCCAATAATTCTACGAGTCTCTTGGTCTGGTCTCACCTCATTCTATTCACCAGTAGCGCAAGGCTCAAGTGAGCTGAAACATCTTGTCTTCTCTTGAGCATCCTTTGAACTTCCGACGGATCCACCGTTTTCAGTCCCTCCGGCAGCGTTTTGTTGCGAACATTTCTCTCAAAATCCTGAGACCACAATTCTGCGTAATCCGCAACTGATTTGCCCCCTTCAACTTCCTGGGATGGATCGGCACCTGCATCAAGCATACTTTGCACTAGTTCTGGATTGGAAGTCTCGACGGCTAAGAATAAAGGACTGATTTGCATGTGGCTGAAGTTTTTCAATTGCGAAACCCGGTTTCCGCCCTGCAGCAGGGTGGGATTGGGAAACGCGGCTCGCAGTTTGCTGAAGGCCGACATTACGGAGGCGTCATCTCGACCATCTTCGCCTGTCAACGCAAGAACATGGAATACGTTGAACCCCATAGTCGGGCAGACCGTGGTGTTCAGAGGCTCCGGTAGACGTCCGGCGGTATGCTCATCCAGGAGCCAAGAAAGCGGAAGCAATTTGCTCTTGGAACAACAATTCACAAGACAGCCTAGCACCGTAGTTGGGAAACCCATTGGGTTCAGGCTTAGCATGCCGATCCTCGAGTCCTGAACTTCGTTGGGACTGGCGCCGTTGCTGAGAAGGAGCTTGGCCAGCGCGAACTGACCGCCATTGACTGCGAGAGCAAACGGTGACATCTCCCCGAGCGCCTCGAACGTACCGAAATTCCGGCGTTAATAAGGTCCTGCGCCACGTCAAGTCGACCGTGGCCCACGGCAGCCACAAGAGCGAGATTGGTATGCCCGCCAGTGAGGGTTCCCCAGGTTGACCCCACATCTGCGCCGTGTCGACGAAGGAGGAAGTATACATCGTCACATCGACGCTTGATGCTCTCCTGAAGTGGCGTATTATTCCCTTCGTTGCCCCTTTTTTCCAGATCTCGCTTGAATGGAGAGGCAAGCAGGGCTTCGACCACGTCTTTCTGACCGGATTGCACAGCGAGGAGGAGAGGTGTTATGTTTCTGCGGTCAGAACCGAACCCGTAGCCTAACTCCCGGTATCCCTGATCCCAGAAGAGTTGCATCGTTCGTTGAGCCCGAGCTTGATACTGAGGTCCGTGTCGAACCATTCTTTCGAAAGTCCCATTTGCATAGCCTTCCGAAACGTTACCATCTATCGCCATTGCCATTGCACAAGGCCGGGAGTCTCGCAGCAATGTAGGCGATTTCTGGAGGAATAGCTCAAGAATATCATCATCGTGCATTGCAGCTGCTAGTTGAAAAGGACTGAGGGCATAACCGTGCCCTGAGCCTCCTTCCGTATCGGCACCGTAGGCACAAGCATTTGGGCTGGCACCAGCCGCAAGGAGAGCCTTAATTACGGGTATGCATCGACGCTGCACTGCCCAATGTAATGGAGTTCCAGCCGGCAAGTCGCTGAGGATGTAACTTTGCAATCTAGTAGAGTGTTCAAGTTCCTTGAATCCGTTGACCCTCCCTGAAACCGCGTCGGCAACAGAGTTTAGGACTTCCGAGGAACCTCCGCCCAGTACGAGGCAGAGCAACCTCATTGCCTCCTCATTGTGCTGTGGAGACACTGACGATGAGCTATACTCAGGTAATGCCCAGATCCAATGAAGCGGCACTTGCCCGCTATGACTTTTGATGGTCGCATCAGCACCGAGTTTCAAGAGTTCACCAACTGCCGGCCCGTTTCCAGCTTTCATAGCGGCTAGTAGAGGCGTTTCTCCTTTGGCATTGCGGACATTCGGAGAGGCTTTGCCCTCGGTAATCAATGACTTCAGTAGTCCTTTATCTCTCTGGAAAGGGGAACCATGCATGGCTGCAGCCCAGTGTAGTAGCTTGTCTCCATTGTCGCCGACGATTACAATGTCGTCGACGTGCTTATTCATGGCTCGAACCTTCGTCATCACAGTGGCGAAATCGTCGTGCAGACAATCAAATGGACCAGCCACAGCCGCTTCTCGGAACGGCGTGTCTCCGTAGCAGCTGCCCTGCTGCTTGAGGATCAAAGTGGCTGTAGCTGCAAGAGACCTGTTCGCCTCTAGTGCGTCTTGATATGCGACTTGGGATCCCCAACAGATGCCCTGATGAAACCACCCATCAATGTCTGCCGTCGGTACTGGAAGTGGAATACCGTGCGCTTTGTGGACTCGGTAACAGAGGTAAGTTGCGGAAGAGCTCCCTAGGTTAGCTGCGCGATAGATGTAGCCACAGGCCTTTTGAGAATCAAAGAGAACATTGGTGTGGAAGATGGAGAGATACAGACCGGCATCTCCTGAGCCAGCCTCGCATGACTGAACCAGTGATTGGTATACCATTTCTTGTACATCTGGATGAAGCAGGCGAATATGGTTGGCACTGAATTTCGAGAACTCCTATGCGAAGGTTAGCCTTAAACAATGTTCACTGTGACGGGGCATATGAAGAGATGTTGAAAGAAACAAGGCTGCCCACAAGAGCCACAAGGTCGGGATTGAGATGGCTGGATAGTTTGTCTGAAGCGGTAGGAAGGAGGACCCGAATCTCATCAATGCGCCTAGAACTGATCAGAGATATTTGAGATTTGAGTTCTCTGATCGGCGGCCTACCGTTGACCAACCCTACCCCGTGATTTTGATTTCTGGCTTGCAAGCTGACAATATCGTTCAAAGAACTTTTCATCAATGCTGTTCAGCGTCGAAATGATGCATTGCTTAGCTTACGGAGGGATTTGGAATCAGTTTAGATAGGTGAGACTCACTGCCCCCGTGCTCCGCTCGAGATCACCAAGTTCTTTGCTCGAGATATTGGTTTCGCCGGTTAACATGCCGCACATCCTTCGGATAGCGGCTGGACTTTTCAATAGATCCGGCATATTCTCTAACGTATATTTCCAGATATCTCTACACATCTCACCCATGTCAAGGTCTTCTTTTGTTGTACTTGAATCGACATTAGCCCTTGCACAATGGAATGTGCTTTCGAAGTAACGGGGGATTTTATACCTGGGAATGAGTAGTTCTCTGGGCATCGCACGCTCAAGGATCTCTATGGCCTGTGGAAGGTTCCTTGATAGAGGGTCCTTCCGCACAGTACATTGGATGACTTCTAAACTTGGCGAACACTCTGGAGCCTGACCCATGGTGCGCCTCAGCAGGGAAGAGATGGTGTGGAGCATTCGAGTATCCGACGATTTAAGCGCATCAATCTCGGTACTACCGTTGGTGCTAAGTGCAGGGTTTGCCGTCTTCTCCTGAAAGGGGTTCTTGGTCTTTGTCATTACCCTCCAGACAAGCAGTCCAAAGGAGTAAGCATCAGTCTTCGGGAGTTGATCAGTCGGAATCCATTCAAGCCATTCGGGAGCATTCCAGGGAACCGTGCCGCCAGGAAGGCGTGCTCCATCGCCGGCTTCTGCTAGAGAGAATCCAAAGTCCGCGACCTTGGCCACAAAGCCAGACTTCGCATCAGTGCACACGAGAATGTTTTCGGATTTCACATCAGAGTGGATTATCCCGCAGTTATGGAGTGCGCTCAGCCCTTTGGCAACATCGTAACAGAGTTTGAGTCGCATCGCGTGCGAGATGTCATCTCGAAGAGTGACGTCTGCAAGGTTACCTTTTCCGGCCTAAATCAGTTGACTGCTTTTTTGATGGTATTTTGATGGTATGGTCGAAGGGCATTCTTACCTGCATCAGCATACTCCAGAATCAGACCAGGCCATTTGGTCTTAAGATCATACTGATCGTCCTCCCAGGTAATGCCAAGTAGTTGAATGACGTTGTCGTGGAACATCAGGGGTTCGTGCCTGAGTACTCGGATTTCGAATAGCATATGCTTCAACCGTTTGCGCAGTCCTAAACCAACGTCTTCCACTTTAGAGGTAATACGAGGGGTCTTGACCACGACATGCCCTGAAGTAATGCATTCACACGGTACTCGGACCTTCATCGCAGTAAAGGTAGCACCTCGTCCAATGATGGTGCTGGGATAGCGATAGACGGTATCAGCCACATGTCCCGCGTGATGAGCCCTGTTGCCGTTCATTGCCTTGCTCATGGGCTCAATTGACCCGGCTAGGGAGATCAGATCATATATCTTCGGATTAACAATAGGAGATGATGGAAGAATTCGTCTAGTGCTTTCAATGCGGTATCTCTTATCGTTTGTCTGTACGGTGGCTGTTGAGCACTCGGTTTTCGGACTTGCTCCTCCCGGTCGGATTGTCGAATTTGACGATCTGGATCTGGGGACATCGCTGCTAGAAACTCCTGTTCCTGAGGCATTGGGCGAAGGTGCGAAGAAATGAAAGCGGTTGGACATGGTGTACTTTGACCGTTATTTCTCCAAATTGAAGGTCCTATTACGTTCAAGTAGGGCTTAGAGGGGAGAGTCTCGGTGCAAGATAAAGATATCGTCAGTGGTTGCGGCTCTTGACCTGACAATGGCACTTATTGCCGTTCGCCAGTTCTGACGGAGCACGATCGATGCCTGATGGGAGACTTGAATTTCATCATGCTCACTAGCTTAGCGCGTCTGCAAGCGCAGCAAGCTGAATGATGAGGCTTTCTCCTCGCATGTTTCATGCAAGCCTGCCACATCTCCTCCGTACTTAGGCAACACATTCAATTGGGGAACGAGCGCCACAAACATCCAAGCGCCACCACCGTATAGGCTTCCCCTTGTTCGACAGTCAATTCACGGGCAAAACTACCGCTGAGGATGACCCCTTTCGGATGTTGGACTTCATCAATCTGGTATGAAACTAAGCCTGATCGCAACTTCTTGCCCTCGGAAGGTCTGTTTCGGCAGATCATGAAATCGCTTCGGGACATACCTTGTGTACGCAGCCAATAGTGTTGATGTAGTTTGCCTTGGCACTAGCCTGATGGCTTCGTCCAGACTCAACAAGCAAGACAGGTGCCTGTTTTCTATTAATAGACCTTCTGACTTTGTTAGCACGGCGCTACGTTTGGGCAGAGGTTCTATCTCATCGTGCGTGAAGCCTTGCTGAAGAAAGCCGTGATTGCGAACCTCTAACAGCGGCAACATTCACCACGACATGGATACTAGCGGGTTAATAGGGGCAACCAGTCTGGGGATTCAGGTCTTTCAGCTCTTCGGCTCTTGTCTAAGTGGTTATCAAGAGCTGCTCGCCGTTTTCGACAAAGAATCTGACCTCTCGATGTTAAGATGTCGACTGGAGATCGAGATACAGCGCTTTGAGCTGTGGGGGAATGCGGCCAAGGCTTCGAACGGGTTCGACATTTCCACCCGCCATGCCGAGACAGTTATATCCACCCTTCGCTGTCTGGAGGAGCTCATTGCCAGTGGTGGTTCCCTTGTTTCGAAACACTCAGAGACGATTCACGGCCAACCGTCTGGTCAATCAGACACGATATCATCGGGGTTTAAATGTATTGCTAAACAGGCTAGCTGGCTCGTCACGGACAAAAAGAAATTCGAGAACATAGTCAGCGATGTCAAGGCAATCAATGACTCCTTGATCTCCTTGTTGAGGGAATCCAGTGCTCGGCAAGTTGACCAGTCGTTCTACAAACTAGCGATCAACGTTCTTGGGACAGATAATTTCTCGAAGCTAAATCTGTTACAATCAGCCACTTCTGAAACATATACTGAGATTTGTGCTTTGGCAGCACTGAAAGCCCTGAAACTTTCCTTGGATCATGCAGAGAACCTGGCAACAATACAAAATGGACCAGCACTGGAGCCACAACCTCCCGAAATCACTTGGATCCATGTCGCCGAAGCAGATGTCGATCCCGATCAACTATTGGCGAGAAAGGTGCTAGATCGTCGTCCTATGCTTCTCAATTGGCGACGACTCCCGAAAAGCCCCAGCGTCCGTGCAAAGATGATATCAAGAATGAGGTGGACCATGGCATTTCTCGCACAGGCCCCTAGATTGAAGGATTTGAGGGCTCTCCCGGTCTATGGCGCCACTCTGGACACCGGACAAGAGTATGTGGCAATGATCTATCAACATCCCGAGGCAATTTGGGATCGAGTTCCTACTTCCTTGTATGATTTGTTAGAATCACCGCTGAGACGGGCAAGACTTCCTTCATTGAATCAAAGGATCTCGCTGGCAACAACTCTCGCAAAAGCCTTGCTCCAGCTCCATACAGGCGGCTGGGTCCACAAGTCCATATCGTCAACCAATGTTATCTTCTTCTGCCCTGATAACAGCCAAGCTAGTCCTAATGGCACTTCGTCCGACTTTGTCAGAGCCCCGTATCTCATTGGCTATGGCTACTCTCGAGTGGACGATATGATGAGCTTATCCAATTCTGATCCCCAGTTTTCAGAGACGCTTCCTCTAGACCACCATGCAGATCTCTACCGACATCCTAGCACGTTCGGGACAAGCAAAAGTCGGAATGCTTTTAAGAAGACATACGACATCTACAGTCTTGGTATCATTCTATTGGAAATAGCGCTATGGAAGACCTGTGCTCCTGCTGTAGCTGGAGTGAACCCAAAGGATGTGCGCAGATTTCTAACTGATAAATACTTGGAAGGCAACCTGGCTTACCGTGTAGGTGAAACGTACCAGGAAGTCGTTCGGACGTGCCTTACAGGAGATTTTGGTGATCCTGGGAAAGAAAAGAACTGGCTACAGGTTCAGTTCTTGGAACGGGTAGTCCGGAGACTTGAGATTTGCCGACCGTGACATTAACCCTCAAGTACTTTGAGAACCTGAACCGAACACGAGTAGAAGGGTTGACCAGTGAATGCAGGCTGGTAGGTTTGTGATATTTGTTGAGAGAATAACCTGCGGCATTACTTTCACTACCTTGCTGGACTTGCGAAGTGAAGCAACCAGGAGTGTTCGGTGTCTCGTTATTGGGTTGTTTGCAGAAAGTATTGATGAAGTTGCCCTGTGGCATCAAGTCAGTGTTTGCTGAGAATTGCTTCTTCCACATGATGTAGGGGAGGCAGTAAAGCTAGTGTGGCATCATGTTGAAAAGTCCCGCCACCAGAGAACAAGGACAGAATGAATGAGGACATGATCCAGCTTGTTTCTGGGGCACCCTCACCTCTGTGAGAAAGGAGTCAGTCCGGCGAGACTATTGAAGCAATTGCTCTGCGAGTATAGCAAACAGGCCGGGCAGATTCCGTTGGATGCTGTGATTGGGCGTGTCAGGACTGGCAAATCATTGTCACGATCTGAACAACCTGCACGGGGCTCAACAAAAAGGGGGTCTATGCTGGTAGACCAAAGCCTATTCATGGAAGACGTGTATCAGATCGTGACTGATTGTATATCAATGCACACATAATTGTTGTCATTTCATCTTTCTGACCGGACCTTACGGTCCGCAAAATCAAACGACTACCGTCCTGGGTACCGTATTTCTCCCGGTGCTGTGCTGGTGCAAGGAGTTCCATCCATATTCGCACACTACACTATGACGCCGGTTTGATGTAGCATAGTTGAACGCGGACCATCGCTGGTGCAGAAGGTTGAAGACAATATTCATTCCTTCTAGGCATGCTGTGTTGTCGCGATTGTTTAAAGAGAGGATCCAATCGTCGAGGGAGCGAAAGCGTGGAATGCGTGGGAGAATATACTCAGGCTCGATCAACCTATTGAAGTAAAGGATCGGAGTTGTCAAACCGAAATGAAGTCTTGTTGAGAACACTCCAGTTGGGCAGGCGACCTTTGCCTGCAGAAAATTCCTATAGCCTTGTAGGTACGTGTATGGACGCCTTGAGACTGAGCCCGAGTTGCTCAATTGGAGGACGACTCGGACGGCCCGTTGATGGTGCCAATGACCTTCGTACGACGATTCAGGAGCCGCTAAATGGACATGGATGTCGTGGATCTTTCGCAAGCAACGACAAATTGACGCTGGGAAAAATCCACAAGCAGCGCTTGCCAGCAAACGTCGGACTGTGCTTGTAGGTAGACCTCCGAAGTTCGATTGCAATCTAACATACCTAAGCCTTCTGGCCTTGAGATTAGCAGGGAGATCTCTCGATACTGGCAACTGCGAATGGCCATCCATACGTACCATGCCAGGTTCAATCAGGCTGGGACATGAGCTCGAAGTATCAGATGTGATCTCGACGCACGCAGGCTCCAGAAGTAGTTTGCTATCTCGCTTAGCGCCGATCAAAAAGGTGAATCACATTGCTAAAGTCTCCGTCTCGTCTCGCTAACCGTGCTGAAACACGGCGTACTTGATCTAGCCCCTTCATGACATGAAATCCACAATCATGTTTTCAATCCGTACACATGTTGCCCTAGCGTAAGTTGGTAGACATTCTATGCACATCGCCGAAGGCAAAAAGTCAGACACAGACAACAAGGAAGCGGCTACCTCTGTTGGGCAGAAAAATGAGACTGAGAAGGTGGGAAACAGGTAGAATTGGTTAAACCATAGATATGCACACACTTAATCTACTATACCGAGCTGAGATGACCCGAAAAAACAGCAAAAAAGAACGTGGCGGCACCCGGAATCGAACCGGGATCGGATCGGAGCTGGTTGTCTTTGACGACAATCCACAACGATACATGCTGACCATTACTATCAAGCATGTTAGCTGCAAGGCGCTTGTGACGGCAATTGGGATGAACTGAAAACTCACCACCATGCCACCGCCTTGATTAGCAGTCAAAATTCGATAGTCAAAATTATATCCTTTGAATTTAATGCCTGCTCTACGTGCCCCTCTTTGTGGGTGCTCTGGTGCCCATGAGGGGCGCCACACGTGATTTGAGGCTTTTCCCTCCTAACATCCTCAAGGATCGTGTTTCGCTCTTGGAAGTGGGTAGAGATGTGGGTTGTTCGCCTGTTGCTGACCGCACAGCTCGATCGACCGCGGAGTATTTCCTGAGGTATTTGCATCCAAGGGGCTGTGTTAACTTGGTCTACGAATCACGTTGTGTTTAGCATGCCAGACATGATGAATTACTGGTTTCGGTGCGGTCGAGATCCAGGAGGATTAAATTTGTTTCATGCTTACCGGGCACATGAAAACCCATCTGCAGTATGCATGGAAAAAGGAAGTGCATGAGGAATCACAAAGAAATCATCAATGCTACTTGCCAATGATAGCGCTTTTCGAGTAAGATTACATATCATATTCCACACCAATATCGGTGATACCAAATACACCAGTATGCACTGTTTGCAATTATCCTTCTCAGAGGTTAGAGCTAAGATGTGTGCCATAGATGATTTTGGTGCGCCTGCGCGATGCTAATACATCACAGAACCTTCTTGTTCGGAAAAGTTGAGCTGGATCTGTATGAGGCTTAAAAGATGAGGTGATGACACTCTTGCTCACGTATCCAAACTCACGCCGATCGACCCCTTCCGACCGCGCAAATCCCATCAATAAATCGTAGAAATCATAAATTCGTGGGTTGACAGAAGTACGAGTTTCACCGTCCAGCTTCTAGTTGCGAAGGGGTAGGCTGAACGTCTGGGGCAGTCGAACCACCGCCGTGGCCTGTGGCTTCTGTTCGTCTTTCACGACCGGGAAGTCGGAACCCAGGTAATCTTGATCTCCATGTTGGCCTCTCAGGCACCTGCTGAGCTATCACGGCCTCACTATTTGTCGTAGTTGGATTCGCGTGGCCCGTTCTTCTCTCATGGCCAGAATGCTCGGTTCGCATGGCTCCCGCTCCTCGGTGCCTTTCATCACTGTAGACGAGGCCCATGAAACGGCCGGGAATATTGATGCCCGGTCTTCTGCCCGTACGGGCAGCTCGACCGCCTCCAATGATGGAGAAAGCGGTAGGAGGGGCTGGGGGCAGGTCTCCGTTGGTAGCAGTCCTGGCGAGGCCATCCCCATTTACTCCTTCGGGTCGGGGCTTTGGCACGTAGTAATCTGCTTTACACAATGGACAGCAAGCACGTCTGGAAGTCAGCCATGGATCGACACATGAAGCATGAAACGCGTGACCACAATGTAGTCCACGGACGTCATCGTCATCTTCAATCGTGTCGATGCAGATGGCACAGGCATCCCCAGGATCGGGTAATTGTTCAGCGGGTACTGCAGTTTGGATATGCTCATCGTCGTCATCATCGTCGTGAGAAGTGACCTTGTGTACAACTGGGGAATCTGGAACGGAATCGGCCGATTTTGGCCGTGAGGGAGTCCCAGGGCGAGTATCAGCACGGCCTTGATCGCTAACGAGTTCTGGCTTCGCATGTTCCTGGGCCTTCTTTTCATTCTTTTCATTCTCGATGGCTTGAGCCAATTCTCGAGCCTCAGAGCTGGTTGTGAGATCTTTTGAGTCTCGTGATTCTCTGTGTAAACTTGCAGGTCGGGTTGGGGCTCGTGAAGCGGTATTGATACCTCCGGCGGTAGGTAAACCTTCATCGGCTCTGGAAGCCCGCCAGGACTTGTATTTTGTGAGGGGGAATTTCTCGTTGACTTCATCCATTGTCATCAACTTCTTTTCCCTTCTTCTGCGGTGCTGTCTGGGCATAGCGCCCAAGTCGACTCCATCGGGATCTTCACCATTCATACGTGCTCTATTACGCTGGTTGTATCGGAAGCAGTACTTCACACCGACAATAATCCTGAAAAGTAATTAGTCCGGGAGTTGGATTCGATACATTGTCGATCACAAGCTCACCATAAGTTCGTGAAGACGACTCCAAAACCTAAAGCAACGAAGAAAAGTAGTGGTGAACTGGGTCCATTGCCGCCGTTGGGTTGACCAGTTGGCGTAGGAGTGACTGTCGGCAATGCAGTTGTTGTGGACGCCATTTTGCGCTCGGGGCAAAGTTAAGAGTATGGCAAGACCAGTAGTTGTTAATGCGCCTCTGAAGCAACGTTGGTTGCTGACGTTGACCACTCAAGGTACCAAAGTGGTGGTCATTGAAATGGTCGGATGAGACAATAGAGGCCAAAATAAAGCACTCGATGGAAGATGGAAATCCTGCAGGAGTGAGATTGAGGTTGTTTGATGTTGTGAGGTGTGGAATTTGAAATCGAGTGGTGGTGTTTCAAGGGCTTCGGTAAGTAGGAACTTCAGGAGCTGGGGGCGAAAGGTTGGCGGGCACTGGGGCCGCACCGTGATAGCACGAAGCGCAAGGTGCAGGCTAAGCGATGTTAAGACTCGGTACTATATGAGTCGTATTGCAAGATGAATGCAATATCGGCCTCAGACAGAGACTGGAGGTGTAGAATGGTGGCGACGGGGAGACTGTGACGAGTCGATGGCGAGGATGAGAATGAGAATGAGAATGAGGGATGAAGAGAGAGAAGGTTAGCAAGAATGGATGGCAGGACGGTGGCCACCAGCCTTGAACGGGAGCGAGAGGGAAGGAAGGTGCGAAAGGCTAAATCTTAAGTGATGCACGGTGCAGGAGCGAGCAGCAAGCAACAACCAGGAAGGCACCGACTCACGGTGGTGTCGAGCAGGTGAGGTGGGTGGATAGTCTCGTGGAGGAAGGCCCGATGGTGCAGGACCAACCAACTAATTACTACCTAACTAACTACCTAGCAGGTGCCTAGTAAATACGGAGTAGTGCCTCTGTGGTTAACTGACGAGCTAAGTGGCTAGGCGACCGGTTAGGTGACTGGTTAAGGCAAGAGAAGGCTGGTCAAGCAAAGCAACACCTCTTTAGGCATGCCGGGGAGGGTGGCCAGGGTTCGACTCGACCGCCAAATGACTTGGGTCTTTGCGCCAAACTCGAAAAAGTAAAGTCATACCCCAGGCGTGCCCGGGGTGCGCAAGAGTCGAAGTCTCGGCATGTTAACCATATAAAGGATTACACAGTCGACTCATCATCACTATCGAGTGGCGACATCTTCCCCACATCGTAGTCGTCCGCGACATGTGATCTTAAGTCGGACATTGATACACTTCATCAGAGTGCTTCTTGTAGGTACGAGTTGATCTAGCTGGACGTGCGGAATCTTTCGCAACCTGAGTGATCATGACGATATTGTCTAACAGACCCATGACGAAGAATAACAGCTTTGAAGATATCTCGAAGCCTGAACGAGACCCCGGGGAGACCGCGGACTGGGCATTGGGGATCTGCTGTAACTCCGGGAGGGACTACAACTAGTTAGTTAGCATTACTTGCTAGCCCCAGTGGCTTATGAGGTAACCAAATACAGACCCGTACTTGTCTCGTTATCTGTGTCAGACATGCAACTATTCCTGAAAGCTGGTGAATGCGCGGACACATTATTAACAAGATACTCCATATTAGTACTGGGGAATTGATCCAGGTCATGTCATTACGGTATTATGGATCAAACCATCTTTAATCAATCATGCCAAGCTCTCTGGCATGACTCAACATGTCGCAAAAGCAGCAACAACATGGACGGACCCGTAAACATTCGGGAGCCCTTGATAACTTACCAAAATGAACGCCATCCAGACGCTTTTCACAAATGTGTACTTGTACTGTGCGTAAGACGGGCAGCCTGGTTTCAAAATCGTACTACATCATTGTATGAAATCTTGTATACCTTTTTGGCGTTATTCACCATCGTCGGAGTAAACGATTTTCGACCCAAACTTCTACGTTGTTGCCAACCCGGCCTGCGACGACAGTCCCCTTATCTGGGAACTCAGGACTGTTTCCATGACTTCCAGCGTGAAATGAATAACTGGCAGGCTGAGTATTCAAAAGACCCATTTCCGCCAGTTTGCGGACGACAATTGCTCTTGCAACGCCCAGTGCTTGATTGGTCGCATCCAGAATTATGGCTCTGATCACCCACACCTCTGCATTGTGGAAATATATGCTCTTTTTGGCATCATACAAATCCTTGATCTCTCTCATTACACCGTCGATATTGTATGGACCCACATGGCCAATGATCCCACTAAGACGTGTGGCGATGAGGACGACAAAACAACCTCGGAGGCCTTGGGTTCCTATCAAGCTAGGACCCTCACTGAATGATTGAAAACGCGCATGATTTTGGTCGACCTCAGTTATAGTCTGCCCGTTGAAATTGGTGCGAAACTTGCCGTGGATAATCTTCGACATGGCTGGAACCGTTCAGGAAGTACTTCGCACTGAGATATCGTGCTATGCTCAGACAACACTCCCTAGGTATGGTACAGCTTTAGAACTGTCGCTAGAACACGACTTCACATTGTTTGCAGAGTAGCGATGAAATAGGACATCAACTCTCTCCGTCCTGACACGTACAACATCCCTACACGAGTCGTTTACACTGTGAACCTCTTATGATCTCCATACAGAGTCATATCTTCGAGGTGGATGACTCACGCGGATTACACCCTGAGATAGGCTTGTCACATGAGCCCTTGTGTTGAAAGGTTGATGTAAGTTACTTATATAGCTCAGAAAGAGACATTGGTTTGTGGGAAACAGAAGGACCGAATACTGCAGGCTGAAGACGCCGCCCTTAGACACACGTGATCGCAAGACATCCAGAATGGCTCTGCCCTTCAAACTGATCCGGTCTTTACAAAGTCGAATACAGCCCTCGACCTAAAGTGCTAAGAATGGTCGGCGACTAGTGATCTGGCTAGAATTAATGAGGAATAGTACAATCACTATCGCAGCCTTTCCAAATAAAATAAATCAGAGTCTGTCCGGGAATTCGGCAAAGAGTGTAAGGAAGGAGGAGTTTGTAGTTAATTGGTCTAGAGCACTAAGGTGTTAGTCTCCCACTAACAATTGCGGTGGTTGGCCGCGAAGAGGCGGCGCAGGGGCCTTGCATGTGGAACTTCAGGTTTGTTCCTGCCGGAACAGCGTGACTCCTGCATACAACCTTAACATGGGAAGGTCACGAAGGTCCAGACCACAGCCGCACTGCCGCGTCTTCCCTCCTCTTCGAACCTGAACCTTTCCGTCACTTGACCTCGTATCATGAGACCACGACTTGAAGGCTATCGAGTCAGCGAATCAAGCTGCTGTTCCACCTTCCTCATTACCCTTGATTCGTCTCTCCCGTGTCCAGTATCTCCACGGTTCCAAATAATGGTTCAGAGACAGGGTGCAGTGCGTGGCGTGCGTGGAATTGACATCTTGAGTCTTTGCAGGCACATAGATGATGACACTATCAGGATCAGAGCGTCTCAGTATGTATGGCCTTACATGATTCCTACTCCCAAATGACCATGTTCGAGGCTTGAACAGGCATCATATGTCAAGGCTTCCCACTGTCGCTGTCACTGTCGCTGTATTTCCCAATCTTGAAAGCCGTCACAGAATTTACACAAGCACGGCCCATCTCTATGTCAAAAACCCTCCCGCTCCTGCCAGGGTCAAGACTGGGAAATCCTAACCTTGTAACCTCTCCACAGCCCAGATCTCAGCTCTAAGTCCTTGACATGTGGAATCATGCCTCGTTCTTCGACTCAACTTCTGGGTAAACTTTGACGCACAGATACCTTTCACTCACTTCCCACGAAGCTGCAAGATATCTAGATCTCCGCCTATTCGAATCCGGTCCAGACACTAGAGTTTAGAATGTCGATTAGATGCCGGGTAAGGAAGCTGAGCGGTCCTGGGTGACAGCTCTTTGACAGTTTTCTTTGATCGTACGACAAACCCCATGTGGCTTTGGTTGGTCTACAATTGACTTGATCCATCTGATATTTCCGTGACATGCGGATCAGCACTGTCATCAAGCAAACTGGAAAGAAAGTGGGTATCTTGAGGTCTAAGAGCTGGTCATGACCCGTGAATGTATTATTTACTTTTCGAAACTCCTATCAATGTCAACGACATTACTCTTTCCTCTCCACACTTTGCGGATTTCTAAAGACATTGTCTGGATCTCTTTTGGCTTTGATCGCCTCCAATCTTGCTAAATTGCTCCTCCAGTACTGCTTCTGCGCATCCGGCAAGAAGGGATCGACATACCCAGGATAGCTACCCTCAACACCTGGCGTATTCTCAATTACCACTTCGTTCAATCCATCCAGGAAATTTCGCTGTTGGTCCTCGAAAATGCCCAAAAGATCCACCGCATAGCTTTGCAGGAAATACAAAGCGTCACGGAAAGCGTATGCTGTGGCATTCTCGGCCACTTCGTTGATCTTTCCAGCCTCGAGGTCAAATATGACAAACCAAGGTACACCGAGCAAGCTCACGTCACGCGAGGCATCGCCAAAGTACTTGAACATAGCGTCGATCCCTTTGTCTGTCATCAAGGTGTCTTGGTTGAACGAAAGGGATTTCGAATAGAAGTGAGTGGGAAGTCCTGCAAAAAGCTCTAACCCTAGCTCTGACAGGTCGTGGCCCACGGCCACGGCAGCATCGACAAGGCGAACATCAATTGCTTTCTCATCGATACCAGTCAATTGTGTTTGTAGATTCAATGCGCTGAACTCCTTTTCCGTGCCGAAATAAAATCCTGTGATGACAGATCCAAAGGGAAAGGCGATGAACTGAGAAGACAGTTTCCATGAAAGCTTGGGGTCTGTGATGAGCTTTTGCCAGTCTTTGAAAGCAGTAGCCTGAAGTTCGGGATCCCCAAGAGTGACATTGTAAGTGTATGCGATAGCGTTCCCGGGTGCTGGGTGAGTATTGACATGGAAGTCCGTCACAATACCAAATGAAGCGCCTGCGCCTCGAATGGCGAAAAAGATGTCCTCATTTTCCTTTTCAGAAGCCGTGATAATGGACCCATCTGCGAGAACTACCTGGGCATCGATGATCTGATCAGTCGCAGCACCGTACTGACGTGAGATACGCCCTAGTCCACCGATGGTATAGTGTCCACCTACTCCCACCTGCGGCGCATCACCATGAGGACCAGTCGGTCATATTCCAACAGAAACTCGTTTACGTCCTTCAGTCGATTGCCAGGGCCTAGATGGGCAGTCTTGTCGGACGTGTCGTATTTGAGATGGTCCAGATATTTGGTGTCGACGACAACAGCACCGTTGTCTCCACCGAGGCCTGTGCAAAGAAGTCAATGTTGCCATTCCACTGGACATATTTCAAGCACATGCAGACTCACCATAGTTGCCAAAACTATGGCCTCCACTCCTGGCTTGGACAAAGACATCTGCTTGAGCCGCACATTTGACAACGCCGCTGACCTCTTCTGGAGTTTCGGGATATGTGATGGCAAGGGGTTTCGTGCCATATGCCAGATTATACCTTTTGACATCGAGCAGGTCGAACAAGAACTTATCGGAGAAGGCAACCCGCTTGCTCTCGCCATCCAGGGCTTTGACGATACAATCTTTGAGAGCTTTGGACTGTGCAAACACGAGAAGGCCACGAGGACACAACGCCGCCCAGGCAGTGAGATAGAATATCAATGAGAGAATCATAATTTTTTTTCGAAGCGTATCTCAACACGCACAATAAGAGAATCAAAGAGTGAAAGTTCAGTCAAGGAATAAAAGAACGACGAGAAACATGCAGATTCACAACCGCAATGAAAGAGACATCGTAGGAGAATGCAGAGTCAAGTAAGAAAACAATCGAGAACATCGAATAACAAACAGAAAGACAAACGATAGAGATATGGTCGATCCCTCGGTTTGCAACAATAGTCCAAACTTGGCCAATCCGTCATTCAAGGCTCCAGACCCAGAGAGTCCAAGAGTTCCAAGAGAGAAACCACGTACCTGCCGTTCGTCACTTTCGCGGGTCGCAGTTGCCCCCCAAAAATCGTCATTTCAAAGATCCACCAAGTATAAACAAAGACCGTTGGCATCACTGCATCATCAGACACACTTCTCACCACAAATTCGACTCGAAATCGCCAGTCCTTGGAAGCTGGATTAGCACCTACCTGTCGAGTTTGCACGTACTCTTTGATCGCCCATCAGGTAGCCCCCAACCCGCCGGAGACGGATGCGGACATGCCGTGATTATCCAATTCTCAAGATCTGATGCCAAGCATCCAACCAAGATTGAAGAGAAGTTAACAAAACCGAGCCAACTGACGGGCTAATACCAAGAGTACAGACGCAACAAGCAATAATCAACGAACAATGGACAACAGACAATGCAACTAAGAACAGCGACCTGGGAAATGCGAAATGCGAAATGCGAAATGCGGAAACCAGGGGGGAAAACAAGTTTTCCCGGATAGCTCGCAATCAGCGGCGTGAGCCAATCAGAGCCCGTCGCTGCTGGCAAACAGGTACATATGTAACATTAGGCCACGAAAGTAGGAGGAAACCCACCAAGTAGTAGAAGTAGCAGTAGCAGTAGCAGTAGACAGACTGGGCACTGCTTGCGGTGGGACTGGAAGTTGAGTTAAGTCGAAGAGACCTGGGGACTAGGATGAAATCAAGGAAGGCGAGGCACTTGAGGAATCAACCAATCAGAACAGTGGGATCGGTTTTTCTGGGAGGAGGCTTTTGGGGGGGGAGGGGAGGGAGGGGGGAAGGGTGAGTCTGGACGTTTTGTTTCTTTGGCACCCGCCGTGACCCGCCCAGGTGGGCACCGAAACGTCTTTTTTGCCTCCCGCCTGAAGGCTGGGCGCTATTTCGCGGGGTTTCCTAGGTAGGTATGTAGTTAGTCCCTTCGTGAGTCGTGACTCGACGGGACCCTAGTTGGTCGCAATGTGAATGTGCTGATCGGGTAGAAGATAGATACTGTAGATTGGAGGAAAGCGTGTGCAAGAAAGGGGGGTTTAGCGCTGTAAGTAGTGACATATTCACTCCGTAGGGTTTTCTACCGAGAGTGACCTGGTCATCAGGCCATGAGTGCGCCGATGAATGTCGTTTGTGCTAGTGTGTGGTATGTATGCTGTGCATGACCTACGAGTACATACTAGGTGCATACAACAATAAAAATAATGGTACTGGTGAGGCAATAGGACGGGATCACGTGGTTCTCAATTTACATGGATTGTTGACGGGCTTTCCAGGCTCAGTGGCGCGGGACGCGTCACGTGACCAATCTAGTTTTCACTACCGACCCGTCATATTGTCCATTGCCCTGGGATCCATGTATTGTGGATTGATCATCTAGAGTCAAACGTCAAGAAAAAATAACATTATCGAAAAGAAGTCTTGTGGATTGAGGGATTGTTGGAGTAAAGGCCACCCGAGAGATGACCCTGCAATGCATGGTAAATTGACGCCAAGTTTAGGGGGAAATTGAGGCACTATATCATCTTCGATCCAAACGACTGTTTTTACACGAAGTAACATGGCGGACAATGTCCTCCTTTCTTTCAAGACTCCCCGTGCTTCTGCGTAGTGCTTTTCCCCAAAACGGGCCTCTGGAAGGAGACTTTGTCTTGCACATTCACATCTCTCCTCATTAGGCATGCAAGTATGAGTCTCGCCGACTCGTCACAAGACCCCAGATAGACCTTGTCTTCGAAAAAACATTTTCCTCTCCATGTAGCAACTAACTCCTAATATCCTTTACCTCCAACGCCCTGCATATCGTGCTGCACAAAGGAAAAATTCGGTCCATGTTTCAGGAATAACCTTGAAAAAAAAGCAATGATTCGTAATCGTAAATACATGAAAAGTAAAACAAGAGTGGTGTAATCATGTTGTTGTTGGTTTGCCCGAGGCTTCATTGATTAAAGAGCAGACTTGCAATCACGACCCAGATTTTCTTACCCTCTCGGGCACTGGTGTCAGATCATTATCCATTTCAATGTCGGCAACAGTGGTCCCCGGTTTTTGAGGGAAAATGATTGGCGGTGTAATATGACCACGACTGGGGGGACGTTCTGTCCCGATCTGTGGATGGGAATGCTGCGACGAAGATCTTTCTAGTGTCTTTCTTGGTTGAATAGACGAGAGTTCGATCGTAGAGGGTTCCTCTGGAATTTGAAGGTTCTCGATTCGCTCCTCTAGCATTTCAAGAGACCTTCGAAGATTATCAGAATCTCCACTTCGATCATCGTGCATAGAAATTACACTGCCTCGACTGTTGGTCCGCATCATTTCAATTCCAAGTTTTGACGTTGGCCGTGCACTTTTGCCCAACGGTGATCGAGCCCGCACTTGAACATCGCCAAGTTCGTCGTCTTCATCGTCGCCTTCTTCAGCCGCGCCAGGATTCTCAATGGCATGGTCAACTTGATCACGCCTAACCTTGATCGCTTCAGATGAGCGTTGGCGACGTGGAGTCCGAAAGCCAAACGCCCCACGATCATCAAGGGAGGCAGTTGCAGGCGCAGATTCCGTATGCACCAAATGTGGGTAACCAGTTTGCACATACGGCCGTTGACTCAACACTATCTCGTCGGAAATTCCTAGACCACCTTTAGACCATTCGCCAGTGGCTGAGCGAGAGACGATGAGAGGGAGGTCATCAGATCTGTAAGATTCCAAGTCACTGAAAAAGCCACCACTACCAATAGAGTCTTCTCGACTAGATCCCTTGTATGAAGAATCCGGCATAGTGGGAGCGTGACTAGAGGCAACAGAGCTAGGGCTGTCCTGTGCATGACTTCTGTCAAAGCGAGTGCTGATGGGAGGAATCTGTAATGGTGGTGCAAGCTTAAACTCCTTTGGTGCCGGCTTCCATGAGCAATACTTGGAGAGCATTTCAGACAGCTTCTCGATCGTTGGTGGCTTTTGCATCAAAGTGTCAAAATGATGAGACTCTGGGAGATCTTTTAGATATCCGGTGATGCAGACGAGTGGCGTGTTGGTATTGGCGCTCTTGGTGTCTCTGATCATACGGGCGGCATCCACACCACTGATTAGAGGCAGTTTGAACTCCATGAAAATGATGTCGAACTGAATCTGACCAATCGCAAGACGGAGTGCATCGGGACCATTAGACGCCGTTACGGTGCGGCATCTGAGTTTCTCAAAAAGACGTTCCATCACCATTTTCGATACCGGGTGATCCTCACATATCAAGACGTCTAGTGGTCGATATGTAGGTCCGTCAAGAAAGTTGATTTGGGACAGCCTTCTGGAACTCTGCCTGCGTCTCTGGACTTTAAGGAGAGCTTTCGCTTGCACGTTTTCGTTGTCTGACGATGATGGAGAAACATCTCGCACAAAAAGTTGACTCTTGCGTTTATGATGACCTGGAATAAAGTTCTCCCTTGGTGCTTGACCATCGCTTTCTTGCGAACCAACTGTCTGGGATCTTGTACGACCATGAAGACTAGTTTGTCGTTGCGGGATTTGCATCGCTTTGGCGGGAGAGATAGCAGGAAGTCGGCTTGTTTTAATGGGTGAATTTGCGGCGGAATTTCCATATCTTACAGCGTCATGAGGGATATCAAAGAAGCTTCCCGGTACCAGGGAGTTGCTGCCATTCGAAGAGCTTGAAGTCTTCCTTCGCTCGTGATGTTGGGCAGTAGAGAACTGAACAAGTAGAGGCGAAGATGGCTGCGAAGGCCGGCTCGGCGATGAATTCGAGGTTGCTAGACTGGAGGGCGAGCCAGGCCTGTGACCTTTGCTGATTGACAAGGCTCGCTTGACCGGCATCGGCATCATCGGACTGCCTTCGAGTGAAGGACCCGGTGAGCCTATGGCCGGACTATTGGCGGCGGACATGGCTTGTGAGTGTGAATAACCCCGGGCTTGAGCTTGCATAGCCTCTTTGCGCATCTTCTCGACTATATCCTTGTTTGCCTTTTCAAGGACAGGGAGATTCTTGAAGGTGAAATTCCCGAAATCATCGGCGATCACTGGTTCACTCAAACGTCTACTCCGAGAATCACGAGCAACATGCGGGGGTATGTGCAGTGGCATCAAGCCTCTCTTTGCCGACGTTGTCTGCGTACGAGCTCTAAAAAGGGCATCATGAGGGCGCGTTGGGTAGCCACTGCCTTCTGGCGTCGTTCCAGAAGGTGATATCTGATCTTCTAGCTCTTCGGGAATGACGACAAAGTCGCTCCACGTGAGTCAAAATACTCGGTATCCTCTGGATGTTCAGGCGCCGGAATGAATTGTGCCTCGTCTTCAAGCAGGGTATTCCAGTTGATATCAGCAAACCATGGATGTGCTTGGATCTCCTGGCCACCGCTTGCGTACTTCTCGTCGATGTTAGCACCTAGACGATCCCTCGGATTCAGCTGAATGAGTTTGTTGATGAGATCTTTCGCCTCGGCACTGACTTCTGTCTCATCATCCTCAGGCCAGGCTATTCTTCGGTGCAGGATGTTGTCAAAAACCTGCTCTGGCGTTTCAGCATTAAAGGGTGGGTAGCCATAGAGGAATTCAAACATGATGCAGCCAAGTGACCACCAATCACACATTTCGTCCTGGCCCTGACCATTAATAGTTTCCGGAGCCAGGTAGTCTGGAGTACCCACGAAGCGACGATCATTCTCTTCTGGGTCGAACAGTGCCGTAGGAGGTGGAAGCATTTGGGTAGGTAGTGGCGCCGGTGGCGGTGCGGAAATGCTACTCATCGACTGTGATAGCGGAAACATATCTGGAGAATCACTGCCTTGACTGTGCGCTTCGTCATCGGTGTGTGCACGCGGCACTGATATAGGGTGTACCTCTGGACTATCCTGGAGGGCCAGTTTGTTCAGCAAATTGTGGAGATCGAAGCTAGACTGGCTACCACTGTCACTACGGTAGCCAGACGCTCTCCATGAGAGTTCGCGGTTTAAGGAAGTCTCTTTGCTTAGACTGAAATAAGACGGCTGATCGAGACCACCTGCCAAAGCCGGGGTCATGAGAGGGGTGGGGGCGGGTGAACCTGGTCCCTGGTAATCAAATGAGGCTGATCTTGACGTCGGGCCAGAGCCTGTGCTTGATAGATGTGTTGTAAAGGGACCCTGCTTCAACAGATCAGGGGCAGCCTCATCCGGTTGCTTGAGAGCACGTTTTTGCCGACCAATCAAACCCATCCGGGACAGTCCGAAATCGGTCAGTTTGAGGTGACCTTTGGAATCAATCAAGAGGTTATCGGGTTTCAAGTCTCGATGCACGATACCTCGATGATGAAGATGTTCAACACCAAGGACCACCTCGGCAACGTACTTCTTGGCCCAATCTTCGCTCAGCCCACCCAGAATTTTGACCAATGAAGCACAGTCGCCTCCATTGAGGAACTCCATGACCAGATAAAGGTAGTCTTTGCTAGAGAAAGTCCAGTACAACTTTGCCACAAAATCACTTTCCCCTTGCCACATCATGATGGCACGTTCGGCCTTGACGTTTGTGACTTGATTTTTAGCAACCATATCAGCTTTTCGTAACACTTTGATGGCGAAATATTCCCCAGTGGATTTCTTTTTGGCTAGATACACACTTCCAAACGCCCCACGGCTGATGGGCTTGACAACTTCAAAGTCTTTGATTGAGGGTGGTTGAGCTCGTTGTTGGGGATGAGATATCGAATTGAGTCTAGGCGAAGAGGGAGTTCTGACGTCTGAGGAGTGCATGGAAGACTGTCTACGATGCAGAATTGGGACATTTGGAGCAGGCATAAATTCACCAGTGGTTAACAAAGGAGACACTATTGGTGAGTGACCGAGTTCAGCACTTGGAACCCGAGATTTGTTCATGCGAAGTGGTGAAGGCGGTGGGGGAGGATAACGTCCTGGAGACTGCTGACGGTGGGGAGACGCGGATGTGAAGTTGTGAAGATGCATGCTTCTCCTTTTCCGGTCACGGGAATGAGCAGAACGTCCGTGGTCAGACATGGCAGGGGATTCTGCACGCCAATTACTCGACGAAGGCAAACTGCCATCGCTGTCATTTGCATCGTCGATATAGAGGGACCTCCTGTTGGAAACTGGTTGAGGTTGAGTTATGAGACTGCTCTTGTGAGATTTGGGAGTCGGACACTCGATAGGACTGTTGGATCCTGTCGAGACTGCCTGTGATGAAGATCGTCTCTGATCAGGTAGCGCAAGATTCTGTAGATCCCGGGGATTGCGCAAGGCAGAAGCGAGGGATTTCAGACCGACATACGGCATTGAACGAGTGGCCTCGGGTTCCTCGGCCAGCGGGGTTGCTTTTTCCTCTTCTCCCGGACTTTCCAGTATACCTTCCAGTGGAAGCTCATCTTCTGACTCCAAATCGCTTTCACTAGAGGACAATGGCTCGCCGGCTGCGGCTCTTGCTGCCTTGTGTAGCGCTTCATTGATGCATATGTCAACCTCTGCCATATACTCCTGTCGGATACGCTCGGAATATTCCAGAATGACTTGATGACGATGTACAGCATCAATTTTGGCACGGGCGAGCTTTTCAGTGTCAGCGCTGAGTGCTGCAAGGCCAGGCTCGCTTTCTAGGCTGCTTGGTGGCTGCCATTGGCTGATTTGTGTGATTCTCGACTCCGACTGTGGCGACTGTGATTTGAACTCATCGTCCGAGTTATTTTTGCTGTCCTTGATTGAGGGGACGTTGATCTCCAGGGCAGTGTCACAAAGATCGAGAATCAATTCAACAATGCGCACAAGAGGTCGACGAACAACAAACGATCGCCCACGTGCATGTCCCATACCTGCTGAGGGGCTTCGGGATCTGGCAGGACTAGGAGCATGCGAGGCGGACACAGAGGAGACGCCCGAGGAAGGGGTCGGTGATGGCCCAATGGGCAAGCCCTTGTATTCGGGAACGGGTACGAGCTTTGGAGAGGAAGACTCGGAGCCATGACGACCTTGACGTGCTTCAAAGGCGTCTAGGACTTTGACAATGGCGTGACGCTGTTCGGAAAGACTCTCCTGGATCATTTGGACGTCCATTTCTGCCTTGTGTTCCTGCACACACAAATCGGAATGCTTTTCGAACCACCAAGGCACGATGGATCTTTCGCACACTCGACACAAGACTGGCAGCGGAGGAGGATGATTTTCTGGGTCATTAGCGCCGGCCTCTGCCAGCTCTGTGAGGTATTTTGCCAGGATCTCTGCTCCAACACCGAGGGTCTCGACCAGAGCTTGTGGAAGGGCAATTTCGATACGAATAGGCTCTGTGGCTGGCTGCAACATCCACATGGTGTGAGTTCCTCCGCCAGAAGAGCGATCATACACCATGATGCCTTGACCCTCGAGTTCAAGGGTGGCACGACCCTGTTCGTCTAGTGGGACATTGTCTTGGTTGGGTGTTTGGCCGTCGTCGGTAGGAATCATAGGTGCAACATCTGAGGAGGTGCCGACCTTGACGGCGAATTTGATGAAAGTGCTTTTGGAGTCGTTATTCTTCAAGGCCTCATTGGCTCTCTCAAAGACCAAAGGGTCATCACCAGCAATGAAATTTGTAATCTTCTGTCCTCTGACTTGATCGAGCTCGGTGCCAACGACGTCGGTCCACGAGGGACTGACCCAACGAATGACACCATCCAGACCCAGGTCGAGGATGATGTTCCGCGTCTGTTCGGCGGCGTCCTTCAAGTCCTGGCTCCCTTCCTGGATGTCTTGACTAAAGGACCTTTCCATGGCATGACGGGTAGCCACACCTTCTTCTGCTGCATTGTTCCTGAGAGCGGTGACGGCAGGAAACTCGAGGTATGTGGGAAAGAGTCCATCTTGTGCCATTACTGTTGCGGAACAGGCACTGGATGGTTATGGACGGTGGAGAAGGGAGGTCTGAGGCAGAGCCGGCTGCGGTTCAAGACTTTTGGCCCAGCATGAGGGATTACCAAAGTAGTCCCCGTGCTATCTTGACATTTTCCACCGAGATTGAGTTGGAGACTCTTTGCTGACGAGGCGAAAGAGATCCTGAGGGATTGGCAGTGTGGTGAATTAGTTTGAGCAGTGCAGAGGAGGAAGGGGAATGGAAGGGGCGGCGGTGATGGTGGTGGCGTTTGACGCGAGGGAGGATGTGTTTTGCTTTGTCAAGAGACAAGGGCGAAAACAACTACATGAGCGTCGGTGGTGTGGTGAAAGACAGCTGGAATGAGTAGGGTAAACAGATGGTGGTTGTAAGGAAGCGAGCGGGATGTGAGTAAAGAAAGTCGAATGCGTGGTGCTGGTGCGTGGTGCGTGGTGCGTGGTACGTGGTGGTCTGTGAAGGATGATGGGGTTGTTGGCGGTAGTTGGTAGTTTGTCGTAGGTTGCTGCGATTCTGCAAGAGGTGACAGAAAAAAGTGTTCCAAGGAGCACGATACGGAGCAGCGCCTTGGGTAGGTCGGTAGGTACGGAGTACTAGGTGAGTACCTCTAGGTAGGTAGGCAGCGAGTAGCGGGTAGGTAGGTTTAGTGCAGAGGAGAGGCAAGAACCGCTAGTATGGGTTAATACCTACAGTACCAGGTACGGAGTACTAAGATGGCGACAGTTGTGCTAGCTCCCTAGGTTCTCGTGGCCACTGCGTGCCGCTGCTAAGGGTAGTACTTTTAGGAAGACTAAGAAGACCAAGTTAAAATACGGGAAGGGCTGGGTATTTCCAATGAAACCAAGTGGAACCAAAGTGCAGTGGTTTCTTATTATCCTCATTGTTTATCTGTTGGACAAAGAAGTGATTGGCAGTAAACAGAAGGATGGGTAATACGAGTACTCGGTAGGCGGGAGGTGCTAGGTGCTGGGAGGTAGGTACTAGGTCCTAGGAGGTAGGCCGCAGGTAACAGGTAACAGGTAACAGTCAGGAAAAAATACTGGACACGACTGGATTAACCCAGGCCAAGGAGGAGCGCAGTAGCGCAGTAGCGCATTTACCTGAAGCATGCAGATTGCAACTGAGCTTGGAGAAAACGGCTCACGGCTCGCTGACCCTCAAGGATGCAGCCAGTAGAGGAAGCAGAAGTGGTGGCATGAGCAAGTGTGGGCCGTGGACTGTTGTGAGTTAAGTTATTCTGGGCCCTGGGGCCCTGGGACCCTGGGACCCGAGGGGGCTAAGGAGGCCTAATTGGCATCCAATGAGTGCCTCTCTAGGTGCCTGTGGCCTGAACAAGATGGCAATCAGGTGCCAATGAGGGCCTGTGTTGTAGGTGGGGCAATTCTCGCTTTCAAATCAGACCCCTCACCTCACCTTACCTCACCTTTCCTCACCTTTCCTCACCTTTCCTCACCTTTCCTCACCTCGATTGATATTGCCAGCGCCAGTGTCTCCAACAGTCCAACTACCTACCACCTGCCTACCACATAGGCACAGAGTACCGAGTACTGAGTACCGTCGCCCCTCAGCACTGGCATCTTCGGTACCCGAAGCATCTACTTATTAGTACCAACCCGCAGTACCTGATAGGGGCACTAGGGACTAGGGACGCCTGTAAGCTTCCTCGTGCTGCGTGCATCTTTAGTCCATTCCCCGCTCAATTCAGTCAAAGACTTTTCTTTATACGTTATTCCTCCCTTGACACCTATCCAGTCAGAGTCAGTTAGTTAGATACAGTTATAAGTATGTCCAGTAGTCAGTCCTGGGGCCCCTACGAGCCTCCATAACCTCCTTAGCCCTACCCACCCACCATTGAGACTCCAGAGGCCCAAGTTAAGCATCAGTAAATGGATCAAGTCAATCATCTCCCGTGATGATGCGGTCACTTACTACTAACTACGTTTAGGTGTAGCTAATTCTGTATTGAGTTCCGAGTTACAGATTCACAGAGTCATCACCAATCATCTGCTCACTATCCTGTCGGCATCTCAAGCAGATCCTCCTCAAAACCCATCCAGTCTCCAGCTAGGACGGTTCCCCTACCAATCACATCGGCTGAGTTGAGTGGCCCAGAGGCCCATGCATAGAAGGCTTGTCGACGCATCTGTCGAACTTTGTTGAGGGGTCCACGGGGTCCCGAGGGCTGCTCTAAGCCTCTAGGCCTCTAATTGACTAGCCCTAACTCCTACTGTACTGTATGGAGTGGGTGACGAGTATACTACTCACCTGCTACTCACACTACTGTAAGTTACTTTTGTGCCGATTCCCTTGGGCCCTACGAGCCCTGCAAGCCCTGTAAGCCCTGTAAACCCTGCCAGGCATTCATTTTCCATCTTGATGCTTTTCACAATGCTGCGAACGACAAGAGCATAACCGAGGGCCTGGGAGCCTAGGGAACCAGAGCCACCCAAGGATCCCTGAGTAAACTCACGAGCACAACAGGGTTTCAATGACATGCTGTAGTGCCACGACTGCACACCCTGAGTGACCCTGATTCCTACGGAGAACTGCTGTCCCACAAGGTTTGTACTCTATCCGTACAACCGTTTGCCAACCGTGCCAACCTTGCCCTGTGATACTAAATCAAGGGATAGAAGATAAGTTTCTACCTAGGGACAACTGACAACAGACACGAGCAACAATGTGCACCGTGCGCTTACCGTGCGACGGGATCTGAGCGCAACAGCCTGAGCCAGTGAGCCCTGTTCCGACACGGATGAAACAAGCCGTAAGCAGTTCCACTTTCCAATCAACTCAACGTCTGTCCATCGGTCAGGATTCAGCGTTCAGGATTCAGGAAATCTACGGTCAGAATTATTTCGAGAATCCATGTCTCCATGGGCACTGGCCAGTGGCCCCAGACGCATGGCACACGACACGACGCTGCTTGCGCAACAAGACTTGACGGTAACTAGGCGAGATGGCATGTTGCCCTCATTACCCTCATCACCCTCATTACCCTCATCGCCCTCAGACCTTGACAAGCGACAAGCAACGCCTTAGTTACGGAATGCAATACGCACTCACTCAACTCTCACCATCAAGCCCTGGAATCACGGAGAATTGTGACGCGCTTTTCACGTCAACTTCTTTCTTCCCTCTCCACACAACCTCTTCCCCCCCCCTCTCCTCCGTCTCCCGTGGACATTTCAGGCGCTCCCCTGCACATCGTACCCATTTTCAAGGTGCATATTTATGCATTCCTCAGGCAGTACCGGCTATGACCGAGGAGGTCCCGAGTACCTTGTCACGCCTGTAAACTTCCCAAAAGGCCCGAACTGGTCTGCCTGAGCTCTGAACTCGGCAGATCTATCATCTTAGTCAATGACATGTTCGTCCGGAAATCCAACTCGAGAAAAACCCCCTTGTGCACCTAGGTCATGAACGAGACGGGGCCATCTACTTCCGTCTTCTGGAAAGTGCTCAAAATAGTCACAGGCATCATGGGTGAAAAGAGTGTCCGTGATCCTCTCTCGAAAAGAAAAAAAAAGAGTAATTGCATCATACACGGCCAAGGGCGATTCGCCAAACACTCGTCGTAGGTCAGATGTCAATCATCACGAATGAGCTTGCTGCCCTCAGACTGCAGCTGACCCATCCACTCGGCTTAAAAGAGGGCGCCAATCAGCATCTCATCTCGAGGCAGCACTACTGCAAATGGACCTCATCCCGCTGCAACAGAAGCTCATGGCTTGTCAATTCTGCCTTTGACTACATGTCAAGTGCTCATGGCACCGAAACCACAGAGTCTAGCTATCTTTAATCATCATGATGAGAGTGGCCTAACAGTAAGTGGGTGAAGTGAGTGAGTACGAGGACATATGCCCAGGGATGATGCTGTCGGAAGATCAGTTGCTCAAGATGACAAAATTCAGGACATGATCAATTCTTCGAAACATGAATCCTTGATTGTCCAAATCAACCTTGCTAACTCATGCCGTGCAAGTCATTAGCTCGGCAGCGACCGTGCAGACTGTCACACACGCCCGCCGAACAAATACGGACCACGTGAGCATGTTCTGGACCAGACCGACGACATGCTTGTCAAACTGTCAACAAACACTTGTCACCCTACTCTTCCTGTCGCCACTCAATGTTGCTACGGAGATCAAGTCCGAATCGTCGAGTCATCCAAGAGTCTTGACCACACATCCGACCTGACGGTAGGAGACTGTCTTCCCACCTGAGGCAATTACCGACGGAAAGACAATATCAGCTTCGCTGACTGGTCCGTCGAGAATTGTCCTTTCCAGTCAAATCCTGGACTCTCGAACTCTACCCCTTCCGCACTAGTAATCACCACCGATGCACAAGTAAGCATTTGAAGGTGCTGCAGTTCAAATTCTCGGCTAGTCGTTCAAAGTATGTCAACACGACCAGAGCAGTCCCACGCTGACGACGCAAACCCCAGACTTCAGTGGACTGGATGGCCTCCCCGGCTAAACTGTCGCACCATGTCCGGCATGTGTCTTTGTCTTGCCGACAATCGATCGAGGGATGGGTTGGGGTAGAGGCCTAGCTTGAAGATGCAGATGCACGCTACTAAGTGCCTCCAACTGCCCAGTATCTTGCACCATCGACCACTGGACTCTCACACCACACGTGTTATGATCCAAAGCCTGTACTGATACCGTAAATTCTGAAAACGCCGATATTACCCGAAGCCTTGTTTCGGATTCTATAGACCACCATGAATTCTGAAACTGCTGACAACCAGCACCAGCATGTTGATGACCCCCCACAGTAAAGGGGTCCAAGTACTCATGCTGAAGTAACCAGCGTTGTAAACCGCACCCAGGATCAGGCCAACAATGCTTCCTGCAAACAATGCCTCTAAACCCCCAATCACGATGTACACGATTGGTATCAGCCACACCCAGCTAAGTGTCTCACCGATAGGATTTTCTCCCAGCAACTTCTTGTTCTTCGCGCTGAGTTTCCTGCCTGCTGGCGTCTTTAGATATTTCCGTCGATGATTTGCTGAATTAAACTGCATGAGCACAGCCCAGATGGCGACAAACAGATGTGCAGACCCTGTGCATATCAAGGTCCAGTAGACGACGTATCGATAGATGTCCGATAGAAAATAGAGATATTGTGCCTCGCCGGGATCAGCACGGACAGGGTAGTAAAGGGCAGGCCAGTCTGGCACTGAGTAGGAGAGGGGGCACCTTGGCCGTAGCTCGTCATTTCGAGTCGTGACAGCAGCAGCAGCAGGAGGAGGAGGAGGAAAAGTACCGAGTCGCGGCGCAGGTATCGACCAGCTTCGAGTTGTTCACCATGGTACAGTTGTTCATCATGCGTCTCTTGATGGCTGCGATGAATGTTGCCAACTTGACAATGACATCTCCAAAATCTTAGAGGTCGGATAAACTACGGCCCTCTGCCGATTGGCTGGTACCTGGGGCAAGATTTATACCGTCTCTGTCGCTAAGTACAAACTCATACCATTCACAGCATACACCGAACGCATCTAGCCACATGAATACCGTCAACAACCACATGCTTATGGCACCCGAGCATTGAGAGCATTGTGTATAGATTTCCAGGTATAAAACCATCATTCTTCTACAGCCATCGGCCTCCAGAATCCGTACCTAATGGGCCAAATATGTGGTCCAGCGGACAAGTCATCCGTTGTACCAATTTCATCATCACCGCGTCATACGTGACTTGACGTAAGTATGGGAGAGTCGCGAGCCATGTTATTTGTTGAGCAATCGTCAAGTTAAGTCTACAGATCAAGGGTAAGTAAGGACAAAATCACATAAATAAATCTCCATTTCATACCTTACCAATGCCACCAAGACCATCAGCACGAATTCTTAGATCTAGTAGAGGATTCCAAGTCCGATCAACAATCCAGACAACACCTTTGTACGCCTCACGGAAATCGTTGACTCCATCTACAACGGCTTCATCTCGACTTGCAGTTCTCACCAAGCAGTTCTCAACGACATCCAGCATGGGCAGCCTCAACGACCACAACCAGCCGTTCCGACTGGACAAGCTCTTCAATGTCCAGGACAAAGTCGCCCTGATCACAGGAGGCGGGAGCGGAATCGGACTCATGGCCACCCAGGCATTAGCCACCAACGGCGCCAAAGTCTACATCGTCGGACGCACGGAGGAAAAGCTCGAGAGAGTCGCCGAGACGTTCGGCAAGGACATCCCCGGGCAAATCATCCCCATCACGGCCGACGTGTCGAAAAAGGACGAGATCAAGAACCTCGTCGAAACCATCTCATCCAAGGAGAAATGCCTGTGCATCCTCATCAACAACGCCGGCATCGCGCTGAACACCCAAACGACCGAAGCCAAGACGGCACAGGAAATGTCCAAGAACCTGTTCGACGACGAGAACGAGACGTTCGAGATGTGGACAGACACATACCGGACCAACGTGCCACAACTGTTCTTCATGACCACCGCCTTCCTCCCACTCCTGGAAGCCGCACACAAGCACAACGACAACTTCTCCGGCACGGTGATCAACATCTCGTCCATCTCGGGCATTGTCAAGACGGCGCAGCACCACTTCGCATACAACGCGTCCAAAGCGGCCGCCATCCACCTCACGACGATGCTGTCCAACGAAGTCGCCAGCAACGGCATCCGCATCCGCATCAACAGCATCGCCCCGGGCGTCTTCCCCAGCGAGATGACCACCGGCGGCGAGAGCGACCACAACCAGAAATCCCATATCCCCAGGGAGAAGTACGCTGATAAAGTGCCCGCCAGCAGGCCCGGCTCTGACAGCGACATGGCTAATGCCATCTTGTTTGCCGCCACGAACCAATATCTCAACGGCCAGACCGTCGCTGTCGATGGCGGCTACATCATCAGTGCCGGTGCTGGAGCGTAGACTCAACACGAGTGATTTAAACCAAGTCTGGCATTTCCCCTGGTTGGCGTATGACTCGCGCCGTTCCGTTCCGCTTTGATCATGTAACTATAATATATGTATGGTTTTGGGGGGGGACCGATAATGACTCCGCAAGCAATGCGAATCATCAAGCCATGGATTGATAACGAGCATATCTTGCTTCTACGTGTAGGTTATAGGGGTGATGTCAATTGTGACAAGTTAGGTGCAACTAACACTTGCCAAACTGTTACGGAGTGGTGATCATCATCAGCATTCAGAGGTGGGAACAGATCTATGATATATCCCTTCAAACTCCACCCTAATGTACAGTTCTGCATCCCATGTGATGAGCACAAAAAAAAGATCAAACGACCTGTATATGTCTTGAGATGGACCTTTGACGATTTCGCAATGCCACACAGGCCCGTGACCCAGACCATCGCCTGCTCAACGCCTGGCCAATGGAGATTTCCAGCAAGGAAACAGGACCAGAAGAAACGTTTACATGCAGACATCGTGTCAAATCATACAAGGTCGTTCTTCTTCTTCGTCACGTTATTGCTCTGTGATCCATTTTCCTCAATCCTCTTCTCATCCTCAACCTGTCGATGCTCACTAGGAGCAGCCTCTGGATTCCTCGCATCGGCTGCACGCTTCTGCTCCTCCGCTACAGCCTTCAAGTTGACCCAAGGCATGAGCACGGTGCCGAAGACAGTGGCAGAAGCGACGGCGACACCGACGTAGAACGCATGTCTGAGTGCCAAGTTGTAGACTTGCAGGACGGCCGGGAGGGTTTCGGGACTGACGACGTGGCGGAGTTCGGTGGCGCCCGTGAGCACGACAGAGCGGCTGTCGATGCCCGGGATGTTATCTAGGCCGGCGGCGAGTTTACTGTTGAACACATTGTTGGCGATGCTGACGATAACAGAGCCGCCGAGCTGCTGCGCGAAGAACATAGTGCTTGTGCCAGTGGGGACGTCTTTCTTCGCAAGGACTGTCTGTGCCGCGACGCTGGGCTGCTGCATGCCCAGACCCAGGCCGATGCCCCAGAGGACTTGATAGCCGATCCACGCGCGGTGGTTGGTGTCGGTGGCGAATGTCGAGATCATTCCGGCCCCGATCGGTGTGATGACTGTAGCCAGGTACATCCATGTAGTGTAGTAGCCGAGTTTCTTGGTGCCGAAGCCCGCGAGTGCAGCGGCGGTAGTCAGGCCGAGAATGGCAGGGAGGTTCATGATTCCTGAGTGCACGGCAGATGCATTCTTGATCGCTTGGAACCAGATCGGTAGGAAGTACACAAAGGTGATCATGTTGGCTCCGCTGAAAAATGAGTAGATGACTCCTGCAATGATGGAGCGGTTCTTGAGGATCCGTGGTGGGAGCGTTGCGAATTCCTGACGCCAGCCTTGGACCACAACGAAGCCGATGAACAGGATACCCGACAGCGTGAGTAAGACGATGATCCGGGCGCTTGACCACGCATAGGTGACACCGCCCCATTCCAGCGCTAAGAGGAAGCAGACGATCGACGGCATAAAGAGTGCCGTGCCGAGAGGATCAAGTTGGTTGAGCTGAGCCTTCAGCGACAGCTTCTCCTTCTCTGCTTGCTGTGGTAAATGGAGGACGAAAAAAAGAATCATGACGGTTACGCCCCCAACGGGAAGGTTGATGTAGAAGCACCATCGCCAACTGACCTTGTCGGTGAAGAGCCCGCCGAGGAGCGGTCCAGCTACTGAGGCAATAGCGAACACTGCACCAAATGCTCCCATGAAAGCGGGACGCTTTTCGAGTGGTAAGACGCGAATGACAATCGCGATGGCCCCAGACATGATACCAGCGCTACCCATGCCTGCAATGGCTCGACCGATGATCAGTGCAGTCGAATTGGGAGCGGCACCGCAGACCAACGACCCGAGCTCGAAGATCCCAATGCAGCTCAGGTAGACCCATTTCGTGTTATAAAAAGTATAGACACGACCCATGAGTAGTTGAAATGATGCCATGGTCAACAAGTAGGCGGACGCGTACCAACCAACATCGTTTAGGGAGTTGAAGCGATTTGTTATGGTGGGGATAGCTGTTGCAATGATAGTACGATCCTAACAAGCGTGAGTGCGGCGTTTGGGATGGCCTCTAGATCGGGTACCATACCAATGCCATCAGGAAAGCAACGAACATCAACGAGCCCACAATAGCAATTGTCTTGCCGGTCGAATGGCGGTATTCCTCTTCAAAAGGATTCGGCTTGGAATTGGCATTCGGACTCTGTGTTGAATCCTCTCCTGGTGGAGCCGTTATATCCTTGACTCGCTTTGACTTTTTGAAAATCATAGCGCCGACGAAGTGATGCAGTGGTATTTTGGTCTGCAATTAAGTGACTTGGGAAAATGGTTTTGTTCTGCTATAGATGTTCTCTCAGCCAGCGACGTGCTGCAGACGTGATAGAGGGCCATTTTGTCGTTGGTAGCCATATCATCTGCTTTATATCATACACCAGGGTTCGGGGACGCTCCTACTCCTCGGACGCGAATCGTCAACTAGCGCACTGCTTGACGCCATGAGGTTTATTTGCATGAGGTTGGATCGGACAATAGGAGGACAGGGAGTCCAGCTCGCGTAGAGCCTCGAAGGTGATCTCGGGCCTTCGAGTAAAGGAGCGGCCGAAGAAGTTGACAAAAGCCCGAATTAAGGAGGGTTTGTTTAAGTTTGGTGCTTTTGTTGTCCGATTCATGCCAAATGGAGACATGGATGCGACACTAAAAAACTCTAATTCAACGGCTCCCTGTGACGTAAGGAAGTTACTAATTCTTTGAGGATTAGTGCTTGAACACCCTTTTGGGCCTTGTCACCACTGCGTATAAACACGTGAAGATGTCCGTGGTTCTCTTGATACGCTGGCATGAACCGACGACATCAATTCGATATCATGCAATTTATACTTATGAGGATCTGATGTTGCACAGGTTTGTTTGACTCTCATGATGTGGCCATGCTAACCAGCTGTCGACCATACCAGACGGACATTTGCATCCGTCCCAAGGCACTTCAGTCCCGCCGTGACATCAGTGATATCCATCCATGATTTGAAAGATGACGTCTGATAACAAAAACTAAGAATTTGGGCAAGTAAATAGTATGTACAGATATTTTCATGTCTACTCGGCACTGAGTGTTTGATTCTTCTCAAATTATATTTTATCTCTAACCACGGAAGCGTCGTGCAAAATGGAAACAATCAAGAATACAGTGAAGGAGGTTACCAGCTCAGAATCCCCATTTCAACAGGGTTTCAAAGTCCCAATCACACACCAGGATGTTCCAGGTAAACAAGGAGATCTGCCCATCGAGCCTGTGAGTACTGAGCTTCCAACCGAGGATGGAGGTTTGCAGACATACAAGGCTGCAGGAAAGCTGCAAGATAAAAAGGCTCTGATCACTGGTGGTGACAGTGGCATCGGCCGAGCCATTGCCATCCTGTTCGCCATGGAAGGCGCCGATAGTGTCATTGCCTATCTACCTGAAGAAGAGGAAGATGCCCAAGAGACAAAGCGTCAAGTTGAAAAGCATGGCAGGTCTTGTCACCTGATCAGTACCGACCTGAGAAAGTTTGAAAACAATCAAAAAGTCGCTGATTTTGCATTTGAGAAGTTGGGTAGAGTGAACATCTTGGTGAGCTTCGCTGTTCCTTCCATCATTGAGCCCCACCCTTTGATACATTGAACCAGGTCAACAATGCCGCCTACCAAATGATGCAACAAGACATCACCGACATTACCAATGAACAATGGATCAAGACTTTCGATACCAATATCCACTCGTTCTTCTTCCTTTCGAAATTGATTGTTCCTCGCATGAAACGAGGTGACACAGTCATCAACTGTGCATCAATCAATGCATATATCGGCCGACCTGATCTTCTCGATTATACCTCTACTAAAGGAGGTGAGTGGTTTTCTAACTTCGATCCAGCTCCGCTCAGGTTTTTGACTAACTTGCCTCTCCAGCTATTGTGTCTTTCACACGCGGTCTCGCCAATCAACAGATGAGCAAGGGCATCCGTGTCAATGCAGTGTGTCCAGGCCCGGTTTGGACGCCGTTAATTCCTAGTACAATGGACCGATCAGCACAAGACCAATTTACCTCGCCAATGGGGAGACCCGCTCAACCAAGTGAAATCGCCACTTGTTTCGTATTCTTGGCGAGCCCGGATAGCAGTATGATCAGTGGCCAGAGCCTCCATCCTAACGGGGTGTTATCGTCAACGGATAAGGTACTATAACCATGGTTTCATGTTTAAAGTCCTGCGAAGTTGAAGAAAATGATGGCAATTAGCGCAGAGTCACAACGGCGTGACATGTTCATGGTGATGATGCCGGATAATGGAGGGTGCTGAGGTCAGGTCTAGCGAAATATCATCTCTATAATCTATCTACGAGCTTATGCGTCCCAAGGCATCTAAAGTGAGCAATACATCTGCCTGAACCTTGGCCGGGCAACGGATGTCGTCTCAATCGTTTAGGTGTGACTCGTGAGAAAGCCGACATTAACCCGCATCCAGGCTTCAGCCTTATGACCTTGTCTTCCCCGCCACTGCGCGCCAAAATGCTTGTTTGTACGGTGGCAAGAGTACTCCGTAGGCATTCCACGAGGCTTATTCAATAAACGCGTGGGGCAAAATATTCTCGTGTTCTATATCTCAGTGGACCATTTTCCCCGTGAATATTCACACCGCAGTGTTTTATTCTCGTAGCGTTCGAGTTATCGTTACGCAGGTTGAATTAGTGTCAACGTACCATCCGAGCAAGGGCATCAAATGCCAAGCCTGGCTTTTTCCAGGTTTCAAGTTGCTGCCTGATGGTGCTTCCTGGCCTTTTGCACCATTTCATCTCATTTCTCTCTCAGCTTCAGATTTGTAGCTCGGAGATTTAAACAGCATCTGACTATTAGGTTGCAGCACTTTGACTGAGTTGGACAAACTTCTTGAATGAACCGATGAGCTTGTCACTGTCCTCCACATTGACCAATTAGAAACCCGGCGGAATTCAAGGCCACCCATTCGTTTTCGGCTCAGCCGTGCATCGTATAAATCAAGCTACTATCGCTGGAATCATCCTGAATGGCGACCAGACTCACCGAACTGGATCAGAAAGAATAGCATTGTCAAAATGGATCAATCCCCAAAAACCTTCTCCTGCGTGCGGTGTTTCGAGCGCAAGGTGAAGTGTGACAAGCAAAGTCCATGCTCTAATTGTATGAAATCCAAGGCCGAATGCAATTTCAGGATCCCTCCTCCCTCACGTCGGCGGCGGAAGAAGCCCCATGATGAGGTCCTACTTGCCCGGCTTAAGCATTGCGAAGACCTGTTGCGAAGCAAAGGAGTCGATATCAACAGCCCAGCGAGCTCTAATCCACAGTCCTTGGAATATGCCTCTCGTAGTACGGATGGCACCAGTACGATACCCAGCCCAGAAGTCGGCTCGACTCCGCGGGGTGCCTCATGTGTACCTTTCGCCAAGCCTGGACAATTGATTATTGAGCATGGCAAATCACGATTCATCGAAAACAATCTATGGGCGAGTGTTTCGGATGAGGTATGTGATTAGCACTAATCTCCGGAGTCATCACAAGGTTATTGGCTATTGCATGATGTTAGCTGACATTTCCTCAAACAGTTCCGTCCCCGAGCAGCACTGACAGAATACTCGGACGACGAGGATGAGGTTGACTCAGAAAACGCCGGTGAGGTTGATTTTATGTTTGGCATCACACCAGGAAATAACAGCCACCGACTTGAGCATCTTCATCCAACGCACGAGAATATCTTCAAGCTTTGGCAGATTTTTCTTGACAATATCAACCCCATGACCAAATTGATACACCAACCTACCCTCCATAAAAAAATCGTTAAAGCGGCAGAAAAATTGAGCGCTACGCCCAAAGGACTTGAGTGCTTGATGTTCGCCATCTACACGACCGCTGTGTTTTCTCTTGCAGAAGAGGAATGCGAATTGAAGTTGGGTGAGCCCCGAAAGACCTTACTCGCTCGCTACCGTCATGGAACTAGAGTAGCCCTTGCCAAAGCAAGATACATGGGAACCTCAGATCTACAAGTTCTCCAAGCATTTTTACTCTATCTCATCTCCATGCGCGAGGATTATGACTCTCGGACACTTTGGACACTGTCTGGTGTTGCAAGCAGAATATCTCAGGGTATGGGCCTGCACCGAGACGGTGCGAATCTCGGGCTTTCACCCTTCGAGACAGAACTTCGGCGGCGCGTCTGGTGGCAGCTCTCCATACTAGATTTTCGATCTGCTGAGCTGAGTGGCTCTGGAAGATTTGGCGATTTTGGTATCTCAGATACTCTGGTACCCTCTAATGTGAATGACGCCGATATGTGGCCTGAGATGACAGAGGCTCCTGTTTCTCAGACAAGACCCGGCGAAATGGTTACGTGTCTCCTGAGATGTGAATTTGGCAACTTTTGGAGGGAGAAGGTCATGCAGAACTCAGCACTCGGTATTGAGAATATCCGACTAGCCGCATCGTGGAAAACCAAACTGGAGGAACGGGACGCCCATGTTGATGAGTTGGAAAGTCGTCTTGAAGACAAGTTCCTCAGATACTGCGACCCATCTGTTCCTCTTCAATTTCTTGCTACCATCATTGCCCGTGGTGCTGTAGCGAGCATGAGGTTGATGGCCCATCATCCTCGAAAGTATGGCAAAGAGGAAGTTGTGCCAGTGAAAGAGCAAGAGCTTCTGTGGAATCTCTCAATCCACTTACTTGAAGCTGATAATCTGGTACACTCTTCGAAACAGCTACAGAGATTTAGATGGCACAGCAATTCTTACTTTGTCTGGCAAGCTTTGATCTATGTTTTGCACGAGCTGCAACTGAAGCCTTTAGGTAATGATGCAGATCGTGGTTGGCAACAAGTCGACGAGGTCTTTGAACACCATCCATATTTCGCTACTTACAACAGGAGGCCTCTTCTCGCGGCCGTCGGCAGTTTATGTATCAAGGCATATGCGGCAAGGGAGAAGGCATTGAGAGAGAGTAGCAACGGCGTCCAACCCACGTCCACCCCGAAGTATATTGTGCTCTTACGTGAGCAGCGACTGTCGTCATCGGCACTGGGGACAGACCTTGGTCAAAAAGATTGGGAACTCAGAGTCGCGTCAGATGAGACGAATTCCAAGCTCATTGATGCGATATCCGATCCAGCCTATCACTCACGAATGCCACCTCAGTCGAATACTGAAATACCTGGTGTACCACCCATCTCTCAACCCTTTCAGTACCAGCCTATCTCAGCTGACAACATTATGTATCCCTCGGATCCTGCTCTAGCACAAGATCTGGCTCTCGCAGACGGCTCGATGGATTGGGCACGGAGGGATGCTTTGATGGAAGATTTTGACATGACTCAGAATCCAAATAATCGCGCCCAGGTGTTCTCTTCTGCATTTGGCTCAATGCAATGAGCATGTTACAAGAGGCGGATCTGCATGGCATAAGAAGCAAGGGCGGAATATCTGTAAAATACGTGCGCAAGGTCGCACTAGTTAGACGAGCAATTGTTCATCGCCACTCGAGCTTTCATGATCCCCTCAATCATAGTTCAAGTTTCTGAACGCAGTATACATATCAGAAGCCAATAAAGCCACGGCCAGGCCGTCTAAGTACTGAGCAATGAATACTTCGATTCCATGAACACCCAAAAGAAGAAATTACTTTCATCTGGCCGTCTTTGTGGCGCAGCAGATCCTGAGGGCAAACTTGTAGTCGGATCTGCCTTCCCATTGGGCAAGACGTTAGAAAGCCCCTCGCCTGCCTCAGCCCCCAAAGTTCAAAACGTTAATCAGCCCACAAGCCATGAACAGCGACAACACCATAGTTCAGATGGCAAGTTTACAAAACCCCGTCCCACTGCATTGTAGCCTGTTGAACATGTCTAACAATTGTCGACCGCGAGACTACCGCACGGACGGGGAGTATGTCGATGAGAAAACAAGTTGAAGCGAAGACACGACATGGATCCTCTCAGTATCACTGCCAGCGTCGTTGCCGTCCTGCAGGCGGCTAACGCCATCATTGCTCTCTGCTATGATTTCAAAGCACTCTTGAAGGATGGTGCACCATGGGGTCTAAGTCAGATTCTCGTGGAAATCCAGGATCTTCGTAACGTGCTTGAATCTATGGACAAGCTGGCCGAACCACTTGCGGAAACCAAGCCCAGCCGGAAAGTCCCATTCGAACTTCTCTGCGAGCCGGACACCGGTCCACTTGCGACCTGTGCTCGCGAGTTGAAGTCTTTGGAAGGATTGATCACTTCGCATTTCGATGGCAAGTCGGGCTCCAAGAGGATCGCCATGATGCGCGCCATTGGGTGGCAGTTGAAGGATAAGGAGGTCAAGGTGGCTTTGGAACGGGTGGGCAGGTGTAAGAGCACTCTATTGTTGGCAATGACGGTTGATCAGGCGTAAGTGGTGATTCCGTTAATCCCGAATCCTCACAAGAAGGATTCTCCCCGCTTGCTTCGAAGCGCCCAGAAGCTAAACCATGCAAAGAGCATTGCTCGTAGACATCCAAGACATGACTACATCGCTGAAGTCATCGGTCACCTCCGTCGAGGCTAGTTTAGATACTTTGGTGAACACCATCAAGTCTCGAGAATTGGGTGCGTCGCCGAAACCCCTGCCTACTACAGGATGGAAATTCAACTAATGTACATGCCCTTAGGTGAGAGACAGCAAGCAATGGTGCATTGGCTCTCGTCTACTGATCCGTGGGAAAGTCACGAAGCAGCCCTCCGACTACACCAAAGTGGCACGAATAGCTGGTTCACGAGGTGTACTGAATTCAACAATTGGGTCTCTGGCAGCCGGTCTTTTCTGTGGCTCAGTGGGTTTCGTAAGTGGTACCTGGCTCATATTGTGACCTCTGACTCACATGTTGCGAATCTCAGCCGGTGCTGGCAAGACCATTCTTTTGTATGAGTAGCGCTAGTTCCTCAAGGTTGGCAAATGCTTACAATGGACAGTTCAAATACGGTAACCTATTTGACGGGACACTTCCAGCGGCCACAGCACAGATCAACCCTCGCATTCTTTTATTGCGACTTTCGAAGACCAGAAACACAGGATCTGTTGAACGTCGTAGGGTCTTTGGTCGCACAGATTTGTTCCCAACGAGGTATATTCCCATCTGTCCTAGAGCAGGCATTCGACCACAGTCACAATGGTCCTGGTCAGAAGAAACGACCATCTCTAGCCCTCCTGCGAGAGCTCTTAGATCTGTCTGCAACACAGTCAAATTTAACCTTACTCATTGACGCGATTGACGAATGCCAACAGAGACAGGAACTCTTCGACTTCTTTAGCGAGTTGCAGAGTTCTTCGACGAACATAAGAGTTATGTTGACGAGTCGAGAGGAAGCAGAGATTCAATATGGACTCCACTCTTTCGAGCACCTCCGGATCGAAGGTCATTTGACTGAAGTTAACAATGATGTCCGAGCCTACATTGCCAATCGTTTGGCGTCAGATCGTAAACTGCAGTGGCTCAACGATTCAGTGAAAGACGATATCGCAAATTTGCTGATGGAAAAGTCCGCTGGGATGTGAGTTACAACGATGAACTTATACATCTTCTTCGCTTACAACTCAGGTTCCGTTGGGTACAATGTCAAATAGACGCCATTGAAGGCCTGCGCACGGTCAAAGCAATTCGAGTCGCCCTTAGAGAACTCCCGAAAGGCCTAGACGAAACCTACGATAAGATTCTATCGAAAGTATCGAGCTCCGATACGGAAATCGTACGCAGAATCCTGGTCTGGGTTTCCTTCACTATGCTACCATTAACTCTCAGAGAAATCCACGAGGCCATCGCCATTGAAGTTGGGCTTGATGAGCTTGATGAAGATTCACGGCTACGTAGCCCCCAGGATATCCTAGACCTATGTGGAAGCCTACTCAGTGTGTCGGAAAATGGGCACGTTCGACTAGCTCATTTGTCCGTAAGAGAATACCTGCTCTCTCCATCCATGAGCAAGCACAGGAATTTATCCATCTTCGCCCTCGATTCGCAGAGAGCCAATTATGAACTGGCCATCAGTTGTCTAACCTACCTGTCATTCAGAAAGCTGAGGACTGGGCCATGTTCGAGCGCAGAAGCCTACACAGAAAGACTTATAACGTATCCACTCCTCGGCTACGCCGCTGTATGCTGGGCATATTTCGTTCGAAAGACCACTACCGACCAACACCTCCGACACCTGATATCCGAGCTCTTCAGTCCCCAATCGCGGAAGACTTTCATGTCATGGGTGCAAGTGCTCAACGCCTACAACGCAAGCTGGGACTTCTACCCACGACACGCCACCCCGTTGTACTACGCGGCATCATTCGGGCTTTTCGACATTGTCACAGCTCTGATGCAGCAGAACCCAAACCTCGATCTGAATGCCCCAGGCAGTCGCTTCGGGGTACTGCCCTACACGCAGCAGTGCTTCGAGAACACGTCGAGGTGATGAGACTACTCCTCGACGCAGGCGCAGATCCCAATCGCGGCGACTGGAACAGAGTCACGCCACTGCACTCGGCGGCGCTGTACGGAACCGCACAAGTCATCAGGATGCTCTTGGACTACGGCGCCTCGACCGAAGCACTCGATGAAGAAGGTAGAAGACCCTCCGACTGGGCCTTCGATGGCGGTAAGCTCGAGGCGCAGCGGCTAGTATTGCGCGCCACCGAGGCAGAACTCCGCGTCGTGCGCCCAACTTCCAAGTTGAACAGGGAGGAGAGCAGTAAGAAATCCGAGATTCTGACAATGAGCGGCGGACGCCAAGCGAATAACAGCAATAACCTGAGCCTCACTAAAGTTACGACATCGACCTCAAAGGTCGAAGACAGAGATGATGACTTGGTAACCCTTAAACCCGACACGTACGGCGTGAGTGTGAATTCGAGACAATTGGCCGTCGAGGCGAATACATCACGATCAAGGTCTAGGTCTCCGTCACAATCGAGGCAGAGCCCACGACCACTTCGACGGGTCGAGGAGCATGCATGAACCCCAGGGATAACGTTAAGCAATGTATTTCACACCAGACAAGACCCGACTGGTTGCTTCAAGGTAGAGGAATCAATCGGCTGATCACCTGGCAAGGGACAAGGTCATTCGAAGTATCCTACGTTTTATCAAAGCACCACCGACAGACTCATCTATCTGCCTGCCTGCCTGATTGCTCTTTGATATCCCGAGCCTTGAAAGCTGTACTCGCGACAGCCGAGACCCGGTTGGAGGATTGTTCTCGCCGAGAGTCTGACAGAATACCGAGGTTCGAAATGAACAGACGACTGTCATGTCTAACTCGAAACGACGTCGCCGCATGATTGAACACAATGGAAGAACGACTGTCAATGCAGTCCGGCGGGGGCTGGTTTACCAGGGACACGATGGTAATGATACTCCGAACTAATGCTTATGAAACCAAGATAGCCTAATCCCAGACATTTCACCTACAGATAGTGCCCATGAAAAGGGGTATGCCAGCCTTGTGCCCAACGATAAAACTCCAGAAGCTCAAATCAGAATGCACGAATCCCTTTTCTCTTGTATGCACATGTTTCGCACCCCCTTTTTCATACAGTTGTTCCTACACATGCAGGCACGCCACACAGTCGAAGACGATGGTGGCCATGAAACCGCTATTCTTAACGCTCGATCTTCGTGGATCTTTTCACGATTGAATGTCACTTTGAGAGGACTGTGAAAGCGACGGGTGTAGTGGCTTCCGTGGAGCCAAATGACCGCTTTGACGTGGGACATCCTCTCTGGAAGGGATGGTATTTGGCGGATTGCTTTTCACTGCGATTTCCAAGGCCCATTCCTGGGATTCCGCTCTAATCGAATGAGATAGGCAGGTCAGATCTGCTGCGCATAATTACCATCAGCAGGGCTGATTCCATCACTCCGAAACATCCACCACGGGACCATTCTCCAAGGGCTTTGGATCCTCGGTGCGGTACCATTCGCCGTTGAACGCGTTGATCAGCCATGTACTCAATTTGTCGTAAACGATATGGTTGGCATTGTGGAAATAGATACTATGGTCACTGTCGGGGAAGAAGTGGACGTCATAGTTTTCTATGCCCTGAAGGTCGAATTTATCCAGCAAGGTCAGTGTGTTCTGCATATGGACATTGTCGTCGGCGACGCCATGCATGATGAGGAAGCGCACATTTTGAGAGATAGCTGTGACATTGGATATGGCGGTGCGCGCGTAGCCATCGGGATTGTGTTGTGGGGTGCGCATGTATCGTTCCGTATAGATTGAGTCGTAGAAGCGCCAATCTGTGACGGGAGCAACTGCCATTCCGTACTTGAACGTATTTCCAGCATCGGTCTCGAGGACCTTGAGTGTCATGAAGCCGCCGTAGGACCAGCCCCAGATAGCCATGCGAGATGCATCGACGTAGGACTTGGCGGCCCAGATTTTGGCGGTTTCAATCTGATCGTGTGCTTCATATTTGCCGAGCTCATTGCGGATTATGGTGCGAGCCTTGCGTCCGATGAAGCCGGTACCTCGCCCATCAACGGTTACGACAATGTATCCAAGGGAGGAGGCAATGTAGGATTGGAAGTCGATGTGAAAGCGACGATTCACCATTTGAGACCCGGGTCCACCATAGAGGTAGAAAAGTACAGGGTATTGCTTTTTGGGGTCGAAATGTGGTGGACGACGTTCAACAACTTGAAGGGTATATCCCTCGATAGTGACATTTTGGAATATTTGATGAGGCAATTCGTGGCTGGATGCCATCGCGGCTAGCGCTTTGTTTTCTTCGACGACATGTTCTAATTTTTCAGGGTTGGCTGGTGTGGAGACGACTTTTTGGTAAGGAATACCCGGCCCAGCATATTGTAGGTTAATATAACCAGAGCCTGAAGAGAAGGAGGCATCCCAATATGCGGGTTCTTGCGCTGGAACGAGTGACGAGAAATTTGATCCGTCAAGCTTGACACTGTAGAGATGACGTTGGGTAGGTGAGTTTATGGCGGCAGTAAAATATACAATGTTGTTGTTGAGATCAAGTCCCTTGGGCCCGCCATCGACTTCCCATTGTCCTTGAGTCAGGGTAATCGGAATGGAGCTATTGAGAGGCGAGAAGTACGCAAGGTGAACACCGTTGTCGGAGATGATGGTATCAACATAACCATCGATCTGTCGTCCGTGATCTGGATCTGCTGGTACATAACGCATATGCTGGTTTGGGTCGATCCATCCACCATCTACCTCCCTGAGATCGATGGTTCGTACAGTCTGGCCTGTTCGTGTCACAACATCCACAAGAACTACTCTGACACGATCACTTTCGCGGTTTGACTCAGAGATAAGAACTTTGCCTCCGTCGGCCCAGAGAACATTGTAGATGATCCTGTCATCGTCTGGAAATCCTCCGTCGATGTTGACTTCGAAAACCTCCTCCTTTTCGACATCATAGAACAACATATCGACTGTGGGATTCGGTGCACCAGCCTTGGGATATTTGATTTGTTTAACTTCTGGATAATTCTCCAGGCCTTCTAGTGGAACCTTACCACTTGGACGTGAAACGAAGAATTGAACTGGATACTCTGGGACTGCCGTTTCATTCGTTCGGAGGAAGGCGACATATTTGCCATCTCTCGCCCACCAGGTAGCGGTATCACTTGAGAACACTTCTTCCTCGTAAACCCAGTCGGGAATTCCATAGAAGTACTCTGGCCCACCATCCGTTGTGATCTGAATGACCTTGCTTGATGCCAGCTCTCTTAGATAGAGGTTGTTATCTCGAGTGAAGACGATGGCGCCACTGTTAGGAGACCATTTGGCTAGCTGGACTCTCCCGTCAACATTGGCGGGATCAAGGGGTTCCACAGTTTGTGTATCGACGTCGAGGATATGATACTGGCCCACAGCAGAGTGACGAAAGACTTTCTCCCTCCCAATCTGAATAAGCACATGCTTGTGATCGGGACTGACCCAGAAATTATCTGTATGCCTTTTTTGACCGTCGACACTAATCCAACTACTTTTCTGAAGTATTTTGTCCTCGACGCCTTTCGCTGACCCATCGCGATTTCGGATATCTTCGACAACAATAAAGTTTTCCGCTTGCTGATCGTATTTCAACAAGAGGCCATCCTCACCCGCAGGACCAGCGATCCATGCTAACGAAGCAGCCCTCGGCGACCATTGTCCTGTTTGAATCTGATCGAGAGTGACTTTCTTGCCCGAGCTCTTAGTAGGCTTATCATGGTCGTACTGTAGACTCGAAGCATGCTTATATCGACCTCCCGCGACGAACACTACAATTGCGAAAACCCAACCCAGTACTGCAAGTATCGATATAATCCAGATGGCCCGACGAAGGGCACGCGACATGTGCTGACCCTCAAGGGTATCATTTTGGTTCTTGAACCGCGGTAGCTCGGGATCACTGTCGTTGTCTCGATATGGTAGATTGCCTGACTGTTCTTTCGTGGAGTAGACCGAGTTCAGATTCTCAAGGACGAGCGAAGTAGTAGATGCGCTGGAGACTGTATCCTGGGAGGTACGACGTTCTCGAGGAGTGTCGGAAGGGTTCTCGTTATCGATTAATTTCTCCCTCTCTTCATCGGTACTTTCGTTCATTTGACCCATCGTTGCGATCAATGAGCTGGGTCTTGTGTTTCCGATCTTGAAGATGTCAAAGTTGAAGGCTAAGGAGGTGGATCTCGAATGGGAAGTGATCTTGTCACCGTTGAGACTCGATTCACGGCTATGCGCACATGGTGTAGGAACAGTGAATGGAGAGACAGCACTCTCGAGATCCTTCCCTCTGCCTTTCCGAGAAGTGACCAAGTGTCTCTTCCGAGGTGAAGAGATGGGGACTTCCTTGGTTCTTAGGTCAGTGATGATCCGGAGAGGCTGCGGAGGCTGGAAACGCGACTCCAAGTCTCCTGTCATTTTCGCCAAGTCCTCTTATAATATGAAGGGTACTGCAGCTATGAACTAACGAGAGCACAAGACAGATCTCTCCAGCATTTCTTCCTTATTACATTCTACATCGCTTGATCAAACAATTTCGTGGCCAGGTACTAAGCTACATTCCATTTCGTTTGCAGTGCTGTTCAACAGCAAGTCGTCGCATGCATGAGGTTGTCTGGTGGCCAAATGCGGAAATCGCAAACAGGATAAATATTATGTCAGACCCCTATTAATTGGATCCTTCTCGTTTCGGGTAACGTGGACGAGAAACGGATGATACTGTCTGACAATGCCATCCTCACCTGCGAAGGTCTATCAAATCTGTCTCCAATGCATTATAATAGCAAACCCGGATTCATCTCTTTTTGCCCCAATTGCATCGTCTACCGGAAATGCAATATTTTCATGACTCATGTGCACCTCGTATCATCTTGAAACCGAAGTTGCTTCCTCTTACCTGCCCCCGTTCGCCATTTGCCCAGATGGTTTTTCTCCCGCCGAAGAAGAACTCCGATCAACCAATTTACCGCATTGCCATCAATCACTCAATACAGCTCGGAGCATAGCTAAGAATGCTTCTTTTAGCTTCAATACCTCGCTCACATCTGGCTTGACCGGTTCGCCGGCACTACGACGAAGTCGATCTTGAGCCTTTTTCCGTCGACGTCGCTCAGCGCTAATAGGGTCGAGCTCGTCTTCAGCCTCCTCATCTTCGGTATCATCGTCATCTTCATCTTCATCGATTCTAAGATCCATAAGATCCGTCTGGTAGGAGTATTAGCCAATTGTACAGGGCAATAGCAGCACCAACCACTTACCTCATGCAATCCAAAATCACTACTCTTGAACGATGACAACCCTGGCACACCTTCGACTTCACCAGTGGTCCCTTCTGCGGCCATTTTCTGCCTCGTTTTATCATTGTGCCACTTCTTTCGTGCTTCTTGCCACTGGATCAATGCATTGATTTCGGCAATGGCGACATCCTTGTTGATCAATCCGACATCTAGTGCCCCTTGAAATATTGCATTCATATCAAGCTTACCACCCCGAGGTCCTTTTCTTAAGAAGTCGAGAATACCTTCAATCCAGCCCATCAACGCTGTGAAAAGACCATTGTCGTGGATATGGACTTCGTGGATAAACTTGTACAAATTGTGTTCGTGACGAGCACATAGGTCAATAAAACTTTGAACGGTCTGGTTGGGGTCAGCCGATACGTCTTGTCGTTGAGCGGCTTCCACGGTTTTGATGGCATCATCTGCAAACTGGGCAAAGTCGGTGATACTGTTGTACACATTGGCCGACTTGTAGACACGGATCAACGGTTCATAGAATATCGTAAACAGGTCTCGGAAGAGCTGCAATGTAGTAGGCTCCTCGATCATCTTCGCCATCATATCCTTGTCACGTTGTCGAGTCATGAGTTTCAGGAGTTGCTTCAAATAGGAGAACATCTCAGCTCCTTGCTTGAGTTCGTCATCGGCATTCTCCACCGCGCTATTCCATGCCACATAAGCATTGAATACTCGCTGAATTTGAGGCGCAGTGAGCTCAGGTTTGAATTGCTCGGATCGCAAAATTGCCACCACTAGATCGACCTGCTCGACTTCTGCTTCGGTGCGCAGGCTAAGTTTCGTGTCCTCATCACTATCCACAAACGCCTTGAGCTTGTTGGTGAAGACAGGATCTCCCACTTTGTTAACCAGGTCGTCGATGGATTTCTGAAACTGTCGAATGCCATCGTTTAGGGTTTGAGCGAATATCCTCTGCAGTAATGAGCGGGTTCCGAAAGGCTGTGCCAGAAACAAATCGAGAACCCCGACATGACTGCAGCAGGATTGGCGATGCGAATGACGTTCTTCAACACCGTGTACGGGACCAGGGAATGTATGCGCTTGGCTTGTGCAAACAGTTCGGGGGAGTTGTCCTCGGCGAGGAACAAATGATATATGGTGGCCGCCACTTCTATACGTAACCATTCGGCAAATTTTTGATACTCAGGACTTAAATCTTCCAACTTCTCTTTATTGCGAATTTCGGCAAAGAGTTTCGTGAGACCATTACTCTCGACGATGTTACGTCTGAATTGCTCCATATAAGTGTCAAGCTCGGCCGCCCGCTGCCTAGCAATGTCGTAGAATCGTCGTTGCTCTTCAAGTCGTCTCTCATCCATCTCCTTGCGCCGATCGATATCTTCAAGTTCTTCCTCATTCAGCTTCACTGGCTGCAGACTTAGAAAATCCGAGATGGACCTGGATGCGGCGATCTGAGGGTTTTGTAAAAGGGTACGAAGAAATGCTCTGAGAGACACTCTTTGATCTTCACGGTGTAATCTTACAGGTTGAGGACTAGAACTGCGCTCTCTTGATAGGCTCAGTCGAGGAGAAGCACGCCCGCCTTTGGGCGTACTGGTTCCTGAGCCAACACTCAATGAGTTACCGGACTTAAGACGGCGATGGACAGACAAGACGTTTCTTGAAGAGCTGTTATCATCCAGGCTGGCTTGAGTAGAGACGGAGGAAACAGAAGAAGCATCGTCGTCGGCCCCACCTCCAAGTAGAGTTGAAGTTGTGGAATTGTTCTTTCTGGGGAGGGGAGGCAGGACTTTGCCAGGCATTTCTGTGCGCAATCTCTTGTGGAATCTCGCAAATTCGCCATATCTTCGTCCGACGTAGTACTCGGGTTCATTTTGTCGCTTGACTCTGATCAAGAACTCGGCGTGCTGATGATATCGAACAGTACGCTTTATGGAAGTGGTTCTCACGCCGGCCACGTTAACGTCCCAACCATTGATGAAGTTTCCTTCTGGTTGATTGACCACCAAGCCTTGCTCATTGGCGCCACGCTCCACAACCTCCATTTCAGAAAAACGTATCCTTTCTTCGTAGCCAGAGGCGGTGGGTATGCCCGAGACCATCATGAGTTCTACCAACTTTTCACATTTTTTAGCCAGCTTCCTTCTCTTGGTCTCTTCTAGTCGGTCTTCTGACGATGAGATGTATTTGCTTGCAAAAGACTCCAGGAAGACCTGCAGTTTATCTTGCCAAAACTCCTTCTCTTGCGCTTGATTGAGGAAGGGGAACTTGCGCACATGATTGACGAAGATGTAACGCAAGATGGGCAACTCTGAGTCCATGGGAGAGACTTCGCCATATTCTGAGCGAAATGGGGCCCCAAAGCGTTGAAGCGCAGTAGGGCTGTTTAGCTCTGAGATCTCACTGTGTACTTGTGAAGCGATGAGTTCTCGCTTCAAGTAATGCTCTTGCTTGCCAGTCAGCAGTTGGCCTGGAGGGGGCAATGAGGTCTTGCTGGAGGCCGCATTGACCTGGACATCAGGTTGCTTGACGTCTCCATTGCTTATTGTGGTCGCGGGGGTAGTGGCCTGGGAGGAAAATGACGTGGTCGACATGTCCAAGTGAGAAGGAGGACAATGGCTCTCACGTTGGAGAGGAGGGAGGAAACGAGAGCGTCGAGGACCAGAAGTCTTGGTGTAGAGACGCAGAGGTGATGTTCTAGTGTGTCAGTGGGGATTGAGGTTTGCAATGAAGGATCTGCAGAGAATTTCTGGGATTGAAATAGTATAAAACTAGATTTACAACTTTGACAGTGTTCTGGTTACGCGGCGTGCAGGAGTGACGAGGTCAGGCACAGATCCATGTCATGGGTTGGGGGCGTCAATAGTGGTGATCTGTGTGGACTGTTGAGTTCGGAAGTTGATTCCCTGCTTGGACTTTTGACGAGAAGTGCAGATGATACCTGCTCCGTAGGTACCTAAAGCAATGTTCACTGGGAGTGAGTGGTGGTGATCGAGTTTCTTGAGATTGTTCCGACGAATTGCGTGTGGCTGATTCATGAGGATCTTGTGAAGGGGTTTGGTTTGCGGCTGGAGGTGATACAGCCGTCGCATCGTGGGTCACTGAGTACGACTACGGACTACGAAGTACCTCATCCCTTAGCAGGCATTGGTGCTGGTGGTAGGTACCTCGTAGCGCCTGGTGGAAACGGTGGCTGAAAGTTGAAAGAGCTGTATCCGTACATAGGTACATACCTACTCAATAGTAAGGTACCACAGTACCTCACTAGGTGGCACAGTGGTGGTTACGTTAACTAGTTAGTTGGCGGATGACTGCATGGTGAGCAGTGACCTACATAGTGCGTCATGGGCCACTCTTGGGCGGCGTTTGGCCCGCCTCAGCCCCTCGCTGCCCCTCCGCACTACCTACCTATGTAGTTAGTTAGCCCTGCCGTGCCCTGCTAAGTGGTTAGTCAAGTCTAAAGTCCATTTGCAGGATGCATTTGCAGTTCATTCGGTCTTGTCCTCTCTTGGCGTCCTTAACTCAGACTCGTTAGGTACTGTGAAGTACCTCTTAGGTGCTACCCACTAGATAATTCTATGCCACAAGCCCCTAACTCACCTAGCACTTAGGTGGCGGCTATAAGTGGTGGTGCCTAAGGACACCCAAAGATGCTCCCCAAGGCCCCCCCAAGACTGCATGAACTCTCATTCCCCAGAGTCAGAGGAGAAGCGCCTGATGTTCAGTGCGGCGTCTAGCCTCACAATCATTACCTTCTGACCAAGAAAGAAGAATGACCACTGCGATCTGGGCAGGTCCATATTCCCAATTCCTGCCTATTCCAGCGTCTCGAGCATTATGTCAGAGATTTGGCCGGATCTATCTATCTATCCTACCATCTGCAGACATGTACTGTACCTAAAAAGGTCACTAGATCCTATAGCTACCTATTTAGTACCTGGGCACATCGATATACAAACCCCACCGCATGCTGATTACGACGACATATCTTGGATCGCTCCTTGGTATTCATGGTACTGCTTGATTGATTGAAATCTCTGGGCCATTGCAGACAACTCTACTTCGCTTCGCCACCGCCCTGCGTAATGGATTTTTCCCTGGCCCAGTGCGCCTGGTAAGGGTCCTGGTGCCTGCTCAACTAATGCGTATATCGTCAGTCTCGCTCGCTAACCGAGTCGAGGTTGCGCCTGCCGCTTCTTGGACAGTAACTTCTGTCGGACTCGCCGCCATCCCCCAATGACGTCACACTGTATAGACCAACTTCTGTCCACTGACTTTATCATTTCTCAACAGGTCAAGTCCTTCGAAAATGTTTTCCAATCCTTTACCAACCTTGGGCGGATGAACCTTTATGCGCCCTTGTGCGATCAAGGGTTCCACCTCGGCCACCCATCTCTTCATGAATTCGAAGTCTTCCGATGTGTCTTCCTTGTGGAAACCGCCCTTCTTCACGGGCTCCCCTGATGCAGTGTATCCCAATGAATATGTCTTCTTAACATCATCTCTTGGCAGCTCAACGTTCAGGATTGCTCCATAACTACCTCCTGGTGCGAGGACATCCGCTGAAATCTTCGCTGTTGGGGGAAGAGCAATCGTATCCCATACAATCCGAAGATTTCCGTCGGTGTACTTCTTAATTTTATCCACGACATCGGGGTCTCGATAGTCAAAGGCTTCACTAGCCCCAAGGATTTGAGAAGCTCGAAATTGTGAGGTGAGGCGGTCGTGATCACATTATATCCAGATCTGCAAGACTGGTCAGCATTTCTCTGTCTACCAGGATTCAAGAGGCTAGCCTTACAATTTCGCAAACTGGATACCCAACGTTCCTGTGGCTGAACTTCCACCGTAGATTAGGACGTACTCCCCGCCGTCAGCTGGCTTACTCGGCCATGCCAGTCCCAGCTGCTGGTATAGTCCCTGACCCACAGTGATAATACCAACACCTAACGTGGCAGCCTCTTCAAAGGACAAATTGTCTGGTATCCGGATCGCAACATCGGCTTTGGCGGCGATGCGCTCGGCAAAAGCACCATCCTCGGGTTCGAGTTCGTTTGCGCCCGTGACAAATCCAGCGATTCGATCGCCAACTTTCCAGTCTTTGGTATAACCTTCGCCTAGCTCTGCAACGACACCTGCATAGTCACAACCGGACAAGAGACCAGGGAAGTTGAGTCTATCGATATGTTTCCAGTCCGTCGGATTGAGTGCCACAGCTTTGACATCAACATAGATGAACCCTGGTCTATGTCGTGGATAGGGTCTGTCTGTGACAAGAGCAGCCTTTCCAGGCTCTCCCTGAAGCACGAGAGCTCTCTGAGTGGGCATATTGAGGGTTGCAGATGAGCGACGATGAAAAATATCAAAAGCGACCAATCAATCAATACACACGATAATTTTTATGTCACCGAACATGAGAAGAACACGGAGGAAATGTTCGATTTTACTGGGAGTAATACTAATGCACATCATCGACCTTGCCGAAGATCAACAGGACTATATGTCTGATATGAATGACGAGCCGCGGGACCCCGCCCAACATGAAATTGGCACTGCGACGTCCACCGGAAGCAGAATCCTTTGACAAAAGGCCCTTACCCACTTATTGTCCTTGGGCCTCGGATTAAGGGTTCTAAATAACGTCAACTCTTGTTGTGACAACCCTTGGCCTAAATCCTCTATCGGCTAGACTCAAAGGCAACCGAGGACAAGCAGTGGACAAAAGGTGGCCTAAGAGGAACCAAGCACATCCGGCAACGAACCTAGGTGGGGGTGTGCTTGCAAATACCTTCACATGAGTAGCATTTCGAGTTGAGGATTACAAAGCATTGAATGTTGTCCAGCGTCAATCTCCTCATATGCAATCGATAACCAATATTAGGTCATATAGTTATACAGTGTACATTATTGATTACTGTAGAGAACACTCGCACTCTGACTGCTTCCAGCATTTCTAGTAGAGCATAAATTATGCAACTAGTCCAAGAAAGGGTACCTGGCCGCTTCACTAGTCCCCTACATCACTAACAGTATTTCACCATGTCTAAACATCGAGAATTGATATGCCCAGGGATGGTGCTAGGAATTATCTATCTGTAATTCTATTTTCGTGATGGCTTACCGTTCTGGATAGTGGGAGCGGGTGGGTGGTGGTGGGTGTTATGCTTTCGGAGTGTCTGGAAGAGCGCGTGTCACGTGAAATTTTTATTATCTTATCGCTTGGCGTAATCAATCATCGACTCCCGTAGTTTCTAAACATTTCCCAAAAGTTTTTCAAGAGTGCTGCCGACGAACGACACGGCCACCTCGTTGAGCCTGCATACCACAGCATCAGCAGTTAATCATGGTCCGGAAACTCAAGCACCACGAACATAAACTTCTGCGCAAAGTTGATTTAATCAGCTACAAGTCCGATGGCGCATCACACCGCGAAGCCGCCGTCCGACGCCGCTATCACCTCACCCACCCTCTAGATTACAGCAAATACAATGCTCTTTGCGGTCGGTTGCGTCAACTCGCCCATCTCCTTTCCAACCTCGACCCTGCAGACCCATACCGTGTACAAATGGAATCGAACATGCTAGAGAAGCTACATCAGATTGGCATCCTCAAGCAGACGAGACAACAAGGCGCCGGTTTGAGCAGTGTCGAGAAAGACGTGACGGTTTCTGCATTTTGTCGTCGGAGGTTAGGCATTGTCATGGTCCGTACCGGTATGGTCGAGCATGTGAGCACGGCGCACAAATTCATCGAACAAGGCCATGTGCGAGTGGGCACAGAGGTTGTTACCGATCCAGCGTTTCTTATCAATCGTGGCATGGAGGATTTCGTGACGTGGGTTGATTCTAGCAAGATCAAGAGACAGGTCTTGCAGTATCGTGAGAAATTGGACGATTTCGATTTGCTGTGAGCGGATCAACGGGACTGGTGGATTTTCACCTCATTTGACCGTTGTCGATCATATCACGGTGGTCAAGTCTTATCAAGACAGATCAACAGGCTTTTCCTCTTTACAGCCTTGGAGGAGATGTCATGGAGGTGTCAATGTGGGCATCTAGCCAGCACGGCTTGCTATAAGCCGCGACATGGATCGCAAAATAGCTTGGCCTTCCTCGACAGAGCAATCGAAGCACTCAGTACAACACACGGTTCCGAGAGTCATGCAAGGTCAGATCTTCTGGCACGACAAGTACCGGAGAGACCAACCCACAATCATTTGGAGACATAAGGTCATTGTCCGAGAGCAATTGTCCCAGGATACTGCCTCTCCCCGTCTCAACCATAAACAGAGGACGTGATGTGCCTCAAGTCGCAGACGAAAAGAGCAAGATTGGGGATTCCCATGGCCACTATAGTGCATACAGCGCCTCATCCCCGAGAGCTCGCGTTGCCACTGCGGCGATGCAACACTCTCCCCACCCACCACATACTAAGCCAAAGGACGAAGGACTCACCAAGACACCGAGAATCCGCAATGCCGAGTCGAGGCATGTGCCCGAGCGAGAAAACCCAGACCAACAACTACCATAACTTGTGGTCAAGACGCCGTCCTTGCCACGCTTTTTCTAGGATCTATCAATTTCAGCCTACGGTCCAAACCACCTTCGTCAGAGTTATCGACACGGTTCGCCAATAAGGACCGCATCACTCTGAAAGGTCCCCCCGCCGCATCCTTCAATTAGACGTTCTGAGTTAGAAAGGAGAACCTTCAACCCGGAACAAAACGGGAAGTGGCTATCTCATTACCCTCTACCTAGGCTACAGAACTCGTATAGTCAAGACTACAGATTAAAAACACCACAATGACAAAACATGCACTACAGTGAACGCGCGCCACATGGACGTCATAAGCTCCCACACATATCAAGCCAAAGCTCTAAATTTAGACAGGTTATTGTGTAGACTCAGCATTCTAACTAGAATTGCCCGACGATGAGAAATCGGCTATTGGAACGAACGAACGAACGAGTGCTGCTCGCCGTACTGTGATTTCCAACCCCGATATCCCCCCCCCTAACGATTTCGATTCGACCCGACCCGCTTGCAGTCCATTGAGGTTATGTCCTTGTACAGGTATCGACCTACTCGAGGGTTCGTTGTCATCCCCGTCTCGTCCCCGATTCTCTCCTCGCCACCTGCTTCTGCTTGCTCACTATTGCCTACCTATGAGGTGCGGAGCGGAACTGGTACCCTTTGGCACATGGCCTGTCATAGATAGGCGTCATAGATAGGCGTCATAGACACACATGCTCTGTCGAGACGTGTCGAAGGTCCGTGTGCGGAGAAACATTTAGGGATTTAGAATACCGGAGAGGAGGGCTGGGAGGAGAAGAAGGGGGAGGAGAAGAAGGGGGAGAAGGAGAAGGAGAAGCAAGAGGAGAAGAAGAAGAAGAAGAAGAAGAAGGAGAAGAAGAAGAAGAAGGGGGAGGAGACTAGCTAGCTAGGTAGCCAACTTAAATACATAAAATAATTGACTAATTAACTAGATGCCTAACCAGCGTGAACCGTTTAGACATACAGTGTTTGACGAAAAGTAGAGTCATGTCGCACACGTTTGGAATGTAGGAAGAAAGGTGGTCGCGCTTATGTGTGGTAGGATGGATAAGTATATTGGTGCATGAGACTCGTATGTACGGATGGATCTACATATACATAGTAAACATGTGTCCATGGATGTCTGGTACATCGGCCTGGTTTCGCATTGGACTTGGGTTTCTTCTTCTTCTTTGACTGGCACCTAACTGGCAAAACCGAGTTAAAATCCAATTCCGCGAGGTTTGGAGCGGATGACTATGGAACAAAGATGGCACAAGAGGTAGCATCGCTTAAGATGCTAGAGGATTATGTTGCCGATCAAAGGGATGAAATCGCTGTGATAATCCTTCAGTCAGTGTCAGGTCTACTCCCGCTACCGTTAACCACTTCCCAACGCTAGCTGGATGGCATCAATTTGTGAAACAACTCCACTTCCTGCGCAGTCTCGCAATCGGCAGCGACGGCAGCAGAGAAGTGTCAGACGTCTTCTTCTTCTCTTCCACCTTTCTGTCATCTTCGGTGTCGTCAACATCTAAGCGGAACCGCCTGACGCTGCCGCCGTCGCAGTCACCGGTAAAGAAGGCGGTGCGTGCATCCCGAGGCCGTAGACACTGTGGCAATACGAGGCGTATGAAGCCACGCAGGCCGCGCTGGGCAGCGTCAATTTTCTCGTATTCGAGCCGTCGGGTCGCGTCGCTAGTCCAACTGAGCACTGTGTTGAACGTAGGGCGACGCACGTGTAGCGGTGTGTTAACGGAGTGAATGGAAGAGGCGTCGTTTGGAAAGGAAGGTCGGCTGTTGGAACAACCGTAGTCAACGTCACGTCTTTGTATGAAGGTTGGTGAGAGTTCTTTGTCGTTGTCATCATCGTTATTCGTGTAATTTTGATGGCTGGTGGATATTGATGTCCTGAAAGACCGTGGTGTTGGCCTGGAAAGCGACGTTGTCGAACCGGAGGTCGTCGAGTTGGTAGTGTTGGTCTGATGACAGTATGAATAGGTGTATGTATAGGCGAGCTTTGCGTCGAGTTTTGCACACATGCGCTTCATATCATTAAGCTCCGAAGATGATGGTTTGATAGTCGATTGTGCGTGGGCGGCTGCCGCCGTTATTGGATCTTCGCCAGTCTCCGCAGGTACCAGAGACGACTGACGAGTGGTGAGTCCCGATGTTGAAGCGCTAGGGAGCGGAGTAATTTCTCGACTTAGTGCCAGGACTCCATCGAGAGACGAGAATATCTTATAAGTTTCTCGGAGATGTGAGGACGTTGTGGACGTTGTGATGCTAGGGTCCTGTCGGGAGCTCCGTCGTGGTCGGGGTCGGGGTCGCCGGTTGCGGGCTTTGCTTGATCGTCGGTCCGGAACGCTGGGAGACGTTGTGGTTGTATTCGTCGTCCCAGGCTCTTCGGTCGTCGGCTTAGCTATCGTTGAAGATGATGAAGGATAAGTTTGTAAGTGTGGATCAGTTGATCGTCGTGGTCTTGCTGGATTTGTTTTTCTTTTAGTGGTTTCATTATTCAACCCCTCATTCTGCTGACTGTGTATATCATGGAGATGCTGCTGTGTTAGACAAGTCCATGCTTCTGATCGTGATCTTGAACATGACTGGGAATGTAATTCTGAATGAGAGTCTCGGGTCGCGCTGGTGATTGCAGAATGAAACGACTCCCCATCTGAGTCGTCTACTCTTCGGACTGGTATTCGATTGATCATCATCGTTTTCGTAAGTCGTAACTTCGTTATGCTGGTAGTCTAAATAGATCGTACTTAAAAACTTGGACGGGAACGGGGAATGATTGACAAGCAAGCAGAGACGTCTGGGCTACTTGGAAGCGTCGGCTCAGCCTTTCATCAACTGACTGGCTGAGGTTCATAAAGATCTGTTGTAGCGATCGGGCTAGAGGCGCATTGAATCGGTACCTGCAATTGCGTAACAGGCTGAAAGGCCAAAGCAAATGGAAAGACGTGTGTTGGAATGTTCGTTAGGTTCCAGACGATTTCAGGTCAGGTGAGATAGGATGGCTTCGTCACAAGACAACAACATCGAACACATCGTGACAGCACGATCCACCGCTTGGGGACAGGAGCAGGAAAAAAGGTCAAAGCCGTACTTGACCAAGTGATGACTTTCAGAGGAAGCTGTTACAAGCAAGTAAAGAGAAGAGCCAGATGAACAGCGCCAGGAAGCTATAATCAGACTTACTCACCAGTTGTCACCCACAAACGGGTTTGGCTTTTGACAGGTGGGACGGGCACTACATCAACTGGTAAAAGCCAAAGATGCATGCCATCCACTTTACATCATCCACTCACAGGTAACCTTTACCAGTTGGGTCAGGAGGTGCATTGTTTAGGATGAAGTAAGGAGTGACTAGATGCTCAGGCGTGTATCAAGCACTGGGCATCGGCGTTTTCATGCCCGACACTGGATGTCACGGCAGAGGGAACGAAAACGGAAACGAGGGCCATGTGATGGAAATGGTAGAAGAGAGGTGGAGGTGGAGGTGGATGTGGATGTGGACGTGTGCTTTAACCGATATTTCGTTGGCGGTGAGGTGAAGAGAATGCAGGGTGTTTGGCAACATTTCAAGTGATTCGACCAACGTGGGCGAGGGCTTGGCGGAGGTGGATTGCGCCATTCAAGGTTGGGGAGACGCAGGCGGCAGGAGGAAGTGTAAATCTGCAGCCATGTCACCTAACATGGGCTTTCAAGATACCGTGTATGGAGTACGGATAGATAGTTCAAAGTCAACTGCGGTCGATTGAGGAATCAAGATGCAGCCAAGACGTTCAAGCGACATTGGGCCATGAAAGTTGGAGTTGGTGGTTCATGAGAATTCAGGAAAACTTTGGTTCCTGGTTCTCGCTTGCTCACCGCCATTGTTGACCAATCGTATTGCGGAAATTCACTTTGTGGATGACACGTGACTATATATCACGTGGTATCACATGATCATCCATCATCCAGCTAGGTTCTGTAACATCCAATATCCAACGTCCATTCATTCATCGTCCAATGCCCCTTGAGGCGTGATTGAGAGTCGTATATGAGACTCTTGTTAATCGACTGTAGGGACAAAACAATCAGGAATATCGTACTGGCAATTTAATTCTCATAGTTTGAATGCTCAACATACTCGTATTATACATGGTCCTAGTAATGTGTCAAGGAGAACCCTCTCGAATGAGGCTAACCCCAAACCACGAACCACGGTTAACCTCAACTCACTATCCAAGCAGATGTCGAGCCTCGTCCGTTGTTTGGCATATACCAACCACCTGCTATTTTCCTTTTGCGTCTTTTGCCATATATATCCTGTCATTGATTTTTACCACGCCATGCTATGCACCAACACGAGATACTGAGTGTCGTTATAAAACACGGCGACTTTACCTATTTGCCATAATTCCAGCCTCCAGCTCTAGCCTCAGCTTATTGGATGCATTGCAGTCTATGCCGTTTTCGATCGCGGCCATGTAATGCTCCTGGAGTCCATAAGATCGGAAAGTATCCACCTCGACATCAATCCGAGAAATCGTTCTCATATGTCTACAAGCAAACTCCGTAAGATGCTCCGCTAAGATGAATGTCTCAAAAAATCCCAAACTTCTTCTTCTTTTCGCCCTCTAGATTTTGGCCGTTAGTGGAACTGGTTTGCGTCGTATAATAGGTCGGAAAGGAATCTCACCCTGTGGTCCAATATTGCCGCCACTAAGACTATCAGTCAAGGTTCCCCTTTTCCCAGCAGCAGCGGTCATGGGATCTGCCCCCACCGCTGCGGCTCGAATGGCAGCAATTCGGTGTTTCGCTCTTTCTTCGCCTTGATCGGCTGCCGCCACGTACATGACATTGGCCTCAAGAGGATCTCGTCGACATCCAATACCCATCTCCGTGAAGTATCCAAGAGTGTATTGTGCTTTGGCAAGGCCTTGTTGGGCAGCTTTCTTGGCCCACTCATATGCTTCGCTTTCATCTTTTTCCAAAACCTCGGGAACACCAATCATGTACCACGCGCAAAGTGCCATCTGTGACAGCGCATGTCCTCGTTCAGCGGCCCCGGTGTAGAAGTGAATGCTCAAAGCTGCATCTTTGGGACATCCTAATTGTCCATACTCGTATGCCTGACCCAAGCGGTAATTCGCTTCAATGTGACCAAGATCAGCGGCTTTTGTATACAATTGAGCCGCATATGCTTCGTCCTTGAAAATATCGGGACCAAATCCTGTCTCATGCAAACAACCCAGATCGTAAGGCGCCTGGTTGTATTGAAAGTCGGCAGATTCCGATGCTCGTTTCAACCACCGCACACCTTCACGATAACGTTTAGTCAGGCCCATGTCCCCAGTCAAACAGCCACGTCCGAGTCGCAGCATTGCTCCGGGATGGTTCTTGCTGGCGGCATGTTGATAAAACTGTACGGCCTTTGCTGCATCAACTCGGCAGCCCCAGCCAAACTCGTAGCACAACGCTGTACGATAACCAGCCTCGGCATGACCATGTTTTGAAGCGGCCAAGAAGAGTGGAAAAGCTCGATCCCAGTCTTCTCTGCCTTTATTGAAAAGTCCAGAAGCATAACCATCGGCAAGATAGTACTGAGCAAAAGGATATGATCGATCCGAGAGTTTCTGCAAAATATGTTTGGCCTCCTTGAGCAAATCTTCCCTGACAGAGGCGTGTGACTTTTCTGACAGAGCGGAGTCAGAAGCGGTTTCGACGTCGAGACCTTCCTCCTGTGCAGCACTGATCATGAAGATGGCAAATTCATATTGCACAGCGGGATCACCGGTTTTCTTTACATTGGCCCTGTACATATCCAGAGTTTTCCTTGTTGATAGTAAAGAGGCGTTGGTGCCGATGACAGTTCGTAGGCCAGAATTGACCAAGTTTTCTGCGCCACTGGGTGCTGGCTGAGGATATGGGACATTGAGCAAGTCAACATAGGAAATTGGTCTGGTGTCGGGGGATCGAGAATGTCGTGAGACTGGGCGGCCGGGAGACATCTGGTGGGGAGAATGTGTGCGACCACGCAGGTCGGAGGCATTAGAATATGAAGATACCGGGCGTTGAATATTTTGACCGTAAGCGCTGCTGCTGCGAGGACTGTCAAAAGCACCGGAGCCATCGGTGGCAACGGTCAGTCTCGACGCTCGTTTACTCAAGTCGGCGTCTTCCAATGCCTGATGGTGATAGCGCAATGGTTCAAAGGTCTCAGAGGCTGTGTCGGTATCCAAGACTGATGTTGATACGTGTCTCATCGACCGTTTCTGAAATCCCGACAAGTCTGTTCCGTCCCTTGGCATGAAATTGTCAGAAGCAACTCTTCTGTGCTCGGGAGTGGGAGCCCCGATGACTGTCCTTCACCAGGGCGTCGTCTCATGGCGCCAGGTGTGGGTGATAATCTACTGGGATCTTGAAAAGCCGCGGATTGAGGAGTCAGAGTTCTATTAGGACCAGCTGGGTCCGATGACCTTGACATGGCCGCCGCCGGGGGAGGATTTGGACATTAGAAGGATGTTCATCATGGGTATGTGTGGCAGGGAAGCCGTAGCCATTCTCTCGTTCAGCCGGAGGTTCGACTATGCGGGGACTATCAGTCCTCAAGGGAGGAGAGTAAATGGGAGCAGGAGGTGTTGGTGGGAGGGGATGGCTTGGCGTGTTGGCCAACATCATGAGATTCGTGGCTATTATAGGGAAAACATAGGGCGATAGCGCTTTAGTTCAGTAATGAATGCGTTTGAGGTTTATTGGTCTGGTTTGGGGGGGTGTTGAAGCAGACTATGGTAGAATATTGAAGTGTTTGGTGGAGGGGAGAGGAGGGTAGTGGAGGTCAGGCGTCTCAAGGGCGGGAATCCAGAAGGTGTGAATGAAATGTGATGGCGTGCTGAGCAAGAGGAGGTTCGTTAGGTCGTGGTGAAGGGGGTGAAGCGAATGTCGGGTTAGTGTACAGAGGAGGGACGCAGGTAGAGACGGAGGGCGGGGATGAACCGTATACGGAGAATAAGCGATGCTCGTGTCGTGGTGCGTCAAATAACAAGGAAGCACATATAATGTAGCAAGGTAGCCGGAGGATGGGCGAAGGAGGATGCAACAGAGGACAAGAATGCAGATGAGGTGTGGGTGTAGTGTGTGGATGTAGGTGTAGGTGTAGGTGGCTGTAGGAGGAGAGGGAAAGAATGTGAGATGCAAGAGGATGAGTGTGGTATAGCGTTGTGGAGGAGGCTGATGGCAGAAAAGACAGCAAACAGGCTACATAGATGATGGTACAGAGTGCAGGTTGAGTGCAATAATGTCTGGACCTTTGATCGACGTACAATATGTCTTTGATTCTCTTTGATTCATCATTCATTATTATCATTGCTCCTAACAGTTCCTATTGTGACAGCCACAGCCACAGCCTCTGACCAAGTTGCTATGGATTAGTTGGCATAGTTTCACAAACAATCTTCGACACAAATACTTTACGCAATCCACTTACGCAGGGCTTGGGCATGAATTGATGTTTGCCCCACCAAGGCAAAGGCAGTTGCCGTGCCCTTCTTTGGTGCATTATTGCTAGTAGGGAGCAGTCACCGCGAGACAAGGTGCGAGCTCATAAAGAGAAGTAAATATAGAACCTCAGGTGCATCATGCACTGGGGTCGGTCTCTGGCCTTTGTTTGATCAAAAGCAGAAGTCCAAGATTAAGAATTTCTTTGATCAACGCCCGGTTACGGTCATGGCCATGGCCATGGCTATGGCTATGACGGAGTGGAGTGGAGTGGAGTGGGCGTCGGGCACAGCCCCTGAGTCCTTGGAGATGGAAAAGTGTTTGGGATATCGATTCAGGTTGGATGATGGACACCTGAGTACGGTGTACGGTGTACGGTGCAGATGGGCCATGACTGTCAAAGATGTCGCTCTGATTGTCCTTGGTGTTGATGTTGCAATTCTCCGTCATGATCTGGCAGGGATTGAGCGAGCTTTTCAACATGACCGCATTGAAGTTTCAGAGGCCATTGGGCGAATCGACATATTCGGAGTATTTACAGTACCAACGGACCAGTACTACTACGGAGTACTAGGTGGCTACTCCTCAGCCAACTTAACAAGGCGCCGATGAACTCTCAAGGTTTGCTATTTGCCTCCAAGTTTGGTAAGAGACGAGCTTGGATCGCCAGAGTCTAAGAGGATTAAGCACGTGGGGGGCACGTCGAAGTGACGAATCAGAGGACGCAACAAGTACAAGTGCAAGAGGGTGAATATTGCTGTCATTGGGTGATATGCTCCGTACTACAGAGTCAGCATTCGAGGCAGCGAGCACCGTGCACGTGACCCTGTTTATGTACATGAGTCACATGAGTGCTCCCTACTCTGCAGTTTTAACCCGGCATTCTTTCCTAAAACAGTCAAGTTCTGCCCACTCCACACTACGGAGTATATGGAGTACATGGGCCACGAGGCCTGACAGGCTACAGAGTCCACGAGAGTCCCACGATTCATCCACATCATTCATTGTTGTCAAACGTCAACATATCCGAGAAATTGACAATCATGACAAGAATCCAAATTCACATTGATTGCGAGATGTGCACTATAGACACTAGCCACTACTAGCCGTGGCCTGCTTGGTTGGATGAGCAGCCATGACCCATGATGAGGCAATAATCCATTGAGGTTGGAAGAAGAATGTGTGCAGGCAAAGTGGCACTAAACTCTGGAAGTAAGACAGATGTCTTATACCTTTGGGAGTGACTTAACCGAATACATACTTTCTCCATCGACTCCATATGGACTCCCTACGTGCAATAATTCATAATGAGCAAGCCCCCTCAATCCTCAACAGACGATTGCAAAAACTCCGGACTCAAGGACTCGAGGAGAAATCAGAATAAAACCGGCAGTCGTAAGTCGTGACGCGCGGCGAGCATTGTCACAGTGAACAAGGTGAAACAAGGTTGATAGGTTGAGGGCTTTGGGGACTTCTGGCTGCCAGAGCAACCCGGCGCGGCGGGACTCGGCAAGGCCTAGGGAATCGGGAAGCATGCGGAGGTTTAAAAATACTTTCTCAGCAGAAGAGTTTTTTCCTCTGGGTGTCACTGAGTGACTGAGTGTCCCTCTGAGAACTTTATTGTAGGCGCTCCTCCATTGACTCTAGGCTCTTGGACCACCCGAGGGACCCCTACCAACCAGTAATAACTGTGAGCCAGACACCAACTGCGCCAACGCCAACACGCACCAACTACTCCCACTAGGTGCCCACCACTACTCCGTACCAACGCTTCGCTCAGCCACAACCGAGAAACTTGCATCATCAACTATGCCCCATGCAGAAATTCATAACACTTCTGGCCTCGTACAGGCTGCACGGAGGCTGCCACTTGAGGGTGAGACGATCGTATTGAATTCTCACCCAAAGGTCAGGCTCACGTCGAATGAGGCACTGCCATCTTCGTGCATATCATATCAGCAATAGGAGATGTTTCCAAGACAGTGACAGACAGATGGGACGTCTTTGCGTCTTTGCGTAGAGTCAGGCATGTGTCCTGAACAAGGTCATGAAATGGAAAAACCTTGATTGTTGATGATTTTGCCCCGAGACCCTTGTTGGTGATCCACGCATCCTTCGATCCAGTTGAGATGTGCTCTCTAATCCGGGCCCTCGGACCTCTAGGCATTGTAGGCAGTCGCCCGAGGAACACCTCCAGCGAGCAGGGGACACCTACGGGGAGACTCACCAGCAATGTAACTAGTACCCAAACTGTGCATAACTACAGATTTCTTAGAATCTTAGGCACTTCCTCCCTAATGACAGCCTGAACCCGAAGCTTGCCCTGTCTTGGCCCTCTGGCCATGGCCCCTGGGGCAAACTTGAGCCCCTAAACAGGTTTTCGCCTAACCCAGCGCCTTACCCCAACCGTCGCTAGTCCTGCAGCCTTCCTCGCCTGAATTCTGGTTACTGTGCAAGGAAAACCAAGATGCACGCCATGCTAGGTGCCATGCATGTACTCCGTACATACTCTGTACATATGTCCCTCACCTAGTTAGTCCCATGGCTGGCCGCAGGTACCCAAGGCACAGGTGACAGGCACATAGTAGGTACTCTGTAGTTTCTATGTACAGCCTTCAGTAGGGGCACTACGGGTCATACTCACCTTTCCACAATTCACAACTCAGGCGCGCCTGGAAGGCGTAGTGCCACTCACTCACTCATCCACATCCATCCACGCCATCCTCATAGCCAACTTTGTTCCATGTTTTTGTACACACTTCTCACAAACATTCTTTTCCCATTCACACAGTACACTAGTCAATCACTCGCTTTTGATCATCCTACAGCATTGCATATTTCTTCTACGGCTCTCTATTCATAAACACAAACATACGCATCTTGGTCAGCCGTGCAATCACCCCCATTCGCTCACCATTTCGAATCTACCTCGCTCATTCACTTGATCGCCTTGCCACAAACCCCTCTGTTCGTCCCACAGCCTGTCGAGCCCAGCGCAGGCGCTGGTTCTCTTCCTCCAGAGTAATTTCTCCTATTCGGCCAATCTTGCGCTGGTGAACCTTCTGTACGTGCCCTTAATGACAATGCCATTGTGGAAAATTGGTGGATGACCCGCTGACATTCCATTCTCTCTCTCTCTTACAGCCATCATGTCGGAACCACGCCGGCCACGACCTGCCACCTCACCAACCCGAGATAAAGCCCATTCTCCCTATCGAGATTCTCCTTCCCGTCGTCCTAGGGACGTCGAGACCGGCGCCTATAGCCAACCTCGCAATTCTCCCTACTCGCATTCAAGAGTCAATCACGATCACGGTCCGCCGTCCCCTAGTTCAAGGACTGGAGACTGGGAACCCATCATGTCAGTTCCTCTCAATCAGAGCGAATTGGGCCGCAAGAAATCTCTGGTTCGTCCTGAACGGAATCGCATCGACCGAGATCACCCCAATTACCACTATCGCAAACATGCCCAAAACATGGAGGTCTTCCCATCGACGACAGGCAACGATCCTGTCATCGAAGATCCCGCCGAGGCTGGCCGTACTGTAAGCTCAGAAAGCAGCAACGCTAGCGCTCCCATCACAGAACCTAAGTTCCAAACTCAACGAACAAAGTCAAGAGTCCCTGGAACCATCGAGCCAGTCGGCAAGAAGAGACAGCCTCGCAAGTTGACAAGAAAGGATACTCGGAACATGACAGAGGAAGAGAAGAGGCATCAGAAAGAATTGGACAAGATTAAACCCCCAGTGCTTGGAACATCTATTGCGCTATCATTACCTTTTGGGCCCCCGATTTTATCCTTCATTGTTTTGGAATGCCTGCAAGGGCCCAGAGACGAGCATGGAGAGAAAAGGTCGGCCTGATCAGTATCATCCTCCTCATCGCAGGTTTTGTCGGTTTCTTGACCTTTGGTTTTACTCAGGCCGTTTGTGCTGCCCCAGGCCTCCGTCTGAAGATCAACAATGTGGACAGCGGTTATATGATTTTCCATGGCGAAGCATATAATCTCGACGGCTCCATGCATCCGGCCGCTCTGGGTGTACCCCTAGACACGAATGTTCTCTACGACTTGCCACACAAATACGGTGGTCAAGATGGAAGTTTCATGTTTCAAAAAGTCAATGGCGATTGCAAAGATTTGATCACCCTTGCCCCAGGCTCTGATGTGCCCACAAATTCCGATGGTGATCTGGCCTGGTATTATCCTTGTGTTGCCTTCAATCAGGACGGGTCTACTCCTGTCAACACGACTGTGCCGTACTACCTGGGCTATTCTTGTCATACCACTGTCAAAGCAAGAGATACCTTTTTCCATTTGAGGAAGGCCGGAGAGGTCTTCTTTACCTGGAATGACGTAAAAAATGCCAGTCGGAATTTGGTCGTTTACTCAGGATCAGTCATTGATTTGGACCTTTTGAGGTGGTTCAACGATAGTCAAGTTGCCTGGCCAACTCAATTTGACGAACTTCGGGAGAATGAGCAGATCAAAGGAATGGATATCACCCACGTTCTTCAGTCTTCTGCCGACAAGAAACTTGGCCGATGCCTCACACAAATCGCAAAGGTTGGCTCTATTGACACCGAGACCGTTGGGTGTATCGCGTCAAAAGTCGTTCTCTATGTTTCCCTGGTCTTCATTCTAGCCATCGTTCTGGCCAAATTCTTCCTCGCACTTGCGTTCCAGTGGTTTCTCGCTCGGAAATTTGGGGCCGCGAAAACCTCACAGACATCTGATCCGAAGAAAAGAGCCAAACAAATTGAGGAGTGGTCCAATGACATTTACAGACCAGCTCCTAAGATCACTGATCCCGCAAGTACCGTCACTGGTTCTGATGGACGGACCAGCAAACGTGGTAGTATGCTCTTCCCACAGACTTCGCGATTCACAAGTCCTTATGCCGTCGATCGTCTCAACAAGTCCAACCGTCCTCCTCCAACAACAATGACAAGTCAATCATCAAATGCTAGACTTATCCAGCCCGGAAGCGGAATCTACAAACATGGCTACAACAGTAGTCAAGGAACTTTGGATTTGCCCTCAAGAATGAGTGTAGGTCCGAGCAGATCCAGCTTACTCCTTTCTGGACATGACACGCATGTGGATGACTCCAGACTTAGCAATCCTCTAGGGTTCATTCACGAGAACGTCGTACCTCAACCACCTCCTGAATGGCAGCCTTTTGGGTATCCTCTGGCTCATGTCATCTGCTTGGTCACAGCATACTCTGAAGGCGAAGATGGTATTCGAACCACACTAGATTCCATTGCGACGACGGATTATCCTAACAGTCATAAAGCCATTCTTGTCATTTGTGATGGTATTATCAAGGGCAAAGGTGAAAGTCTTTCCACTCCTGATATTGTCCTTGGAATGATGGGTGATTTTGTCGTTCTCCCAGAAGATGTCCAAGCTTTCTCATATGTTGCCGTTTCAAGTGGTTCCAAACGACACAATATGGCAAAGGTCTACGCTGGATTCTACGATTATGGCCAGAACTCGGCTATCGACCCGACCAAACAACAACGAGTGCCAATGGTGGTCGTTGTGAAATGCGGAACTCCTGATGAGGCTAGTGCCAGTAAACCAGGGAATCGAGGCAAACGTGACAGTCAAATCATTCTCATGTCCTTTCTACAAAAAGTCATGTTCGATGAACGCATGACAGAACTCGAGTTCGAAATGTTCAATGGTCTCTGGAAAGTCACCGGGATGTCTCCCGACTTTTATGAAATGGTTCTCATGGTTGACGCCGATACCAAAGTTTTCCCTGACAGTCTTACACACATGATATCTGCCATGGTCAAAGATCCTGAGGTCATGGGCTTGTGCGGCGAGACCAAGATTGCAAACAAAAACCAATCTTGGGTTTCACGTATTCAAGTCTTTGAATATTTCATTTCGCACCATTTATCTAAATCATTTGAATCCGTCTTTGGTGGTGTCACTTGTTTACCAGGATGTTTCTGCATGTATCGAATCAAATCACCAAAAGGTGGTCAAAACTATTGGGTCCCAATCCTAGCAAATCCGGATATCGTTGAACATTATTCCGAAAACGTTGTCGACACCCTACACAAGAAAAACTTGCTTCTTCTCGGTGAAGACAGATATCTTTCCACCCTTATGCTCAAAACCTTCCCTAAACGAAAGCAGGTCTTTGTACCACAAGCTGTTTGCAAGACAACTGTACCGGATAAGTTTAGCGTCCTGCTATCTCAGCGTCGTCGTTGGATCAACTCTACAGTCCACAATCTTATGGAACTCGTTTTGGTACGCGACTTGTGTGGTACATTCTGCTTCAGCATGCAATTCGTCGTCTTTATCGAATTGATCGGTACTTTGGTTCTCCCAGCTGCAATCGCCTTCACTTTCTATCTGATCATCATTTCTATCGTCAGACGACCGGTACCCGTCATTCCTCTAATCTTGTTGGCCCTTATTTTGGGTCTTCCTGCGATCTTGATTGTACTGACGGCACATCGATGGTCGTATATTCTTTGGATGTTGATTTATCTATTGTCTCTACCCATCTGGAATTTTGTCCTTCCTACGTACGCATTTTGGAAATTCGATGACTTCAGCTGGGGTGATACTCGAAAGACTGCGGGTGAAAAGACCAAGAAAGCAGGCATTGAATATGAAGGAGAATTTGACAGTAGTAAGATTACCATGAAGCGATGGGGTGATTTCGAAAGAGGTAAGAGTTTAAATCTTCGAGTGTTGATGGAGGTATTCGCTGACTAATGGATATCAGAACGAAGAGCACATGCGAACGGGATTCCATGGACAAATCGACCCCAAAGTGGATATGCTTCGACTCAAACTTTTGATCGATATACCGACTACTGATTAATCCTTCTCGCCGCAGCAATACGAACGAACATTGATGATACGATGGTAACGAGAGGAACTTAGAAAAAGCTTGAGATATATATGGCGTTGAATCAATTCGCATTAATGAAACTGATCAAACGATCAAGTTGTGCGTAGCATGTATTGGATTAGGGCATTGGGAGATGGACAATGTACAATGAATAGCATGTGCAACAACATTGGAACAACGGCGTGGTATTCTGGATTTTTCGAAAGTTTATATACCTCTATTACTCCCAATGGAATAAACACTGCTATCTTTCTAGCATCATGATATCTTTCCTCTAGCGAAAATGTGATATCCGCATCGCTATCTTCTGCAGTCTTCGCTAACTAGGATTGGCTCCCAAATTATACTGTCCGTAGACACTGTCCACTACCCTCTAATCTGAGCACAGCGAGATAGACCCTTCCACCCTTCCACCCTTCCACCCTTCCACCCTTCCACCCTTCCACCCTTCCACCCTCTTATCCACTATCCAACAGGAAAGCTGTTCACAACACCTATCTAGTTGGGCGTGGTTGTGGTTGGGGTAGGAGGCTTGGCCCGCAGACGAACGAATCGTGTCGTTTAACTTACTTAAACATGGCGATCTGTGAATTCTGCGATAAGACGTTCTTCAAAGACCCACACTGGACGGCGAACAACTGCGAGAGAAATCCTCACCATTCTCATAGTGACGAGTGGGTAAAATCACTGCACGCCGCATGCTCGATTTGCACTTTGCTTGCGTCCAGAGCTCAAGATATCTGGTATGGGCACTCATCATATACCAATCCTATCTCCGTGGGAATAGACAGCGATGTTCACGCTCTTCGCTCTATGGAGGAGGATTTTGGCATGCCCCTTTTTGAAGGGACTTTGTTGAAGCTCTGCGATGCTGACGGGTTTCTCATCACTTTCCGACCGTCCAGCGCGGAAGCCGTCACCACGCCTCAAATCAATAGGGAATTGGGCATTGGCCTTTGTGGCTGCCAAAGCTTCAACATTTGCCCTATTGACCAAAGCAAGATTAACCCTACATTTGCGAAGGTGGCGCCGGAGCAAACATTTACGAGCACTTGCGACTTCGAGATACATCCCGGAGATTCTAGACAGATTCAAAAACGGCGTATCATTAGAGATCTGTGCGAGGAATGAGGATGTGCAAAGATAGCTGACTGGCCATATGACGCAATTACGGTCGTTCGTCTCGAGCAGTCCTGGTTTAGAAAACAAAATCAAGGCTACAATATCCACGGCCGTTGATGGGATGTGGGTTGACCCTCCTACCAGAATATCTCCATTCTGACATCAATGCTAGGTTCCTTCTCGCTCCGCTCCATATAGACTCCCTAGCACGAGAGCCCTGGTCCTTCATCGACATCAACCCTCATGATAGCTTAATCTTCGGCCGCTCGCTGCAGCTTCTGCCAACTGCCAGATCCAAAACCAACAACCCCGCTTGGCATTGGGGCCGTTCACGTTTGTTCAAAAACTAGGCAGACGACAAAGGTACATAAGTACTCCGTACCGTATCCACCATTATTCGACCTCTGCCTCCAAGAAGCTTTCTCTTCTCTCGCTCTACCTCTGAACTTGCATTTCAACTCTTTCGAGCTCTGCATTCATCATTGCCTCCATAAACAATGACCACACTACCGTCTGCCCCAGCCTAGACATGAGCATCACATCCCTCCATACAGCCTGGATCTTCCAAGCGATCGCTTCCTTTCCCACAGCGTTTGTCCTGGGGTGTAATGTCTTCGACAGTCTTTTTCAGCCTTACTACCTGAACGTGTACCGCTTTATCACTTATACATTCAACACCGTAAGCATCCCCCTCCTCGTATTGCCCTCCACTAACACCGCCACAGCTCTTCGCCTCAGGCATCATATTCATCATCCTAGTCCAATGGAGCCTCGCTAAGCGCGGCGCATTGAACCTCCGATGGACGTTTCTTCTCGAGGTCTCGAAAGCTGGCATTGTGACCGTCATGTGGGCCTGGCTGTTACTCGATAGTATCTTCTACTGTCCATCCTACTACTATGATCTTCGCGCCAGGAGGATCGCCGTTGCGGCGATCAGTGTTATCTTGGTCCTGGTTCTCTTCTATCCGACGGCTGTGTACGCGGCGTACGCGAGGAAGACTGACGGCGGCGCTAACGATCAGGAATCCGGGAGACGGGTTGAAAGTACTGCGCCGACGGAGAATGAGAATACGCCGTTGCTCACGGAGAGAGTGTGACTGTTAGCGTTGGAGCCTGCAGCTGTCGCAAATTTGGCCCTCTCGGCCTCGCGCAGAACGGCATGGGTGTTATTGGTAGTTCTAAGATGCTACCCACCCTCTATGCTCCCGCAAGATCGCTTGCTTGGTCGCACTCCCTTTTGCTGAGAGCCTGAGATTTTCTCGGCCAATTTAGCACTGTCGCCACTTAAGCCCATCCGGGGCGGCCTTTTCTGGGTTTCATATAGACTAAGAACCTATCGCTCTAACCGCGAGCCTGTCACAGACCCCAGCGAGACAGAAATGGATCTTGATATCCGACTTTGAAGACATCCCGCTACGAGGAAGTCGGAGATATATGCCTTACGGATCGTTCAAGGCTTGGCAGGTCATTTCAAGAGCTGCAGGCGCCACAACCTCGGCCACAACCGCTCGATTCGCTCCCAGCTTGGCGTGCACGGTGGACCTTATAAACATGGTCCATGGAGTTATGGATCTTTAGGAAGTCGAGTCTTTTGAGTGAATCGCGACCCTGTCTCGTCCTTGGTACCGCGACCCATACCGCCAAAGCTTGTCTGCGGGATATCGAGGATAAGGTATTTGGAGTCTCCCAGCATCCGGCCCCGGGGAAAATATTGCGATGGCTAGCAGTTGTGGGCCTGGTAGGCTGGTACAAATCGCCAAAGCATTTTCAGGTTGGAATGGTCCTCACAAATTCGTCGATGTACTAACTATGTATCTATCTCTGCATTCCCACAGTATCTAGGTAGAGAGACAGAATTTAAAATGTAATCTCACCGGGACCACTGAGTACGTTCTAGCAACTTAGTTATGTTGACGCCTATCCTCTGCCTGTGCCTGTGCCTGTGCCGACGAGCTTGTGGCGCAAGGGTATACAACTCACATGGAAGCCAACAGCTCGCCCAGGGCGAGTCCTCGTTCGGCAAACAAAAGTGTGATCAACGCCTCGACGCTAGAGTTCTGTCGAGTGACCGTTTCACCTGCCAGGATTGAAACCCGAGTCCAACAGACCAGTGGGCCTTCATCGTAGAGAGTTGCGCACAGCCCGGGTGTGCACCGGGTCGATTTTCTTGCCGTAGCAGTCGATTTCTGAGCGCTCGCTGACTGTAAAGCCTGCCTGGTAGTATTGTGCGCCGCTGAAGTACACGAACAACAGCGCGTTTGCCGTACCCAATGCCATCGCGTGACAGAGCAGTCCGAGCCGCAACTGTCGGTCGGGGTCTGTCAAGAAGGGTTGTCCTCCATATGCACAAACACAAACACCGCCTCGCCGGACCCCACTCATCCTGGTCCCTTCGCAGTGGTATTAGAGTCTTGATAGCGGATCCAAGCAGGTGTTTTTTGACCTGCCACTCAAGCAACGTGACCACTGACCAGTACGACTCCATACCTACATACCTGCATATATCCTTGTGCCGGAGTAGTGGCCTCAGAGCCCTCGACAGCGGGAGCCAGGTAGGTTGATTCGGCGGTTGAAGACGTGAACAGGGCGTTTGGGCATCTGCCAATGCTCGTCCCCGGAGCAATGAAATCAAGAGGGTCAACGGCGAGGTCTGGTATGGGACTTTTATAGAGAGAGAGAGAGAGAGAGAGAGAGAGAGAGAGAGAGAGAGAGAGAGAGAGAGAGAGAGAGAGAGAGAGCGAGCTTGTTAGTTAGCACATTACATGTTGCATGTTGGGCCAGATGGTGGTAAGGTGGAGCCACGCTGGTACCGGGTGTGAGAGGGTATGCCGTATGTGGTATGCGGTGTTTTTGCTCTGCTGGGGTATATGAGAGGAGGGTTCTTGTCGGTTACTCTGGGGGAGGAACGGACGGAGGGAGAGAGGGAGTGAGAGCCATGGGCCGGGCTCGCCAGACCAGAGAATGCGGGATGAGACAGGAGGTTAGGGGAAGAGAAGGAGATGGGTGACATGTCGGCTCAAGAACATTTTGATTTCAGATGGATTCTTCTGGTATTGCTTTTCTATTTCGGTTCCTATCCTGTGTTCTACTTGTCCGCTGGGTGATACGTGGAGTAGGAGCAGAGGGCATTGCCGTCACAGCAAAGAGTGGTCAAAGGAGATGGAGTATTGGCACGGATAGAGAGGGAAAGGGAGAAAAGAAGAAAAAGAAGCGGAAGAGTTTAGTCTTCATCCTTGGCTCCTTGTTCCTCACTCCACGTTCCCTATAAATTCGGCCCAGTCCCTTTTTCCTGAACCTGATTTTCACCCTCTTACTTGGAAGGTGGGATACCCTCAGCCTGTTTAGCAACATTTTCAGCAACCTCCTTCTCATTGTCACCAAGTTCTTCACGGCCTGCTTCGAAAACCTTGTCAAAGTCATACTCGCCCCATCTGATATCTGGGTTGAGACCGGCAAATTTCCATTCGCCGTCAATCTTCTTATACCAATGTTGGTTGGACGAGTGAGCGTGACCCTTGACCAGGATCGCTGTCCGTGTCTCGTCCGTGTACTTCTGATGGGGTACTCGCAATTGGTGATATCCAATGATCTCGGTGTCAGACACCTTTTCAAACTTGGATGCACCACAGAAGTGCTGTGTCATCAATCGTGGATCACCGAGGACATTGCGGTCGGAGATCATGGCGATGAAGTCTTCTGCAGGTAGGGCTTCCCATAGCTTATTCAGGAATGAGCGGTAATCGATGCGAAGCGTGGGTGCGACGATTTTGCGGAGACGGGCCCAGTCCTATGAAAGAGGAGAGGGAAGTTAGCCTAGGGCTCGTGATGAAGAAGGAGTGGGTGAAGGGACGGAGTGAAGGGCGAGTAGCAAAAGGAAGTAATTATATGGACGAGTCGAGGTACAAAGAATCCATGGCACGTCGGGCTGTGTCTGGTCTTACCTTGCTATCGTAGCTCTCGGCCCATTCGAAGTATGCGGTAAGGACACCTTGATAATCTGTTGAATCGAGGAGGAAAGGATTAGCAGTCTGTCTATCAGAGCATGTGTCTCGAGGATGCCGAGTCAAGAGGTGCGAGGGGCTCGTGGCTGATGATGATGATGTTGTTGACGGCGATGCTGACAGGGTGTCACTGCCTTTTCGCGACGGCGAACAATATTTCAGAAACCACAAGTAATCTACCATGTGGTACCGTGTCATGTTCCTGTCCAGTTTCCCACACCGAGGTCATAGCGTTGAATGCATCCAGCGGTGTGGTCGGGGATTCAGGGGGTGGGATTGAGGGACGCTTTGGTGGGGAGAGCTGCACAGATTGTGGTTGAGACTTACCCTCCCAGGAGATCAGCTTGCTGTTAGAAGCCATGATGGTGACAGTGGGATTTGCAAGCGAGTAGAAAACAGAATGAATCTGAAAGACAATGACTTTTGGTATAGAGATGAGCAGATGGTGAACGGTAAGAATTAGAGTGTGAGAAACTCTGTTGTTCTTGTGTTATGTTTAGTATTATTATTATTCTTGGGGGGGGGCGGTCGTTAGACTTTAGGAGGGGTTCTTGGGTCACTTTGTCCCCTCGTGCCTGCCTCGTGTTTCTTGTCTCTTGCCCTCTTGCCTTTTGGTGTGGTTGACGGTGCATCGGACGTTTTTGGCCCCGATTAGTCCAATTCGCACACCGCCTTCTCCTCGTTCGTCCATCGACTCCGTACTCCGTCCTCGCTTCTGCCTCTATCAACTAATAGACTACAGACTAGCAAGTTTAGACATAATACCATACATGCTCAGTAGTGCTCTGTACACAGGTGTGAAAGACAAAAGATCGAGTCTTGAGAAATTACCGTGCGATGGCAATAATCTTTCCTATGGATCATGACTATGTCAACGGAGAAATCAACTCTGGGTTCGAGTGACGAGAACGCATGAACTCGGTAGAGTATGCGGCTAGAATTCCGGACATTGTAACGAGTACAACAGGTACTACCGTAGGATAGGCCCCCTACGGTTTGCCATATCTATACACCCCCAACCATTGGCGTCTTGGACCATCCGCAATGCTGTTCCTGAAAAGGTCTGTTGCTGTTTCCAACACATGCAAGCAGCGGGCGCTAGTCCGGGAGGGTGACTCTAAGCTGGAAGTTGCTCATTGGCCGGAATCACTCATGATGCCCTCCTTGGCCCCTGATGTGGCTGGCGCGGGGTCCGGACGGGCCTTCTGGAGCCTCATTGGGGCCCACCGGTTGCCATTTTTGGATCCTCTGTTGTTCTCACCAGTTAGTCACGTGATATAAACCACGTGCCCTGATCACGTGCTGGCGGCCAACTTATGACTTGAGAACATCGAAATGTACTCCGTACATATACGGTTTCCTTCTTCGTTTGTACGGTGGAATTTGGATTTACGAGTACGATACTGTGCCAGTCTAACGACGACCTCGCAGCAATTTGTCTCATTCGGACCTGCTACTGATACTACCGCTACTCACCCCCTCCTTCGGTCCAATCCGACGTCCACCACCTTATTTCACACCTTTTGGCCTCTGCACAGGGTGAGAGCCTCGTCTCGATCTTCCAACCTTCAGCGCCGACTGCGTCGAGCTTCGAGACCCCTGAAACCCACATGCAAGACCATCTCGCCTTGCTCGTTCGAGTCCAACGCAAACCCGATGTCCATTCTTGTCCATGCGTAGTTGTGAAATGCTCCTCGTCACTTTGGTGTAATTGCCAAAGAATGCGTGTGCTCGCACATCATCTCCATCACGTATGATCCCATGGCCCAGCGTTACACACGTCTGTCCACCTACCTCGATTGCATGCGCGTCTGCGTGCGCCGAGGCAGTCAGTAACACCGAGTATACATCCCCGCCGTACGATTTGGTGACATCTGCCACTTCCACTGGAAATCTCCACCGTCCCTCGTACTTGATCGGATGCCATGGAGTGACCAGGAGTTCGCCAACACGACACAACTTCTGGGTGCGGTTGTTGTTATTGTTGATCCGAGTCCTCACAATTGCCGCAACCCGTCGATTTCCCACCGGCGTCCATACCGACATACCGCTTCTCAATCTTTTCACTGCAACATGGCTTCCATCTGCCATCTTGACCTTGCAGTTTCCTTCGAAGCAGGCATTGCTGGATGAATTGTATTTGCTCATCGACACAACGGTGTAGGCTCGTCCCGGTTTCATCACTACTTTTCCGTTGTGGTCGACAGTCCTGACCATGGCTGGAGGCAGACTCGGTTTCGGAGCAGGAAGATTGTCAAACGCGGCATCGAGCTCATCTCTGCACTGGATGAAAAGTGGGCTGTTCTTGCCATACAGAAGAGGTCCGGGATCCTTGAAGGTGTTGCACACTTGACGTTGGTGTGCGTGCATCAGACTGGGGAGATAGTGACGTCCCCATTTGTTCCAATAGTCCTCTTGCCTGGTAGATTTCAATGCCAGTGAGATTTGACCCGCTGGCTCTTCCCCTATCAACTCGGCGATTAAGGACTGAACGCCTTCTCCTTTATCCCGACACGATTTGATGTCCTCGATCAACGACTGAAGCCGAGCGTTGGTCTTGCTCGAAGAGGTCGAGCTGTTCTTCTCCAGTCCACGCTCGCCATTCTCCTTGTGAGGAAATAGTGAGGACAGAAACTCACAGAGCTCGGCGCGGAACCCATGGTACTCGACCCAATCCTGAGGAGCTTCCAGCCTGTCGGAGAAGTTGAACCGAGATCGGATGACCTGCTGCTTCTCGTTGGGTAAATTGTAGCGAAGTTCGGCAACTAGTTCCGAATTTTTGGGAAGTTGCTGGCACTGGATCCAAATATCCCGAGACTGCCCATATTGAATATTTCCGAGCTTTATCAAGAGAGTCTCATGCCGAGTGTTGCTGCCATATCCACTAGGACCACGTAGAGTAATTGTTCGAGACGTTGATTTGTTCTGACACTTCAATTCAAGAACTGCACAAGTTCCAAAAGTGGAGAACATATTGGCCACGGCATGGACAAACACCGTACCGATCATGCCAGCGTCAGGAATGAATGCATAACTACCATTGCCAACTTCGGCGATAGTCGTCATCAACTCGGAGCGCATGAAGTAGCCGAAACCGAACGTGTGGATGGTGGGCGCACATGGCCTATTCACTGCTGATTTAGCCAGCATTTCCTTGAGTTTGACCGCATATCCCTGTTTTGGACACATGTAATTCGGCATGCCGTCAGTAAGAACAAACATCCCCTGTACGTTGCCAGCCGTCTGGGACTTCTCAAAGAGACTCCAGCCAGTGCGAATACCGGACCACAGATTCGTGGAGCCGATCACACACAAGTCCTCGATCTTCTTCCATGTTGACACTTTTGCATCAGCTGTCATAAAAGTCAGCTCCTCGACAATCTATATGCAAGGTTAGTTGGACAATCAAAGCTCATTCGGCCACTTGTTGGAATCTACCTGAGCATCGTTAGAATAGGCCACTATTCCAAGTCTATCCTCGTCCTTCAAGGTCGAGAGAATGGTCCTTGCGGCATGTTTGGTGAGATCGAGAATACTGAGTCCTGTCTCCTCTGCATTCTTGTTGTTCTGGGCATCAGGTAAGGGGGCAGGATCTGCCATACTCACCGAGACATCGATCACCAAGACGATGTCACAGCTGGCACGAACAAGGCCCTGAGCTGGTTGTTTGGGTGTATTGACAGAAACGATGAAAGCATCTCGAGACAGAACTGGCGTGACGGACAATGAGGCGACGTTTTCTTGTATCCGATCGTGAGTCCGGATGGGCAGCCCCTGGTGCTCATCCAGGAGCACGAAGCTATCTGAGATAGTGTCAAGATCACTATCGTTTTCTGGAGCGGCTTTCCACGACATGTTGCTGAGGTCCGAAATTGTTAGCTTTCGTTGCGAATGTGTCTTCTTCCTGTGTTGAATAGTGAGGAAATCCACAAACCAAAGTCAGGATTGCCCGTCACCTTATATGGTTATTTGGAGGCTAGCCAATTTCATTAAGAAGATGCCTTGAGATGTGTCTCATAGTCCAGCAGACATCTTGGCTGCCTGGTTAACCCCAGGAATGCGCCTGGAGTCCATCCACTCTAGCATGGGAAAACCCCAAGGCAAACACCAAAGTCTCACTTGTGGTCCCGTGTGGGCGTAAATGGCGGGAAAAGATGAGTCGTAGTGACTGGTAATCAAGGCTATGGAATCCTTCGAGCTCTCCGAGTATTCAAGCCATGTTGTCTTGAGATGACGGCGGAGTCTTGTCCAAGAGTTGGCTTGTGAGATGGGGCTGCAAAGCCTCCAAAGTTTCCAACGCGAACAAGTCGCGAATCGAAGCTAGATCCATTGTGCTTCACGATCATTACGATCTTTTCCACTCGTGAGATCAGAGATTAAGCCCTAGCCACCACATTTTGGATTGTTGACTCTTCATTGCACATGGCACTCACCGGTTCTCGTTGCCATGAGAAAGTCTGCCTGCGCCATAATCACGGGATTCAGCCTCAGCGGGAGCAGTGGCTTAGCCAATGATAGCGTTCGCAAAATCCGAGCTCAATCTCCACGTGCATGGCTGTGCTCTCTGCACAACATACTGCGGCTGACCGTGCAAAATCCAGATAGCACGGTTCAAGATCTGAGATTCATGTCGCGATCCACCGGTGATTGTGGTCCGGAGGTTTGAGGTGTGGTCAAATCCCCAATCTCACCAGATATTGAAAACTGCGGGGTCCGTCATAACGTGACATTGCTTGATTCTCGGTGCCCGGAGAGCTTTTGCCGTTTGTTTTCTCTGAAGCAAAGATTGCCTCACTATCTTTTCTTTTCCAAGCCTAGGACTCATTGCTTCGAGGCTGTACATATCAGATAGAGGAGGTCTTCCAAGTGGTATGATCGTGATCGATCTTGTCCTGAATGTGGAGATTGAGGCATTATAGCATGTGTGATCTCGCCAATGTCATCTTACCTAAGCCAAGCCCCGAAGATGCATTTGTTGGCGCAACGTGTTGCTTTCAAAACATGTGCAAGATAGATGATGATAATGCTGTTGCTATCCAACTACCTTGAAAATCAACGGTGGCCAGGATCAGGCACCACGGGAGATACCAAAGAGGAAACATCACTCTCTGAGCACCTGGTCGGAAGGCCTGATTAAGCACAGTGTCGAGCGGTGATAGCGGATGTTGCGCAGTTTCCAAGAATTCAAGCGGCCGCCTCGTCCTGGATTCAAGGCTCCTCGACCAATACATGCACGAGGAACATCTTCCGAAAAGAGACTCCTGCAATGGGAGGAGCTATCATCGCCATGCTTTGCTAACTTATTAATCATCAATCCCTCGACCTTCCCACGAATCGATTTCCTGGTCTGATCGGGTGGACACAGAGATTATTAATGGCAAGCTCAAGTCGATTGGTCGAGGGAGTTATGGCCTACCGCATTGAGATGGATACGAGGTAGTCCTGGTTGGTGCAGCGTGATATCAACCTTGGAACAAAGCAGCAACGGGACACCATTCGAAATTTTGTTTGTTGCTACGTGGATGATGCGACGATGCTCAGATAATTGCAACCGATGACGAAATCAATATTTGGTACATTTTGTGAGGTATATAATGAACCCAACCAACCTCAGGGCTGAATCTTGTGCAGGTCGAAATATCAACAGTTCTTCGAAACGAACACAGATTCATTAAGTAACTCGAACTTCCAGTCGGTCCAAAGACTAACATCAACAACCTGTATAACATCCATCAATCCTCTAACTCCATAATGGGTCTACCACCACCATCCGAACAGACCATCCTCATCACCGGTATTTCCGGCTTTGTTGCGTCGTGGATCGCCAATGCCTTTCTCGAGGCTGGATATAAAGTTCGTGGTACTGTCAGGTCAGAGAAAAAGACTGAAGCAGTCACCAAGGCTCATGCGAAATATGCCGATCAGCTGTCATTTGCCATCGTCCCTGATAGTGTGACGCCAGGGGCCTTTAATGAGGCCGCAAAAGGGGTCAGCGGTATTGTCCATACCGCCAACCCTTTCATCCTGAACCCAAAAGACAACGAAGCAGAACTGTTGAAGCCGTCGATACAGGGTGTTCTGAACGCCCTAGAGGCAGCCAAGTCAGCAGGTTCGAGTGTGCACCGAGTGGTGCTGACTGGTTCCTTTGCAAACATTTTGGACCTTAGCAAAGGAAACCGTCCTGGTTATACATACACCGAGGCTGATTGGAATCCTGCCACATACGAAGAAGCAAAGAACTCTGACAGTGGCGCATTTTCATACTGTGCTGCAAAGGGCCTGGCAGAGCGAGCAGCTTGGGATTGGCTCGAGAAGGAGAAGCCGTCGTTCGATTTTGTGGCCATTAATTCACCTTGGATTTTTGGACCTACCTTTGGCGGCGTCAGTTCTCTCGACAACCTGAATGAGTCGACCGAAGCCATTTGGAAGCTCGTCGGTGCCAAGGAGGTGCCAGGTCTTGACTTTGGTGGCTTTGCCGACGTTCGTCTCGTTGCTGAGGCACATTTGAAAGCATATGAGATTCCAGAGGCAGGGAGCCATCGTTTCCTCGTAGGGTCTCATTTTGACTATCAGACTGCCGTTGATGGTCTTCGCAAAGATTTCCCCGAACTACACGATGAAATTCCTGTAGGCACGCCAGGAGCTGGCTTGTCTGCACCAGTGTACCAACTTGATGGAAGCAAGGCTGAGAAAATTCTGGGCATTGAGTATATTCCACTGAACGTGACAATGAAGGACACTGTGGCAGATCTGCTTCGGGCCAAAGCAGCTCTCAAGGCATGACATGTGAAATAAAAGCTGCGAGCCTCAAGTAGGATACGGAGATCAGATAGCTCATGATATGGCAAGTTTGTGATCAAAATAGGGAGGGTGGTTAGTCATCCGGTCTTATCATAGTGCGTGACTTAAAATTGCTGCGACGACCGGGATGTATATCTTGGACAATTTGGAAGCCCTCACCAGCACCTATGTAGGTGACTAGTGCTTGAAAGACACCTTCCGCGGCGACATCTCCGTCCCCCTTGTGATGTCGTCATGTCACGACTCAAGAGTCACGACTGACCACGAGAACTATATTTTGACAAGCCCAGCGACCAGAGTATCAAGAGCACGACATTGGATCGCATGCGTGCACCCGGGTCGGTTGACATGCTTGAAACATAGGCTGCGTATGGCCTCGTTAATAGCAGATATTCGAAGCGAGAGCGGAGAGTGGTTTGACTTATGTCAAATCCTGCAAAAGATTCCTCATGCGGATTTTGAGGGACTCATCCGAAGTTTCGTTCATTTCTGCCCCAGGCAGCTCCAGGTAGTCCAGATAAAATGGATGTTTGTGTGGACCTTCCGCTGCCACGTTTTAGGATAACCTTGCGGCCCCTGCTTGGCCTGGGGCTCGATCGAGCCACTCAACGGTTGAGCATTGACTCTTCGTACATTGGCTGGTCTGTGCTCCGATGCTGTGTGCACAGTGCTTGCCACTGCTTTGGGGTGGCGAGCCACTGAACATGCAGTAGATTGGGTTCGAGCTGGGAATGTCCTTGAAATGAACGGGCAGATTGGCTTTGGTGCGCGTGTTCGGAATTCGGGGTGTTGGATCAACAAATGTCAACAAGGATGGATTGCCATGTATCAAGGACTTACAGGCAACTGACACCGCTGTGCATCAAGATACTTTGCTCTAGCGCCCTACCTTCTAGCCAAGTAGTGACCGGCATATGGCCTTGGATCTTGTGTGTGTATTGGATTGGTAGCCACAGTATGGAGTCTGTCTTGACGTTGGGAACTCTAGTGAAAAGAAATCTCCGGACAACGATCGACAAGCGTGCTCTGCATGGAGTAGTCAGTGTTCAGAGATTTCCAGCACTAGACGATCATGAAGTGCTCAAGCGCAAGCGTGGATTGGAAAACATGCACCAGGGGCAAAGAGATCCTGAGTCCTGCAAAGCCGACAAACGGCCAGGCCACGAGTCAACGACAACATGTGAAAAATCTACTCGGTAAGTATGATTGATCTGCATTATGCCACCAACGTGTGTTAGTGTGATGATCAAACTTACCGTAGATAGCAAAGATCGGTAGCATGAGACAATATCCAGACATCATCCAGCCATCAGGTCAGCTGTGTCTCCAGCGTACTAACTAACTAGTTCGAAGGAGACGACCGACAGGGGGTTTGACGCGCTTGGCCAGAAGTGCAGGAGTTGTCCTGGTGCCTCGTAACGCCTTTACCAAGGGAGAGCACGACAGAGTCAGCGCGAATCTTGACTGGAGGACGGAGGGAAGGTAAACGTCCCTCGGCCAGCAAGGGCTTTGGGGCTTGAAGTTTGAGGGCGCCAGACTTGGACAATAACGGACATTGATCAAACTGTCAGAATCTCATCATGCCAGGTGGGCAAATGTCAAAGAGGCAAAGAGGCGCAAAAGCACAGAGGCAACGACACAATCATGATGAGGCGGAAGAGTCAAAGACTCAAAATCAATAATGGCACGCCTCTGGTGCCTCTGGCAGGGGAACCCCCGCAACAAAGCCAATCGCTTGAATGCAACCACTGGAAGTCTCAGGTTAGCCGTGACTGGTAACCCCCGACCATTACAGCATCGGGGGAGCACCTGGGGAGTATCTGCGATGTACAATCCAGGGGCACCTTAGCGGTTACTGGGGGTTGGCAGGCCTGGGACTAAAAGCGGTAAACTTGTCCGGTGGGCACTGGGCACTTGGCAATGGGCCCTTGGGGTGTTAGGCAAGCTAATTAGGTCAATAACTAACTACCTACTCACCTAGTACATGCTGTAGTTAGGTGCCCTGCTCCTTAGTTAGGTAGCTAAAGCTACCCTGGACCTCATTTATTGAACTCTTCTGCCAGGTACCAAGGTGTATCCCACGTGACCCCACCACTCCCTTCCTGTAACCCGCAACTACAGTAAGTCTGTGGAGTCTGGATGAAGCTCATGTCACGTCCAAGAAGCTACCAAGTATACTCCAGGAGGACTTTGTGCCCAAGGTCTGTTTTCGGTCGTTGCTCGTGATGGAACCCAACGCCTTTGAATTGATCGACAAGCGTGCCCCGAGTCACGCGGGCAGGCGGGCACGCGAAGACCACGACTTTCCAATATAAACGTAACAAGTGAGACTGACTGAAATACTCCTTATATGTCAAGACCAAGAAGCTGACTCTCCACTCGCCCGGCTAGTTAATAGTGCGGACTAAGCAGTAGTCAATCTGAATCGTGATCAGGATGCATCCAGGTCAAACACGTTTTGATCTTGACTCTTGAACCATGAGCGCCGATTGTCCAAGTACAGATTACAGAGGAGTGAGTGACGATCATTAATTATTCCTCTTTGGCATTTGCATCGTGGACGACACACGTGGGAATCGTGATCATGGCAATTGCACATGCCTACCTCGCGCTCACTTTGGAGCCCGAGTATATCCCGCGGTATGAAGTTAGATGCTTGGATCCCTACGCCGGCGAGGTCGCGATCGAGCACGTGCATCTTCGCTCAACTCGAGACCTGCGTGGACCTGCTAGCACTCAGCAGCGCTCGTTGGTCTCCTTAGACTTGAAGCAGCGAGGCGTCGAGGGATCGGGGGATCGAGGGATCGGGCCACTGGCTTAGAGGGTGAGGGGAGGGGATTAGGGCTTGTGGGGGCCGTGCTAAGGACGATTGGCTTGACACCTGCCCTATCTAGATGTCCACTGGGCCCCAGGCTAACTACTGGAAACACAGGCTAGGTGACTGGGCCACTGAGAGCAAGTCAATCGGAGCCTCATCGCCAAAGCGGTTTAGAGGCATATTGGGCTCAAGTATCAAGATTCAAGAGGCAGCTCTGGAGTAGGGCGGCTGGGCGGCCTCGGGTTTCCAGCTAATCCAGGTACCAGATAGCAAGCCCCAGGCATCGCCCGATAGACCCATAGCGCCATCACCCCAGGCACTACTTGGTCCAGGCTAGCATGCCCATGCCCATGCCCATGCCCTAGCCAGAGTCATTCATGCCTCCAGTTGTCCTATTGTCCTACCAAGCCAGTGCCAATGCCAGAGCCAGTGCCAATCCACTGTTTATTCCCCACAGACAAACTTGCATCGTGCATCTTGCATCTTGCATCTTGCGCTGGCACATCTGATCGCATATGCATCAAGATATCAAGGCCATTCGAAAATGCTCCAACGATCAACAATGGACGTTGAGTTTCGTAGGCACCCGCGACTGATTATCTGCACCTCATAGCCATCATCTCTCCCTGATGGTGCATTTACTTCCACCGAATAGACATGACTCCATGACAAGCACTAGCCTCTCACAATCACATTAGAAACGGCGTGCCAGAAGACTCAAGCTAGCCCAAAAGGCCAACGATGTGCGCGACTGCAAGTAGCAAGGTGAAAGTTGACGAGGATCGAAGCATGTGTACTCCATATCATCCTGGTTGATCCTGGATCCCATGATCCAGGATCCTAGACATTTCAGCCACTAGGGTGGACTATTAATTCGTCTACGGTCGACTCGAGTCCGAAGCAAGGGTAAAGTAGCCTGAGTCCCTGCCGGGATTTCTACCCACCCAGCTACGGCCTATCTGATACCCTGGAACCTCGGACGACTCTAGTTAGAGGAGAGTTGCGCAAAAGGGGATGGGTTAGGCCACTTTACCACAACTTGGTCCAACTCGTTCATGAGAGACAGAACCCTACGGAGTATGTATTCCCTACTGGGCATGATGATGAAAAAGCGCTGTGCCCCTCGACCTGAAACGCACGGCCAAAATAGGCTTGACCCGAACCCTCCTACTCTCGGCCTACACTCTCTAGTGCTAGTGCCTATCAAATGCCTAGTTGGTAGTTAGTCCTCTGTACACACTGTCAACCACCTAACGTACCAGCCAAGTCATCAAAGGTTAATTGTGGAGTGAAAGGTACCTAGGTACTTGGTATATCCTACTCGATGCCCAAACAGGCCACAGCAATACCAGCCGGTCGTCCATGACGAGCCTTACACGGCCATAGTCCTACTCATAGGCCCTTAACTGTTGATGAGACGTATCTTGAATCGAGTCGCAGTATCCGTGTGTATGAGAGTATCCAGTACCTATCTACGCGGATACGGAGTACAGTACTCCGTACAAAGCTGGGTGAGCAGCCTGAGGCGCTCACTAACTAGGCAAAGTCGTCCCTATTAAACTTTTAATCTAACCACACTGGGCTGGCTAGGGTGCTCGTTCCTGCTCGTTCCTGCTCGTTCCTACTCTTTTCTACAGGCTACATCTAATACTAACCAATTCAACTACTTTGTAACTCCCTAGTACGTGCCTAGTACTAGTCGGTAGTCGTCGTCTGCATCGGCCCAACTGAATTTCAAGGCACTGAAGGCTACCTAACAGAATACATCAACGAACCAACTAACTAGTTAGTGCAACATAGGAGGGACTTTAGTACCCTTGGTGTGGCTTGAGTGTATGGCTTCCCGTCCCATCTGACCGCGTTGTCTCAATATCATGTCGTTTGCTGCCCAGAGTCTATCAAAGTTCCGTGCATCTGTGATGTCTGCAAAGACGATTGTCTATCAAGACACTGTCTTTCGAGGATCTTGGGTGACCTCGATTCGCGTACCCCTTCCCTACTGGATAATCATTTTCCGGATGTCATTAGGGGTGTTTCCTATTCTATGTTCATATCTCGACGGGTTGTGACCCGCCGCGCCCCTCATCTACGAACCCTCTACGGATCCTCTGTTGGCTTGGGACACCCACAGCCGGCACTCTTGCTAGTTGCTCGTCGTTGAGCAGATTGTAGTCCGTAGGCGCCTTGGTTGTTGGTACTACTACTACCCACCAAGTACTGAGAGAGGAAGGTACGTTTGTAACTTAGGTAGTATACTCCACACCTTGTTACCTTGGTAGGCAACGCCTAGGTAGTAGTCCCCCTCCATTCGACTCTCTACTCTTTACCGAGTAATCTGTCAGGAACAAGTTGGAAAATCAAGAGGGATCGGTAGGTACATGGAGAATTGGAATCTTGGAAAATGGAGGCCAAAGGCGCCCGATGGGCCGCACAGGACCACGATTCACTAGTGCCCGAGTCACCAGTCAGAGGCAGAGTCACTACTCCAGTGTGCCAACTAGCTACCTAACTAGGACTCCGTACGACGTACTCCGTACAAACAACCTTTTTCGCCAGCAATGTTCCCCGCCACCTGGAAATTGTTCTAGTAGAACCCTACTCCTCGCCTGGCGACAGCCCGAGCAGGTCAAAACCAATTGCAGCGGGAGACCCACAGCCACCTTGCAAAACCACGTTTTTCCCTTGCACCTGCCGTCGGTGCTGCACTGGCTCCAGTGACCACTGAGTGACCTTCCAGTGGCTCCTGCACCTGCTCTTGCTCTTGCTCCTGCAACTGCCAATGCCACTGCCACCTTGCACCCTCGCACCTGCTTCTATCTACTCACTAGCATCTGCTTGCACCTGCTTGCACTTGTGGTCGGATCTGCACTCCCACCTGCGAATCCCAACTCTTCCCGCTCCTCCTGACAACTTCCTCCCACGGGCATCTGGCATCTACTGCCACTCACTCACTTCTTCCAATCCCCCAGTTCCTTTCATCACTTGCTTGCAAGTCACCAGAGTCAACGCCCACGACATCACTCAATTCCATTCACTCCCACGTCGCTGCCATTTCTTCTATCGTGCCCTGCCGCACCCAAGTCAGACATAGCCACTTCCACTCTTCCGCCTCTGCTTTCGCAACTTTGGGCACTTGCTGGCAAACTTCGCTTCTACCCATTCAGCCCGTCCATCTGCTCCCTTCCGAAAAGGAAACCTCACTGCGCACCTCTGTTCGCACTTTGACAGTCGCCGTAACGCATATACCCGACAAGAGGCGGACATCACATACCACCCAAATCAGCTTGACCTCTTTTCTCCCGCTGCTTCTGTACAACAAAACGGCTCTGGTTCTCGACCGCAACTTACCCGTCACGCTTTATCCCGATCCAGCTTCACAAGATCTCCTCATCCCACGTTTTACTCGTTGCTCGACGCTTTGGACGTCCCTGGTCGTACACTGTCCCAGACTCTTTTATTCAGAAACATTTCAAGAGCCTGGTTGACCGATTGCTCGGGTGGCACCATTTCTGGCTTCAATCCACCTGGCGTGAATCTGGAGGGCATATTGTGACCCTACTTTCCACTATCCCCCGGCCTTGAAGGTCAACATCGTTCGCATTCCGTCGTTCGATTTCCTCGGCCGCTCGTTCAATATCAGAGGGCCTCAAACTTTGCGCCGCCTCAACCTCTTCGAGCAGCGGCTGTCCGCACTTTCTTCCGCATCCCCTTTTTCAAAATCCTACTTGTACGACTGTTCGCTGTCGTGTACACATCTGCTGCGCTCGCAACAGCAATCCCCCACTAGATCTACCATTTACCGCCTCACACCAATTATCGCCTCCATTTCGCTCGGCTCAAAGCGACGAGTCGATAGTATCCATATCACTCCCCAAAGCCATATGATTCGAACCATCTTGGATGCTTCGGAGTTGAGTTAGTCACACTCAATTGACCTTTGAACAACCTCAAACCTACTCATCATGGAAACCACGACGAGCCACCGGCCTTGGGAGTCGGGACCTCCCACGAGCATTCCACAAACTACTCAAACTCTACCATCGATTGCCTCTTTGACGTCCAAACTCCCCCCTCAGAATACAGACAGAAATCGTCTGGACCTTTCCATTCCACCACCTCAACGAGACTCGGGTAGTTGGATGACTCCCGGTACCTGTAAGTTCGCTCGCTACTCATGCAGAATGACGGGACAGACCATTAACAATTCTGGGAATAGTATCCGGCTCTTCTGCTCAATCCGGCAATTCTATGCCATACTTGAATTCGGCACATTCTCCTAACGGACCTGGCCCGTCACCCTACACATCGGACCATCACCCAGCCACTTCGGGAGGTTACAATCACAGTGGCTCGCACCAGATAAACGGTCTTCCGACACCCACGTCTGAGCAACATCCTAATAGAGGTAGTGGAGACTTTGACGACTCTCGAAGAGGGAGCGTGACTAACAGCATTCATAACGGTATGAACAATCTCGGGTTGGGGCCAACTTCTCCTTATACCAGCAACAATCAGTCGCAGTCTTCTCTTGTATCAGGTTTACAGAGAGAGCGAGGTATTCAAACAAACGGATTTTCGGGGGGCGGTACTCAACGATGTCGGCTGGCTCCATCAACTCATTCTCTTCGGCTCGCGGTGGACGCAATGGATTTGCAGCGGGCCGTGTGGCGCCTCCCATCCTGGAAAATCCCAAGCAAGAAGTTTACAGCGCAGACATTCCGACTCGTGGTCAGGCTTATGCGTTTCCTGATCCCGATGCGCCCAGACCACAAGGACGACCCCCGTCAAATTACTCGAGGAGGAACAGTTTCGCGGAATCCTTCACAAGTAGCATTTTAACGGTTGAGTCCTCGAGGCTACCACTTGGTCAGCAAGGTAAGCCTAGTCAGGTTGATTGCATTTGGAAAGGCGTTTTGACATAAAACAGAGTTACCCGAGGCCCATCATCATAGTCTTCAGCACAAGCAGATTGACAGTCTTCGTGGAGACCCAGATTCGCCCAATGGGCAAACCCCTTACAGCCGGACTCCTGAGCTCCGAGTAACCCACAAGCTTGCTGAACGGAAAAGACGTAGTGAGATGAAAGATTGCTTCGAACAGCTTCGCACGCGTTTACCCCAGGCGCAAAACAACAAGTCAAGCAAGTGGGAGACGCTTTCTCGAGGTAGGTAACACATCAACTGCAGTCAAGGGATGATACTGACCTGCGCTAGCCATCGATTATATTACAAGCTTGGAGAATTCCAACAAACAACAACGAATCGATTATGAAAAACAAAGGCATCAGTTGCAAGAGCTTGAAAACAAGATACATGAAATGAGCCAGCAAATGCAACGCATGCAGCACCAGGGATCATTTCCACCTCCCCCAAGTGCCTTGCCACAAAATCCCCTCAAATATGGACCCAGTTCTCATTATACCAATAACGTGGATTCCTCGAATGAGCCACCACGAACCCTTCCGCCGTTGATGAATGGTGTCATGCAAGGTATTCAGTACTCGGAGGACAGACGATAACGAGATTCCTTGAAATGTTCAAAGTTTCGGAAGCCGCGCCTTCGGCTGTTCGCACTAGCACTAGCACTTTGCTGTCATTTTTCTGGGGGCTTCGGGCTCTTGCCGGTGAACGCCTTCTTGCAGCTTGTGTATTTTGTTTTATCAGTGCCGGAGAGGCATATATGTTTGACTGTGTACAGTCACGGAAGTTCGGGCGGTTGGCTAGTCTAATGATACCACGGCCACGGGCGTTTGAGTGAATGTTGGATCGGACGTCCTCCCGTTTCATCTGATCTGGCGACAGTGAGAAGGCCAAGAGTTTGTCTCAATTTCTGGGAATTTAGCTTGTCTAGGTAACTCCTCCGTACAGGTTACTAGAAACTAAAATTATCGAAGCTTGGACCAACCGAGCGTGTACTGTAACTATAACTACCAATGAGGCCAGCAGGTCAATCGACCCATCCAAAGTGGAGAGCCTTGTTTCAGCCTTGGTACTTCAACTTCTCATCGGCGTCACGTGAGGTGGATACGATTCGAGGACAGGACTTTACTCTAAACATCAACGCGCGCGTATTTCGTTCCATCTTTCATATTCAGCCAGTCATCGCCGGCAATGTCCTGGCCGGCAAGACGTCCTGAAATAGGCCTCGACGCCTCGACCAACTCATGCTTCGCTTTCTGGAAAGGCAATGGTGGTAAATCTAACCACTTGTTCCACCAAGACTCCCCCAAGCCGCGGACAACGTGGAACCTCGAAATGCCAGGTAACCTGATGGCATAGATGAAACCAAACATTACTCTATAAAGAACAGGATCAGGCAATAAATCCACAACCAGCACGAATGCGCGTTGGTACGACCTATTGAACCTAACCTACTTTCATATTCTGCCATCGCTCCATCTAGCGATGAATACACTTCACTTAGAATGAACTGATCATTCCAACCTTGGTTGATTTTCCTATGTTTTTCCTATCCTGTTCAATCTCTTCCATTGCAATTCCATTTTGTTATTCTATCTTGCAATACTGACGAATATTTCTGCAAACATCTGGAGCCAACACTAATAAAGATAAACGACCCAAGTGTACCTGCTATTGAGATCGACAGCTTCTACCCACTTCAACTCATCACACCCTTCCAAGATAAACTCGATTTGCCGTCCAAAGCCACATGAACTGGAGTGTCTCTGCCACATCTAACAATCTCGGCCTCTGAGAGCTTCATAGATCACTACTACGATGGTCGCTAGCTTTGCTCCTCCCGTCGCCTACGCGAGTGCTCAGCGCGACAACACCAAGTCCAGCCCTGTTTTCCCAATGTCATCCCCACCGATCGAACCACACACAATGTTTAAACCCAGCAATAGCAATTCGACTCTGCCTTCGAGGCCACCATTTCTCAAGACAGAAACCTTTACTTCCGCGTTATCAGACAATGACACCGGTGAATCATCTAGCAACGAGGATGAATTTCATTTGGAAAGATACAGTAAAGCCCCTCCAGCGGTAAAGCGTACCTTTTCCCGGCGCCGGAGACAGGCTGGTAATGAGAGGCTCGAAAAAGATCGACCAGGTCTCAACATCGTGACTGATTTCACTATCTCTCCAAGGCGTGCTCGTATGCATGGTCTTGTCGTGGATAAAGTACAATCTCAAAAGCCTCGAATGAGGCAGAAATACGCCGCATCCGTTGTGTCCGCCAAGGCAGAACACCTCAGACACTCCGGACTGTTTACGCCTACTGCTCTTCCACATAACCAACACAACACCGAGAAGGAAGGACTAGATCTGGTATCAGCCTCGGCCCGGGATAAGGCATCGAGAAGACCACGAGATCAGAAGAGTACAAGAGGCCTTCCAGAGCTACAAATACCTGACCATAAAACACGCAATGATATCCAGGGGCACGACTCTATGCAGACGAATGATCAGCATCTTCCCTCAAGCCATGCCCTAAACACTCCGGACAACAGTCTGAGTGCGAGACATGCATACTCTCCGGGATCTCAGTCAATAATGATAGGGATTAGCGTTCAAGAACACGAAGCAGGAGCACATGCCTTGCACAATCAACCTGTTAGCACTCTCACAACACCAACGCCTCTCACGCCCCAAATCGTCGTTAGCCCGGCGAATATGGTGGAGAAGGGATCGAATCACAACGCTTTGGCTAAAACCCAAGGGGTTGAAGCTCCGACAGATATGCGCCCAAAGACTGAGAAGTCGACCATCCGCAGTGGACATTTGCCTTCGCCAGGGGTACCAGACGAGGTTATCAAATCGACAAAAGCATCATCCAAACGAAACGGTGCACACCTTACGCCAGCGAGCGCCTCTGAAACAGAAACTATCTACATCGATGACATGAGTGACGACGAGAATAGCTTCAAAGAAAGGCGCAGCTCAAGAAGATTTTCATCTGAGAGCAGAGAGCAGATACTGGGCTCGTCACCCCAAGAAACGGCTCGCCATAAATCGCAAGGTTGGTGGAATCTCATGCTCTCACCGATGCTCTCGAGGAAAGGCACAATTAAAAGTCTTGCAACACAAACTTCAGCAACGCCGCCACTTCCATCCCTTCCATATCAAGTAGACATTCCGCGAGGCCGCTTCGCCCCCCCTGAAACTTCGGACTCCCCTGAAACGCCAAGAAGACAAGGACTGGCGAGTGCTAGAGCAAGCATTTGGTCTCGGTGGACAACGTGGGAGAAGGCCCGTGATGGGGTTTCGCCCGAAGACGAGAAGAATCCAATCTCGTTTGTGGATAAGGTGCAAGCACTTCCTCCTCAGGCCGCTAACAACATGACTCACGGCTTGAATCGGGACGACTGGGGAAATGGCACTGCCGCTGAATACTACCACGCCTGTGCCGTTGACCAGGTTAAGGGCATTCAATATTTCGAATGTGAAAACCACTCATGTAAAGAACAATTGCCTAGATTCCGGTCGGTATCTGCTGGAGTAAGGACTGACGCAGAAGTCCCGGTTGACGAGGCCATGCGCTCGAACCCTGGCTATTACCACCAAGAGGAATCAATCGACTCTCGGGATCCGGCGCCTCGCATGGCCAGTGAGGCAGAAGCGCAGATCGAACCAGGATCCCTGTCACCCCACAGTCCACAGACAAACGCAGTGACAATGGCCAACACAAAATCGGAAACAGTGACAAACGGGCCAGCATCTACTGTTCCAGCGGTGACATCGGCGGAGCAAGCATCAGGAGCGCCTCCAACTTCATTAGCGGCTGTAGAGCCATCTGTTGAAAGAAAGCTCTCAAATAATGCCCGTTCCAAAATTTTAACAAGCCTTCCGACAAGTCAAACGCCGGTTGCAGTGCCTTCGCCGGGTCCCATCTCACCGGCCATGCAACAGTCTATGGCCTCACATGGTGCAGTGCCACTCACAGATGTCATTCCCGACAAGGAAACACACCGCGGCTTGGGTTCGACATCTCAGGGACAAACAGTCCCTTGGGCTCAAACGCAACCAGCTGTAGTGACCATACACAATTACACTCAGCCTAATGATGGTGCTTCTCAGAATGAATCAATCACCCCCTCTGTCCCGAATACTTCAGAACAACCTGCCAAACCAAAGCTCACAATTACAACAACTACAAATCCACGTTCGATCTCTCCAGAAAGCCCTGAAGACGGGGCTTCTCCGAAGAAATCTCCCGAGAAAAGCAAAGAGAAGCGCAACTGGTTGTCCAAGATGAGTTGTTTCAAGCGCAAGGAGAAGCAAGAACAAGACCCTGCAAAAAGGAAGAAACGTCGCTGGGCGTGGTTCATTAGTATTCTTCTGTTCCTCATTGTAGTCGCATGTATCTTGCTCGCCACACTTCTGACACGAGCTGGAGATGGCACGCCTGTCCAAAACCAATGGCTGAACCTTACCGGATATCCTCCCATGCCGACTGGGATATCAACCATTGCGAGACCAGACCTGGTGAAACAGCAAAATCAGTGTGTCGCACCGACCACATTGTGGAGTTGTTCCCTTCCCAAGGAGAATCAAGCAGAAGTGGTGCCCAATTCGCCCGATCAACCCAATTTTCGGTTCCAGATTGCTTTCCAGAACGGGACCGTACCGTCGAATATGACCATTCCGGTATCGACGCCAACGAAACGGGCACTATCACTGACCAGGCGCATCAGTAATCCATTTACGAGCGATTTATTTGAGCCAAATCCGGCACCACCGAGTCGAGCTGACCAGCTGTTCATGGGTAACACGACTGACAATATCACCAAACCTTTTGATGGGGAGAAAACGCCATTCTTTATCACCTTCATGCCGGCATTTCCTGTTGATCCATCAGACTTGACAACCAATACGTCGACTGCGTCGTCTCGACTACGTCGGAGGCAAGACAACAGCTCCACAATTGAACTGCCTGCGCCTGATATTCTGGACGATGGGAGTGCAGCCCCGGCGAATCTGCTTCCGACTTCACCATATCCAGCAGCACAGCCCATCAGGTTATACAATCGTGGCTTGGAGGATGAGCACTATGGGTTCTACATGTATTATGACAAGTCCATATTCATGCGATCTCGAGCTCCAATTGATGTCGATGCCTTCGCCAACAACAGTGGGATCGATCCTGAGGATGAATCCGGCGGATCAAGCAGAGACCAAGCCAGTCTGCGATGTACCTTCAGCCAAAGTCGGTTCATGGTCAAGATCTGGACGAATCCGCTTCATGGCGCAACGCTCCTAGTCCCATTGTCCGGCAGCAATGAGACGACAGAAACAACGAATTCAGCCACGAACTTCATCAGGCCGGGGTCATTTCCCTATCCGGCAACGATAAGCATTGACAGGCATGGCGGCAATGTGAACAAAAAGGGAGCCTATTGCTATGGCGTTGATGAGTTGCAGGTGATTCAGAAAGATGTCAAGAGTTTGATTCCAGAATTACGAGGGTTTGGTGGGCCAGGCTTAGTCAATCCTGCACCAAGTCTGATCAATGGAACAGGGGAAGGCTTTGACCAAACTGCTGGCGGCATCGATGGTGGTTTAGGAGGCTGCGAATGTACCTGGCAGAATTGGAATTAATTGAATGAGCGGCAAGACGTGATTCTCTGGGTCGGAAGCGTGATTCTACCCTTGAAGTGGAACAGTATGTGGAGGCGTTTTTGTTTTTGGGGCTGGTTGGGCTAAGGAGTGCGGTTCGTCTCAGGCGATGGCCAAATGGCTATATCATGAGCTGGTCTCTATAAGTACATAGATTAGGTAATACAAAAGTTCACGGAGACACGCAAGCTTATTTGTCTGTGACGATCTTACATGTTAAGCCGCTCGTCTGTACCTGGACGTGATTTTATTGCTCTGAATATTGCTCGGTCACTTTCCCTTGAACCGGACAACGAGATTGCTGCTTTTGACCGTCCAACACGGTGTCGTCATCCTTTCTGAACTGAAATTGGAATCCTTGGACCCTTGATCAAGGTTTTCCCCAGATCCGGCCAAAGCGCGACTTTACCACATTGGGACTAGCCCGAGGCTCAAACCCAACGCATGACTACAATTAATCATTTTTGGCCACTCGTTGGATTTCTCTTTCGTAACAACTGCCTCGTCTGTGACCTTTGATTTTTGCACATTCATCCATTCTTCGTTGTTTTTGTCATGGTACCTGGGCCGGAGCAACAGCATGCTTGCGACGTGCTTGTGGAGACGGATCGCTCGCGCTGCTTTTGCGTCCCGATTTCTATGGCATTTTCATCATACAGCGGAGATGCTGTGAACAGTCGATATTCTCATTACGGCATTGTTCAATGACGAATGCTTTCGCCTTTTCCATCAATGTCACTGTCTCCTTCTTGATGTTGTCCATATGTCTCGGACGATGGCCGATCCTGAATGTAGGTTTCGTGGGATTTGAGGAGTCGTCAACTGTCATCCTCACCTTTATCCCTCTTCTTTGAGCCGGCGCTTCGCCTATACGTAAGTCCATCGAATTCCTGTCCTCGTATTTGGACAATACTTCACCCGGGTCTTTTGCTCTATATCGCCGTGCCACTACTTTGTTACCTTTTCATTTCTGAGGACTTGTTACTACCATTGCACTGGGCAAGCAAGGTCATTCTCGACTATCGTCGTTCCATTCTCGAATCATGTCACCGTCCGCGACAGCAGATGCTAGGATCAAACACGAGGCTATGAGCTCCTCTCCTCGTGTCTCGCAAAAACTACCAGTCCCTTTCGATATAGACACCTATCTCAACCCGTACATTCCCAGAACACCATTTCATCTATTGCCGATCTTTATATCTCATTTCTTTGGCTACCGACCACCTCGCGAGGGCCACCAGCAATCCTCGTCCCTATTACGACGCTTTCACAATACAGTCACATATACGTCAATATTTGTCGGAACGTTTTGTGGGCTAGCAATAATCGAAAATGTCTTCCTTGCCCTCCCACCATTATCTGGTCACGCGGTCCCGATCATCATAGCTTCATTTGGTGCGGCTGCTATCCTCGAGTACAATACTATTGAGTCTCCGTTAGCCCAGCCGAGAAATTTAGTCTTGGGGCATTTTCTCTCAGCCGTCGTCGCTGTGAGCGTGACCAAGTTGTTCGAGCACCTACCTACCGCCCGATTCGATGATTTAAGATGGCTGGCTGGTGCTATATCTGTCGGTGCTGCAAGTATGTTGATGAGTGCCACTAAGACTGTTCATCCTCCGGCCGGAGCGACCGCGTTATTGGCTGCAACCAACGTAGAGATCCAGGTGCTGGGTTGGTGGCTTTTGCCCCTTGTGCTCCTGGCCTCGGGTTTGATGCTTGTCAGCGCCATGCTGCTCAACAACCTTGCAGGTCGACGATATCCTGTTTACTGGTGGACACCTGTGGACTTGAAAACATTAAGAGAAGAACGACGCAGAGCAAAGACCAGCAAGACAGACAGCGACGTCGAGAAACTTGATTCACCTACCCCTCCTACTTCTATTCCCGACACAGCAGAAGCCGCCAAGCAAGAAGACGCATTGTCAGACGAAGACACAGAAGCTGGTTCTGAAAATGGAGCTGATCTACGCAAATCGAGTACCCGTAACACACGGCTTGGCCGGTCGATATCTTACAGCTCGACATCACGGGTTCCCCACCGCCACACATCATCGTCTCGACGTTCAAACCGAGACGGTCAGCATGAAGCTGCAGAAAGCGACCAGGGCGACCGGATCATCATCTCGCGTGACCAGATTGTTGTACCTGAGTGGCTCGAGTTAAACGATTGGGAGGATGAGGTTTTGAGGATCCTGATGGAGAGGTTGCGTGACTCATGACAGGATCTTAGCGTGAAGGAGTTTTAGTAGACGATCGATGAATGGAGTTTTTCTAGTCACTGGCATATATGATCATTTGATAAGTTAGCGTTGGCGGAGATGCTACCTAGAAGGACGAGCACCCATGGCACTGATATTCAGTACTACCTAGAGATATCCACAGCAACAAAACATGCCACATAATTAATTTATGCCAAACCCATAGTCTGTCTATGAGTCGTCCGCCTCTTCCCTTCGAGCTTTCATTCCCCTATGTCGCTACTAAGTAGTAGCAAGCTCTTCGGGCAAACAAGGCATGATATACTGTATGCAAAGCACGTCATGGTAGGTACTTAGTACTAGTACTTAGTACTTCTCTCATTCATGCATCCTAACATGCTAGATCGGATCGCTCTGAGAAAAAAGATGTCACATTCAATTCAATCACTGGTCTAACAAACCACTGCGTCGACAGACACGTTCGGCCGGTGGCTCAAAGAGCCAGTACTTAGGATAGACGCCACGCTGGTGCTCCGATACTTACTTAGTATCTGTGGAGTTCAGTAATGCTTACTTATTTTGCTCGTTAGTACTTTGGTAAATTCAAGTGTCGATTCGGGTATGAATCTACTAAGTATCTGTTGAAAGGAAATACTTACTTCTTACATGCATGGCTGACGTATTCCCACGATGAGAATCTCCACTTGGGATTTGTTGAAGTGCCAGTGGTTTCAATCTAATGCTCATTTATTCCTTCGTATAAAGTACTAAGTACTAGTATTATGTGTAACATTATCAGTCTGGTACTAGTACTTAGTATTTCTCATACATCTGGGCTCTTCGATACCTCTACTTAATCGCCTTGCAGGCGAGTATAATGGTTTCGTGATCTTGTCATATAAAGTACTATGTATCACACTTTCTGTGAGGATAACGAAACTCATGATACGAAGAGGTCACTATTACTAGTACTTAGTACTTACTAGTAATTGCTAGTGCTATATTAATGGGACAACAGCTCAGAACCTAGAAACGAGATCGGACCTGCATTTGTATAAGGGTGTCTGAGAATATGCCTTGCTGCGTAGTCAGAGACCGAGTGTTGTCTAGCCAAGTACTTAAGTACCCACTCGGGGCGATATATATGATTTTATTTAGGAACTCATAATATTAGAATAGCTCTATAATGTGATACTAGATAGGATATTGTAGTAACACATCTAATACTTCAATACCTTTGTAAGGCTCTTACGATTCTAGAGCATACCCTAGATTTATACTTATTTATGCCCTAAGTCCCCTGCTAGTAAGTATTTGGCCACAGATAATACAGAGCTACGTTGGTAACGTCTCGAAATACTTACTAGTATACTTAAAGTCATTGTACTATCGTGGAGAACCACACTTGTAGCTATAACTTCAGCTTGGAATATTCCTTCGTGGCCTATACTACAATATAAATTGACAAGGTCGAAGACAGTCGACAGCCTGTTGTTAGTCTAGTCATTATAATAATTACATATCCCGGAAGATACCATATCGATTTGACCATTAGTACAATTTCACTTTCACCGGGGCTCTAACGCGCCATTCAAACCACTGGATTTGGCCTAGTGTAAAAGTCTAAGTACCCGCCTTGCATAGTTTGTGTCGCAACGACAGATAAGCAGGCGATAGGGAAAGAAAGAATAGCATAGATCGTAAAATCTTTAGATCGAGACAAAAGAAAGGCGGGAACAAGACTTGAAGTTATTTAGGTGAGCAATATACTTAGCAGTATAGAATCAGTAACGATTTCATAGAGTAAACGCCGCCTCTTTCCCTCTTCCTCTATTGATCACCTAGACAGTCATATCCTTCATCTCTCTACATAAGTAAGTACTAAGTACTTAGTAGTTTGTATTTGTTGTAAGTGCTGCTACTCGAGACTTGCACTGTTATATATGACACAATGAATAGTGTTTCATAACCTTTCTACTGGATGGTCTTAGTTACTAAAGTCCCGTATAGATACTATAGTTCTTAGTACCTGCTAGTACTAGTACTTATCCGGGGATTGTATGCAAAGCCATTTGGAACAATGGCCAAGTTCCGTATAACGCCTGATGTCGAAAATATTGTCTTGATAGAATTCACAAGCATTAGTAATAGCTACGACGTATGCTTGCATAAATGACGAACGCCTTGTTAGTATTTCGTGACTATTTGAGAAGTTAATCCTACACTAGATCTTTGTCTTAGGCTTGGGTGGATTCTAGTGTTGGCAAGCGGTGGTCGAGCCCCGTGTTGCTCTTGCTAGTGAAGAGGTATTTAAGGACGATTTATGTTCTTGACCAGCAAGTGCTCAGGTACTTAGTAGTAAAGATTGATACGTTACTATTACTCTCTGTTGCTCGATTTTAGATGTGGTTAATACTACTGGTATTTAGTATGCACAAAATTCGAATATCGACCCGTTCTTTGTGGCTCACGGGGTGAGAGGTCCGCGGAGGATTCTTGTGGGCTACAAACAAGATCATATCGATCATGGTAAATTCTGAAGCGTTCCTACTTCGTAGTTGAATTCTTTCCGGGTATTGCAAACTCGATCGCAGGTAGAATAATGTTTATCTGTGCATTCAGCGGAGCTCACAAGGTCTGTCAATCCGTCAAGCCCCTACAATCCAGTCGAATCATCCTCGTGGCAAGCCCTTCTCAGGGCGGTTTACTGTTTGGAAGCCTCGGTGGCTTTCTTTGCTTTCGGCCCAAAAATATCCTTTGCCACCATGGCTCTACAAATTGGATGATAGAAGTCTTTGTTCTTCTCAAACGTGTCAACAGCCAGATCGATGTCCAACGTGATCAGACCCCGGTACAAAGGTCGAACAAACTTCATACGGCCTACCTCGCCTAACAACTTGACGACGAACGCCTTGATTGAAGCATCGCCGCTCTTCATGGCAATCTGATAGTATCGCGATGAGATCTCGACATTGCGGGTCTCCTTTAAGTCGTAGATGAAGCCCATGTAGTTCTCGTGTGGCACTGGCAAGGGGGTTTTGAATTGCAAAACACGTTCGAGAAACACAACGAGTTGATTCGCAGACCAACCTGCCACGTCGAGCTTGTTTGGACCAAAACCCGGACTAGGTTCTTTGGTAAATTTCTCCCACTGATCAGCTAGGTTATTGGCAGCGTCCACAAGGGATGTGTCGAAATCTGGCTTTGGCGGGTACCCAGGCTTGTAGAACCAGGTATCCCAATCAATCTGAGCGAGCTTCTTCGAGGTGGATTCATCTTTGGCGAAGAAGTCAAGAAGCGTGGCCTTGAAGTCGTAGCTGTCAAGTGACTTGCCGCGCCAGGTCTCGAAGTAGTGCGGAATGAATTTGTCGAATTCTTCCTTGGTAATAAGTTTTTCGATATAGTATAGAAAGTTGAAGCCCTTCTCATAAGGAATCGAGGAAAAAGCGTCATCGGGATCCTTGCCCTTTAGATCTATGACCAGCTTGGTGAACTCATGCTCTGTCCCGTAATCCTCGATGCTGTCTGCCATGGCTTTCCAGCCGATGATGGCAGAGAAGTCACGCCATTGGTCTCCACCATGAACAATAGCTTGGATCCGGCGTTCGAGGTAGGTTGTCCATCCTTCGTTGAGCCAGAAGTGCTCCCAAGAAGCGTTGGAGACAAGGTTTCCCGACCAAGAATGACTGAGTTCATGAGCTATCACGTCAACATTCTGTCTGTCTCCAGAGATAACGGTTGGAGTTGCGAATGTGTAGATGGGGTTTTCCATACCACCGTACGGGAATGATGGTGGAAGGACAAGGACATTGTATTCACCCCATGCATATGGGTAGACAAGGGACTCTGCTGCTTGTAAGAACTTCTCGGTGTCTTCCTCGAATTCCCATTTGGCGTCCTTGAGCTCGTCAGGACCTGTTGCAACGGTGCTACGTGGTCCAATTTTCGCAGTCACAATATCGCCCGCGGCTAAGGCGAATAGATAGGCAGGAATTGGTACTTTCTGCTCAAAGTTATAAACCCAAGCCTCGCCTGTGGCTGAAATGGATGATGGATTGTCTTTCGCGGCGATACCGGAAGCAATGACGGGAAGTGAGGATGTGATATGGAAGTCGAAGGTGGCCTTGACATCAGGCGTATCTTGGCAAGGGAAGATGGATCTTGCGTGAATTGCCTGGCATTGTGAGAATACGTATGGATGTTTCTTGTTGCCGGTTTGTTCAGGGTCAACCACTGAAGGGCTGTGCATGAAGCAGTCGTTTCGATGTCAATCCTTACATCGAGTGTTTTATCGATGGGATATGGTTTCCCAAGTTTGATTTTCAGTGGACTGCCGTAGGGCTCTACACGTGGTAGGAGTTCCCATTTGGGTGATTGGCCATCAATTTGAACATCATGGATTGACAGGTGGCTTGTGTCTAGTACAATCTCATCACTCGCGTTATCAGTAGTAGATCTGAACGTGTGGACGACATTTCCCTTCAGCTTCTTAGCACTGAAGTCAATGTCGAAAGTAGTAGCAGAATGCAGAATCCGCCATTCGTTGTAATTTGACTGCGTGTTTGGATCACGCAGTCCAGAACCCTTTGAGGAATTTACAGCCATGCTGCTGTATAGTGAAGCTAAAGTTCGATACGGAAGTGCTGTACTTGAAGTCGAAGATGCTGACCTAGGAGTAAGAGATATCACGGCTCTTATGGATGACCACGCAGCTACCTTGTGCATTTGCCGAGCAACCCGGATCACCGATGTTCGCCACGTCTCAATCAGCCGATATGCGCCTGGACTTGTTGTATAGCCCCAGGGGATTGTCCTCTGCAAGATGTCTATAGGACGTGTCACGCTGTCCTCGTCGACAGACCTCTAGAGGGTTCCTTAGGTCGGCGGTGGTGGGATTTGGACTCTTTATGCCTGGTCTTGGCAAAAATCGGACTTACATTCTTCCAGATCCGAGCTTCGTTCTTGTCAACGTCAATCATGTCGATCGTATAGAGTTGCCAGCAATCACTTGCACTGTTCTCATTAATGCATAACACTATAGAACAAGAAACAAGATGAATTCCATCAGAAGTCCATGCATCATCTAGACACCTAGTCACATATTTCAAGTCCGCCTCAAAATAGGCATGTTGCTCGTTAATATTGTACCATTGGACGGACAAAAACATCAGACCACGCCCCATGCTTAGCAAGAGCACATTCATATTTTTGGACAAGGGATTGACTCCAGCTTGTCAGGAGCTCGTATTCAGGGTAGGAGACTCGATGACCTGCCTGGGTGCGCACACTAAGAGACTGGAGACTGGAGTACATTTGACAGTGAGGCGGGTTCTGCATTTCCCCCACACCCCCTGGGAAAGGCGGCTTCGGACGAGAGGAAATTAGGGTCTCGACCTTTAAGGCAGACCACAACAGTCAACAATCACCCACCAGATCAGCCTGCCCCAGTAATGCTCCTAATGCTCCATTCCTCCCCGTCATCGGGATGGAATGACTAGACCTTTCAGCTGCAGCAGTCATAGCTGCTCCTGTATATCAGCACCATGCAATGTGCACCTTGTACGACATCGGCTATGAACCTCTGGAGGTACACAATTCCTGAATATTCCGAACTCATTTTCTCACCGTCTTTATCAAGCTTCTTCGTCGTACAGCCTTGTCCACAGCCTCATCTATGTAGTCAAGCACTCAGGGCCACTGAGTGACGAATATGCTAGGCGCGAAGAAAGTCGCACGGGTCAGGGGAAATGTAACAGTCTTGGTAATTAAAGGCCTATTATGTAGGTACTATTGTAACAGGAGGCCTAGCCAACCGTAGTCGCAGCAATGCTATATCAGCACTGCTTCGCGACGTGCTGACCATGCTGTGACTCTGAAATGTGCTATTTTTCCACTTCCTCATACTGTCCTGAGTTCTGAAGAACCCCAGTGCAGCTTTTGTCCTACCACTTGGAAGTCCAACGGACCGTCTCAGCTATTCACCATCACTGAATCTGACTCTTCTAGTCCCTCATTCGGCCTTGGATCGCTCGCTTGCACCTTTGATGAATCTGCTCAAGTCGCCGACTGGGAGATTGAGAGGGAAGTCGACAGCTGCCAGAAGTTGCACAAAGAACAGATACCATCCCAGAAGACAGGTGACAAAGGTGAGACCTCCTGCAGCGTGTTGGTATGTGATGTTTGGGTCAGAGCGGCCGATAGAGAAGAAGAATGCGGAAAGACAGCTAAAAGCTCCGACTAGTGTTGCAAAGATCAGCACAAAGATGATGTTTGTTCGCAGTGCTACAATCATGTAGACGAAGCATAGAACGCCCATATATACGTGGAAGAAGCCAAATGTTGATGCGAACACTGGGTCAGCCGCGGAGGCGGCAGGGTTGTCTGGTAGGTATGCAATGGACGCATTGAAGTATGGTGTCAAGGTAGCTCCAAAGGAAAGCCAGAAGGCGCCGAAGGATCCGAAGACCACGAAGGGGAACGTGTTGCCGAGAACGAATTCAAGGACACCGCCAAGAACCATCAAGAGACCACCGAAGAAGTAGTAGACGCCACTAGGAGAGAGATGAGATTCAAGGACGGTCAAGCTGTTTGTCTTGATAACTTACACTTCAGCAGCGCCAAGTCCACCCGAACCTTGCCATCCAAGCAAAACATTGGAAAGAGGAGTCAACGAGAGTAAGAAGCCGACCAATGCTCTGGACGCAGTTAGAGGAAGGTTGTTACAGACGAACAAAGGGCTTACAGAGGAGTTGGGTTTCCAAAGGTAGATCGAATGTTGTTGGAGACACGATTCTTGGGAGAGAGGTAGATCTTCTCGAAGAGCTCCGGGGTAATGGAGATGCTTCCAGCAGTTCTGATCCTTCTCAAGGCACTTTCACTGTCATGATGATCATGATGAAGATCATATTTGCCGTTACCGTTCACTGAATCGCTGCCAGCATGGTCTTTCTCGACGTCCGGCACGTAGTTTTGAGTAGCCATTATGTATTTTCTGCTGGTGTGTGATGTGTTGATCAGGAAAGCTTTCCGAAAGTAGTGTTAGAGAGGAAGGAGGAAGCTTTATATGAAGATGCTGCGAAGAAGATAATGTTGTTTTAAGAGAGGTGAAGGGAACACAAGCACAAAGATATGTCCAAAGATATGTCCAAAGATCGGTACACGGGTGGTGGCTAGATATTATACCATGGGCACCTACATGGCACTGTATAGTTCTTGGTCGCGTCACAGACACTGGTGACCGAGTGATACTCCTCTCGGTGGAGGGGAGAGCCCCTAAGCCGCTCAGCCGAGTGTGCATTCCCAGTTGGGTGGAGAATCATGCAGCAGAGTCTAAGGCTCTAAGCCAATAGGGGTGTTGTCTGGTAAACCGGCCATGAAATTAGAAACCGTCTTGACAGGCCGAAAAAGCATGGGACCCAGGCCCCAAGTTGACCAGTGGAGTTTCCACCAAGTATGGATGTCTGGGTAGACTCTAGAGGAAGCATTCGTCTTTGATCGAGCAGAAGCTCAGAAGCCTTCTGAGATGTGGTGGTGGATCTCCACCAATCAGGCAGCAGTTGTATAGGTTCAAGCTTCAAACTAGGAATGGGACTAAAACACCACCCTGAATGTGGAGAGAGCAGAGCTGGGGTAGAGCGTAGATCGCATTGCAGTGATACAATGATACCTGAGAGACGAGGTGATGAGTCAACGTCGGTCTCGAGTAACAAGATTTTACGGGTTAGCGACCCTTGCAGAGCCAATTGCCATTTGGGGAGACCAGATGTCGTCGACGTGCAAGATGAGGTGAAGATGCCTTCGCTTTCGGTCGATACAGCTGTAGTTGGCGTTGTGCGTAGGAGAGAAGCTCGGGAAGACAGCCTCTAGAGTACACTGTCGATCGGTCGCCTTCTGCAAAACTGACGCCATGGTTCAAAGAGGATTGACAATGACGGGGGAAATGAATTGGCAGCAGCAAAGATTGGATGTGCGGCGGTCTCGGAAGAGCCATATTTGCGGGGTTGGAGCCAATACGAATCATGGAACGCCTCTCGATGGGTGGTTGCTGACGTCGGCTTGAGCTGTCAACGATCGACAACGAGGCCTTCCGGATTGACCAACAAGAAAGTTCGATGAGAATGCCGCTTCTGTTTCGCACTGGGCACGATTGGGTTACCAACGAAAGTGCGAGTCTGTGTCGAGGATAGGTGATGCAGCGGTTGGCCGACTGAATGCCGGGCAATGACCAGAACCAGACTTGAGATGAAAGAACTAAAAGCACGGCCATAGAGTGCGAACACGGACGATCTACGGACAATTTGCACAATACGGACAATCTGGGTTGGTGGGAGAGTGTGGACTTGACGCACAGATCAAAGTAGGGAAGTCATGGATGACCGGCACAAGGAGATTCCGAGCAGTATCACCATGGTGACGAGAAATGGAAAGCAGAAACGCAAGAACAGTGACAGATGGAGATAGAGACGGAACCAGGTAGTCTGCAGGGCAGGCCGTAGGTGAAAGCGAAGCCCAGCGAAGAGTCGGAGTAGGGGGAGGGAGTGCTTCGTGGAAGAAAGGAAGATAGAGGATTCAGGATTCAGTATAGTCATCGGGTCATGAAGTCGTGGACTGCCATGGTTGATCCATCCATCCCGACATATGGTGGTGACTTCTGACTCGTGGCTGGCGACGCTGGTCGTGGGTCATTGAGCAATGATAGCAACATCAAGGGAGGGTTCAGGAATGGTCAGGCTCAATCCACAGCAACCCACAAACCCACAGATAACAGTGCTCTGGCGGCCCGTTTTCCGGAGTTCGGGGAAAGGACTGGACCTTTTCTGCGGAGACACATGGAGAAGGAGGAAGAAGAAGAGGCAGAAGGGGCTAGAGGAGGAGAAGGACAAACAGGAAGAGACGGAGGAGAGGATCAAGGAAAAGCCTCAGGTAGCATGAGGAAGGATCATCCGTGGCTCCTAAAAAAACTATAGATGACTTCTTTCTGGAAAGGAAAAAAAGGCAAAGTCGTTGGGATTTTGAGATTGGAGAATGCTTCAGAAATCAGGACAAATGGCAACACACGGACATCTGAAAGAGGCACCCTTAGAGACACATAAAAAGGCACAAAAAGAGGCAGCCGGCCACGCCTGCATAACGACGCCAGAGATCTTGCCAACAATGCTAAGAGATTTAGCGCCTTCGGACAGAAGGACAGAATGCACGGCTGTGGAGATCCCGATCTCCGCTCATCCAGTTTAGGTTTAGCCCGTGTGTCTCTCACTAGTACCACTAGCACTACTAGTCACCTGCTGGTACTGTACTGACGTTACTATGATCAACCACCTACTCTTTTTGATATCACTAGCCGATCCAGTTGACTTCTTATGATAATCACATGAATAATAGCCCATGAGTTGCAAGTCACAGTAAATTGTATACGGAATAGTTACTAAATACCCGGGTCTGGTACTAGGTAGAAGGTGTCTTGCAGTCGACCCGGGAATTCCAAGGTTGTCAGTGGTAACTGCCAAGGTGGTAACCCCAACTGCTCCTGCCAATACTGGGCGGCTTCGGGGAGAAGTGAATGCAATGTCCACTTGTCTTACCTACTTCTCACGTGATATCACTCGCCCGAGCAGGAGACCAACAACATACGGAGTACACACTAACCAATCTGCAAATCACCCTCGTGTCCGCGTATTGCTCAACCCTTTTGACCATTAAACAAGCATCTAACCCGACGACAGGGATATCCCTTTCAAGCTCCAATAAGTCCCCAGCCCCAGTCAATTCCACTTGCCAGAAGGCGCGGAATATTCGCCGTTTACAGTTTCAACGCAGGCTGCAGGGAAAATTTCCCGCCTAATTTGGCGACCAGCACTGCCGCTTTTGGAGGGTGCGCTTTCCTTCGTCTCCGTTTCGAGAACCAAAACACTTCCACCCTCACCACAAACCACTGTCATGATAATCCCCCACCTACACCATGGCGATGGCTGACGAAGTTGCTCTTGGTCCGCAGCCGGACTATGGTATCATTGCTGCCGAGATACTAAAGATACGAAATACACCTGCAGTCGCCGGCGGTCAGCAAATCCTCGCCGAGCTCCGTGCAATAAGGGAGCAGTCAACGAGAGACACGATAGCAATCCAACAAGACATTGCAAATTTCCGCCAGGAAGTTACCGATATGCGTCAAGATCTTATAACTATGCGTCAAGATCTTATGACTATAATAACTGCCTCGTATGTACAATTGGACCTATTTTAATATTACTATACTAATTCTATAGCAACCATAACAATGCAGCCCGGGTTCAGAACACATACCTAAAAAGTCAAAACGAAAATCTTGTATCGTTTCTTAACCCTACTACCGGTGCCGCTATCCTTCATTTCCCTCACACCTCATCCGAACTCGAAAGAATGACAAGAAGACAATTAGATTCTGTACTACAGCAATTAGGTATTCCTGTCCAGGGTACAGGTTTAGCGGAGAAGAAGCGGTTGCTCAGAGCTCACATCGGCTTACCAGAGGTCGCAGGCTCACCACCTCCATAAGAGTTACAATTCTAGCACCTAATATGGGACACGCTGCATCAAGTGCGCGAATCAGAACTGTATTGATAAGTAGTTTACGATTAATGAGAACCAATATCATGACCTAAAGCAGCGGCTAAATTCCCTGCAACAACTTTACTGGCTGCAAATTCCAAGGTCTAGAACACTCAAGTCGTCTGGCCGCCAGTTACAGATTGATCTGTGAATCATCGACATCTGTCTTTGACCGATCACTCTAGAATCGTTCGAGCTTGACAGCCAGACAACGCTGAGTACTTCAGCAATGTTTGCTTGCTGGAACGTCCTCTACCATGCACACACAAGACCAACATCTGCTCAATTGCCCACCATACGGGAAATTCCTCTTAGGACAATTCTCCATGATCGCGCAGACCGAGTTTGTGCCAGTGTTTTACAGAAACCAAACCACGAAGCATCTATGTACAAGGTAATGATATTTTCCGTTGACTTTGCGCTCTTCATAGCGCCATGGCATTTGTTCGAAACCCACCTTCGGGTATCAAGACAGCCAAATGTCTTCTATTGTCTGCTCTCTCTCTCTCCTTGCCTCTCCTTCCCTCCAATAAAATGTCTTTTGAGGACTTCACCATTGCCACTCCTTGTGCATTCCAATCAATCAATTCTCCGCCGTTAATTTAGTCAGGTACGCCTCGAGGTCGAAGTTCTTGTCATCAGGATCCGTTATAACTGCAGTACTCATGTCAGTCTTTGACCACCTGTAGCTCTCTGCAGCTTCGACACGTACCATCACCACTTGCTGTTTTGGATTGCGAAGGGAGAGTTTTCTTGGCCCATTCCAACTTTGCCTTCTGTATTAAATCAACCTTGTGCTGGTATTCAGCCTGGGCGTGGGAAGCTGCATTGTTCGAGTAAATTGTTCTTTGGTGTGAGAAGCCGTAGAAGATACCGGCGACAAGTGCTGAGTATCGGAGGACCTGCGGAGAGAGCAGTCAGCGTCACGAAGCATAATAAATTCGTCCCCAACTCTTATGCAGAACTAGAGAGCGTAGGAAAGGCATACGTTGACTCCTTGGGAAGTTGACATTGCGACGAGTTGGCCCTGGGGGATAGAGCACTCTTGGAATCGACGAAAGTATTGAAGTTAGAGGCGCTTCGAACCTCGGATGGAGTCTCCGCTGTCGCTATATCCGGACTTTGCGGTGGTGTTGGCAAAAGGTGCAAAACAGATGGTCGTGAGAGCTATCATTGGGAAAAACTGTCAGGCCGGGAGTTGAGCTTCAATCTTTTGAGATCCGCTGCACCATTCCAGTCACGTGCTCACGCGCGCCATTACCTCTACCCACTCTTTTTTCCGCCGCAGTGACCGCAGCATCACCTTAGCCTCTTGGACTGCGTGTCCGCCGCGCATAAGATTGTTCTCCTCGCCAGATGACATAGCCCTCCTTCACGTTTGACACTTGACCATGTCGTCGTCATTAAAGGATCAACTCCTTGCCAAAAAGGCACGTTTGGAGGAGCTCCGGCGTCAACGCGACATACGGCAAGACTCATATGGCGCCTCTCGCCAGAGCATTGGGGAGGTGAGTTGTCAGAACCTCAATCGGAAAAGTAGCACCAGGCTAATAAACACAGGCTCCCTTGCCAATACAGACTGCCGAGGAGCGGAAGCTAGAAGTAGATCGAATGGTGTCCACCTTAATAGACCGACAGCGAGATCAAGCCGCCTCCCCAGGCAGGAAGGGAAATCGTCCAAGTTCAATATATGGTAGTGGAAACATTACTCCGCTGACTGATGTTGAGCCTTCGCCGAGGACGGCGACGCAGTCAATATCTACACAGACTGACGCCACCACCTCGTCATTTCCTATCTACGAAGATGCTGTTGTTCATGAAGCAGTCCGCCCAAAACCAGAGTATATCACCTACACAAAGGGTGTGCAAACAGACCCAATCGTTGATAAATCCTCAAAGTTGGAAGATGAACTTGACGAAGATCTTCCGAGTTCTTCGAGAAGACGCTCGAGTAGGAGGGACGAAGGGGCTGATGAGGAAATCCGACAGAGTCTGAGAAAGGAGATTGAAGAAGAGGTCAGGGCCACCTTGACGGGAGATCCAGCTACATTACTAAAACCAACATCGCAACATCGATTCCCACTGCGAACGTTGACAGAGACTGAACTCAATGCGGTTGTTGCGTCCCCAGATTTTGCCAGTTTTGTAGAAAGATCATCCAAAGTCATTGAGCGGGCTTTGGATATGGACGATGAGTATGATCTGCTGGCGGATTACACTCGTACTTCTCTCTTAGACGACAGCGACGACGACACGAATTTCTCACGATCAAATAAAAAGGCCCACTCCCTTCGCGAATCCTTTCAATTATTTTCCGACAAAGAATCCAGACGGCGAATGATATCCGACGTTAATTTTTCTCCTCATTTCAACGAGTTGCTATTGTCCTCGTATACCAAAAATCCTTCTGCACCTCACGACTCCGCTGGAATCGTACTTATCTGGAATGCCCACTCACCGTCCCGCCCAGAGTACACCTTCAGGGCATCATCGGATGTTCTTTCGGCTCGCTTTTCCCCGTTCCACCCCAATCTCGTTATTGGCGGTTGTTATTCAGGCCAGGTTTGTCTGTGGGACACTCGGTCATCGAATAAACAAGGTCAGCCCGTGCAAAAAACTCCACAATCAGGCTCTCATCTCGGACACACTCATCCAGTGTACAGTATCAATGTTGTGGGAACTCCCAATGCCCACAACATCATGACAGCCTCCATGGACGGAGTCGTATGCTCCTGGTCTGTCGACATGCTTACACAGGCTCAAGAATACTTAGTCCTGCGCAACTCCAAGGCAGATGAATTAGCCCCGACAACCATGAGTTTCCCTGTATCCGATCCCACATACTTCTTGGTCGGTACCGAAGAAGGTAGTATTTATCCCTGCCATCGATACGACCGGGCTGGAGCCACAGCAGGGGTTGACGGACGAACGACATATTCCGGTCACAGAGCTCCAGTCATGAGCTCACATTTTCATCCAGCCCGTGGTACCACTGACCTTGGTGACCTCCTGCTAAGTTCGAGTTCTGATTGGAGTGTGAAGCTGTGGCGGACCAAACCAGCAGCAAATTCGGGCTCAGTGGCTGCAGTCGCATCCAAAGAAGCCGAGAAGATCTCACCAATTCTCAACATCGAACGAGAAGACTTGGTGTATGATGCAAAGTGGGCTCCTCATAAACCGTCGGTGTTTGCATGTGTCACTGGCGCAGGCGACCTGGAAGTCTTCGATTTGAACTATGATCTCGAAGTGCCCATCACCAAGGCCAGCCCCACTCGAGGCAAAAATGGTATTGTGCCCTTTAGAGGGCTGAACAAGCTTGCGTGGGAGGAGAAGCGTGGTAGTCAGATTGCAGTAGGAGGGCTTGATGGTGTAGTCACCGTCTTCGATGTTGGTAAGGGGTTGCAAGCCAGCAATGACGAAGAGAGAAGGGAGGAGTGGTTGGGAATGAAAACCCTGGTGACCAAGTTAGAACGTCAGGCGCAATGAGACGAGACAAGAGTATGCTCTTTGTCTCTGCTCAGCCGTACTTTTCCTCCATTCCACTGGCTCAACGTCTGTCGGGATTTAGCTGTCCAGTCATCCATCTTCATCCCTCTCTTCCCCCATCTGAGAGAGCCAATGCTTGCTCACTTCAGAGTGCCATAAAATCCCAGCCTCAAGGCGTTCTCAAACCCTGAATATACCCTACTTTCTTCCCATTCCACCACGTACTCAACACCCTTCCTGATCGAAAAAAGTGCAAACCTCGAGGCCCTCCAGCCGCCTTCTCAATCACAGCCTTGCCCTTCCCTCCCGCCTCCTCCCCTTCTCCTGCCCCTGCTGCTGCTACTCCAAAGCCCATCGCCGCCACCCACACGATCTCCCGTCTTCCTACGCCTCAGAACGCTCGCCACATCGACGGCAACGCGATTCGCACCCAACAAAACCTCCTGGCAATCGTCGTCGGCCACACCATTGGCGAACTGGGTCACGAGGAAATCGACCCTCCGAGATCCTAGGACCACCATTGGCGCGTGCCATGTGCCCGCTGCGTAGGTCACGGCTTGGTCGCCGCGTGCGACGAAGGCGCGCAGGCGCCGGATGTCTGGTGGGTTGTGTGGTTGCGATGGCGAGGAGGACTGCAGGGTTGGTGCGACGATGACAAGGAATGCGGTCCGGCCATAGTTTTCTGTCTGTTCGTCGTCGTCATCGTCGTCGTTTTCGTCGGCCGCCAAGCCGAGCGGACTAAACGTCTGCGTCGTATACGGATGGCGCTCGAGGATCCCGACAGAGAAGAGAATCCTATTTCCTTCAGCCTCACTCTCACCCTTCCCCGTCCCCGTCCCCGTCCCTTCCCACCTCTCGGCCGCGGCCTTCGCTCCCTTGACCATACCGATCCCGCTCAGATTCCGGGGAAAACACGAGAACAAACTCATCTGCGGCACGCCCGGCGACCGTGAGGGATACTTGTTTTCAAAGATCGATATCGGCGACGTCTTGAGCGCCGAGTTCTGGTTCGCGAGCACAGGTGCAGGTTGATATGGGTGGTGCAGAGGCGTGGGAATGTGGGCTGGTGAGAGCGGTGGTTTGTTCGTGTTTTGTGACAGTGGTGCGCTGATTGCCGTGCCGAATGGTGCGAATGATTGTGGTGTCAGCGGTTCCAGTGGGATGAGGAGCGGGGCGGAGAGCGTGGTTGCGAGTGTCGGTGGTGGTGGTGCCATGGTGGTGGTGGATGGCTCGTGAGCGGAGAGTCAGAGAAATTATGAGACGACCGAGGTGAGCGGGGGAGTGTTCTCGAAGATAAAGTCGTTATTAAATCTCAAGCTGTCTCGGAGGTTATGTTTTCTCTACCGGAATGACATCGACAATGAAGATTTCCTCGATGGTCTGGAGATGCTTTTTAGTCTTGGCGTATCATTCAATACCCTTAAAACAGCCAAAGCTGGACCTGGGAGTTGCGGCGCCTTTGTGTCCTTAATCAAAACGTGGAACAACTGCAAATTTCTAGCAATGCTTTGGGAAATTCGGTGATCTGGTTGTAGCCGGCAGAGAGAAATATGGCAAGTCCAAGACTTTGATGTGGGTAGTATTGTATATCATATCTTTACGATGGCCTTCAGTGCAGATATTGAAGTCGACGTCGCCGAAATCCGAAAAGGTTGCAACTCAGTGTGGAGACAATTCGTCTTGCCCTGCCCTGGCCTGCGTCGTGATGATTCGCTGGGTTAAACATGGCAGATCTACTTCGTACATCGGATTTCGATAGTGTGGATGGCACCTAGGATGGGGTTTCAGGCACGCGGTGTCAGTCTGTCGATTCTATACGAATGAATGCACATTTTCATAGTGTTGATGACGAGACGGTCGTGTGAAGTTAGGCGGGCTACCCTCAATTCGGATCATTCTTTGCTGTGATGGCCGTACGCGCAAACAGTTCTCCACGCAATAATATGGGGACCGTGACTATTTGTAGGATGACGAGGGATACGATAAGATAATGCATACAACCAACGCTCTTGTGACAGTGAGTGGATGATCCTATAGGACTTCCCACCTATGCGCGCAACAGTATGCGAGTTCGAAGTCGTGATTTCCACACATGGGCTCGCATATTGTGTCGGCATTTAGCTAGGCACTGAGCAAATGCCGTCCCCAAAGCGTTGTTTCTGCGCTGAATATGAGGTATATCAGGTGTGATCAGGTGTTTTCCATTTTCCATTTTCCATAATCAAGTGACATGCCACGTCGTCACGTGCTTTACGCACAAGCGTGCCCAAGTACTCAGTACTTACCCAAAGCTGTAGTCAAGGCCTTGAAAGAAGGACCCGCAACCAAAATGAGGGTTGTCATTTCAAATGACCAGAGATACAAGCGCAGGTGACCTCTGTGGTATATTTGATGCTGTTCCTATCTTGTGATCCTCAATCGCATACTACCCAACTCATACGTTTCAACACAACTGCACACAACTAGAGACGCTCTTGCTTGCTAGTCTCACGCCCTTCTATCTACCGCAGGCTTTCTTACTTGATCGAATATCGGAACCATCATGGCCTATGTGCCTGGCCTGACACTTCCAGCATCCATCTTTGCAAATGCGCCGATTTCTATTCTACTTCCCGTTGGACTGGGCCTAGGTTCGGGGCTCGTCTCGCAACCAGGCAGGCTGAAACCGAAGAAGTTCTCTGATGCGGCAGCAAAAGAGCGTGGAACGTTTCGGTCGACACAAGAGCAGTATATGGCGTTGAAACAACCACCATTTAGACCCCCGCCGTGGGTGTTCGCTCCCGCTTGGACGACTCTCTATCTCCTCATGGGCTATGCATCTCATCGAGCATGGACAACGGGAATGGCGAGCTTGAGTCCGCAAGTAGTCGAAGATACCAGAAGAGGTGCTACGTTATACACGGTGCAACTCGGGCTCAACCTCGTCTGGATGCCCTTGTTCTTCGGGATGGGACGACCAATCGAAGCCATGTTAGATATTGTGGCATTGACGGGAACGGTGGGTTATCTTTCATATATTTGGAGCAAAGTCGACTCTGTGTCGTCGGCCATCCTAGTGCCGTATCTTGCCTGGCTTGGATTCGCGACATATCTGACCGCCGGTACGGGACACTTGAATGGCTGGACAATCAAGGGAAATGAAGAAACACTAGAAGAGGAAGGAGTTGAAAAGAAAGTGTCATGATTGAACAGGGGCCTAGAGGAACTGTTAGCCTTTGGTAAACCTGACAATTCTATCAATAACGGCCGAGTAACCCTGCGTAAGCTCGCGATGATACAAGTCAATTCAAGATTTGAGCCATCACTCAAGATTTAGCGTGTGGTGAATGTTCATGACGTTGCAAACATCAACAGGCATGATCAAGAGTCGATCTAGGCCAGAGGGCCCTTGACCGTTCCAATTAGTGTCTGAAATCCCAGCCTGGGGCTGTTGCCTGTAACCTAGGTGCCTGTCGCCCACAATGTTTATGGTATCCCTGCAGTGCCCTGCTTCGATCGATGTGGTCAGATTCATTCTGATTGGAGGGATAGACTGTCAGCCACCCGTAGTCACAACAAACATGCGAACACTACGGCTGGTAGGAGTGTTATAGCCTATAAATGAGGAAACCTGCCTTCTGGTCCTTTTGCTACTGTACTCTGGAATTGAGATCACGGTGTAAATCAATTGTCAATCATTCAATAATCATGTCTTACACAAAAGGAACATGTAGGTCGGCCCTTGGTCCTGACGATTATCTAGACTTCGTTTCTCACCGATAAATCATAGGGAACACTGGAGAACAGATCCGAGAACATAAGTTGGCCACTTCAATCATCAATCTACACGGCACCGAAGACGCGGTCTTTGACGATGAAAGTCTTGATTTGCTCAAGCAATTCGTAACTGGAAGATCAGTAGAGAGAAGAGATGAGGTCCTCGCAGACAAAGCAGGGGCAGAGATGGACATCTGGCCGACCTTTTGATTGCACGATACGGGACAGAGGATGCTGCCTTGGATGATAGAGATTGGGAATTACTTGACGAATGGATGGAAAAAGGGATGCCGACTGGTCAGCAAGTTCAGCGATAAGTATCTTTTCTCTGCCTGGAGTATATACATACTGAGGTCGTTGTTGATGAAGGCTGAGATGCTCTGGGTGATGTAAGGAGAAACATACCTAAGTAACTGTCTTAACTATTAGTTACATAATCCGTGGGTAATCGTACTTCATAGCCTTAACTAAATAGAAGCTTAACGCGCCCGGACCACCGCAAGGCTTTGATCTCAATTGGAACTCAGCCCATGTGGCGCCTGGCCTTCGATCCAGATTCTTGCCCAGCCACCTGAGAAATCTACAGGCGGCCTATCCTCAGGTCACTTTAGGCACCTTGTAGGGCGTTAGGCGTCATTTGGCACCTCCTTTGGCACCTCTGGCACCTCTGGCACCTCTACTCCGTATGTTAGTTAGCATCTCCAATCGCGCCTCTACCATCTCTATTGGCGTCCTCTCACCTGCGAGGAACCTTTTTCTCCGACTCGCCAGCTTCACATCCTCCGCGATTATTGGCGTCGGCGTCAGTGTCAGCGTCAAGCGTCAAGCGTCAACAGACGCCTTCACATTCGCCTTCATCTTCTCACCATCCACTTTCCATTACCATCAACACACCACTTTCTGCATCTGCAGAATCACAATTCGACTCTTCCATTTGTTATCTTGTAGGTTCTTCACCTCGCTTTCCGCTTTCCGCTGCTCGCTGCTCCCACCATCTCCTCTTCGCCGTCTCCTTGTCAAGACCGCGACAACCTCAACTTTGTCTATCCTCATATCTTCCACCCTCCCGTCGCTACCGAGCACACACCTCACCGATCCTACATCTGCTTCCATTATCCTGATACTTATATCTTATCCTCAATCTGCTTGCTTCTTTCAATTACAGTGCGACGCTGTCCCTCGACACCTTTATTCATTACTTGTCTCCGCACCATTTCTACCTTCATCATGATCTCCATTTGTTCGCATTTATTTGTCTCTGACCCAACTCTAACCTCGATCATGTTTACTCTTAGCTCAACATCTTCTTCCTCGTTACCACTCAAAGACGCCATTACCTGAACACTCCTCCTCGGATGGCCATTTGAGCAAACCCTTCCCACCCCGATTGTTTCCACCAAAACCTCGACATGAATCCCTACGAAGCCTATGGCTCTCCTCCAAACGAGAGATCTCCTAGATATCGATCGAGAGACGAAGATACTTTTGAGCGCACCGACTCATACAGAAGACGATCCCCAGGTAAGCTACACGGCCACTGTCCAAGAAGAAACTAACTCCATCAGTCAACGAGAGAAATGACAGACGAAGACCTCCTCCTCGACAGCGATCGCGCTCTCCTGCAGGTATAGACCGATATCAACCAGAAAGAGATAGACCAGCTCGTGAGGCCAGAGACGACTTTTACGAGCCTCAGAGAACTGCCACTCGAGATCGCGATGATCGCAGAAGAGCACCTTCTCCTATTGCCGCCAATATCGATCGCTATGTGCCCGGTCAAGAACCCAACAAGCCTGTTGTTCGAGTCAATCCATTACAAAATCCCCTTTCTCTGGATACACAGGCAGGCTTCAGCTACTTTGCGGATTGGTGGCGCTTCGAGAACTCCATCAAAGAAGAAAAGGAGAGGGCCAAACATGGAGGCAGAAGACCTTCAGACCGTGTCAAAGGTGAACGCGAGGCCAAAGAAGACCGCGAGAAGGAAAGATCCCAGATTCAACAAGCCTATGATCAGTACAAGCAGGATTTCCAGGTTAAGATGGCTCGCCAATTTGTCCAACTTCACAAAAGTGAAGAATGGTTCAAAGAGCGCTATGTCTCGGAAATCCGAGACCCTATCCGAAAACGTTTGATGGCTCTACGACAGGGCGCTTACGATCAGTGGGTCAAGGATTTTGAGTCAGGCGTTTTCGACGAATTTACACTCGAAGGCATCTACAAAAGCGACAGTGATGGCGCTGGTGGCATGATTGAGAAAGAAGAAGGTGAAGCAGTAGGGGGCAACGAGGTTCTAGGTGTTTTGGATCTCGTCCCTGCCAAGGGTGGTGACCTTCGGGATGAATCCATTCATGAACCTGCTCTACTCATCAAGACTCTCGCTCCGAATGTTGCTCGTGATCGCATCGAGGAATTCTGCAAAGAACACCTGGGCGAGCATGAAGGAGGGTTCAAAGGCCTGTCGTTAAGCGATCCCAACCCAGCAAAGAAATTCCATCGCATTGGCTGGATCATCCTAAATCCTGCTCCAGACGACGATGTAGACGCCATGCAGGAAGTCGAACGAGGTGACGGTCGTGATGATGATGAAGAAGGTGAAGAGAAGCCGGAGGTCGAGAAGAAGACTGCCGCTCAGAAAGCCCTCGAGTTGATCAATGGAAAGACCATCACAGACGAAACCAAGGGCGACTTCACCTGTCACGTCGGCGTTCACAACGCGCCAAATGCTCCCCGAAAGAAGGCTCTCTGGGATCTCTTCTCTGCACCAGAACGTGTTGAGCGTGACTTTGAACTTGCAAGACGACTTGTCAGCAAACTTGATGCGGAATTGGGCAACGACGAAAGTTCCGGAGGTGTTGCCAAGATTGATGCCCGTGTGGAACAGATGAGAAGTCAGGGTTTGTTACAACCACCTCCAAAACCCAAGAAGGCCAACTTCGAGGACAATGACGATGAAATCAAGTTTGACGAAGAAGGCGAAGAGGGCGAAGAGAATGAAGATGAAACTGATGACGAAGAGCTCTTGGTCATCAAGAAGAAACTCGATTTGATGGTCGAATACCTTCGTCGTGTCTTCAACTTCTGTTTGTTTTGTGTGTTTGAATCTGATTCAGTCCATGAATTGGTGCGCAAATGTCCAGGTGGTCATCTGAGACGACCAAGAGCTGGCTTGAGTACTGCGGCTAAAGCTGCAGCAAGAGCCAGTGCAGAAGGAAACCCCTTTCCCGGCAAGAAGAAAGACGGCAAAGAGAACGGCTACGATGACGAACCTCTTAGCCCAGTACAGGAGAAGCGAGGACAGAAGTTCAACAAGAATGATCAACAGCTTCTTCGCGCGTTCAACTGGGTCAAGACTTTTGAAGACAAGGTCCTGCAGATCCTCGAGCCTCACTACATCGACTTGAAAAAGATTGGCGGCAAACCTGTGGACGAAGCTCTCGATGAAGAAATGGCAAAATTTGTCAAACAAGAAGATGAGGCCAAATATCGATGCAAAGTTCCGGAATGCACAAAACTTTTCAAGGCAGAGCATTTCTGGAAGAAGCACGTCGAGAAGAGACACGAGGAATGGTTGGATGCTCTCAAGAAAGATGTAAGTTTCTCCCTAACTTCAAGAATTCTGTCCAGAGCTAACAGCTAACTTAAACAGCTTTCACTCGTCAATGAATATGTTCTCGACCCTTCACACATTGCTCCATCACGATCGGATGCCAATTCCAATGGACATTTTCCATTACCGAATAATCATCATCTCAATAATGGAACTCCTCGGGTTTCAGTCTACAAAATATGGGCATGAATGTGATGAGTTTCGGTCCAAACACCATGGTGGGAATGCCCAATGTCACTGCTCCTTTCCTCCCAGGAACAGCAGGCTTCGGCGATGGTCTGAATGGTGGATCTCATACTGGCGGACCCATCCGACGCGGAGGAGGTCGTTTTGGCAATCGTTCAGGACCCTATGACCGTAATCAGCGTGGTAATCAACGTGGATACAACAATGTGGGAGGTATGATCCGAGGCAATTATGCTCCGGGTATGAGCGCTGCCTTGATTGCACAAGGAGGAGGAGGTGGAGGTGGAAAATGGGGTGATGGTGCGGGTGGCGGGATGAATGCCATGGGACCCAGAGAGGCAGTCCAGGGCAGAAGTATCAGATCATACGAAGACCTTGATGCTCAACCTAGTAATGGTACGGGAGGCGGTGCTCAAGCTGCTGCAGCCGCCGGCGCTGGTGCCGAGCTGGATTATTGAATTAGCCAAAGGGAAGCAAGAAAGCAAAATGTACAATTGTTAACGGGGTTATTTCACAAAGGACTGCTCTCAGGTGTTAGATATAAGCTATCATAGGCAGGGCGACCAGCAATTTCGTGGTTGTGGTACTAAATCAGGATTGTTGTTCCTCAGATATCTAATCTGAAGGGGTGTCAAGGACGTCGGAAATGATTATCCTTCTCCTTCTCCTTCTCAGTGAATCAAGTAAGTTTACAGGTTTCAAACAAAGTCGAGCGATTCCAAGCTGTCGTCCCCTTAAGATCTACCGGCTGGCCGATAGCATCCCATACCCTACCACCATACCTTACCTTACCGTGCCATGCCATGCCATGATAGATCATAATAATTTATCTATCTATCTATCTATCTATCTATCTATCTATCTATCTAGTCTTTCGTGACCAGGGTCGTAAGTCGGTGAGTATATGTAGCTGTATATATGTACATGTATACATAAAGCATATAATATATAGAGGTAGGTAGGTAGGCAGGTAGGCAGGTAGGCAGGTAGGCAGGTAGGCAGGTAGGCAGGTAGGCAGGTAGGCAGGTAGGCAGGTAGGCAGGTAGGTAGGAGAAGGAAGAGGAAGAGGAAGAGGAAAAAGATCGTGCTAACCATTAAAATCATGTTATTCAAGCGTTAACTCGTCCTGTTTGTTACCAACACCAACACCAACACCTGCCTTTCCTAACTACGGAGTTAGTTAGTTAGTTCTCAGGAGTTTAGGCCTGGACATACATAATCTTGGTGTGTTGAGAAGACGTTTATGCTAAATCTCTCGACGAGTCTAACTATTACCGACCGATACTCCCTGTGTACATGCTAAAAAGGCAGGCCAAACGATAGAAACGTATTCTTCTTTCTATAACGCATCCAGTCAATTCGAGGGATTCTAATTCAAGAGCTACATACAGCCTAGCTCCAACACGGCAACTGAGAGTCGAATAAACGGCGAAACGCCGCAACATATCGGTCATTAAACAGAAAGTTCCTTGCGTTTACCAAGTGATCAGGTTCGCTTTCTCAATACTCTTCTCCCAGCTGCTGGTTCTGCAACAACAACTTTCTTATTCGCACTTGTCGGGTTCCTCTTGAGGGCTGTCTTGGCGGCACTGGCTGCTTTTATCACACCGCGTCTTGCGGCACCGCCGGCGGGACTTTTCTGCTCTGTGGATTTGGTCGTTGCTGGCTTTGTAGCGGCACGAGCAGTGCCACGCTTAGGCTTCACTACCGTCGTGCTACTTGATGCAGTTGAAATGTCGGTCGTTGAGGAATGGACACTTGATTGACTTATCGTACGTTGTGGCGATGATGGGTGGACTTGTACACTTGTGGCTGGACGGGGTGGTGGGAGCATTTTATTTGGTGAAGAAACTGTAGTGGTCGCGGAGGGTTTGGTCGTGGTCTTGTCTTTGGATGCAGTCCTCGTCATTCGTGCCGCTGTGCCACGCTTGGCTTGTTCAATCATCCCATGCACACTGGCGGAAATGGCCGATGTCGCAGCAGTGGCGGCAGATTTAAATGGTGAAGCTGGTTTCAGTGGTGAAATGGGTCGTGCAATCATGCTCTTGGCAGGTGAAATAGGTTGCATCAGAGGATGATTGTACTCTTTAATCGGGGAACGAGGCAACGTGCGAGAATTGTGGGAACGTGGTGAGAGAACCGCATTTGTTTTGGCCGAACGCGAGGCCTGGCGAGCTGGTACTGTTGTTGTCGTGGCTTTTGCGCGTTTGGTATTTTTAATGACAGGAAGGTTTTCAAGCTCATTCTCATTCTCCTTGTCTGATGCAATCTGGATACCTGAACTCTTGCGTTTTCTACCTCTGACTGGTGCAGGCTGTGCGGTTGGTCGTGCCGGGGAAGGAAGTTGGTGTTCTCGTTGTTGATCGCGTGGAGGAGCTGGAAGAGGGCGGTCTTTGTTTGGGATCATGGCTTGAACCTTGTCCTGTGGTTTTGAAGATGTCTGAGGTTTGGTTGCTTGAGACCTGGCCGACTCGTATTGCTCGGCAAGTTCGCCCATTGTCATCTTCCTGATTGACAAAGGAATGCGATTGACGCGTCTTTCAATACGTGATCGGAGGTCAGCACATTGTAATGCGTACCCTGCTCTCAATTGTCGAGCTCGTTCGGTTACTGTTGCGTGTTAGTCAGGCCTTCCAACTCCAAAGATAACATGAAGAGTATCCTTACTCTCTAGTTGCAGGTTGTCAATCAATGCCTGCTTCTGCGATTGTGTAATTCTCATTTTCTTTTGGGGACTGCCCGTAGGTGTAGTCACTGCATTTGGTGAAACAGAGTCATCCAGCTCGTCAGATTTACGCTTGCGTGGTGCCATGATACTAAGTATTGGTGGGAATTGATCAGGATTGTAATTTTGGTTCAGTGCGGACAGAATGGGTGAGAAGTGAAGTCTTTAAATTGAGGTGAAGTTGTTGTACACACTGATGCTGCGAAATCGTTCCAGATTGGAGGTTGTTCACTTGTTCCAGGTCGGGACGCCATAAACAAATAAAACAGGACTAGCGCCTTGGCATACATCCTAGGAGTTCAGCCTTGGGCCTTTGGTCACAATGTCAGGCTCGAGTTTTCACTACCAGTAGAATTGAACAAGTCAGAAAATTATCAATTGCTACCCGATCTGTTTGTGTGTGTTGATCAGACACCTCTTAAGGGTAACTCGAAATGTTTCGCAGATGAGATCCAGGTAATCATTCGCAGGTTGAGTCTGGTTTGCGGAGACTCTTCCATAAGGTTTGACGACTAGCACAGGGCGCAGAATGACGTCCCAAACTCTGCCCGTTTGGTTTTAAGCAATACCACAGGCTATGGTCGACTGAAGAGTCATATTGTGATATACATATTTCCCTCGCCTCCTAGTCCTTAGCAATGACGGCTTGTGCTTTTTGCTTCGTCTTCGCCTCCCCTAATCATGTCTAACGACTATAGCATAGGTATTGGCACATTGTCAGAACGGGCGAAGAAATGCGCCGAAATAGACGACACCAAAAACCCGATATGGGACATCTACAACGACCAATGGCACCCTCGAGACAATCCTGATGGTTATGTCAGTATCGGCGTGGCCGAAAACACCCTCATGCATACTGAGCTTCGGGATTATGTCAACAGCAGTACCCAGGTGACTGAGAATGCCTTTACATACGGAGACGGCCCAACGGGCTCTAAGAGGCTGAAGCGTGCTGTTGCCAGATTTCTCAATCGAAAACTTCATCCAGTTACACCTGTCGAAGAGCAGCATGTGGTGATCACCAATGGTGTCTCAGCCTCGATTGAGCACGTTTCATGGGCATTCTGTGACCCAGGAGATGCGTTCTTGTTGGGTCAGCCGTACTACACAGCTTTCATCAACGACATCTCGCTGCGCCCGGGCGTCCACGTTGTCAAGGTGAAATTCGGCCGTGTCGACCCAATGAGCATCGACGCCGTGAAAAGCTATGAATCCGCAATCCTAGCCGCGAGAGATCAAGGTGTCAAGGTCAAAGCATTGATGTTGTGCTCGCCACATAATCCGCTTGGACGATGTTACCCACGCGAGGTCATCATCGAGTATTTGCGGCTGTGCCAGAAATATCAACTCCACTTTATCAGCGACGAGATCTACGCTTTTTCCGTGTGGAAGAACAGACGCGACACATCGCCTGAGCCCGTGGAGTTTACCTCTGTGCTATCGATCCCACTCCAAGAGCATCACATCGACCCATCTCTCGTACATGTGATTTACGGCATGAGCAAGGACTTTGGCGCCAACGGTCTCCGCGTAGGCTTCATCATATCTCAACGCAACCCGGCGTTCCTGCGCGCCTTGGTCGACGTGGCCATCATGTCGTATTCATCTTCAGTCGCCGAAGTGATCGCGGCAAATATCTTCGAGGATGACGTCTGGGTTGACAACTACATCAGGACCAACCAGCAGCGGCTGTCCGAAAATCACAGCTTCGTTGTTGACTTCCTTCGTCGCCACGATATCTCGTACTCGCATGGATCGAACGCCGCGTTCTTCCTCTGGGCGGATCTCGGCAAGAAATACTCGGAGATCAGAGGCGGGATCGATGTGACGGATGCGGTGACAAAGAAATTAGCTCAACTCTTGTTGAAGAACAAGGTGTTCTTGGGCAGTGGTTTGCTTTTCGGTGCCGAAACTCCAGGCCTATTTCGAATCGTCTTCAGTCATCCAAGGCCATATCTCGAGGAGGCACTGACAAGAGTGATCCGAGTACTTGGTGTACAGGAATCAGAGTAAGGCACTGCAATATTCTGGGTGAGATACAGGGATGATCGGTGAAGAGAAACAAGATATGACAGGGTAACCAATGTATCAAGAGCAATAAAACGTAGAGCAAAGGAGAAGAATTGTAGCACATGTTTACTGGATGTGAGAAATAAAATCCAGTAGGACACATGAGAAACAACTGTCATGTCTCTTGAACCTATAAACCTGAGTTCAGATTCCCCAGACGCATGACTTGAATAGACTCTTCGGTGTAGTCGATGATATTGACCTACCTTTCCCTAGGTTGAACCTGTACTTGTGCGTTACCCGTCGATCGCTACAACTCCTGCGCCATGTTGTCTCGAATCTCATGGTCTTGACAATAACACCCTCGGCTGCATAACATTATTGATCACTGACAAGGATCAAGATCTGTCAAACCACACGTTATCCTGCATAGGCCTCTTCCAGATCAACAAGCAATGATAGCACAATTGGTATTAGGCATCGTTGCCTTTTCCCGCTTGCTTGTGCTGTAGTCTGGTATCTATGATCGCCGTAGGCAGCATTCACTGTTTCCCACTGCGCTTGGGAACAAGAACTCGTGGTAGAGGCTTTGTATGGAGATAGACTGAGTGGCAACTGCAGCATTCCAGCATCTTGTGAGAGCAGGTGCCGACGATAAGAGGGTCGACGGAACAGATATTCGTTGCACCTTGACGACCGGGGTAAGGTGAGCTAAAGACCTAGAGGTACAAGGAGGAAATAGAAGAAATGTTCTAGCCAGATCTTGATAGAAGTTACAATACTTTCCTTCAATTCCCTGATTCCTGCATGAGCAACCATAGTTCTATCAAAACGATGCTGTTGAATATCCGGCATAACGTCGACATTCGCCTGGGAATGGATCACTATCCGAAGAACGGAAAAGATTTTGTTCAGGATGTTGGTGACAGATAAATTTTTGGTACATTGCACGTGATAGGGGTGACATGAAAGCGAACTGCTTCCGATATTTACCAAACACGTAGAAATTCCAGGGGCAGAGGGCAACCTAGATGCACGCTACCAAAATGGTCCAGAATGTCTCCTAGATGGTCTCACTTACTCTCGCTACTTCCCTCATCTGCAGCTCCCTTAGTTTAGCGCAGGAGGATAATAGAGAGCTGAAACGCTTCACTTGCTGTTATGTGAGGGCCAATGAAGGTGTTCCAAAATGACGAAAACAAGTCTGGGTCTTTCTTCATCCTTGTTGACCACAAGAAAAGCCCCAAAAAGGGCTGTGATGTAAATTCTGGACAGCGGGAAGGAACGGTCCATGCAACGGGTGGTCCCGTAGCTCTGGTTGGCGGTCATATTTGTAGATGTACGCAAGCAAGCTCAGGTTGCATGCATGAACTGTCTCCTGAGTCTTTGAATGATCATGTGGATAGACTTTGACCAGAGAACGATGATCGACAAGAACAAACAGAAAATGAGAGCAGAATAGACCTTTATTCGTCGCCCTTGCCGGGACTCGTTGACGAATCAGAACCCGATTTGTACAAATCCAACGGTCTCAGAATCTTGATTGGATGAGGTTGTGGGAATTTTAGAATTAAGCGATCATCTCTGGGCGCGTAAAAGCGTACCTTTTGAGGTCTCTCTTTTTGAAAGGCTTGAGCCTAGTTGCTTCACTAGGGCACTGCGTTCGCCGTGTTGCAGTGTAGTCGAACTCCCTTGGTCTCCATTGTAGTATAGCACACGTTGATGCCGAAGTGGTAACGCTGTGAGGTAAGATTACGCTTGGCTGGTGTTAGAATTGGGGCTATGCACGGCCGGGTGCACTGGAGACAGTTGAGGAAAGCTGGATCATCTTGATAACCAAGTGGATAGTGGTCCAGTCTTTTCGTCGGGCTCTAGTCATCAACTTACTTGAGACAGTGGAAAGCGGCCAACTATGTCCAAACCACAAAAGACCAGCAAATCCTCACAGCTGAAGATATGCCGATTAGCAGAATGGAGAACGGAGAACGACCAAGTTTCATGTTGCATGCAGCATGCGGCGGCGTCTTCCACAGCAGCGTCATGCCTGCTTACACACCGTCCGACAGGGGTCATCCCTATGCGAGTGTTGTTTTGAGAGATCGGAGACATGGGTTGAATGGCAGCAAGCAGCAAGCAGTCAGGTCCGACAGTATTAGAGGTTTGCCGGAACATAGGTCAACGTAGTGGCAAGTCTGAGGACCCATAAACATTGCAGCCGAAGGTGATTGTATCGAGTTCTTCAGCGGATGCGAATGTGGGTTCTGGGGTCCAAATGGGAAGAATAATGAGTGGATGTAGAGTTTGCGCTTTTACGCCTAGCCCTGAGAAGGATTTTCGAGTCTGGCATCGGAACTGATGTGACGACAGGAACTCCGTACTCGGATAAACAATATCGAAGGAATGCAATGCATGGGTTGCTGGACATTGCGTTTGATCGTAGAGGAATGATCGGATGTCAGCGGCTGGGTCACATGACATTTTCGGGGTAGTCAAGAGATTGAGCAGGTGCCGGAAGTTGGAACAATGTCATGCTTTGAAATTTCCTAGGCCCGAGTCTCCCTGGGCTCCTTCCCAGGTGGTCGGAGGGGGCTGGTACTACGGAGTAGGTACAAGGTAGGCAGCTCACAGCAGCTCTTGTTAGCCGTGACCCGTGAGTACGGAGTAGAGAACGCGGGACGATACAACATTGCGAAAACTCTGCTGGAGTGGAAAAGCTTAAAGCGGAGCTCAGCTAAAAATGATGCAGAGGGAGCTAGTCTGTATATGGTTAGTTGCCCCCTCACCAATGAGCGGTGGCCGGTGGGACAAGCGTGGGCAAGAAGAGAAGCAGAATGACGAGCACCTAGCAGGTGCGTAGGATCCGAGGCGAGTGTTGCTAGCTGCCAGCTCATTGTTATTGGCTAGGTGACTGGCATGTGTTGTGATTCTGCTGTGTGAGCTTGTGAAGATGTGAGTGGTCCACGACGGCTAGCACCTTTGAGGCCAAAGGAAGCGAAGGAGATGCAAAGTTGGCGTCACTTTTGGTTTTAGCGACAACCTTGGGCTTAGTGCTCCAGATTTCCTGGCTTGAAGCCAATCAAAATTGTTTGATCCGCCGTGAAAAAGCAGGTGATTAGCGCACAATTGTCACTAGGGTCTAGGGAGTAATTAGTTTCTCGTGCTCCAGAGGCTAGCTGGGAATGGACTAGTTTGTTTTTAGCGCTGTGACCAGACCAGGAGCTTCACGGAGTGTTTAGTTACGGTGGGAAAAGAAAGTGTCAGACCAAAGCTTAATCCCGACTCTTCCATTTTCAATCACATTGATCACGATCAAATGTACTTGCTGCTCGACGCCTTGACGGTCAGCACAAAACACAAAGGCGGTCACGGGTGAGTCACGAGTCACGGGTTGAGGAGGCTCCACTAGACAACCGCCTCATCAAGCCCCCAACCCACCAATGCATGATCCGGCCATTCCACTCGCTGTCTCCGTCATTCATTTCCGCTGAGGGACTGTGAGTGTGTGAGTGTGGAAGTTTGGGGAGTCTTGGAGTCTCCGAGTCTGTGACTGAGAGTGTGTGGAAATACCAAACTTTGAACTACCGAGGGTTGCGAGCCTCAGCCACCAGGCACCCACCAAGGCACCCACCTGGATGACCTACTCCCTACGCACGCTACTACCACTACCAACTACCAACTACTGCTAAGGACTGCAGTAAGTACGCACCCACCCGTGCGTGGCACCCACCCGTGGCACCCACCGCCTGAGGTTGAGGTCAGTCCTCTGAATCTCTGATCCTACTCCGGACAGTAGTAGTAGTAGTATCTGCCCAGCCCACTCATTCCCCTCTTGACCAATTCTTTTCCTACTTCTATCAATCACCCAATCGCCCGTCTCAACTCTTTCTTTCCCAGCCCTTCGACCCAATCAATCTCGCCCTCTCCATTCCTTCCTATCACTGCTGCCATTCACAGTCCATCTTTGTTTCTATCCACTTGGAGGTTCCTCCTGATCCCTTCTGTGGCCATTCAACTCACCGACATTCACGTGGGTCAAAGGCCTCTCAGGCTCTCTTTGGCAACCCATCATTTGACTCGTTGAATTGGGTCAAACACGCCCCAATCACCCAGCCTCGCGCACGAAAAAACCGCCCTCACAATTGGGCAGTTTTCCATCGTCCTGATCGCTCTTGAGTGGTTGCCGTTTGACTGGTAAACAACAACCACCTATCAAGTGCATCCATCATAAGAGCTGCTTGACTTGAGCCTCGTCGCGTCAGACCATCGTCTCTCCACGACGCCACCGTTATTGCTGCTGTTGTTGTTGTAGCCGTTTGTCGTCAGTGATTTTCTGACAGACTCACAACTTGCAGGAGCTACCCACGGCAACCGAGTCGTGACCTGAAAGCTCTTGCCAGCGTTGGGCACGTCACGTCTTGAGTCAGCAACCGCCAAACCGCCAACCCGCCAACCGCCAACCGGCCCAGCCTGTCCCGGCACACGCCAGCAAACCCAGCAGAGGCCAACAAAGCCCCCAACGCCGCCCGCAAAAGCCAGCATCAAGGCCAGCCCTTGCCCCGTCGTCCCAAGCTCCCTCGTACTCTTCGTACACTGCAGCTGCCACTACTGCCACTACTGCCACTACTGCCATTAACTGCCAACTCAACTCTCATCCCTCTCTCAACCCCCGACCGATCCTCAATTCCCTTGACCCTTCGCAGAAAGCCGCCGCCGCCGCCCAGAATCCCAGCCCTGCCACCAATTTATCCGCCGCGGGCCATAACCTGGCATCGACTTTTTTTCGCACACCCCGGTCCCCTCACCGCCACCGGTCGATTCTACCGCAAATCCAAAGTCCACTTTCCGAACCTACCCTCACCCATTCATCATCGCTGTGGTGCACTCTGCTGTTCACCACACAAATCGCACTGCGCGTCGCCCTCCCAGCTTAGCCCTTCATTGGTCGTCGCCGACTGTCACACTGTTCACTAACCTTGTCTATCCTCGGCGACCGGTATTGACGGTAGAATCATCATTGTCGTCGACAAAAGCACCGCCGTCATTGTCCTGATCGTGATCGACTTTGTAGTAGACCTGCGACTTGATCATTCTGGCACCAAGACAGTTGCTTCATTTTGGGCATCAAGACAAAAGCCATATCATACATCATCACCCGACCAGGAATAGATCCTAGCTCGGTTATTCTCGTTGTCGTGGTACGAAGCTAAGGTAAGTGCATGACTGCCAGCACATCGCTGGACTGCATACGCCTCAAATCATGGCGCTACCTAATTCAGTCCTCCACCCACTTCTCCAATCGCCGCCTCTACTGTCCTTGCAACCAATGCTGACGCTCTGAAACAATTTAGCAGTCAATTCATTACTGCCGCCAGTACACGCCCTCGAATCATTCCGCATTCTCGCCGCAGCTCACACACCACCCGATCCTATTGCGCGCACACATCAAGCTTCTGGAAAGCGACAATCATCAACAAACAACCAGAGCCTCAAGTCAAGTCGACTCCTTCTCACCTCGTCGCACAATCCTCACCTCGAGCGGGATTGCCCCAATATCAAAACCATTCCCAGCAGCGACGCCTTTGTACCTGCTTTGCACCTCACCGCGCGCAGCCATCCGTCACGGTGACGACCGACTGCCAACTCAGCATCCTGCGCCGACCCCAGCTTTCCTGCACGAAGGCCCAATACGTGAGGCGTACCCAGCCCGCTCCATCGGCTCCTCATAGTAACCTGACCGAATTCTCGCCTCATTTGTCGACCCTATCTTGAACAAATATAGTGGACCGTTAGGTGAAACAAGCTCAGTGTTTTCAGCACTGAATACACTGGCATTCAGCATTACCCTCTTGCAAGCGATTAAGGCTTAGTCGTCTTCCTGTGGTCCAGTGACTCAGGTTCTCTGCACTAGCTGTTAATTCAAAGGACCAGTCCTCAACCTTGGTCCTCAATCTCCTCCTATCACATCGCTCAGGTGCTATTTTCCCAGCTTTTCAAGGCAGAACAGCCCCCCGAAGCGCGTCCTAGCCATCAAGTATACCTGCGCCCCCGTTCGTCACTGCCAGCTTAGCTCCCGGTCTCTCTGCATCCTTGGTACGCGCGACATCCTCAGGCGACCAGATATCCACGTTACCGCTTGCTGCGTCTTCCCTTCATCTAGCTCTGCATCGATATCAAACCCACGGCAACTCATCCACGTCGTCATTTGTATTCACCATGGAGTATCCTCCACAGTATCAGCAACATACTCAACATCCGCACCTACAAGGCGGCTATCAAACATCTCCTCAGAGTGCCGGCCCTGGCTCTTTGCAATCTCCTTCGGGACAATCTCATCTGCAGCACAGCAACCCCAACCAAGCGTCACCCATCCTTCCGTCGCAAACCCAAAATCATTATCAGTCTCAATCCGCAGGTGGAGTTCATCAAGGTATGGCCTACCCACAATATGGTGTCGGTGGTGCCATGGGACAAGGTTACGGCATATCGCCCACTCAGGCTGCAGCCATGGCCACAGCGGCTGCATCAGGTCAGTAGATCGACATCAAGAGATCACGTCGTACAATACTAATCATGTCTCTAGGTCAAATGGGTTCGATGCCATCCGCCGTCAGCATGCCTCAAGCGAATCAATTGAGCCAACAAAGACGCATGAGCCAACATATCACCAGTCCTCACGGTCAAGTCTCACAGCCTGCGTTGAATCACAACATGCCAAGACAATCCGTTCCTCCTACAATGCCACCCCCTCAACAGCCTGTTCAAGCGCCTCAGGAGGAGATAGTGGCTGGAGGTGCTGAAGAGTCACCTCTCTACGTCAATGCAAAGCAGTTCCACCGCATTCTTAAGAGACGTGTGGCACGCCAGAAGCTCGAGGAACAATTGAGACTCACTTCCAAAGGTCGAAAGCCGTATCTTCACGAGTCTCGTCACAATCATGCCATGCGTCGTCCCGTGGACCTGGTGGCCGTTTCCTGACAGCAGACGAAGTTGCCGCCTTGGAGAAAGGCGAGACCATTCCTGGCATGGAGAATGGCACACCTGCTGTCAAAGATTCTAAGAATACGACCTCTGGCACCAAAAGAAAGGCCGACAGCGGCGACAATGAAACGCCCAGCAAGAAATCCAAAATCGCAAGTGAAAGTGCTGAAGAGGAAGATGATGACGATGCCGAAGAAGATCTGAGTTGAGAGCGGTTCTCTGCCCTCATCTGCTGATCTTCTTTTCTGTCATTTTTCTCTTTATTCTTCAAGCATATTTGGGTTTGCCACTTTAGCAAGCGTTGACTTTGTTCCGATGGCAGGAAATCACGGTCTACTGGGCTTTGAGATGCTTTTTCAGATTCTGAAGCTTGCTGGCCTTGCTGGGGATCCTTATTTCCCTTTGTCTATCAACACATCCAACACAGAGTGATATGGGCTCACGCCAGGACATGACGGACACCACCAATGAACAAGATCGTCTACTTCCACCTAAATTCCAGTCCCTCAGGGGCGATTGATAGGGACAACATCGTCCCAAAATTTCTGATTTTCTGCATTTTCATATCTTTGAATGCTTAGATTCAAACTGTCATTACAGCCACCAAAACCGCTCATTAGCCAAACTTGCATGTTTGAGAAGCAGTTCCAAAATGCAACAAAGACCACAAGGTGCCTTGTGGGCATCTCGATCTAGCTTGGCTGGTCCTGGTGGCCAAACCCTGAGGGTTCTCGCCATGAGCAAAGTCGCAACCTCTCAGCCGCAGGGAAGTTCCTGGGGTTTGAAACAAAATTAAAAAAATCCTCGTTGCTCGCCTCCGAAGATCTTTGGCGTAGCTCGAGCTCGGCTGGTGTCGATACCGATATGGACACGAAACCTTAAGGATTAGCCCGCGACTCCCGCTGGCCAGGGTCGCGATGCTGTTGTTGCATGAGCAATAAATAGTGATTGTGGTTCTGCTTCGGTCTCATCGATTTCTCTCATCTTCACTAACCTCATCCACGATCGTTGAAATGTCTGACGAATTTCTTTGCGCATTGCTTTCTTCCCTACGATTGTGTTTTCACATGTCTCTGAGCAAGTTGCGTCGTCAACGACGCCGAAGCTGAATATATAATGTTTGCAAAGCACGCTGGATCGGTGATCTTCTGCTCGCAAGCATCTTTCTTTCGATGAAATCCTCCTGCCAGCGGCAGATGGAGGATCACAGCTCATCATTCTCATCTCCTTAAAATCGGATCTTTCGATTATGATTTACGAATATGGGAGGTTGCATGCGGTTGGAATACGGACTGGTATAGGACCGATGATCTGGGAATGGGAATGGGGCATGGAGAACGGCTTTGGTGACTGAGGCCATGGCATGCCGGCCATCGTGTAGGTTTCGATGAGTTCACGTGGACTCGAATATGTCAGCCCATTGGGACAGGTAAAATGAGGATGTTGTTGTTGTAAGTGACTGAAGGATATGTGACGGGTATCAACTTCCTTGACAGCCGGTTAAGGGCATTGGGGAATATGCCAACGCTTGAATGGACAGAGGTTAACACGGTCCAAGGAGGAGTAACGAATTTTGCACAGATTGGAAAAGACTCGCACAGGACCTACTCTGGTTGACAATCCGCGTGCGAAGTCCACTGCTTTCTGCTTTTGTTTCTATCTTACGTACTTGAGCTCAATCATATACTTCTTTGTAATAAGCCTGACAAACAAGTACTGTACTGTGAAGCGTTGGAGGTTGTTGAAATTACCTGGAAGCGGCATTGGGATCACGTGACGTACATATCCGACCCTGGAAATGTCGATGTTGCTGGGCGAATATGTAACCGGCACCGGTTTGGTTGCAAGCCGTTCTCTACACAGGTGTAACTACGGCCCGACCCGACAAAGGAGAAGAAGACGAAGAGCAGAAGGGACAATGAGAAAAAGCTGAACTACGAATAGTTATAAGGTCTAGCTCAACTCTACAAATCTACACGACATATAGCCGACCGAGAAACCCCACCAAAAACAACAAATCTATGATTTCGCAACGACATGGTCACTCGGGGTCTTCTCCATGTTGACATCCATATCCTCGTCCTTGGCGACGGTTTCCTCCATGGGGGCGACGCCGAGGCGGGCGGCCTCGGATGCAGTGAAGGTGGCGAAGTAATCGACGTCGTCGAACTCGCCGAGGCCCGGCGGCGGGAAGACCTTGTTGAGGACAAAGTACATGGTGAAGCTGATGGCCAGGCCCAGCGGGAAGGCCAGGTAGAACATCTCGGTGCTGGCGCGCGGGACCGTGATGGACGCGTTGACGTTGGCGATGAACCCCGGCAGTTGCGGCGCCCATCCGCACACCCAGGCTGTGAAGGCGCGTGGGTTCACCCCGTACGTGTAGTAGTAGATCCCGGTGCGTGACGGCGTGTACAGGTCCGAAAGCTTCATGCGCCGCCGGCGGACCACGAAGTAGTCGCAGATCTGGATCCCGCACATCGGGCCCAGGAACACGCTGTACGCGCCCATGACGCTGATGAACGTGCCGGCCGACGAGAGAAGTTCCCATGGGCACATGGCGATGGAGAGCACAAGTGCAAAGTACGCTCCGCGTCGGATGTTGAAGTATTTGGGTGCCAAACCTGCCATGTCCATGCCGGCCGAGAAGGCGTTGTCGATGGTGTTGATGGCCAATTGGCACACGACCAGACCGACGCCCGCGAAGAAGGCGCCCGCCCGCGCTTTCGCATTGTAGTCGTCGGCTAGCCAGCGCAGGAGCAGGTCTGGTGGGTTCCAGATGGCTTCGCCGTAGAGTTGTATCGAGGCTGATCCTGTGAGGCATCCGAATAGTGGGAGGATCGTGCCGAGTGTGATGATGGAGAACCACTGGCCGAAGATCTGGTCGCCTGGTCTGCGTGCGAATCGTGAGTAGTCGGCTTGGTTGGTCAGGCCGACGGCGATGCCGCCGATGACTGTCGTGATGCCGCGGACGATGGCCCAGCCGAGTTCACTGCCGGACTGAGCGGCTGCGGGGGCGGATAGCAGTGGTCCTGCACCGCCTGCTGTGGAGAGAATGTAGATCATCATGGAGATCAGGGTGATGATGGAGATGGAATTCATGTAGAAGAGGAGTTTGCGCGTCTTCTCGGGTGGGATATACAGCATGGGGATGGTGATGATGTTGTACACGACCCAGCCGACGAGGTTCTTGGTGGTGGTGTTGGAGGATGCTGGGAGCGTGTTGTTCATGTGATGGTACGAGGAGAAGATGGAGCTCAGCACAGCTGTGACACACAAGCCGCCGGTCCACGACTGGACGGCAAACCATGTCAGGCTGAGGATGATACGTTGAACGATGATGATGTATGCTCCGTACACTCCCCAGATGCCACGCGAAAGCACGGGAAAACCGATGTGCCAATTAGCACCCACAGCTCCATTGCAGACTGCGACGATGGCGATGATGATCTTCCCCAGGATGACTGCAATCATTGTCTGCCAAACCGAGAGGCCAATGGCGATCAAGGCAGCTCCCAGTTGCCAGTTGCTCAGCGCGATCTGATTGATCGCCCAGAATGACAGGTACGCCCAGACATCCCACAGTCGGCGCGATGGGGGCAGTGGCCGGATGTCATCGTTGATCCAGACCGAGGACTCGCCCGGTAGACGTAGATGGAAAGGTCCAGGCTTGAGGCCGGAGAACCTGGCTCGTAAAGACATGTTCGAGACGTTGGAGTAGCGGATTGGTGATGCTCGTTCGCTTGCTTTCCGTAAATTTTTGCTAGTGGTAGTAACAAGTTGACAAGGCTTTGCGACGGAATGCAGATCTTATAGTATTTACCTAATACTTCAGCATTGGCGAATCATCCATCTGTTTGTTAGTCATCTTGGTAAAGGTACTTGGTTCCGCGCTCTGTCGAATAAGGGGGTCAGATAGGGTCAGCGCTCGTTGCTCTTATGATAGGAACCTCTGATCGGATGAATTGCATTTAGCTACGGCCATGATATCGATCCGGGAGGCCGATAAAGTCAAAGAGTGCTCAAAAGAGTGCCCAGGGCAGCATCGATAACAGGTCCTTAGATAACAAGCAGTAATCAATCGGATATTGTCGCTTTCAGCCAAATGGGGTCGGAAAGTGGCCGCTTGCTGGAGACGAAAAGTCGCTCCGCACGCTGGACATGTTTCCAGAATGGCAAATGGCATAGATGCCAGAGCTTAAAATGTGGAGGCGACCGTGGAGTTTGACTTCGTTGGAGATAGCCGCACACTGGTCCAGAAGACCAAGCTCCAAGATGGCCTATCTCTCTCGCCGAAAAGTCCAATCATGTCCTATCTTGGCCGCCGTAGCTCCTTTTCGTACCCTATCTGTGGAGCAGCCACCAGATCCTCAACATGGCTACCGTGTTGGGGTCTCGGTGCCTTCACGCCTCCCGAGACGAAGGAGATTAACTAGTCCAATGGTGATGTGCAGAGCTCAAACATACCTGGAGTAGAGGTCGGATTAGAGTTGCACGTGGTTCGCAGGAGCCTATTCATGACAATTATCTTCACGTCTTCCATGTATAATATACACTAGTCACACATCTCATCCGTGCAGATACCGTATAGAAACCAATACTTCGGTCATCTCGGCTTGCTTTCGGCGCAGGGTGGTGATAGTTGCGTAAGCCTTATACCAGGCTGGTTTAGTATTCATGCAGGTCAAATGATATTCTGGATTTCGATATATCTTCATTGCAAGCTTCATTGGTTCTTCATCCATCGGTAGATCAGTCAGTCTTGGCCTTTTCGACATGGGCTCTATACGAATACAACAGTCCCTGAGGGTTGGGGTTGATGTTGGCGGTACCAATACCGATGCTGTGATCCTTGACCTGGATGCTGTCGACCAGCCCAACCGAGGTGTTCTGGCCTTTCACAAAACGCCGACAACAAGTCCAGACGTAACCGACGGCATCGAGACCGCAGTGGGCAACGTACTTGGTCAAATCGGCAGTAACGTGGCCAATATTTCATGTCTCATCATAGGGACGACTCATTTTCTCAACGCTGTGATAGAAAGGGACGCACGACGACTTTCCAAGGTTGCGGTCATTAGATTGTCCAAAAGCTTTACAAGGGACATACCACCCTTTTCGGATGTTCCAGATGATCTAACCTGTTTGATGAAAGGCTATTGCGGCTATATCGACGGAGGACTCCACATTGATGGTTCGCAGGAAGCACCCATTCAGAAAGATCAAGTTCTGAAGGAATGCGAGGCGATCGAGAAACTTGGTCTCAAAGCGGTGGTGATTTCCGGAGTCTTCTCACCCATCGACAAGCATTTCGAGCAAGAGAAACAAGTGCGAAGGATTATGCAAGAACGATTACCTCATGTGGATTTCGTCTGTTCATCAGAAGTGTCTAACATTGGGTTGCTGGAAAGAGAAAATGCTTCCATTTTGAATGCCTCCATTCTTGATTTCGCCAGACGCACCATTCGCGGCTTTCGAGCAGCTATGAGGAGACTGGGACTTGAGTGCCCGCTATTCATCTCTCAGAACGACGGTACTGTGATAGACTCAGTCTCTGCAGCAGCCTTGCCTATCAAGACCTTTTCTTCTGGGCCGACGAATTCCATGCGAGGTGCTGCATATCTCGGGCTCGCACAACTTGGGCGAAGAGATGAGGAACGTGTTTCGACCATTGTTATTGATGTTGGAGGCACGACTACCGATTGTGGTGTTCTCCTGCCTTCGGGATTTCCACGGGCAGCCAGCGCATACGTCGATGTCGCAGGCGTGACGATGAACTTCCCTATGCCACACCTTGCATCGATTGGTCTAGGTGGTGGGTCGATAGTCCGTGAGAATGAATTGAACGTTAGCGTTGGTCCAGATTCGGTCGGATATCAACTCACATCCAAATCACGAGTGTTTGGCGGTAATGAACTCACGACCACAGACATCGCAGTCGCTGGAGGTCTTCAAATAGGCGATCCGAGTAAGGTCTCAGATCTGAGCCCTGAGCTCGTCAAGCGAACTCAAGTCAAAATCAAACGCATGCTCGAAAATGTTATTGACCGGCTGAAATTGACACCTGCTCCATTACCAGTTTTATTGGTAGGTGGGGGTTCTATCGTCTGTCCGTCAGAGCTCGACGGTGTATCCGAGGTGATTACACCAATCTTCCATGCCGTGGCAAATGCCGTGGGAGCAGCAATCGCCCGGGTTTGCGGAACGGTTGACACCATCTATGTCACAGAAGATATAACGTTATCCGAAGCACTGGAGCACGCCAAAGAACAGGCGATCGCAAAAGCGATATCGGCAGGTGCAGAGGCCAGTACCGTCACCGTGGTCGAGATCGATACTCTGCCCATCCCTTATGTCTCAGGGCAGATTCGAGTAATTGTGAAAGCCGTCGGTGATCTTTCGACTGACTACATCTCGACTAGCAAGAGTCTTGCGGATGCAGATGCAGCTACTGTCCAGGACATACCAGAAGTTGTATCGGAAAAAGGTATAGCCTCTCCATCGAAGAGTCTAGAGCGCTTTGACTTCCAGGCATATCGACCCAAGATCGTCAAAAACATCGAGGCAGGCAGGGATGAATGGATCCTCTCTGAAACCGACATTCAGTGGATAAGAGACGGATGTTATATTCTGGGTTGTGCAGGCGGAGGCTCACCCAAAGCCGAATATCTCAAGCTTCGTGATCAGATTCAAGCTGGGCGTACAGTTCGAGTTATCGACAGCTCAGCACTTACCGATGACGCATTGATATATTGTGAGTTTTGGATTGAAAGTCACGCAAGTATCTGCTAATGCGATGTCAGGGGCGGGGATGATGGGCTCGCCGGCAGTTTCAATTGAAAGGCTCAATTCGTCGGAGTGCCATCATGCCGTATCAGATCTGATGGAATACCTTGGTCACAAGTCGTTCGATGCGATCATGGGCCTTGAGATTGGTGGAGCTAATGGACTGGAGCCTCTGTTGATAGGGTCATCGCAGGCATTTGATCGACCAGTTATCGATGGGGATTGGATGGGTTTGTATTCCACCAGCTTGTCATGGCGAGCAGATACGGTATTGAAACAAACTAACATGTTGTAGGCCGAGCATATCCCACCTATTGGCAGACCACGCTAGCAGTTTATGAATCTGGACAACTGACACCATGTGCTATCGCCTCTGGAGACGGCAAAACTATTATCATGACCAAGTCGCCAAACGATGAGATTGTCGATCGAGCATTGCGGGCTTCTTGCTCTGAGATGGGCTCGCGGGTGGGTATGGCGGCAAGACCAACAACAACCGCACGTGTGAGGAATTACGGAGTCTTGAACACGGTGTCTCTCGCCTGGAGAATAGGTAGATCAGTTGCACGGGCGCAGCAAGAAAGCACCATACATACAGTAGCCGAGCAGATCATCGACGCAGTAGGGGGTCCAAGCACAGCCAAGGTTCTGTTTCGAGGCAAGATAGTTGCTGTCGAACGAAGGCTGTACAAAGGTCATTCGTACGGGGAAATCACCATCAAACAGGTGCAGGAAGATGAAGAAGAGAGCCGACATGCAACGCCAGCAGTGGCAGAAGGCGGAGTTCTGAGGATCCCTTTCAAGAACGAAAACATATACGCCAAACACGTAAGCGACGACGGGTCGGAGAAGTATATCGCGACAGTGCCGGACCTGATCTCTGTTCTGGACACGCAGTCAGGCCTTGCACTTGGTGTTCCAGAATATCGTTATGGGTTGATGGTGACGGTGTTGGCAATCACTTGCTCACCTCGTTGGACGGATACACCCCGAGGGCTAGAGTACGGCGGACCCAAGGCGTTCGGTTACAACATTGACTATGAGCCGGTTGGGGTATATGTTGAGCCAAAGAGTGTGATTGTTGAGTACGGTGGTGAGAGATGAGATATGTGTTCGAAGTAGATAGTTAAGATGGGAGAGGAAGGGAAGTTTGGGAAGGAGCAGATGAGACGCGGCCATGGTCGACGCACACCTGCCACGAGAACTTCCAGAATTCTGTTTTGGGGAAGGAGCGCAGATCTTTCTCTTGTTTGTATTACATCCAATCCCTGGCATCGATTCGGGAGGTTCAACAGCGAGAGCGCCTGACCAGAGGACTCCCTCGATGGGTAGTGGAGCGGCGTAAGGCATCTTACATAACGGACACTGTCCAACTGAGGCAAAGCCAATACTTTTGCTCCTTGCCCACCCTTGGACTTCCTGACTTATGCAACTTCGTAACCTATCGCACTCTCCAAGCCCTCAAATCACGGTTAAAGACAAGCAGAGCTGTAGCACTGGCCGAGATCACGTGACTCTTGCAACCGTACTTCTTGGAATCGGCCAGAACTGTTTCGCTAGTCTGGTGGGACGACCTCATCTTAGACCCCTCCTTATACTAGAACACTTCGCCAGACCTCATCTGCATCCTCGGTGCAGGCGCAATTTCCTGCGCGCATCTGTCGCGGCCGGCCAGATGTCGCATATGCTACCTGACCAGAATCTGATCAATCCTCCGCCGGTTGGACAAGACCGCGATCCCGTGTACGCACCTCGCAAGAAACAGGCGTATGTTCTACTCTTCAAACAGAGAACGTCGGATGTCCGCGTAATCTGAGTCGCGTGCTTGTCGGCTAACCCTGCGACAGTTGCTCTAGATGCCACACGAAAAGAATAAAGTGCCTCGGTGGTATTCCTCCCTTTAGCCTTGGATTTGGGTTATCTCACTGATTCAATCCGCTTCAGGCCCGCCGTGTCGGAATTGTGCTCTTTCTTCTCTCCCATGCATTTTCCCGCTGTCCCGCAAGCAACGTAGTCTGAGTATTCAACAACCTACCGTCTCGTTTACAGGTAATGTACCCGAAGAACGGTTGTCAAGTGCTGGTCCGAGTAGCCTACCTGCAACGTCGACCTCCTTTTGGGTCGAGAGTTATCGCCGTCCAGAGAAGGACTTCAATTCCAGTCGTTCCAGTCAGAGTCGAGATGGCCAACAAAGGCGCCCAAACTATCGTGGTAACCCGACCGATGAGACCTTTGTCGAGCAATGCGTGGCGTGGATTGCGGAACAGCGATCAAAGCTGTTGAATCGGGACGATACGACCTTCGATCCATCGTGGGCTTCGTTTGGCCACTCTTCCTTTGACCTTATTGACTCTGGCCTTGAAATCTCGATCGACACCGTTCTCTCGCGTCCTGCGCTACCAACTAGGACTTCCAAGCCTGTGAAGATTCGCCTTCCCCCTTACAACCACAGCATTTATCTCATACAAACCCTGGAAACCTCGATTGGCAATCAACAGCACTATTTTCGGCGAAGAGAGATTCGCAACAAGGTTGCGCAGATGCACCAGTCTCCCGATTCGTCTCAAAGCAAGGACCAGGGTTGGCTATGTCATTGGCTTTCTATCGTTGCACTCGGAGAGCTTTATAGCATCAATATGCAACCGCAAGCCGATCAACAGAACTCTTTGGCTTCCGGAAAAGCTGCTGGCGTGACTGTCCCAGAGCCGCCAGGTATGGACTATTATCATCAATCTGTGAGCTTGCTTCAACAAGTGGCCGAAAATCCGGATGTTCAGTACATTGAAACTCTCTGCTTGCTTGCATTATACGCCTTTTCAATCAACCGGATAAATACCGCATACATGTATGTCGGTGTGAGTATGCGAGCGGCTTTGTCTCTTGATCTTCACCGACATCCACTCGATTTCCCTTCAGAACGTTCGAGCTTACCGGCTGTCGACCTTGAACATCACAAGAGACTCTTTTGGACAGTTTACTATCAAGACCTGTGTGTATTCATCCTTCGAAGAATCTCAGAAACAACAGCCCGCTGACATTTCTGACATAGATTGGCTACAAGTGTGACAGGGCGTCCGTGGGGCGTGCTTGACGATGAGATCACGGTCGACTATGCAGACTCAACTCGCCTCTCGAGCGACGCCATTCTAGAATTCTTCCACGATCAAGAATCGAACATCCATATCGAGCTCATGCGTTTACGAAGCCAAGCTTATTCGTCTTTGTACGGTTATGCAGGCACTGCAATAAATCCCTATTCCAATATATCACTTTTTGACTTCAACATCGGCGACAACTTGACGCAGCAGCACTTGGATAAGATCCACGAATTCAACCGAGCCTTGAATACTTGGGAATGCGAACTACCCACATCAATGAGAATCGTGCGTAATTGGGACGGCTCAATGATCAACTTGACCCGTGTCAATGCGAATCTTTATCTCATATATCACCAGGTAAGCCATGTTCCGAATTGCTTTATCATTTGTACATCTATCATGTCTGATAACAATGACAGTCCATCTTGGTAATTGTGCGACCAGCTCTATTCAATGCATACAATTTGTTGTGCAATTCTCAATCCATAACTGCCATGTCCTCCTCCACAACTACAGCTAATCCACGCCACGCTATCCCACCACCAATACTTCAGGTATTTTACACATCTTCCATGTCTTCAGCAAGAGAGCTGGCTTCAATTATGCAATGGCTGCGCGAGCAAGGTGCCCTTCGTAAGTATCACCACCATCTCCTGCCGCAAGATGTACTTATCTAACCAATGTAGCAACATATTCGTACTTTGCTGCCAGTTTTTCTTTCAGTGCTGCAATAGCTCTTTACGTAGCCAGAGCACTGAATTTTGCCGTTTACAACGATCCATACCTCATGGGCCTCTTTCCCTTCGAGCAGAGCGATCATAGTGCACTAGAAATCGTGGTTCAACTCCTGAATCAGCAAGCTGCTGCGGGAAACGTTCCAGCCACAGAATTCGCGAGACTTTTGCGATTGCTCGATACTAATCTTCAGGCATTACAATCCGCCATTCATACAGCAGTGAGTTTTGATGATGTTGACCTTAACTTCTTAGCGCCTGAGATCTTGCTTTCGGTAAGCCTGATGCCTCGTTACGCATGGATCGATGAAACGTTGTTAACTCTGCGTTCAGGATCGTGAGAATGGTTAGGGATTTACCAGCGTTCGAATACACAATCCGTTTAGGTCGGAAGACATACAGGCAGCCATGCTATGAGAAAAGGCGACCTACTGTCTCACAAGACGCTACCCACTATGTGCTCTAGCAATATGAACACGTGATGGACACCCGACAACCCCAATACAGGCATTGCAAAGCCGTAAGGTACATCAATACAGTGATAAATGAGGACTCGCCATAACAAGCAAATGCACAGACTGCAGCCACACGAATGTCTCCACCAAGGTCACATCGAATCCAACCGTTGGGTTCGCAACAGGAAACTCAGCTCGAGCCGGGTCATGGCTCGCTGGAGAGGCTGGGGTTACTAGCCGTCTGAAGTATGGATTGACTCGAAAGTGGCATCGATTGTACCCGAAATGGCGAATTAGTGACAAACACGTCTTGCTGCACTTTCGAGGCATCAATGGGGCTTTCCACAAGAATCTGACATGGACAGCAACGTGCAGATGGGCTGGCGTGGGTCTCATACAGCTTTGATGATGCCAGAGCAAATGCTTTGAAGGTAGACAGATACTGAATGTAAGCAGGTAAAAAGGTGAAGGAGAGGCAATGAGCACACAGACTCTGGGACTGTCGCTATGAACACAACGAAGAAGCCGATGGCGCGAAACCAAAACTTGAACATCCTTGCCAGAAGGCAAAATTTCGAGAGCGCATGACTGGCTAAACTTGTAATGATGATCTTCACAGGATACTTGGGCTGGTGGACATCTATTAGGGAGTATCACTAATGAAGGTAGACCATGCACATTGCAAGGAAACACGCCCAGGAGGAGAAGTCTGCACGTGACTGTTATCCTCCCTTGTTTCCTGGTGGAAGCCAAGCGTGGCCAAGGTCGATTCTCACCAAACCGTGATGTCACGCCTTCTGCATCGCTATTTCTGTCGTATATCACAGGCACGATGGCATTGACCCAAATCCTTGCGCAAGCTGGAGACGAGAAAGGATGTGTTGCATCTGTATGGACGGCTTTGCGTCCACAACGCAATCGATACAAGTCGTGACGAGCTTGGTGCAGCTTTTCTGAGGCGAGCATATCAGATTCACTAGTCATCAACTGTTGTCTCATCGGGTCTCAATACCGGTTCCTGTCGTCAGCGAACAATCTACAATTACTCCACGATCATTGGCTGATCTAATCGTTCACACTTCCGGTCTGGGGATGAGAGATCTTCCCGCCATGCACATATCACTGTGAATATGGAGAAAATGCTTCGCTTACAGTCAACATCCACCAAGAGAAACCGTATTCAGCGTGTCGGGTGGTGCTTCCGTCTCTTCTCAAAACTTCGTGGTCCAAACGCCTGACGTTTGACCAGATATTTTGTACATGAAATCATGCTCTTACACGGACTTAACGATGTTGGCGACGATTTTACAGTAAGTCCAAGTCAAGGAGACAGTGGGGTATATTCCGATTGCCCGCTTCGAAAATATCATTTCTCCCTGTCTACCTAAGTTATCTCCGCCCCAGTTACTGTTCTTCAAGCTGTGGAATTGCTGTCCTCGGAACTTCATCACCGCTGTCAATATGTCGCATCCTATTCAAGCCATCCAGGAGCTGGCCGGCGCTGCTGGTGCGGACCCTCGGCCAATGCAACGAGCCACGTTATTTCAAGGCCTCAACGACGGACCAGCGTCCATTGCTGCTAAGATTACAGGTGTATCAAACGCAGGTAAAAAGCAAGATGATGGACCGTATCATACCAACAATGATGGTATCCCATGGCCGGCACCAGATCATAGCAAGACCATCGGTGGTATCCCTGTTGCCAGCGATATCTTTTTATTCCAGAAGCAGCAGGCTTTCAATCGGCATAAGCTATTGGAACGAATGGTCCATCCTTGTACGTGAACCATCCTTCTGTGACCACGGTGACTGACCCTTCCTAGGCGGAAGTGGCGCATTCGGGTACTTTGAAACCACCAAAGATATGTCCAACTTGACCAAGGTACGTTGAATAGCCCATGACCGAGACTCCCTATAGCTAAAGACTCTGGAAGGCAAACTTCCTTCAAGGTTCTGGTACCAAGACACCCATCTTTATCCGCTATTCGACCGTCACTCTGGGACGAGAGTTTCCAGACCTGGCCAGAAACCCTCGTGGATTTGCTGTGAAGTTCTACACAGGGGAGGGGAATTATGATGTTGTTGGACTCAACTTCGTACGTGCTACTTTGTGTCTCAACATCTGGTGCTCAGAATACTGATTCAAATGTGCGAACCAGCCCGTGTTTTTCTGTCGTGACCCCATTCAAGGCCCAGATGTCATTCGAAGTCAAGGGCGACGACCTGACAACTTTCTTCTCGACTACAATGCCACCTTTGATCTCCTAGCACACACACCCGAGGCGTAAGCGTCCAGCCCAAGAGTGCAGCCCAGGACTCAGCTGACGAAGCATTATAGCAACCATGCTGGAATGATGTTTTTCAGCGACCACGGCACGCCGGATGGATGGACCAATTTCCATGGTTATGGCTGTCATACATTCAAATGGTATTGACATAATGCCTTTCCAATCATTACCAGAGGAGTCGATCAACTAACGAGATCTGTCAGGGTCAACAAAAAAGGCGAGTTCGTCTATGTCAAATACCACTTCCTTGCGGATGGTGGGCAAAAGACCCTCACTCGTCAAGAGGCCGTCGAGTTGTCCGGTATCAACCCAGATTACTCGAAACAACAGCTCTGGGAATCCATCGAACGTGGAGACAAGATCTCCTATACAGCACACGTGCAGATCATGGAGCCAGAGGAGGCTGATCCCCTCAAGTTGGGCTTCGATCCATTCGACGTGACCAAGATCTGGCCCAGAGACCAATTCCCGGTATGTAATACTCCCCTGCACTGTTGAAAGGGTGTGATTAGCACAAACACAACATTCCTATCAACCTTCAGAGCTTATCAACTGACGCCCATCTTCTCCCACCGAGCAGATGCACGAATTCGGCAAACTTCACGTTACCAAGAACCCGGAGAATTACCACCGAGATGTCGAGCAAGCAGCCTTCTCGCCAGGCGCCATGGTGCCAGGAATCGAAGACAGTCCCGACCCACTGCTTCAGTTCCGCATGTTTTTCTACCGCGACGCTCAATATCATCGACTCGGCAGCACCAACTACCACCAAATCCCAGGTAAGCTACGACTCTAACAAGAAAGCAGCTTTGTCCCCTACCCCTTTCCTACTAGGCACCCGACTAACGCCCATATCTTCCTCTCCACAGTCAACTGCCCATTCATGGCCGGATCGATGTCCAGCCTCAACTTCGACGGAACGATGCGCACCGACGCCAACCACGGTGGCAACCCGGACTACGCGCCGAACAGCTACACGCCGTTATCCAAGTTCCGACCCGACACCGCTAATGCTCCCTACGCAGTATCCGACCCCATCGTATCGCGCAAGTCGCACTTCTACCACGAAGGCAAGACGTCCGAATACGACCAGGCGCGCACGCTGTACGAGAGGGTCATGACCAGCCAGCAGCGCGACCACCTCCACAGCAACACGGCCGTGATGCTGGCGCACGTGTCGGACCAGAAGATCCTGACCCTGTATCTGGGCCAGCTGTATAACATCAAGCCCAGCTATGCGCAGGCCGTCTATGATCTGTTGCCGGAGGGGAAGAAGAGGTTTGAGTTTGCTGAGGTCCAAGAGGCGAGCAAGGGCGCGGAGAAGAGGACCAAGACGCCCGCTTTCTTGCATAATAATGATCAAGAGAGGTTGGTCGGTATGCCTGCGCCGGGGGTCTACAGTTTGTAAGAAGCCTTGGTGCTAGAAGAGGATGCCATGAATTCATCCGTCCAACGAGGAAAACTGATACGTCTTCGGATGAGTTGCCGCGGATTTAACAGTGATAGCTCATCATAACCTGTTATGGTCGAGAACAATACTCTTGGCACTCATGAGTATAACTAGTCTCAATTCTACGTAACTGATCTAGATCTGATAACAATGTCCTTCACCAAGCCTAGACGGTCGTTGCAATCATGTTGACGCTGCTGTTCGCTTCTATTGCTATGTGCTAAACGATGCTACCTGAAGTGGGTGGACTGAAGAACATCTTTTTCCAGCTTCATCTTTCAGCAGCAGATGATTCCAGCCATCTTGTTGTTGCTCCTGGTTTTTCATGGTATCCTCAAGCTTCATCGGGATGCCATTGCAATATCCCATCTTCGACGACGAAGTCCGGTATGAGGTCGGGAGACATTGGCTGCAATCATGAAAAGTGTTCTGCCAGCTCAAAGATACTGGGGAGATGTCATCAGAGAGCTCCGAGCGTCGAATCGTCAAAGTCATCGATAAGCCAAAGATGCTGTGGTCATAAGTATAGTGCAGGCCGGATCCTCCACATGCAGATGCACCCTGTTGAGTGAAAGTTGGAAACCTTCGCAGCTCTATTTCTAGAAGCTCCAATCTTCGTCAACCGACTTGATTGCCCACTCGAACTTCTCCCTCAGGGTCTTGGAGAAGAATCGTTCGATAGGAACCCCAAACTTCTTGGAGAAGACCACAGTTAGGCGAGGATCGATGTAATTCTGCGAAATCCATTAGCCAAGGAATAAATGTCAGATCTTGTGGATTGAATACTCACAATCTTGGATGTTCCCAAGGCCACCTCTTTATTGTTCTCCTTGTCTTCAGCTTGCAGCGCCATTGTAGCGATTCTTGCATCGAGCTTCTTGACACTGTCCTCAAGTTTTTCAATAGTAGGCGACTTGCCCTCGGCTTCTACCTTTTTCGTCTTCATTTCCTTCTTGAACTTCTTTTCCAATTCCTTTGCGGCATCAAGTCGTTCAGTCAATTCTTTCGCTTTCATTTCTTTTTCACCTTCAGCCTTGAGCTTCTCGTTCTCCTTCTCAAACTTTTTAGTGATTTTGGTCTTTTGCTCTTCCACTAGGAATGCCTGATGCTCTATGATCCAGGCATCATCCAAGTCCTCTGGCAATTCAAAGTACTCGGCACCCTTCTTCTTCTTGATTTTGGGATCTACATCAAGCATCATCTGCTTCAATCGCCATTGCTGATACTTAAGACCTTTCAAACGGTCGCCAAGTTTCTCCATCTGACCGGCATGACCGGCGCCAACTGTCCTTTTATGGTTGCAAAGAATAGCAACCTTTCGGTTGGCATCGTTATAGTCTTTGATCTTCTCGGCAATAGAGCCTTCTGACTTCATTTCGTTCAACAGCCGAGACATGGTAAATGACGCATTGTAGGTACGGAACACCTTTGCGGTAAGACCGGGCATGTAATTCTTGAGATGGTTGTTCAGCTGACTTGTGGTAAGTCGATCGAAGATATCATCGCCCTCTCCCTTTGGTGGCTTCTTGAAGATCTTGAGATTCTTGAAAACCTGAGGGTCGACCTCGTCAAACTCTTCATGAAAGCGGATGCTGTCTTTACCCAGGAAGTCGAAAATGACAGTGGAAGGGGCACGTAATGTGATGTGCTCATACTTCAACGAGCAGCAGCCTACAGTGTCTGCTTCATCCTCTCCCTTTTCATTGCCGGCACGAAGGGCGAATTTGTCGATCAGGTACATGGCTGTGGCTTTTTGACGGTCAGCCATCAGCTCTGATTTCAAGTCCTTCTTGTAGTCCTTTCGGATCCGATCGATGTGCTTTTTCAATTCACGAGCTTTTTCGAATTTCTTGTAGTCACTTTGGCCTTTGACATCTGAATTTGCTGCAAGCATGACGTATTTATAGTTGCCATTGATGTTCTCCTGCCACATGGCAAGCCACGTGCCCTGCTTGTCGTGTTTTATTTCTTTCCACTTGTGACCTTCTGGTGGTGGCGGGACAGTTGCTTCCTTGCCAATGTTGATGGTAATTTGTTCTGGCTGGACTCTGGTCTTCACTTTGCCGGTTTTGGGGTGTTCGCCACGACCACGAAACAGACCAGGGGGTTCAACACGAAAGTTGCCAACCTTTTGTTTCTTACCATCCCAGGTGCAATACATATAAGGTGCTTCGAGCTTGTCTTTTTCGGCCTTGGCAGCCTTCTTTTCTGCCGTTGACATAGCTTTCTTGGCCTCTCTTTGTGCATCGTAATATTCGAAGATTGGTTTGAAGTCACACTTTGAAAATTCCTTGATGTCAACCTTGTTGCCATTCTTGTCCTTGGCACCTCCAGTTTTCTTTAGGATATCTTTGAAATCCGCAAAGAAGTTCTTCTGGAAGGTTGGATTTTCGACATTATGAGTTGAGTTGAGCATACCACCAAAGAAGCCTGCCACCTCCTCCGCTTCTGGATGTAGAGTGACAGGAACGCCGTCATATCTGAGTTTGACATTTTTTGGCAGAGGCTCATAGGGCGGGGGGAATACCACACCACTGTGTTGAAGAGTTTCCCATTTGTTTGTGCCATCACCCTTGGTTGGATCCTCCCACCAGTTCAACTGAGCTTCGTCGTCTTCTTCATCTTCTGGATCAGCGGTTTCCTCTTTCTTGACCACTTTAGTCTTTTTAGTGGGTACAGAAGATCCAGAGCTGGTCTTCTTCGTAGAGGTAGTGGCGGCGCGCTTCGCTAATGGTTTATCGTCATCACTCGAGTCTGACCTTTTAATTTTCTTCGGAGCTGGGGTAGCCTTCTTCGTTGCTTTTGCAGCATCCTTCTGTTCGTTCTTTCGGATTTGCTTTGCTTCCTTCTCGGCAGCCCTTTCAATATTTTGCTTCTCTTTGACAAGTTTCTTTTGTAGAGGCACGTCTGAATCGGATGATTCGCCAATCTGAGCATAGCTGGCACGTGGTGGTTTCGTAGCAACTTTGCCATTGGGTTTGGCCTTTGAGACGAGCGGAGCATCATCGGAATCAGACTCTACTGCAACATTGGCAGTCCGCCTTTTCTTACTCAATGGTAGATCGTCATCGCTGCTTTCAGCATCCGCGTATTCAGGTCTGGCGAGGGACTCGCGAACTTTACGCTTGGCAATACCATTTGTTTGAGAGTTGCTTGCATCGGCCATGTTTGTGTCTCCATCCTCTTCCTTTATGATGCCGTTGACCATGGAAATACCCGGTACCACTCGACCATTTGTGGGGATTTGTCGGTCCAGAACAGCATCAACACTGGATGGAATTTTGGCGGTTGACAGGGGAGGATGATCTAGTCATCAATGTGTTAGTGCACAGTGTGCGTGAACGTGACTGTATCATACCTCTGTTTGCGCCGTTTGTTTTCCTAGACCCAGCGAGGGGTACGTCGTCGTCCGAAGAAGACATAATGTGCGTAAGAAAAGAAATCTTTCTAAGGAGTTGAGGTGGTTGACGGTGGATTGAACCAAGAATTAAACCGGTTGGTGGTGCAACGCGTGTTGTGAGTGTTGGTAGGCTCAGGAGCGATCGAAAGGCGCGGTGCAGAGGTGAAATATTGACGGATGTGTTAGATCGGTAAAGAATGTGACAATGATGATCGAGTTTGGTGAGAAAAGAGGAATCGAGTTCAAATCAAAAAAATTGCGGGGACGAACATGAAAAGAGATGTAAGGTGGAACAAATTAAGAGAAGTAGAGGAGAGGAAGAATTGGTAGAGTAGAAAAGGGTGGTAGAGGAAAGAAAGCGAAGTTGAAGGAGTGCCGACGGGCTTTCGAAGGGAGACGGCGAGCAAAGGCCCACCGAAGGTCCAAAGTTGAGGTTCTCACGGATCTTCTTGGACTTGGAGGGATAGCAGCCTCAGGTCGCCAGTGCCAGGAGACTTTAACCCGCTTTAGGCATCTTTGCCTCCAATACTCTATCTTTCTCCAGACCACATTTCAGTAGCCACTAGCCACCCTATTAGTAACTGACACTGGTTGGATGTACGAGAAGGTGCACGATCCAGGGCAAGCAACTAACTAGCATAGTTTAAGCGGATTCTCCTTGGGCAAAGACGCGGACGATTGGCAGAGAGCATAGCCAACGGTGCTCTAGGGAGTCGGGACAAAGTCATTCTTCACGCCTGTCGGGGTGGGACTGGGACAATAAGTCACGTGGTGAGATACACGTGATCTGATGCAGCGGCATAATCACGTGTAAACTAGTCCCACCATGGTTAGAAACCTTTGAGCTTCCCTCCCGAGTCGGAGAGCAATTGGAATTGACTGCAAATTGGTCCTCCCTCGTCGTCGTCAATCTCCTCTCTCAACCAAACACCTTTACTTCCTTCCTGACGTTGCTCCTCTACAGTATCGTCGTAAGCTTGTCTACGCACGATGCTGTCTAGAGCCGTGAGACCCGCCCTGAGCGCCGGCAATCTGGTCCTGGCCAGGTAAGAAAGCTCTTTTCCTGCGCACACTTTGTACTCTCAAGCTTCTCCGGTCACCCAACTAATATTCCCTAGATCTGCTGTGCCTCAGACCGCCGGATATGCTACCCTTCGAGAAATTGAAAGTACGACAAGACCGTTCATTAGACATCGATCCCAAAAACTAACCCCTTCCTAACAGGCCGACTGAAGTCTATTCGCAACATCGAAAAGATCACAAAAACCATGAAAATCGTCGCCTCTACGAAGCTCACTCGTGCCCAGAAAGCCATGGTCGATTCTCGTGCATACGGTGAAGCTGCCAAGCAGGTCTATGAGGAGGCTGAAACAAAGGCTCTCGAGGACAAGAAAACCCTCTTGGTTGTTGCCAGTTCCGACAAAGGTTTATGCGGTGGTATTCATTCCGGTCTGACGCGTGCCACTCGTCGACTGCTCGAAAGTGATCCCAGCTTGGATCTTGCCGTCGTTGGAGAGAAATCCAAGGCTCAACTTGGTCGTTCAAACGGCAAGAACATTGTCTTGAGCTTTGCCGGTGTTGGAAAAGAGGTTCCGACTTTTGCTGATGCCCAAGCCATCGCCGATCAATTGGTTCTCTTGCCGGAGGAATACGCAAGTATCAAGATCTTGTACAACAAATTCATCAACGCCCAAAGCTACGAACCTACGATCATCGAAGCATATTCAGAGGAGGCTATCACTTCATCACCCAATTTTGCCGCCTTTGAAATCGATGATGAGGTTCTTGCCAATCTCCGCGAATACTCTTTGGCCAACTCACTGTTTTGGGCTCTTGCTGAAGGTCATGCCTGTGAGATCTCTGCTCGAAGAAACGCCATGGATGTGAGTGAAATGTCAAACCCATTCTCCCTTTTTTTGTACTGACAACGATTTCTAGAACGCGTCCAAGAATGCTGGTGATATGATCAGTCGCTTTACGATCTTGTACAACAGAACCCGACAAGCTGTCATTACTGGAGAATTGGTCGAAATTATTACTGGTGCCACTGCCTCAGAGGACATGTAAGCGAGGAGACGATACCAACGTATCCTGATTTTACTAGAAAGGAAAAGAAAATTCAACAATGGCCAGTTGTACATAAAACAACACAATTCAAAGTTATTCCCTTACTTTCCGTGTCCCTTTCCTGCTTGTATGGCTAAGATGATTATTGAACCAAGAATCTTTGACCTCGCGACCGTGAGTGTTACACATTTTCAATGTCCCATGCCGCGTTTCTTTGTCAATGACCGACATCTTTTGATTTCGCTGTCGCCCTCAGCCGCTTTCACAAGCTGCATCATGTTTGCCTTTTGATCTACTGGTGTTTGATGTTTCCTCGGAGCCTGGACCAACCTGTTCCTTCTCACCGACAAGCAGATACATCTGTTATCATGCTTCTCTATCCCTACGTTAGGTTCTTAATACCAACAGCTGTTCCTCTTCACCGGGCCCTGCTTCTTCTCAGCCTTGCATGGGTAGATGTCTAGACACACCAAGATATCAACCGCCGACTGATCAATCCAGACCATCATCGTTATCAACATATCAACTAAGCTCAACAGCTTCAATACCTTTTTACACGGCATTTCTTGAAATCCATACCGCATCATGGCGAAGATCACTAACATTCGCAACCAAGATGTCTACCAGCGTGATTTCGGCAACACTCGTCTCGCGCACTCCACCGTCAACGATAACGATGCCGCACATCCATCAACTACGACAAATGGCATCAATCGTGACAACGCTGAGTCCCTGAGCCAGCAGAACCGCAACGACTGTCTAACATCCCACGAGCACCAACCTTCCACCTCACCTACCAACATCACCAACAGCGATACCACCACCACAACGCAGCTGCACAGCGAGAACTGCGCGTCCGCCGAAGAAGCAACCAACAGCTTAATCGGTCTCGCAGCACTATTCGCAATGCCCCAGCGCCAGAAACGCCACTCAGCGCGCTACTCACCAGCGTCCTAGCCACGATGGACCAGCTGCTCGGCCCAGCGTCGCACTTGAAACACACGACCATGACAGTGACGTCGGCGTCGGTCGCATTCTACATCTTCAAACGCGCGTTCCGCTTCGGCTACCCGTGGATCCACATGTGCATGGCGGCGACGGTGCAGCGGGATCTGAATCGTCTGGTGCATGACCGTGAGGCGGTGCTGGCGCTCGTGAGACGGCTCGATGCGCGGCGCGATGAGGCTTTGCGAGCCATGTGGCGTTTGATTCGTGAGAGTAGAAGTAGGAGTTGGACACATGAGCCTGGTCATGACCAGGGCCAGGCCGTGGATCCTGAGGATGCGGGTTCCGGCGATCACCATGTGCCTGGCATGTGGGTGGATTGATGGCGGTGGATTGTTTGTTGGACAGGAATACAACGGTGCTATCGCTCCTGGGCTGAGAGGGAGCCAATCTACGCATAGAAGAATTTCCGGCGTTTTGTGTGCTTGGTCAGCTACATAGGTAGGTAAGGCAAGACGAGGCGTCTGGAATGTGGTGTCAATGAAGGCCAACGTCGATCCCAGACGGAGCTAATCCATGCATGCTCTTCGAATTCGACGCGCAACGAGATATCTCAGTACGAAACACACGCCAATCAAGGACGGGTGCAATGGGCAGTCAGTTCGAGCTCTCCCAATCTGCTAATACTGGGTATCCTTACGAGACGATATGGGGAAGATTCTGCTATCACGCAACAAACTTCCGTGTCTGAATTACAAACGAGGTTTCTCAACTGGATTCGTAAGGGCGTCGATGTCGGCTGGAGGGGTATGATATCGCTCACCATCGTGTAAGGATACAATGAGGAAGGTTCAGGCGTGAGTCTGTTCGCTCGGAGGTTGTGGGAGGAATTTGCCTATATAGTTGGTGTGGAGTTGTGGCATCATTACGATATGGTTATATCTACTACGCATACTTAGGTCGTGTACGCTCTGCTGAGGATGGTGAAGGAGGAAGGGGGTTTTTGTGTGTGCTAAAACTTAGACTCATACCTTAAAGGATCAAGATGTGAGGTATTAATTGTGGATGGCCGTGTAGATCGTAAGATGGGTTAGCGTTCGGTCAGATGAGGTAGAGTTTCATTCGGTTTAGTAGTCTGTAAAGGGGTAGAGTCGGATTGTAATTCCACCACTTTCAAGACGACAAACATTTCAATTGGAACGAAATGGACAAATGAACTAGGGATTCGTCGTTCATAGAAAAACAAGAGACATTTCATTCAGCACCCATGTATCTGGAAAAATTGCCGCTCTATCTACATAAGTAACAATTTTCCCAAGCTTTTTGGGTTGGTGACCACTAGTTGTTGTGAGAACTATCCGGAAATGACGCCGGCCACAGATGGACTGATGCTAAACTGACGCATGGCATAACCCTGTTCGTGAACGGCGTTGGTTCATGGGGAGAATAAGAGCCTGACAATTTTGGAGGTAGGTTTGTTGAGTTTAGGGGGAGATGGATTTCGTTTATCGTGTAGCCATGGCCTTGGTCATGGCGCGCTTGAGAGCCAGTTCCTTCTTCTTTAGGTCATCTGGCGACGAGTCCTCAAGCTCGAGTTGTTGCATAGCCTCGCTCAGAGCCTCCTCGATCTTGGCCTTGTTGCCACGCTTCATCTTCGCCGACAAGCCTGGGTCGTTGATCAATTCCTCGACACGACCAATGTATGATTCGAGTTGCTGCTTGGCCTCAAATTTCTTGGTGAAAGCCTCATCGGAAGTCTTGTATTTGTTCGCGTCTTCCACCATTTTCTCGATTTCAGCAGTTGTCAGCTTGCCGACAGCGTTTGAGATCGTAATGTTCGCAGTACGGCCAGAGCTTCGTTCTGAAGCTGTGACCTTGAGGAGGCCGTTAGCATCGACCTCAAACACAACCTCAAGCACAGGTTCGCCAGCCTTCTGTGGTGGGATGGGAGAAAGAGTGAATTCACCAAGACTGGTGTTTTCACTACAATCAGCACGTTCACCTTGGTAAACAGGGAATTGAACTGCAGGCAATTCAGTTAGCACCTTTATATGATAGGAACAGGGACGAACTTACCAGAGCTTTGTCCATCAGAGACGGTAGTGAAAGTTCTGGAATGAAAATTAGCTTCTGCTCCTGACGACGATACAGCAACAAAAATGATCAAGAAAACCAACGCGAAGCGACAATACTATGTAGAAGATTATGAAGAGGCAGAAAATAAGGGGCTCAAGTGCTCATTGTGGTTGAAGGCCCTCCTCGGTTGTATCGGTTTTGGTCATGCGTTGTAGTCGAAGGGGCCCCAGTTGTAAGTGCTGTAAGGCCTCGTTGTAATTGACGCTGCTCACGATTGGATTGGTTGTAGAAAAACTCGGTGGAGTTAACGTCCTTCTCGGTTGCATCGCCTTGGAAACACCCGTTGTATTTGACGCTCGCACTGGACCTTCTCATGAGTGTGAAACTGATATCGATGAGAGTCACTGTGCCATTCGAGCTCAAACCGTAGAGGCCAGCATCGCCACAGAATGTGTAGCACACATTCTTCTCGGAGATCTGCTTTGCTCTCGAATGTTGATGGTATGCGTTTGTTGTGTGGATGTGCAATCATCTGGCCCATACTTACCCCATTGATCAAAAGGAGTGAAAAACAATGAAGAACTTTAAAATCGAAACGACATAGTTTGAAATTTGAAAAAGGAAAAGACTCACCGCTTCTTCAAAACTGGGACGGTCTGACCACGGGGAACGACAGGTGCGAAGATGTTGCCTTCCATGGCAACACCAAGGGAGAGGGGAACAACATCGAGCAGAAGAAGGTCTGCAGTCTCGGCGGATGTTGCCTTGCCAGAGAGGATACCGGCCTGAACGGCGGCACCATAGGCAACAGCCTCATCGGGATTGATGCTCTAATATCAAGTTAGCACATATCATGAGTAAATTCGGAGGCACCATACCTTCTCGAGCTTCTTGCCATTGAAGAAGTCACTCAGGAGTTTCTGAATGCGAGGAATACGGGTGGAGCCACCGACAAGGACGATCTCATCGACCTTTGATTTGTCGAGATTGGCATCCTTGAGGACTTGTTGAACAGGTTCAATGGTACCGTTGAAAGCCTTTGCGTTAAGATCCTCGAAACGAGCACGAGTGATCTGAGCGTTGAAGTCCTCACCATCGAAGAGAGAATCAATCTCAACGGTGGTTTGAGTACCATTGGAAAGAGTTCGCTTAGCACGTTCGCAAGCAGTACGAAGTCTTCTGAGAGCACGGGCATCACCAGAGAGATCCTTCTTTGTCTTCTTCTGGAACTCCTTCTTGAAATGCTCAAGGAGGTTTGTATCGAAGTCTTGACCACCCAAATGGGTATCACCAGCAGTTGCCTTGACAGTGAAAACACCACCCTGGATGTTCAACAAGGAGACATCGAAAGTACCACCACCGAGATCGTAGATGAGAACGTTTCGCTCCTTGTCGGATTTTCCAGATCCGAGACCGTAGGCGATAGCAGCGGCAGTGGGTTCGTTGATGATACGGAGGACATTGAGACCAGCGATGGCACCAGCATCCTTGGTGGCTTGTCGCTGGTTGTCGTTAAAGTAGGCAGGGACAGTGACAACGGCTTTTTCGACTTTCTTGCCAAGTTTTGTTTCGGCGACTTCCTTCATCTATTTCCTATGTTAGACATATCCAAGGTCTGTCACAGGGTCGATCATACCTTTGTGAGCACCATAGAGGAGATCTCCTGGGGCGAAAAGACTTTGGTCTCCTTCAAATATTCGACTTGAACCATGGGGTTGCCGCCCTGATCAACGATCTTGAAGGGCCACGATTCGATATCCTTCTTGACGGTGGGGTCGTTAAATCGTCGTCCGATCAAACGCCTGCGCCTCGGGTCAATATAATGTTATGATACTTTGAGAAAAAGTCACTAACTTGACATCAAAAACGGTGTTGGCGGGATTCATAGCGGCCTGGTTCTTTGCGGCCTCTCCAATAAGACGCTCTTCATCGGTGAAAGAGACGAAGGAGGGGGTTGTGAAGCTACCCTGCTCGTTGGCGACTACACAGATCGTAAGTCTTGAATCTAGAAAAGTATGCTCGTTGGCATTTCTTCAAGGGGAACGTACTGATTTCGACATTGTTGCCATCGTAGTTGGCAACGCAGGAGTAGGTAGTGCCTGGTGAAAAAAAGATTAGAGACTGCGGCGACAGGACGGTGAGGCGGGCAAGGACAGCAAGACATACCTAGATCGATGCCGATGGCACCGTCATATACTTCGTCCGACATATTAATGGTAGAGCAAAGAAAAGGATTTCTGAAATGTCTTTGCGATAAGATTGAGCGACAGAAAGGTCGGTAAGGTCGTGAGGAAGTGAGGACGAATTGCAGCGACAAAAGACAATCGAGCAAATCCTACCCACTTGGAAACTTTTTAGGCGGTGCACACAATTTTTGCAAGGCAAACTCTAAAAATCTTGCCAAGAGTTTTCCCTACAATTGCGGGTGCTCGGAGAACCGGATTATTTCCGGATCAATTGGACGGTAGTCGTTGGTCAGTTATATCTATGGAGTCCAACGAGTGGACGAGGTACCACCTTGAGAGTATTTCTGAACATATTTTGTACATTGGGTAGGACTGCCTACAATTCAAGGCTCTAGTGCTTCTCTTACCAAGGTCAATTCACTTGGCCTCAGGGTTATTCGTTCTTCAGCGTAATATCTTTATAATATCTTTAGTCAAGTACACCACTTTCTCTCAAGCCAGCTAGCAACTCAGGTTCCAAAAATCTCTTGACGTCCACGTCCTCACTCAAACCCTTCCTTCGTCTCGTCTTCAAGACAAAGTCACGAGCTGCTTGTTGTGGTCCAGCCATTTCCAATTTCCGGATGACAATGCTCTTGTCCAAGGGATCACCAGGGACTACATCCCAGCGATCGAAAACTAACGAGACACTAGCGGCACCCTGGCTGTGAATTCTCAGATCAGTCTCGAAGCCAAAACTGTCGATGACCGGTAGAAGTGCCTTGGCAGCGTACAGAGGAGTTCCTGCAACAGGTCCATCCGATACAACATGACCTCTTCGCTTCATGAGCACGGTGTAGAGGCCAGATATCGAATCCGCAGGGCCTGTCATGTGAACGCTGTAGATTGGTTCCATCAATCGAGGGCCTGCCATGAGGAATGAGCTGTAGACTGCTCGTCTCGAAGTCGGAATAATTTGGCCACCACCTCGGTAAATTGGCTCGGTGGCTAGTTCTGCGCCTGTAACTCGGAACTTGGTATTGCGGATAGGCTCTTCGCAGAGGGGACCTTCCCTCGTCCCCAAGAGAACCCTTGCTTGATGCTTTCTTGTACTGACTTCAAAAGCTTCTTGTCAGTTGTGGAAGGTAAAGTGTCGTCGCAGAGGATATTCGGGCCCATTTCTTCTGGTCCAAAAGCCCAGATAGACCGAGCAGCAAGTTTGTCCCATTCGTACTTTTCCTCGAAGAATTTTGCCACTTTCCTGATTGGTTCACGAATTTTGACTACACCTGCTTCGATGTCTTCCGCAATGCCATCGTCGAGAGGCTCAGCAATCATTGTCAACTTGTTCTTCTTGTTCGGTGTCAATGCATAGCACATGATTGCACTAGTTTCGGTCACAGTCTCACAAAATCGTGTGACAGGATCTGAAACCTTGATATCCATTTCAGCGTATAATGTTCGCAGATCATGTAATACGCAGTCCATATACAACTCTCCTGTGCCCAGCACTACATGCTCGCCCGATTCTTCGACCTTTGTCGTAATCAAGGGGTAAGATTTGTTGATCTTGCGAAGTCCCTCTAACATCTTTGGTAGTTCGGAAGGATTGATGGGTTCGACAGCGACTTTGAACACTGATTCCGTGAAGTGTCGTATAGGTCGGAATATGTATGCGTCCTCGTTATTGGGAAACTTCTCAGCTACTACCGTTGCAGTCTTGACGATGGAATTTTCAATACCAGAAATGAGCACCAGATTGCCAGCGGGGACTCCCGAAACGGGGATGCTATACCGCGAGCAGCCAAGGAATGTTCCAGTAATCACCGCAAAGGTAGAATCCTCCTCATCTTCTAGACTGTATGATTCGCCAAGGACTCGTACTCTTTGATCAGGTGCGACGGTGCCCGACATTACGCGGCCGAAGGCATCGAAGGTTTTTGCATCTACCGAACTGAAGAGCTTAGTGATTTGCACCACCAAAGGACCGTCTGAATCGCAAGTTGAGAGCGCCTGACCCACTTCCGTTTCGAGTGGTCCTGTGTAGTAGTTGTTGAGCGCACGTCTCGCGCCATCGACTGGTGAAGGGAGATGTTGTACGAACATATCGACGACCCCTGTCGCAGGGCCAAAGAATTGGGCGCAGACGAGCTCAAGAAGTACTTTTGCGTCGGATTTCAACTGCGAAGGCTTCAAGCTGATGCCCAGAGTCTTCAAAGTGGCATCCAAATCTTCGGGACTTTCGCTTATAGTATGCGAGTATAGTTTGTAGACTGGTTCGAGGACAAAATTGACAAACGATCGTTTAGCACCTTCCTCGGCAGCTTTCCTCGTGAATTTCCGACTGCCAGGGTTGAAGAATATGTCACCCCATAGCCTCTTGGAGAACTCTGTTGCGTCGACCTTGGGATAAGTCTCTGCATACATCTTTGCGAAAGAAGGGAGGGTAAAGACCCATTGCATAGAAGTGCAAGCAAAGGCGACATTGCCCTTCTCTGGCGATAATCTTCGTTTCTCGCCTTGACCAGGAATCGTGTTCTCAATGACGGTATTGACCTCTTCTACCACGTGCTTCAGTTTGAAATATGCATCCGTGGGAGGGATCTTGAGCTCCAGAATAAGCCTGTCCATTTTATTGATGACCAAGACGAGGGGTAGATCTTCAAGGACAGCGTGTTTGATGACTTGCTCGGCGTTGACCTGGACTCCTTCGACGACATCGACGACAAGAACCACTCCATCTGCAAGTCGCAGACTTGATGCGACTTCGTCCACGAAATTGACGTGCCCAGGTGTATCAATGATATTGAGAATGTGCGACTTTCCCCTAGTTCCTTGCATGACGAGCGAGATTGGTGCGGCCTTTATTGATACGCCGCGTTCGCGCTCGAGAAAGTGCGTATCTGTATAACGAAGTTGCTCGTCCCTTCTCTTGCCGACTCTCTTATCTAACCTGTCCTGCAAATCATGCGTCTGCATTACCAACATGTCGATAAACGCCGTCTTGCCATGGTGTAAGTGCCCCGCGACGGCAATATTTCTAATTCCTTCAGGAAAGCTCAACAGATCGGTCATAAACTCTCGAGAGTAGTAGACCGGTGGGAGATCTGCCTCCTGGACTTGGAACTTCTTCTGAGTGACAGGTGCGATGATGGGCTGTGTCAGAGGCTGTGCGTCCTCTTCTTGCACCATGGTCTCGACATCTGCACCGTACACCTGCTGCGCAGTGGGGTAATACTGCTTGTCTTCGTGTAAAATAACGGCGTTTGAAGGTCCTTCATCGTCAACCTCCATGTCCTCGTCGGCCTGAGGCTGCTGTCCATCCTCCGAGTCTTCATCGTAGGCGTAGTTCTGGCCGGCGTCGCCATTTTGCGTGCTCTCCTCGTCTGAGACGGCTTCGCCGATGAAATTACCGAACCTGGTGGGCTTAAGTCAGTGTCACTTCTCAAAGATTGATGCAGTGTTCCTGTCACTTACTCGTCATATAAGTCGTCCATATTGAATGGCTCCGAGGTGTTCACAATGTCCAAACACGTCTCGCGCAGGTATCAGTGGCCTTGTTCATTGAAAATTGCGGAGTTCGGAAAATCGTGGTCTTTTGCCGAATATTAGCCGTGGGACTTTTTGCGGGCCAGGAGTGCCTATCACCTCTGGCTGCACCTAGTGCCTGAAAAGCCCTATCTACGAGGATGGCTATTGTCAAGCTATTGTCTTAATGGAGAGACAATTTCGTGCTATGAAAACACATGTTCATTATTCGTTTGCATCTATTGCGATACTACATAGATCATGAGTCCAGCTCTTTGGCGATTCCAAGGTCACTCCACGACTTGGTACTGACCATCCCAGCTGATAGAATGTGAGACTCTACTGTCATCAACTTCCCGCACATACTTAGTTCTGTTGACCACGTCGTATCTGTAAGATGTAATAGGGCTTCTTTGTACCTTCTAGCATGACTCGGAGGGCCATATCACTCCGAGTTGATCGGAGTATACGTCTCTTAGCCCTTGATACGGGTTGTTACATTCTATCGTAGTTGACTTCATCCTTGAAGGCTTCGACTCCTCATAAAAGTGAGATCTTGTGCGGAGGCTGCATACCTAATCGTTCAGGACCGCAGTTGGAGTAGACTCGAAATAGTCTGAACGCTGTGAACCTGGTCGCCTTCTTCTTGTTGCGCCAACGCTCGCTGTTGTCGTCAATTTGCTTGCTGATCGAGTTGCGAAACCAAAAACGCCGTGTTATGCTTCCATGCTTGATCTCCGAAATTCCAAACCGCTCTGATGGCAAGTAGGTCAAAACCTACGATCCGCACACAGCACCGAGGATTCTCTGTGGAGGACCGACGGTAGTGAAACCGTCTCCAGCATTACCGGCAACAACAATGTTAGAGCCTGCAGAGGAGGCAAACGTGCAAGGACCATTTCCGGGGACAACTCCGATCTGATCGATGGTGATATCGTTGCAGTCGCCAATTGCATAAGCCGGAGTGCCAAGACATTGGATGTTTTCAAAGTCGTACCATTTTCCATCTGGTGGAACCCATAAGCCATAGCTTTGAGATCCTCCTGTGAAAACCACATTGGTTGGCCAATCATCGGCGGCTGCAAATGCGCTTGCAGAAACAGGAGATCTTGCCTTGAGGGAAGTGGAAAAAATGCCGGTACGGAGCATAGGTGTAGCAGAGGCGCTGAGCGCAACTGAAAGCACCCAGGCACACAGCAAGACTATGTGAGGCATGTCGTCTGATCGAGTAAAGGGAAGCTGGGTATTTGTTGAGATCGTGAGTGCGGGTGGTGGTGGAGCTGACGATGGGTGTGAGAGGCTTTTATGTCAAGAGACCCAGGAGAAAGGATTCCAGTGAAGCCTGGCGTTTCACGTCGGCTCGCGGACTTTCCAAAGCCGGCGAACAGAGGTGGTTCCTGCAAACAGTAGAAGAGTCGTTGGATGCCAAATATTTGACGCAAAGAACAGAGATTTGACAGTCTGCGCCCAAACTGTCGGAGATAGAGGTGAAGTTGGAAATGGGTTCGTGTGACGTAGTTGAATTTTCCACGAGCCTAATAAGTGATTGTTGCTAGCGAGCGACCAGATGAGAGACTCGGCGAATGATGGTATTGCTTGAGCCGATGTAAGTCAAGCCAAGTAAAACAATCGCTCCGGCAGTAGGAGAAACGAATGTGAAGGACGAAGGAGGGAGTCTGGAGAGAAAGATGTCGTGAGTGTACACTCGAGTAATGCGGCAGCAACTGGAAGTTTATTCATTCAAGGCTAAAACTGTCCCGAGGGAAGCACGCACGGGAGGTCAAGCCAAAGCCAAAGCTTGAGTGGGCATTGATTCTCTGATCAATATCAGGGCACGGGCACATGCACACAGGGTCTTTTAGAGACAAAATTGAAGTTTTGGCTAGCACCAACTAACTCCCGCGGATGGGCACAGATTAATGTGGTCACTCTGGTCAGGATTCGAGGCCAGCGGCAGGAAGCTCAAGGACACTCAACAGCCCACTTCGATCTTCAACAGATCCATCCCAGGCTACAATACAGCTATCCACCTTCACCTGGGAGAACACGGTATTGACCCCGACTTTTCAGGGCAACGGGCAGGCTTTGACCTTTTCCTCAGAATTGCAACCCAGCTTCTGGAAGTGGCAGAAGTTGGTGGTGTGGTAGAAGGGTGTCGTACAGGGCGCTGGAGATGGAACAGACGTCGTATCAGAGACATGAATGACAGATTCGGCATGGTATATGAGGCCGAGGGCACCCAGGAGGGGCCTGGCACATTGGTGGGCACCAATAATACGTGAACAGACGAGCTGTACCGCCCACGGATGGCACCGATTTGCTTCTGGGCCCACGAAGGGCGACGACGATCCTGGTCGATGATAGCGGCTGTATCCTTGTCGATGGGTCGATGCAGAGAAGACGGAAGTGGATACATACTACGGACAGGCACTAACTGCTAGGCTAAGGAGGCAGTGACAGGCCGAGATAGGCTTGCTTGAGCCCAGTCTGATGGTCGAGAACGTGGCGCGAGCAAAGATATTGGGGCGCGTGGGCCACTAACTTATAACTACTCCATAGGTACGGAGTAGGTAAGTAAATAGTATTCGATAAATAGGGCTGTTGCCCGGGTGGAAAACGTGAGACTCTTGACTCTGACAACTACCTAGATAGGTATGGATATTGTCACGGGGATCTACGGCGGCCGAAGGCAAAGCCCTTTTGATGTGAGAGGTATGGGGTACTTACGTAGGTAGGTACGCATTTAGAGTACACAGCAAGGTACTGTGCCTGGAGATCTGAGACTTCAGGCTAATGACTACCTATGTACCGAGGTAGGTAGTGGCTCAATGTTCGCTTCAGGTCCTCCGGCTTCCGTAGCTGCCTAAGGTAGTGCCCGGGAGTCTAGCTATCAACCGCCTACCAACTACCTCCTGTAGGCACTGCCTTGTCGACGACAACTTAGTCCAGCAGCTAATCCTCCAATGTCTCGGGTCTTCGGGTCTTCTTCACTAGAGGCTAAGAAGATCGGTGTCTTCAAAGGCCTTGGAAAAAACAAGCGACCAGGGAATGCTGCAAGGTACAAAGTCTTTACAGTAGTCAGGTGGTAGTCACTCCTGCAGACATGATGGCCCGTTGGTCATATGGGCCTTTGCAAGTCACCAGCCGCTATCTGTTCAGGTTCGGGTATTTAGTTAAGCGGCCACAGCAGATTATGCACCTAAACGCTAGTCAGTGGCTACCCTCACTACCTAGGCCGTAGAATCTCAGGTATGAGGGACAGGTGAGGGAGTCAGTGGGCTTTGCGGATCTCCGAGGCTGATGACGACTCATGCGTCCACCAGTCCCACCGTACACTACCCTAACCGGGCCACGCCGTACCTAACCATTTGACCTGGACACTCCTGGACACTCCTGGGCACTCCTAGGGTAACTTAAGTCAACTAAGCTTGGTAGCTAGGTGGCTAGTTCCCTTAGGTAGGCACCTAGTAGGTAGTTAGTGAGTCAGGACTCCGTAGTGCCCTCGTGCTAACTTAGGTAACTACATACTAGTTAGTCACTGTGCCAGTCAGGCCGCATCCCAGCCTCCGATATGCTATTTTCAGATCTATCGATAGAACAAGTCCCCATATCACGATTTACCTGCACGAGCTATCGCATGTACCTCGATACTGTCGACTGCAAGCGAATTGACATTATTCATCCTCACGCCGATCACGCGGATCGCCATAGTCAAGACTCACGGCTTTGCAAAGAAGCGTTTTTTCTGCTGACAGAGTCACCAAGCGCACACTGCGCTGTATCTCTAGCACTTACTGCTCCATAGGGATTGTCGTCAATGCCATACGCACTGTGCTTCGGAAGCTCAATCTTTCCGAGACGCCCACGTTGTTAGTCAACGTCTCGCCATTGCAGTTGAAGGCTTGGCTCGAATCACTAAACAGCTTGTATATAGCTAAAGCTCCTAGTCCTTCTTGAATTTGGACCGTCACCGGCCTCTGATTGCGACGCGTATGGTCTAGCAGTATCAGGAACAGCGGCAAACCCAGCCACCTCCAGGGACCCATTGTGACATACTCCGTACATGGAACAACAATATCGAAAGCCGCCCTACCATGAGGTCTGTGCCCCGGGGTATTTCTCATCCTCAAGGCAAAATTCAGAGTCTCCATTCTCGAGCATCTTGAGCCTGGCACGTGTTGAGTACACTCCAGAAAACAACTTCCCTTCTCTCGCCGAGCATCTGTCTCTTCTTTCACACTGGAAGAACTGCGAGATGTGATCCTCGTCTTGCGCAACGCCGAATGTCTTGCTCTTCACTGGTATTGGCGAATCTTCCAGGACTGTGCTAGGAATGTCTACCGACATATATATATCTCTGCTAGGAGAGCACGTGAACTTCGTAATAGTTATGGTGCTGTGGACACCACATAGAGACGCTGCACGAAGGTATCCACGCTCGAGCTGATGTGCCACCTCCACCATTTGCGGACGATCCATCCGATGTATACGGCATTGTTTTGAACGGTGGGATCTCCATATATCTCTCCCTACCTGCTCTTCCATGGCACGGATCGCCATGCGATTCACGGTATTGTCGAGAATGTGGAGGAGCTTGCCAGGCATTATTACTATTCTGGGTGATGAAATAGCGCGTTGACATACACTGATATGTACTGTAAGGTATGTCATCATGTGCATCCCGGTCCATCATCATGCAGCTTTTGTCATCAGTGTTCAGTAGAGGGGTAGTCAGGGGTAGGCTTGTCTGGTGTTCGACGCATTCCACTGTTCGATTTCCCCATTTGAAGCAAATATTGAAGCAAGATCATTATTAAGAACCCTGGTTGTGACCTCGACAATATGAGATACATCGCATCTTGGTATGGTGTGAGTGGAATCATCAGCACATTCGAGGAATGAGCGTAATTGAAGATTCATGAGATGACGACCAGGATTAACGAAGCTTCTGGGAAGATGCTCGGGATTACTTTCTGCAACAGGACAACAAAATAGTCGGGGCCGTCGTGTCAAGGGAGGTGCTTCGAAGACCGGCTGAGAATTGCTGATGTGACGATAATCACAGTCGGGTCGCACAGATTGCCATTTGTTTCCAACTGGAGTCATGGTCCAGACAATAGCAATAATCACGGCGATTTGGTGAATTCGCTAACCAGTGAGACTCGACGTAGGGGACACGGTGTGGTGCACAAAGCTTCAAAGCAAGTCAGTTCTGGGATGAGGATGAGAAGCTGACAACATACCAGACAGTATTTCAGGTGATATGGGTTGGTGGCAGAACGTAGCTGAAGATGGAAGCGAAGATCTAGCCAACCTGCTGCCATTCATGACACTGGAGCATGCCACCTCAACGTGACTGTCGCAGTCGCTCCTGCTTGATTGTGTTCTTCATCTCAATGGTGACTGACAACCTTCCCATGCAGACTCTTCATGCTTTTTCCAACATGAACTGCATTTTCTCTCAATCGGTGACAAAGACAACGACCATCTCATGTTTCTACACAATTCCCACCACACAAGACAACTCGATGTCTCTACTGGTTCTGAACCACTTGGATATTGTGCTTCTTCTGCGATGTCCGTTAGCCGACTCAGCCGTCCCGGACCTGCTCTCTTTTGAGATTACCTTCCACTTGTTCATTTCGTCCTCTTTGCCTTTGTATTGTTTGAGAAGTTCTTCCAAGACCTGCTTCAATCCGTCCGAATTGGTCTTGAGCGCAGGAAGGACATCTTTCACGGTACGTTCTACCAGAACTCCATTGATCAAACGGAAGCATTTTCGATCATCTGGTAATGGCTGTAGTGTCTCCGTAACTAACCTGGGCTCGATCAGTATTGTCGCCGAGTCTGTAATGGTACCAATCATCGGGAAATGACCTACTTGTGCTCTTCTATTTCTTGCTCAATTTCCCCACCTTTTGTGCCAGTGACTGAAGAGTAGTCTTAAAGTTCGTGTATTGGGATTGGAGTTCTGCTACAAAGTCAGCTGGATCTTGAACTAGCTTGCAATTTGTCCCACCCTGCTGCTTTCGCAATGCGGTATCTTGTCCAGTCGCCATTTTCATAGATCTGTAGAAATAACTGTCCTCGTTGTAACCCAAACCACGATGATGGTGGGATACAAAATGCAATCCCACGGTGGGATGCCGGCGCGGACAGGCTCCCGGTAAAACTTCGGCACAGCCTCCTCTGCGTTCTCCAAAGATTTGAATCGTACGAAGACATGCGCCATGAAACCCATGTCTTGCACCACTTGAGCCATGACTCTGCTATAGTATACTGGTCTTGCCCATTTGTGTTCGCATTAATATGGACCGCAGCCATAGTCCGAAAAGACGCAAAACAAATGGAGGGTTTCGTACGGCACAAGCTGACTCTAATGACGATCTCGCGCCCACATTGAAACTTCAACAATCCGTCAAATCTCGATTTCCGAGACCGACCGAGAGAGATCAAAGTCGTGAAAGTGGGCTTAAACCCCGTCAAGGAGAATTCGACGGTCCGGAGCCGCCCTACAACAATGCAGACACAGCGGCACTTGATCGTGACTGGTACGCCGGCGACGAGTTCGGCCATACCTTTGGTGATGAGAGCCACAACCCTTTCGGTGGGGCCGACCTCGCATGGGCGGATAGTCAACGGGAAAAGATATTAGCAGATAAGAAGCTCGGAAAGAGATTGACAGCAAAAGCCGCTCAGAAACAGAAGGAAGTCGATGCATGGGAAGCCAATCGCATGTTGACTTCGGGGGTTGCCCAAAGACGGGATCAGGGCCATGATTTCGACGACGAAGACGCTGTCAGAGTACACTTACTTGTTCACGACCTCAAACCACCTTTCTTAGACGGGAAAACAATCTTTACCAAACAAATTGAACCTGTACCTGCGGTTCGTGATGCCCAGAGTGACATGGCAGTCTTTAGCCGAAAGGGAAGCAAGGTTGTGAAGGAAAAGAGACAGCAGAAGGAGAGACAAAAGCAAGCACAGGAGGCCACGAATATCGCTGGAACTGCGCTTGGGAACATAATGGGAGTCAAGGAGGAAGAGGGTGACAGCGCGGTTGCTATGCCTGGTGAAGATTCAGGGAAAAGCAAGTTTGCTACCCACATGAAGAAGAATGCTGGTAGTTCTTCATTCAGCAAAAGCAAAACCTTGAAGGAGCAGAGAGAATACCTACCGGCCTTTGCTGTTCGAGAAGAGCTCATGCGTGTGATCCGTGATAATCAGGTCATTATTGTTGTCGGGCAAACAGGATCAGGCAAGACCACGCAGCTGACCCAGTTTCTCTACGAGGAGGGCTATGGTCAGCGCGGTCTAATCGCCTGTACACAACCCCGAAGAGTCGCTGCTATGAGTGTTGCCAAACGGGTAAGCGAAGAGATGGACGTGGAGCTGGGAGGTTTGGTTGGATATGCAATCAGATTTGAAGATTGTACGAGCGATGACACAGTCATCAAGTGTAAGTCCAATCAAGTCAAGATGTAACTTACGTACTGACATGACACAGATATGACCGATGGCATATTACTGAGAGAATCCTTGACCTCACAAGATTTGGACAAGTATTCTTGTATCATCATGGACGAAGCGCACGAACGAGCTCTCAATACCGATGTTCTCATGGGTTTGATCAAGAAAATCGTCGCACGACGGAGAGACCTGAAATTGATCGTAACATCCGCGACAATGAACTCAGAACGGTTCTCTCGCTTTTATGGAGGCGCACCAGAATTCATCATTCCAGGGCGTACCTTTCCGGTTGACATTCAGTACTCACGATCACCATGCGAGGATTACGTTGATAGTGCAGTCAAGCAAGTCCTGGCTATTCATGTCTCTCATGGTGCTGGAGATATTCTCGTGTTCATGACGGGGCAGGAGGACATCGAAGTGACCTGTGAATTGATCGAGGAGAGGCTTCGCCTCCTTGTCAATCCTCCAAAACTGCTCGTGTTGCCAATATATTCGCAAATGCCGGCAGACCTCCAGGCTAAAATCTTCGATCCGGCTCCTCCAGGAGTTCGTAAAGTCATTGTAGCGACAAATATCGCAGAAACCTCCTTGACCGTGGATGGTATCATGTATGTGGTCGATGCAGGTTATTCCAAACTCAAAGTGTACAATCCCAAGATGGGAATGGACACCTTACAGATCACACCCGTCTCTCAAGCCAATGCTTCACAAAGAGCTGGGCGAGCTGGCCGCACAGGACCTGGAAAAGCTTTTCACCTATTTACTGAGACGGCGTTCAAGAATGAGCTTTACATTCAGACAATTCCTGAAATTCAAAGAACAAATCTGGCGAACACTGTTCTGTTGCTCAAATCCTTGGGCGTCAAAGATCTCCTGGATTTTGATTTTATGGATCCGCCACCACAAGATACAATTACAACGTCACTCTTTGATCTGTGGGCACTCGGTGCGTTAGATCACGTTGGCGACTTGACCACCATCGGCCGACTAATGACTGCCTTTCCTATGGATCCTTCTCTGGCGAAAATGCTGATTACTTCGGCCACGGAATATGACTGCAGTGAAGAGATGCTCACGATTGTCAGTATGTTATCTGTGCCATCGGTGTTTTACAGACCCAAGGAGCGGCAAGAGGAGTCAGACGCTGCTCGAGAGAAATTTTTCGTGCATGAGTCAGATCATTTGACGCTGTTGCACGTTTACAGCCAATGGAAAGCCAACGGTCACAGTGACGGATGGTGTGTGAGACATTTTTTGCATCCAAAAGCTCTTCGTCGTGCCAAAGAAATTCGTGAACAGTTGTACGACATTATGGGCCAACAGAAGATGCAATTGGTATCTTGTGGTACCGATTGGGATGTGATCCGGAAATGCATTTGTTCGGGCTATTATCATCAAGCCGCTCGTCGCCGCGGTGTTGGTGAGTACATCAATCTTCGGACAAGCGTCACCGTTCAATTACATCCAACATCTGCGCTCTACGGTCTAGGGGATCCACCAGACTATGTCGTCTATCATGAGCTCATTCTAACGAGCAAAGAATACATGAGCTCTGTCACGGCTGTGGACCCACATTGGCTTGCGGATCTTGGTGGCGTATTTTACAGTCTCAAGTCCAAAGAATACAGTAGCAAGGACAAGCGAATCATTGAAAGTGAGTTCAATCGCAAAATGGAGATTGAAAGACAGATGGGTGAAGACCGTGCAAGGGATGAGAAACGACGAGCTGAGGAACAAGAAAAGGAACGTTTACTGGCTGGAAAGCCAAAGTCCACAACAGTAGTCGTGAAGAAAACTGGCAGCAACGGAGTGGTAAAGAAGCCGGTTGTTCAACGCAGGAAGATGGGCTTCTAGCTAGTAAATGGAAATAAATTGAGTATGTGGCTGCGGATACTCGATTATTTACAAATTAAACCCCAGAGTTGCACCTAGGGCCAGCTGGATCATTCCGGCATCGCTTTCATGCAGACCCTGGCCGTTCAGGTAATATATGCAAAGTGTAAGCATTCAGTAATATACGTCCACAAGCACCACAAGAGTCTCGCAGAACCCAGTCTGAAGTCGGTTTAGGCAATCATATCATATGCCAGGGACGTTCGTGGCTGCAGGACAAGGCTGAGTGGTCCGTGCGTCGATGCAAGGCTGAGACTAGCGTGCCAAGGTCCCCCTTCTTTCTGATCCTTGAACTTCGCCCCGTGCGCTTCTAATCCTCAGCCACTTATTGTTCGATTCTGAACGTGTTCTGCGACGATATCACTCTGGCTATCGACTCCAGGGGCTCTGCGAAACATGAGACTCGAGCAAAGTTTGCAAACCCTCAATGATAGGAGGCCTGGGAAGAAATTTCCCGTGAACCGACGCGCCCATTATCCTTTGAAGACCATTCACAGTCTCGAAATTTACTGAACCGAGTTGACACAGTGTATCGGAAGCACCCTGAGCCAAAGTGAATGACTTGGTAACTGCAACACTTCACTCTCTTCCAGAATTGCGCCAGGCGCGTAAAGTAATTGGAGACTATCGCAGGCAGTCAGAAACCATCCCAAGGTTGACGTCTACATCGGTAAGCCATCATCATCTTTGTAGCATCATCAACGATGCAACGACTTTCAAACTCCTTTTCCTCGCTCTCACCAAATCTACCAAGTATCTTTATTGTTTGGTTGAGACACCACTGACAATGTTTCCAGACGATTCATCCAAGTCACTCGTTGTAAAATCTGCCTCATTTCATTTAGGTATGTTTTCTCTCTAGTCTTGGTTTTATCATCCTGGAGACCTCAATGTTCGTGGACTTCGCGGGTTGAGGTTTGAGGGCAGTGGCCGAGCACCAAGTGATCAGAGCAGAATTTGACTAACCTAACAGAAGTCAGTCAACGCGACAGGAACGACTTTGTCGTCGGATCCCTATCCCCTCCACATCATCGCACACAATCGCTTCCACTTTCCGAATCAAAGGCCCGAAGTCCCTCTGCCGGTAGAAGACTACGTCACGGGCAGTCTCCCTTCTTCGCAGGATTGCGTCAGAACGAGCATTGCTCTCGAGGGTTGTCGCCAGGTTCTTCAATCAGCAGCTATCAATCAAGCATTCAGGGCAATCCTTCAGGTTCTTCACCAGAAAGCCGTTCGAGCCGTCCGGCAACATCGCCAACAAGGGATACGAATCCAACAACCCAGTCATTACCAGCAACCTCATCAGACGCAAACCAGGCAGAAGATTTAATTGGAGGACTGTTGCGAGTCTATTCTGTGCCATTATTTTCAAAGGCGCCCCCGCTTAAAACCAGCGGTAAACAAGGCCCTCCTGGTTCTGTTCTGACAAAACGATCCAAGTCAACCTCCCCCTTTCCACATTTTGACAACAATTTCGATCTCCGAGCGGCTCCTGCTCCAAGACGTGTCCTTCGCCCTGACGACTGGTGGCGCGAGGCTCCACGTCAGCCGCCTACAGTCCCTAGCAAATCTCCCCTACGGTCCCTACTTCCACATCGTGTACCTATTGTATGCAAGACCTGGCGTTACCCATCATCGGAAGAGAAAGCTCTATGGGAAGAACTCTCTCCGCCACCTCTTGTAGTCCGCAGAAGTAGGGAAGAATCAAACTTCGTTGGATCCGGCTCAAAAGTTCAGTCGGATAGCCCTATTGGTGAGTGCAGTCACACAGCGAAGCTTGACCATCAGAAGCAACCTGCAATTGGTCTCGACGACGGAACAGAAATTTTTTCTCACAGAAGGCAGACACTCGAGATCCTGGTGTCCTCTCCAGTTTCAGCCACGTTGAGGCCAGCTGCAAACAGACTGTCTCTCCAGCAACAACAGCACACGAGTGCTTCTTTAATGATGAATAGCCTCCATCCAGACTCCGCAGCGGCATTGACTGCTCATCGCCGCGAAGCTATACGGCTGGCTGAAACACAGCAGCGAGCTGTCTCTGACAAATGCAAAAGATCTAAACAAGCAGAGCCGGACTATGCTTTTGATGAACTCATTGGCAAAGGTAGCTTTGGCAGAGTGTATAAAGGGTAAGCTCAATTTCTAAATTTGGAGTCTCTCAGTTGGGGAACGAAACTTACATATGTTGTAGGCGTCAGTTGTCATCGAATAAAGTCGTTGCAATCAAAGTCCTGGATATTGACGATGCCGATTTTCACACATATGGAGACCACAAAGATGAACAGATCAAAGACTTCAATCGAGAAATCAGGATTCTGCGCCAAGCCCAGGACAGCGGAGCAGAGAACTTGAATCCGATGATTGAGGCTATGTCCGTGCATAGTCAATTATGGTTGATCTGTGAGCATTGCCCTGGTGGCAGTGTGAAAACTCTGGTATAGCCCTTTGTACTGACGTTCTTTGATCGTTGGCAAGTCTCACTCAAAGAAACTAATTGATCAATTGATAGATGAGAGCTACAAACGATCGGCTATCTGAGAAATATACGATCGTTGTTGCTCGAGAATTGGCCAAAGCTCTCAAAGGCTTGCATGAGGCTGGTATCATGCATCGAGATGTCAAAGGCATGTTTGATGCCAATACCGTTCTTCTTGTTCCGAAGACTAACCCGCTACCCTTTTTCAGCTGCCAACGTCTTGATTCATCAGGAAGGCCGTCTTCAACTTTGCGATTTCGGAGTCGCCACTGTACTTGACACCAGAACAGACAAGAGACGCACATTTATTGGCACATTGCACTGGATGCCACCAGAACTGTGGACCGAGAATCCTGAGTATTCAGATGAGGTGAGTGGTCCCCCAGGAATTGTTGTCCCGCTAGCTGTGGATGCACAATTCCATCTTCCAACCTCGAATTAGGTCACTTCTCGGTTCTAATCTCTGGATCAGGTTGATGTGTGGGAATATGGTTGTACTCTTTATGAGTGTGCGGTTGGCCGACCTCCAAACAGTGATCTCCGCGAAAGACAGCAGTTGAGAATGCGAATGAGACGATTGAAAGAATCTATTCGACTTCCAGACAATGAACCCTTCAGTGACGGAATGCGGTCTCTTGTCTCTTATGCTCTCAGTCCAGATGTTGCCTCAAGGCCTTCGATGAGGGACATTCTCCAGCATGATTTTTTGAAAGAAACAGAAGAAACTCATCCAACGGGTATATTGACCGAACTTGTGCAATCTTACTATGCTTGGCTCTACAGTGGTGGACAAAGGGTTTCGTTGTTTATGCCCGGAGGCGCCGCTGCCGCAGCTACGGAAGACCCAGATGCCAATATCGAAGAAATTGACGAATGGAATTTCGGAATCACACAAGATTTCGAGAGACGAGTATCTGCCATCCTTGAAATTCCAGACTTCTCAATCGTGTCACCCAGTGAAGGAGAAGCTACGCCTAAGGGGTCTAGCCGACCTACTGGATTTTCACCTCCCATGACACAAGCACAAAAAGCGAATTTTGAAGCTCGGGTAAAGAGAGGAGCGGATCTCTCGAACCTCTTCGATCAGAGCGGACCAGCCTACGAATATAAAACCAAGACAGACTTTGTTCCGATTCCAGAACAACGACGCATATCAGATTTACCCTTCCGAGCCATGGCTGAAGATAGACCAAGTTCGATCGCATCCAATGTCATTGATCTCGGAGATTTTGACGAAGCAGACTATGCTGTGATTCCTACACCACGTATGGACGACAAGATTCAAACTACATTTGCTGCCGCCCCTACACGGGGTGAAACGATCCGTCTTGCTGATGCATCTACACTTCGCGAGAAGCGGGCAAATTCAAAGGGACCAAGAGACCCTCAGAATCAGTCCTTGACAGCTCGAAGAACTTCTTCGACTGATGCCATCCCACGTACAACCTCAACACAGGATTTTGCGGCGTCGCAGGACGACTGGACCGTGAAAAGTAAAAAAGCACCCGAATTGCAGGAGCCGGCGGAAATCACTTCTTCCCGACCTGGTCATGCCACAATGGATTGGTCGTTTGCTTCTGCAATGTCTGAAGCCGCAACCACAACAACTTCATCCATGGATCAACCCGAACCAGCATCCCTATCTCCCAATGAGCCTTCTGGCATTGAGCAAGTCGTACCGTTTGAACAAAAGGCTAAAAAACATGCCACTATGGACTGGTCATTCTCAAGCGCCATGGCTGAGGCAAGCACCGACGACGAACCGATAGATCAATCCACAATCTCAAAATCCAGTTCTAGAATGGCAGACTCCTCTCCACCAACCGATATTCAACGAACATTGAATTCAGCACGTCCGACTCCAACAAGACCCGCCGGTCTTCAACGCCAGATGACAATGCCAGTCACCCACGACGACTACCAACACCTCGAAGACCAACCCTTCCCGCGGCCCTCAACAGCCATGAGCGAAGCTTATAGCGACGTGTCCGCCGCATCCACCGACATCGACCCCTTCGGCCTCGAACGGTCTGATGACGACCACCCAGGACCCGCAACAATGGAAGAAGACAATGGTCTAGAAATGAACAACTTCTACACCGGACGAGGTCGCACACTCCGCAGTGAGGTCAAGGGTACACGATACTCGCCATCATCAGCCACAACGCCGGTCACGGCCTCCGGGCCCGCTCCATACCGTCTTGACGCGCCTGCAGAGATCGACGAGGACGATCTCGTCAACGGCCTGGCCCGCGCTCCCCGAAGCACAGCACATTCTCGGACACCGTCAACGGTGCTGTCCACGACGACATCGCACCTCTCACACGGCACCGCGACGTCCACTCCGCCGATCATCGAGGTCCCATTCGTTCTACCACCGAGCCTCGCGGCTCTGACAGCCGGCGCCAGCGAAGAGACCATCGAAGCCGATTTCCAGGCTATGCTTGAGGCGTTCGGCGAAACTCTAGGTGCAGCCGCCGGGCTGGTTAGCAGTCTGGAAAGGAGGAGGGAGAGGGAGAGCGATGAGTGGGAAGACGAGGAGTAGTGCGAGAACAGACGGTTTCCGAATCTGTTGTGGCCGAGTCGCAGTCTTCTTTGCTGGCTGGAGGCAACGCTTCGAACGTGCAGGCTTTCAAGCTAAAGAAAGGCTCAGGAAAGAGAGAAAGAAGAATTGTCAAAATATAGAAGATCAATGTACATCATCATCATCCTCATCATCAATCAGGCGGTCGGCATCACGGAGATAGGTATTCAAGCACTAAGCATCATTATAGAATCTAGAGCCTCTCCGTGCAATTTCTTGCAAAGTAACACAGTAACAAATCAGGGTCTACACTAGCAAAGGGCCCTTGGTCTTTTCCCAATGGTAAACAGCAGCAGCGATGTCGGAATCGTTGGTATAGGGCTGAATTTGGAGGAGTGTATTCCCCAGTGGTTGAATGCTACAATGCTATTCTGCAAAAAGATATTATTTTTTCGATCCCCTCCGCACCTGAAATTTGAATGTTAGCGCGCCCCACATCTCGCATCCTGTAATTTCGTTTCTCACCCATTTTTCTATGAGGAATAGAGTTGAGATGATGTAATTAATGTCATTGATAGCACTTGCAATTCTCTACCGAATAATACAAATTTTGCTCCATTTTTTTAGTGTATAGAGATTTTGTGGTGTTGCAAAGTTGTGTAACACGTGATATGCCTGGGAATACATCTATTTCCTTTCCATGCACTTAGGTATTGACCAAGGGAGGTTTTTAGCCTGGTGAAAGGCCTGAAAGCAGCCTTTGTCGATACACAGGGGGATCTTACAGAATTCGCAGTAGCCGAATATCCTGCGCGACGGTGGTTGACGCCTGTTTGAGTCGATCTCACCGAGTACCTGTCGAGGCCTGTAAGTCGACGCCTGACAGCGATTCCAGCGACAGTAAGTGCTTTTTGCTCGTTGTAACGGCCTGTGCGTGATGTCAGGACTCTCTAGAAGCCCTAAAATTAAGTCTTTCATGAAAAACTCTCGTTCTCGGTGTCCCTCGTCGATGACAGAGTAAGCCTGTTTCCAGGCTAAAAAGGCATTAACAGAGGCCGTATCAATCATCCAATCGATGAAAACCTTCGTCCATTTAGCTTGTTTAGGCCTCCTGACGCTGTGTATCTTGCGGAGATGATTAGCGACGTCGACGTGGCCCATGTAAAGGTTGTATTGCACCGCAAATGAGGGTTGCTTAACTGTAATCCTTGTGAGGCCTGACCTAAGTGGTTAGCCTGTTGTAAAGCGACTTTTTCGTGGTGCTAACTCTCTGTGATATGGAGGAAAGGCTGTTGTACAGAAAAGCACTAAGTGCTGTCGTTCAGGGTCTCTCCAGACGACAGTGAGGACCTTGTCGTCATAGATTCGATAGGTAATCGAGTCGTCGGCGAGGATTCTCGACTCAGGAGAGGTAATAGCGCGCAGGAGAGGGTCTAGGCCTGGCGCGTTGCGCCTCATCGTTCCACAGACAGCGACATTAAGTAATAACAGGGCTCTTGCTAAGTGAGAGTCAGTAAAGAGGTTGTCTGTAAAGCAAAGGAATACAAGGCCCTAAGATCGATGAGATAAGTGAGTTAGTCGATGAACTAGGGTATACACAACACTCTTTGTCATTAATAGGTAAACCTCAGTTGCTGTCGCTCCTGTTGTGCCTTGTTTCCTTGCTCTTGTTGACCTTGTTGCTAAATCAACTGTGATTCCATCGCGAGAAATAGCCTCTATCCCATCCTTCGGTGAGGAGACGAGGAAGTCGTGAATTGCTCCTCCATGACTTGCAATTATGTAGATAACAAAGCCAGATTTATTAGGTTTGTGATCTAAGCGAAAGATGTGCCTGCTGCGCCCGTGGAACTTAAGGCTCGACTCGTCAACAGCTAAATAACTCCCAGGAAGGAGGAACTCTTGTAGGCACTTGCGGAAGGCTTCTAGCGCGTCGGCAACTCGCCAAAACCAAGGAGGATGATCTGTAGGAGGCTGAGATGATGAAGAGACACAAAGATATCGTTCAATCGCGAGGAATCGATCTCGACTAAGTGGAAGAGGTGGATGATGCGAGATCGACCAAAAAGAGGCTATTTTTGTGCCTGTAGACAGTTATAGAGATATCCTCAGCTTCACAACAAGCCAGTATCTCATTTCGGTCATTGTGATCCTATTCCAACTCTTTTGAGGATTTCTCTGTCGATTAGCGGTAATATTCGTGTGATAGAGAAGGAGGTTAAGGACCGGCTAAAAAAGAGACAAAAACAGGCGCATTGGCGACAGCGAGGTCGGTGAGGCATCTCGCAATAGGAAAGGTCGATAAATCACTTGAATAGGAGGTTGATATTCAGGCTGTGCCTGTGCAATAGCCTCAAGTTGTTGCTGTCGGCTTAGAATCGACTTCTTAGTCGTCGACTTGCCCGAAATCTGTAATGCACGAGATTCCGTAACTTCTTGAAATTTGCCGAGATCATTGATAAAACGCGCTTGGCTCATAATGAAAATAGGATGGCTCGATAGAGGGCGATGAGACAAATCGAATAAACCTAGTTACACCACGAACGGAGCAAAAATGAGGTCGTCGTCGCGGTGCAAAGTTGGCGACAGGAAGGTCAAAGGATGCGAGATGTGGGGCGCGCTAACATTCAAATTTCAGGTGCGGAGGGGATGACATGAATATTTTTTCTAACGAGCTACGCCGACTCCCCAGGCCTAATTAACCAGTTAGTATCAGACCAAGTCATTCACTGAGACTCGCATGATAGCGCCCCCGCCTCTATCGCTCACAGGACGTGGCCTGCTTGTCTCACTCAATTCGAGCCCTTGCTTCAAGCGATGCAATCTGATGTGCAACGTTTCGATGTTTACCTGCCCAATTGCGCTGATTGGGGGAGGGATGAAATAAGCTATGCCGACAAGCTTCCGGCTAAAGAATGTGGCTTCCGTTGCCATTTCCTGCGCCGTCTGCAGGCCAAGAACCCTATCTTTGTCATTCATGCAGGTGCGTCATGCATTTTTCGAGGTCGCGTGCTCGATTGCCTCTTTCGAACACAAATACAAAACCTCGAACAAGAGGCATTCACAAGATGAAGTCATTGATGCTTCACCAAGCTTCGGGGCACCAGCGCTATCACGCAAAAGCATGTCCTGTTGCTGATCACTATCCATTGTCAATGGTCCTTTCCAGTCGCCAGGGATAGTACGATCGATTGGTCATTATCATCAAATTACTGCGTAATTACTGGTTTCCTTTTCTCCTAAACTCCATTTGCGAGTACAAAGAATGTATCGAGATCACGTCAATCTTACGCCTCGCTATCACAACAACTTTGTGACCACAACCCTGTTACTGCTTTGCCCCTTCTCATCCGCGTGAACGCTAAAGCCCAAAGTTTCACGTAGCAGAAACCATCTAGTTCTATCGTGATATTCGTCAGTCCCTTGATTCGCGAAGAAGAAGTTTCGGCATATTGTCATTGACGTAGACCAGTAGAGCGGCTCATGTCTGTTCGTGCCTTGACGTAATGGGTTGATGCTTGGGTCTAGACATGTCTGTTGGCTGCATTCCCATTCGTTCCGGTAAGCAAGGTAGACTCGCTATCACCACCGAGTTTGGTCTTTTCAGACAGGTCAGGTTCGCCATTTGCGGTCGTTTCAGTCGTCGACCGTTGAGGTCCTTGGAATGTGCCACGTCTTGTGGAACGCTTGAAATAGCCCGAGACTTCGGTATGGAAATCCTCATCGTCAAAATCTTCGTCTTGAAGACGGCCTGCCTTCTCATCTAGCTTCTCCTGCATTTTCAATTCCCATTCCGAGCGCATCTCCTCTATTCGCTGCTTGTAGTCAAGATCAGCATCGTAATACTTGCCTACACCACGTATGCGCTCCCAAAGACTCAGGTGTTTTGGGTGGATGGCGATGCCATGATAATCATGCTCGCGACCGGCGCGGATAAACGCCCAGCGACGTTCTTGCTCCTTTAGATCCAGGCCTGTTGTGTCAGGCATGAAGACAACGTTCAGGACTAGGCCAGCGAGACCAAACCACGGAACGACGTAGAACTTCGTTTGGGTATCAATGTAGTTGTACAACACGGCCGCGGTGAGGGCACCTAGTTTGCCGCATGCCGCCGAAAAACCATGAGCAGTGGCACGTACTGCCACTGGATAGACTTCAGCCGCTGCAATGAATGTAACTGAATTGGGTCCGAACTGGTTGAAGAAAGATGACAAGAAGTACATCGTCTGAAACTCGTGGATATGATCGAGGCTAGTGTAGTGTTCGAAATTGAAAGCTGGGATGATGAAGAGAATGAAATCCATCAAGAATCCAATGGACTGCATGTGCTTCCGACCGTAGAGCTTGTTGTCGATGAGGAAGCTGGCCAAGTAGTAGCCAACCAGAGATACCCCAACATTGATCAGGTTGTACAACCAGCCTGGCATGATGGATGTGCTTCCGGGTGTAATGACCTTAATGAACTCGCTCTGGAACAACTTGTTGCCGTAGAAAAAGACGTCATTCATATACCAAGTTCCTGCTGTGGCAAGCAATCTTCCTCCGAAATAACGAACGGTCAACGCCAAGGACTCCGTATCATAGCCTGTTACAGCTGACTTCTTCTTCGCGATTCGCAATTGCTTATTTGCCCCAGTAGCTTTGACCTTGAAAGTACGGTAGTATACTAGCCATAGCGTTCCCACAGCTGGTATGGCAAAAGATACTCGGTATGTATATTGGACCGCAACTTTTGAATACGGTGCATTGCCACTACCGTGATGGAAGATCAGTAGCAACAAGATAAGAAAGACTTGGTTGAAAAATTGACCCCAGCCTTGCATTAAAAAGGCACTAGTCACCTGGCGACCTCGATGAAGCCTGTCTTGTCTTGTAGAGACCTTGCCAGATCCGACGGCGTTTTCCATGCCAGCGGTAGCTGTGGTTGGGTGTCAGTGAGATTTGGTGACGAATGCACTGTATGGGTAGAATGGGGTGTATTTACCTGTCATTGGGTATTCACCACCCACGCCAATACCATAGAAGAAGAGAGCCCAGGTATAGCAGATAATCCATCCATTTTGAGTGACCCCCACGAAGCAGTCAGCATTATAAGTCCAACGAACATGATAGCTGCATCTTGAATGAGACCATAGCGACGACCGATCCAGTCACCAATGATACCAACGAGGATTTGACCGACGATGATGCCACAGATTTCTAGGTATTCAATTGCGTTGAGCCAGGTCTGATTGCAAATCTCGTGGGAATGCCAACATTCTGGGAACCCTTTCTGGAAGAGGGGTTTCAGATTGCCGATGGAAAACAAGACGTAACCTTCTAATCCAAGACCAGCACCGGGCAAAACCATGTTCCTGAAGTAAAAGGCAATGGGAGAAAGGGGATCATTCTTGAACATCTTCCAAGTGGCCAGAGCTTCTCTTTTCGTCTCTTCGCGGTCGACCTTGCTCACGAATTTGGCTCGTTTGAGAAGGGGGAGATCTGCCCAGTAGATGCCATTTTCATCGTAGCTATCATTTGGCTTCAGTACGTCTCTGAAGATGTCTCGTTCATTCTGATTCATGTCGAAATGTGGATCCTCTAGCGGTGGGTGATGACCAGTGACATCAGGTCCATGGGGAGGGTTTGGACCATAGTCGACAATCGGGCCTTCTAATGCCATGGCACAAGGCGTACAATTCGTTGACAAGAGAGCCTTGGGCTTGATACAGAAAAGATCTCGTCAATTCCCGGGAAAAGGAGCAGTCGTGGGCTATAGTGAACGTGTCTTGAGACTCAAGGCGTTATATAGACCCTCAGTGACTAGAGTAGCCAAGCAACCAGTTTAGGCAACCTGGACAAGAGTATAGTAATGCTTGTCTGTACGGGTATGACGGATGGCGTCGAAGCCACGCGAGAGGAGGATCCCCGGAAGATAGTCAAGCGATAAGGTGGCGTCGATCAACAGCTGCCAGACGAAAGCTAAGACGAAACCACGAGTCTCTTGGAGGGATCGTGATTGGATGGCAAACGACAACCAGAAATCTGGGACGGGAGGGCTGTAGCTATAGGATTGGTCGTCGTGTTCAGTGGGTAATTGATGAGGAGAGCAGGTTCACTGCGAGATGATGAGATGACGATGACCTTTGAGGGATCTGATGATATCAAATACAGTAGTTCCACCAGGAGAGAACAGTCAGCTCTGGCTGCCCAGGTGATAATAAGAGACGATGGGAGCAAAGAAGGAGGAGGACTTCTGTACGCCAGGGACCGCCAAGATGTGAAGGAGAATGGGGGATGGTTATGTATGCTTGTTACAGGGTGTGGGTAGGAAAAGAAAATTTGGACGTCCGTCGAGGAGGGGTTCCGAATTGCGATGAGAATTGACAGCAGAAAATTTCATACTTCCCGAGGATCCGTACTGGATCGTGCCTACCGTTTGTAGCCATGAAAATGAAAGCACCACATTGTTCCGGTGGGGGCAACTGAGATGCGTTGCGGGTTGTAAAAACGGCGCTGGAAGGTGGAGGCGGATGAAGCCGATTTTTGTCAAGCCTTTCAAGCTCGGCAAATCCTTCTAAGCCTCCAGCCATTGCTTGTTTCTTAAAATTCGGCTGACGACGGCTGAGAACGTGAATGTGGCGTGGTATGGGGAAGAGGCCGTCGTGCGCCTGATGTTGCAGTCCATTACATGAGATGTTCAGAACCGCAATACTGCGCACTTGAATAATCATTGGAGGAGGAAGGAAAAAATCGAGAATTCGACCCACCCACGTGGGCGTTTGATTGGCTATGAATCAACGTCGACGATCAGTCTCGAAAGGCTATTAGCGATGATGCCTGCCAAGAATTCATCAAGGCACGTGCCCTGTGCGATTCTCTCTGCTTCAGTATTACCCTTCCGGGATTTTGTAGTTATGACATATATCAGCCTTGCTCAGTCACTGTGAGATGTAGTTACAGATGCTGAGTGGCAATCTCGGCACTGACTAACACTGCTCATCTGACTATTCCCACCTTTTCAGAGTAGCAATCGCACTGGAATCGACAAACAACTGACCTTGAACTGCTATACGAGCTTGGCCACTCGACTCTCGGGCAAGCATCGCAGCATAACCTCCAACACCAGATCTGTTACTCATGGCATTTTCGTCGCTCTCCACATGTCAAGTATCGCGGAATGATCGTGATCCAGTAGAACATGCCCGACGTATCACTCACCCTGTTCGCCGCATTTTACTCGAGGATACCTTCAAGCAAGAGGATATTCTTCTCGGACCGACCCTGCGTGCGGACAGCGATGAGTAGGACAGTCTGTTTTCGGGTTCAATGGTGATGCTAGAAGTTTCCTTGGCATCGAAACAGCCGATAGGAATCAGACATTTGGCCAAGCAGTGTTGAAGAAGCAGGATATGGTATTGACGCCGTCAATGAGTGTGCAGATTTGTTCGTGTTTCTGACAAGGTCCCGGCACTTCCCTCCAACGATATCGGCCGACTGGTGGCTTCACTCCCACGACTGCTCCACTGCTCCGACCGCTTGAGATTCTATCGACGCTGCTACTTGCACGAGATATCAAGCTTGTCTCTTTTTGAGAGTCTTCGATTGGCTTACGGATCTGGTGTTGGCTGTCGGAGCCTGTTTATGCAAATTGCTGTGACCTTCTAGTGAGAGAACGACATTTATCTGTGCATCGAGCATACCGGACAGCCCTCGATTCGGTTCCATCAGGTAGATTCTTGGTGCACCTCTGCACCGATGGATGATGCTGTTGCTAACAATTTAGAGGATAAGACCTTGGTGTGCAATTTTGAATTTCAACCGTTGCCATTTCAGCTTCATGACGCTTAATTGAAGTGAATCCGAGAAATGCCCACATCCCCTGGCCATCGAGCCTTTTCGCGCTTCAGCTTCCATTTGTTCGATGATTCGGACTGTGGTCAACCATCGAATCTCTGAGGCTGGATACAGATCAAAGTGGATCATGATGCACGCTGGAATATATGACAGTGAAGCTGGAGCGGACATGGGTCCCCCCATGTCCACTCCGAGTTCCGTAGCCCCAGCTGAATGGTAACGAAAGCCTGCCCGAGTAGACCTACAAGTTGCTCAAGCCCTAAGGTCTCGTAGGGCAAGGCAACTTGCTAACTTCCTCCTCTACCCAGATTTATATACTAATGCGAGTGCAGGATATACTCCTTACTACTAGCCTGACTTGGACAGCTGTGAGACTTCTGTAATGTAGATCTAAATTTAAGGGATGATATAAGTAAGACTAGTGTCTAAGAATAAGGATACTAGATACGTACGATAGTCCTTCCCTACAATTTTATTCCCTATCGATTTTTGGTGGACCTGTTACTATTCTTATTAACGCTTTAAAGACCGCCAAAGCCATCAAGGGAGGGTTGAGTAATATTATACGCGAGATCATTACGTGCCGGTTTACCTGGCTCTTCAGATACCTGGTTTCGCCTCCCGTTGGAAAGCTAACAGGGAGTAAAATTAAAGGGAAGGATTACTGTGGATATATTCTACAACCTAGGGAGTAATATACTTAGCGGTATACTCGGACAGAAGAAGGATCGCTACCAGCAGCTCGAAAGAAGTCTCACAGCTGTCCAAGTCAGGCTAGTAGTAAGGAGTATATCCTGCACTCGCATTAGTATATAAATCTGGGTAGAGGAGGAAGTTAGCAAGTTGCCTTGCCCTACGAGACCTTAGGGCTTGAGCAACTTGCCCACTCGTTGTCGCTGGCGACGAGATGAAATCGACAATCCCTACTTTGAGAATTTTTAGAAGGTATCCGAATTTCAGGCGCTCAATGCCCCTTGTAATACCTGAGTCTGAGTAGACGTTGAAGAATGATTAGCGTGGCTTTGTCAAGGCAGACATGTGAAGTGCTCAGTAATGACCTAGCTGGTAGTCCTAAGGCATGGATCTTGGTGGCTACCTGCCAAGGCTAGCCCCGAAATACTTGGCGCACATTAGCCGCTATCTTCCTATAGCATTTTCTAACACCCCACATATACAAAAACTGCGAACACTGCTTTCACAATTCGGGCACAAGATCGCCCGGCTAGCTCAATCGGTAGAGCGTGAGACTCTTAATCTCAAGGTTGTGGGTTCGACCCCCACGTCGGGCTTGACACTCGACAGCGATTGACTTCCTGATCATCTTTTTTTGATGTTTTGTTGGATTTCTTTTTGGCTGCTGTCCAGGTACTTTTCACAGATTGTGGGAGAAGCATAGTGTGTAGTCTTGGCACTCTAGTACTCCAAGCTCAAAAGTCTGGGCGTTCACGTGACACTAACAACCTCACTCGGCACCTCTGAGCACATTCGCTTGGACTTCATTGCGACACTGGGATGAACCATTATGTCTAGGTCTTATGCAATACAGCATGATACGGATCTTGAAACAATAGGGCATAGAATTCTACAATGACAGAGAACAAGAGGCACATTGAGAATACATACGCCTCACACGAGATTCAGCTCAAAAGTCTTCCCATGTGTTATGACCACTGGTGACGAACTACGAGCTACGGGCCACTACTCTTATTGGTTAGGTATTCTAACTGCCTGTCTTAATCATGCATCTTCATCTTGCCAAATAAACTACGGTAAGGCGTATAGGACAAAGCAGCGGAATATAATGGATTTTGGGAGATTCGCGGTTTTAAACGTCGCGCTTTGCCGTACGACGATAACAACACTCTCAGTCGTTGTCGGTTCTACTTGTGATAACAAATATTTGGTTTACTTCATGACATTGTTCAGGCCCGAACGCCGTGTACAGTCGAAGTCAACGCGCTCCCTCTCCGATGCTCGTTGTAGGTAGCAAGGTGTAGGCTTGACGCAAACTCGTGCTTGCACATTTTGGTGTATTTGACAGATATAAAAGGCTTGCAGCAGGATGTTTCATAGAGCTACCAGTGGTAGGAGTATGATTTCGAACCCATTTCTTGAACCGATTGCTCAAATGTATGTTATTAACTCTCGAACCAGTGGTAATACGATTGCAATAGAATTGGCGACTGACGAAATTAGCAATCTATCAACCCGATCTGAATTGCAAATCAAGTTTGATCGCCGGTAGTCCTGTTGCGACCATGTGCTCCATCATACTTTCCCAGTAGTCTGCTCCGACCTCGTTCTGACGTCTGGACAAAACAAGTGCGAGGCAGCTGCTCAGGAATTCCACCGAGGACGACTTTTCTTAAGGTACTGACAGATCTAACAAATGCATTCATGAAGCTAGGCTCCTCAAGCTGACCAACCTCTTCGGAGACCTCTCGCAATGCGCCGAAGCCGTGGGTCGGCGCAATGACGAAGATAATCTTCGCGTTTCTGATGTAGACAGCCCGAACATTTTCGCAATGCCTTGGGAGATTCATCAGTGAGCCACGCTTAAATCTTCATAACGTGCTGTTCTTTGAGCGGCAGTCACTCCAAGGATTTCGAAATAGTAGGACGACTGCCGCGCAGCAATAACGAGTGAACCACAGTTAAACGATACTGTTGCTCTGACCCAGATCAAGGGTAGATATCGTGAGTTCAACTCGATACCGCACAGCAATCTCAGAACTTTGTAAGCCTCTGAAGGATGTGTCCGCCAAGTGCAAGGAGTCAATCATTCTCTGAAGGGCGTTTGATGCATTCGACAATCCTAGTATAGTCCGTCAACGCGAGCGGCGTGCCATTACTCACGCTTTCAGGCCCGATTCCGTTGTGTCAAGTAGGTTTCGACCAGGACTCGCGCTCCTGGTTGGTTGACCTAGAATCAGAGGGCAAGAGATCCGTAACAGGCACATATTACATTCTTGAGCGAATCAATGTTGGTCGACAGTCAATCATCCCTTGTCTGCCATTTCAATCATTAGCAGGCTGAGCAACCATCAACAGAAGAAATGGTAGTATCGGCTTCGGTAGATCACGCTGTGATGACTCGCATCAATGGTCACCGAGCTCAGCTGCTTCAATCCGCATCATGAATGTTGACTGCGTGCGTCTACATTCTTCGTCTGTTCTTTCTCCTTTCCTTGAGAACAGAGCTTCGTATTGCAACAGTTCCAGGCACCTTTTTGACAGAAGTTATTTCCCCCTCATGATCTTCTGGTAACGATTGTCAATATCGGGTCTTGCGCATGTCGTTGTATATATCGCAGTCGATCTCGTTGTGCATATGGTTGTCGATCTCGTTGTGGAAATGGTTGGCGAGCTCGTTACAAGTGTTTTTACTGGGCTTGTTACTCATAGAGCTGTTTCACTCGTTGTTCATATAGTTGTTCACTCGTTGCGCATGTGGTTGCTGACCTCGTTGTCGATATGATTATCGGTCTTGTTGCGTATACGGTTATTATACTCGTCGTCAATGTGGCTATCAACCCGTTATTCATGTGATTTGTTTGTCATCGTCGCTAATGCTGTTATTCATGCATCCGTGAAATTTGGCCTCACAAGTCGAAGCGCTCTAGTTGCTGCTCGTGACTCGTGACGGGTGACAAGGGATGGGTTTGAAGAAGATCCTGAATATGGCGATGATGGAGGTTTAATTTCAATCACGAACCCACGGAACACAGATGAGATCAGGGCAGTCCAACGCTTGTTTCAGCCACCGTCATTTTGAGGCGTTTGAGTGAAAGTACATTGCTTTGAAGACATCGTAATCCTGACTGTTTCAGATTTCTCCTCATCTATTGGAAAGAATGTCTTACGCACAGCTTGCGCATATCACTCGTAGTGGGCCATTATTCTCACTTGGCATTTTTCCAATGTTTAAAGTCGTTACAATAGTGTGTTGGTTTCATCGTTCATTACGTATCATACATCATTCACATGTCTCGAGCATCTTCTTGATGAAACTCTGTAAAGTGGGATTCCATAATGCGGCAGCCACTCTTTCCTTGTCAGCCAACTGTTTATTGACTTCATCTGCTGTCGAATGAGTGCCCTTCTTTATCCTCACATCGACCCTAAAACGAGGCGGTAAAGATTCCTCTAGCCTGACTCTTACGCCCAAGCCAATCACGGTCGCGAGACTGCAGTGTTGAATAGTGGGTGTTACCAGCACTGTCACAGTGCGAAGATCTGAATTGGGTCTGGAAGGCAGGGTTGGTTTGATGGAAATGTCAGGTAATGATACCACAGCCAAGGAGCCCAATGTGATAGGGTGTTCAGGGTCGGACATGGTTGATATCAAATCATATATCTCTTGCGCATCGATAGGCTCATCTTCTGCATCACTATCGCTTTCCTCGGAGGACAAAGGACTAGATGCACGCGCGAATGGGTCGTTCGTAAATGAAGGCGCAGGGTAAGCGAAAGCAGAAATACCATGAGCACGGTCGTCTCGGGCAGAGGGTCGGCGTCGTCTCGTAGGTAGATCTAGAGGGTTGAGAATGAGAGGATTCGCGTTTTTCCCGTCTTCCATTGTTGGGCGCTGTCGTCCCAGAGGAAATTGATGATGGCCTTTCTCAGTGGTCAATACGGGAGGTACCCAAGCGCGCACAGCTTCTGTCGGGTGAGTGTGTATACGTGGCTAGGATCAATGGTTGAGAAGGCAAAGGGTCCGAATTTTTCAGGTGTGGCAATGCCTTGAGAATCTAGACTACCAGGCAGGTAAGTCACTGTCGTCACTGTAGGTACATCTGTCAAAATGCTCAGGCATGCTCAGCTGTGCCAGGAAGATTTTGAAATTGCGGGACAAGTCTTGGCACTTCGGCTTTTGTTCGCGAGCAGAATTTCAAACTCCAGTGAATTGGACATCCATGGTAACTACGGGTAGTTATCAACGACCCAGAACTCGATACGTGCACGACTTTGGGTATATTACTTAGTACCTTATAGTGTCACCGCTCATAAAATAATCGAGGCGTACCGGTATCATCTCCGCGGTTGTCCGGTGCTAGACGACCAAAACCTTTGTCGACATAGCTTCAATTTACAGGCCACAGACGACTTTCGAAAGCCAAAAGTGCTCGATAAATCCTGGCCAGTAGATGTCACATTTGCAGTCTTTAGGGCACCAGTAGAAGATCGGCGATGGCTCCAAGCATTCTGACTAACTCAAGTTGGCATCTACTGTGGATTGATACAAGCCTAAAGCTACCTGCATACGGTGACATCTGGCTGCCATGGGCCAGGGAACGCGTTTGCCAACTTGCCCTTTCTAAGCAGTATTAAACGATTGATCCGAGGAGCTTGCAACATCCCTTCTACCACATGACGAACCCAATCCTGAAAAGAATTGCAACGTTTATCCGAAATTGAAAACAACGAGGCTGCTGGTCAAACACTGTCCTGCGACGCTCAAAGCAAGTCGAAAGCATATTCGACATGATGAGACCTGTTTACGACAGATGCCAGTGGGCTGAGATCTTCGAGATGCGCAATCGACTCCGTAAAGGCTGAACCGGTGCCCAGATAGTGGTTGTGGGGGGGCGCCGAGAGTGCCACGAGTGCCACGAGTCCCAGGAGTGCCCACCTGAAACTGACTCAGTCAATACCCCTGCAATTCCGAGTAACAAGTCGGATGATCAAAAGTATGTCGTTGACCCGCAATCGTCCGCCTGCTGGCACAGTTAACTGTTGGTGGCACTTTCGGTAGACCGCGGGTGATGGACTTTATCCGCTCAGCTGGTACAGGATATCAATATTGCCACCGATGAGGCTTTCTCATGAAGTCAAAGACTGCGATGGAAAAAATCGGTTCAAATGCGGCCGCAATCAGGCAGATGTGTCTGCACGTAACTTCAAGTGCGTATGAGTTGTATTCAACGGAATGACCGAGGTGCAGTATCACAAGAACGCAGTGCGTGCAATCGAAGCAAACGTGAGTTTTACACAGCAGACATTTCTATACGAATCGCAGATCTCCATCATTTCCGCCCCATTAGCAGACTCAAGGACTTTAACATAGCGATTAATCGATGTTGCCACCATCAGGGAAAGGAACTTGCCGTAGCGAGCGTTGGTCGCACCAAGAAAATCTTCAAAAGTCCTTTCACAGCATACTGCACAAATGTGGCGGAGACCGAATCTTGATGTAAGCCAAGTTATCATGATCATTGGATGGAGGTTAAGACTCTATGAACCCACAAAACCTTGTAGGTAGCCGCAAGTCTCCATCACCAGGTGTCACAATTGCTCACCCAATTCGAGCACTTGGATGAATACCAAAAGGCAAGAATCCCATGCTGGGGGTCCCTGCAGCATGGGTCAAGTGAACCGTGTGTTCGGGTTTTGGAGGGAGTCTTTGCCAATGGGAAACTTTCACATATGCCGACTGCGACATCTGCAAGAACGACAGGTTAAAGACGAGTCGTTGACTACGACGGATATGCAGAGCAACGTCGGGGACAAGGTGAGTGAAGAGTAAGCCGAACGAAGTCCTCTCGTAACAGACGTTGTAGTAGGACATGGTCGGACCGTTTTCTAAACTCTCACAATCCTGTGAAGAAAGGCTGAGTTGAAAAAATGATTCCGAAGAGTACGAACATGTATTAATCCAAAACGGAATCTCCAGGATGAGGGTCGTTTCTCCCTCTATGACTACCCACCGTTTCCAAGGATTTGGTTTGATGCAGTCCCCGACCCCCAGTGTGCGCAAAGAGTCGTCGTATTGGATTGTCTTTGCTCTAACGTTGCATTGTGTGCTGACAGCCACGCATTGATCACTACCCGCCCACCGACAGGCAGAATCCACCGCCAATAACAGCCCTGGATTTCTCTTCCACAAACACAAGAACAAAGTCAAGCGCCATACTTGAAACCCCTCACAAAAAGCAAGAATCCTCAAACTACTCCTGATCTCCATCAGTCACCCTTGTATACAGAGTCCAATTCATCAGTCCACTTGCGATTTCCGGCCATTGCGTTTCCGCTCAACTATCCAGCGACTATTTAGAGGGTGTACAGCAGCCGATCATACGCGGTGCAGGGCGACAACGACAACATCACCGGACCCCGTCTCTCGAGCACTCCTGTGGCTCTAGTTAGGCCCGCATAAGCGGAGCCCTTTTGTGTCAGACCTGTAATCGCCTTGGTGCACCGAATTCTCCTCTCCTCTTCACCCACCAGTCATCTCCAGGTTGCCAGCCTTTCAGTGGTAGACAGTCATCACCGGTGCCTCGAGGCTTCTCTCATCATCTTTTGTGTTTCAGATCCTGACAACCAGTGTCTGAGGAGCTCAGCCAATTTTCTCTTCAACGCCCAGTCCCATCTCAGCTTTGCTTCTTCCATCCTCTGGAAAAGCATATGCTTCGTGCACGTGCCGAGGTCCAGAGTCGAGGTTGCGCCACATTCCAACGAATCGTCCCCATAAACTCTGCACTCCAGATCAGAGGTCGAAACTAATTTCTGGAGGTTCTTTCAGAGATCTGGAGAAGTAGAGTCTTCCAATCTTTTGAGCCACATTCGTTCGCGATCACCATCTATCACGCTCGTTTGCACCTCCGATAGCGCCAGATAAAGCGTATTTGGCTTCTAGAAGCAATTTTTGGCCCCTCCCATCCCGCGGCAGCACCCCTAGATCCAGGACTCGTCCGTTTTCACACTTATCCAAATGTGGTTCTCCCCGAAGCACAACGGGTGAGTGTATGCAAAAATGCAGAGCTTTGCTTTATCCTCGGCGCCTCCCTCAGGGCCGAAAAACTATGTCTTTGTCGATGAACATAATCGACACAAGCGTCTCAAGGTTATGAGAGCTTGTGAAGGTTGTCGGCGCCGGAAGATCAAATGTGATTCCGCCACCACCAACACTTGGCCATGCGCTGCATGTGTCCGCCTCAAATTGCAATGCGTACCACCCGTTGGAGGGTTGGACGGAGACGAAGGAGACGACGGGGCTGTCAGCGCATCCCAGGAATCAATGGGTCAACAACCACAAGCGTACATGCTCACTCAGCCGCCGCCACCGCAACAAGCACAGGTCTACCAACAACAGAGTAGTTCGAATCAACAAAGTCAGAATGAAGCCTTTGGTTACGATGTCTACGGCGCGACCTACTCGAAACCTCCTTTCGAGGTATTGGACAAACCATATGTGGGCTATTACTCTAGTCAGCAACAATTTCAAGAACCCATGACTGCTGTGTATCCAGGACTCCCCCAAGTTATGCCACAACAATATCATGATCCCCAGACTTCCATCAAACAAGAGCGCGCCGGATCAACACCTTCTGACAGCTTTACCGCGGAGAACTTGATGGAGCATCTGGGAACCTTGAAAATCGATGACGGAGGGGTCGCGCCATATATCAGACAGGAGAAGTCAACCGGGAAGGTGGATGCCCCAGTTCATGATCCAGAACCAGAGCCCAAGATCGTCGCTGCTTTTAAAACTGACGCAGGATCTCAAATTCGAATTCCTCCAGCGTTGATGCCGCTCGAAGAAGACGCTCTTGCAGCTTTCGACACATTTTTCAGAGACGTTCACCCCTACGCGCCCGTGCTCTGCAGAAGCCAATTTTATAAGCAATGGCATAACGATCGTCCTTCAATATCGCCTCTAATCTTGGAGGCTATTTTTGCCAATGCTGGTAGGCTTTCAGACGACCCAGCTCAAGGAGCCCAGTGGTTGGCCCTTGCAAATAGTAAGATTGCCGTCTACAGACTTTGACTTGACTAATTTTAGATAGAACACGAAGCCTGTTTCTTGGATAGCCCGCGATTGACGACATTGCAGGCACTGATACTGTTATTGAAAGCCCGAGAAAGCGCTCCAAAACGTGGCTACTACTATCGATCGTGGATGACTATCAAGACAGCTGTATCAATGGCCAAAGACTTGGATCTACACGAACACTTCGACCTTCACAACTCTGGAGAAATCTGCGATTCAGACCCTTTTGAATGTTTGACCAAAACAAGGGTTTGGCAAACACTGTTGATATGTGAAACAATGGTTGGAGCCCCACAGGGACGAACTGATCTTGGTGTTGACCCAAGCTCAGTTGACATTAGCCCACAACCCCCTCATGCTGACATTGATGACTTTGAAAAAGCCATCACTAGGCAGTTTGCTTATTTTGTTCGTAACGTCCGAAACATCCGTCTCATCACCGAGGTCTCCCACAAGTTGAAGAAGAAGAAAGATTGGGGGCTTGAACCAGAACTTGTCAAATACAACTCGACATTTCAGAAATGGCCAGCCGACCTCCCAAAAGATCTTCAAATCACGATGCCGCAAAGAAACGGCATTCCCGATATCTCATCTCACTTCCTTGGAAACATGCATTCTCATTTTCATCTAGCAATTGTCATGCTACGACGGCCTCAACTCTCCGCTACCCAAAATTATGGCTCCGATGGAGCGTGGAAACAACACATGAGTGTCTCATATCAATCGGCTAAAGTACTTTGTCGCCTCCAAGAAGGCATTCTGCAAAAGTTCGATTTAACTGGCCTTCTGTGCATGCAAAGGGGGATCAATTTCACCATCTACGCCATCCTCACATGTATCATGATACACCTGATCGCACTCTCCTCGCCAGACCCCGAATACAACTCCGAAGCGCGCGACTATTTTGTGCGCCACATGCGTATCCTCGAACGTTGCATGTCAGCCTGGCCAATGCAAGAGACAGAAGACCAGATCAATGCTCTACGATCTGCGTTCTCCGCCGACCTCAATAAACCATTCGAACTCCGCGAATCATTCCCACTTGGCTCACCATCTGATCAGTCCCGCCTGTCACCAAGTTCTCAGGCTTCGACACAGACACCAGTCCACCAACATCCACAGCCACAGCAGTCGAATAGTTTCCGCGACATGCAACACTCGCAACCGACGTCCAATCCTTATCTTCCACATCACCTCAACACCATGCATGGTCAATCATCCTACCTTGCAACTCCTCCTTTCTCAGCCCATTCAGCTACCGACTCTAAACCGCCTACACCGATCTTCTCCTCGTCTTATGAACTCTCTGATCAACACCAGCAATATCCAGGGATGGCCGCCAACACAGGCAACTTCTACACGTCACAGCCATCTGCACAGCCGGGCACAGAGTACTCGTGGAACCCTACACCGATCATCCACCAATTCGACACGGCATTCGCCATCCCACCCTCTGCACTCGCCCCTCCACCGAGCATGTACGGTGGTAGTGGTGCAAGCCCGCCATCCTCTCTGCAAAACTCATACGGACAGGGGACAAGTTCGCCGCCCATCGCGTACCCATCTTCACATCCACAAGCTCAACAGACGTATCAAACTCATCAGATCCAGCAGCAACACTACTTTGCGCCGGCGACGGCAATGCCGCAACAAGGCCATGATGCCAACGCAAACAGTAGCCCCCTTAGCGCTGGCGGTGTGCAGCATGTCCCGGGGAGTTCTGGGTCGGCAGCGGTGTATGGAAACCTCAACAGCGCCAATCCCACAACTGCACATCATCCGAGCATGCAATTTGTTACGCCAAGACAGTGGCAGCAGAGCATTCAAAGTGTGTTTGAAACGGGCGGTATGAAGAGGCGGTGGGACTTCGACCAATGATCCCGATGCCCGTCCAGAACATGTCGTGTGATGTAGAGGACGGTCCGATGCGCCGGCTTTATGGCATTTGATTTAGTCGTTTTTCTCTTGCGTTCCTTCTGCAATGCAATGCAATGCGCTGAATGCGAAATATCTGATTTTTGAGCATGGCAAATTGGATTGAATGGGGTATGCGGTGGGGCACATGCGGTGATCTAAATGAGAGTGTGACAAAAGGACAGTCTATGATGGAACATTACGAAACGAAAGATGTGTGATGATTACTGCTTGGATATGGGGTCATTTGAAATGTCAATGCACGAGGTATTGAAGGACTCCTATCTATTGAGTTAAAGTACAATGTATATCAAACCGAATGCGATTGTTTACCGAAGAGAAGCTCGATCTCCGAATGAGGAAGTCGTGGTTCACCGTCTTGACAAGACCTGACTACATTTGCTGTAGTACCTGCTTTCCAAGCGACTTGCGTTGGTGTAGAATCGTAAGCGACTGCTGTCGAGGCTATAATTTGGTGTTTCACGTGGAAGACTCTTGACGAGGCCTCTGTGACAGCGCTGGGCACGTGATATGAACCTAGACATTGATACACCATCCTTATCCTATGCGTCTTTATGCAGTCCTTGCCTGTCCCGTAGAGTCTCATGGAAGAGCCTGCAATTGGATTCACAGACGGAAATGACTCCTCCGTGTCACTGGGTCTATTTCCTAGCTCGCGAAAGCGGTGAAATATGGAGGATTTTTCGCTTCACTGCCGACAAGGACCGTTGAGGAGGCCTCAATTCGAGCAGGTGTAAGTCATTCCGACACTTCGCTTGGCGTAGTGGAAGTGTAGGAAAGAGCTCTGACTTGGCTAAAAGAAGATTCTCTGTGATGCGATATTGGGACCTGTGTGACCTCTCACCGTCTTGTCAACCACTGTAACAAACTCCTTTCCCAGGCCTCAATGCGAATAGGCATCTCCATTTGCCAAAATGGGTTTTTACACACATAATCTGCATAGCGTTCGTAAACACCTTTCATCAGCACATCCGTATTGGGCATGCTGGGATCGGTAAAGAGGAGGAACTTGGTCCCACTTAGAGTCTGGAATACTGTCAATCGGAAGAAACTCGACTCGAGGGATTCGATGCCTGAGGGCGCAACCGTGGGATCAGGGTATGTCCAGTTCTTGGAAGTCGAGCTGGCAGAGGATGTGATAGGGAGTTTTGGTGTCAGCGAGCGAGTGATGGCATGGACGCCGTGGAAGGTACCAGCCAGCACGAGATAGTCATTTGTGGTCAAGGTACTCGTTCCTGGTAGGCCCAGTGTGCCTTGGGCTTGGGGAGCGGTGCTTGCTGCGCCTGGGGTAGTGGTTGGAAACGTGCGGTGGTAGATGAGAGAACCGGCTTTCGAGATTATGAGGAGGGCGAAGACTGGCCTGAAAAGACATAGAGAACAGCGCCAGTGTCAGAGTTCTCTGGTTGACATTTGGTACATTCCGCAGAAACATTTGTAGACTTACATGATGACTGAATTTTTGATACAGTTTGACTAATGATATTGAACCAGGGACAAGATCATGTTATAACTCCGCTGGAAAGCCATCTGTATCACGAAGCATCGTTGGGGTGATCAAGTCTCAAGATCTGACATTGGTGACATTGAGATGCTCGTAGATAGAGCGCACCGAGTTGAATCGCAGTTGGCCGGATGACAATGCCAAGGCCGAATGTATTGACGCGTTTGGTAACTCTGCCTGCAACTCCAACCCCATTCCATGTCAGTAGCGCTACATCTCTACACCCTACTCATCTTCAAGTCCTCTTAAGTCTTTGCCAGACCTTTCTGATCATATTTCAATCTCGGAACTTTCGCCTCAACAATCCTGCTGCAGAGTCCCCATCTTACTTGACCATTCAACTTTCCAATTTCCAGTACTCCGCTGTCACCGTGCAACCCTCACTAACTCCACCGCAATCATGGTCCTCGAGGCTACAATGATCGTTGTTGACAACAGCGAGACAAGCAGGAATGGCGACTATCTGTGAGGCAGCTATCATCATTCTCCCTGTATCGATCTAATTATTCTTCAGACCTACTCGTTTTGCGGCACAATCGGAAGCAGTATCATTAATCTTCAATGCTAAAACATCCTCCAATCCCGAATCTGCAGTTGGTCTCATGTCCATGGCGGGCACGGGGCCTACAGTCCTCAACACTCCTACAACCAACTTTGGCGCCGTCCTGTCCGGTTTTCATCAGACCAAAATCAAGGGGCACGTACATTTAGGCACCGCGATTAGCGTGGCAATGCTAGCACTCAAACACAGAGCCAACAAGTCCCAGCGACAACGAATCGTCGTTCTCTTGTGCAGTGAACTGGATCAGAAGTTTGGCGATAAGAACGACACGGAGAAGGAGTTGGTTAAGCTGGCCAAAAAGTGCAAGAAGAACAACGTTTCAGTCGACTTCGTCGCATTCGGCGACGCCATCGAGTCGAGCACAAGACCTATCTTGGAGAAATTCATCGAAGCGGTTGGTGGCTCTTCAGGCGAAGGCAACCATCTCGCTGTCATTCCCCCTGGTCCAGGACTACTCAGTGATAGCCTTATTACAACGCCTATCGTCAACATTGGAGGCGATCAAGGGAGTGGTGGCATGGAAGGCGTGGAAAACGGTGGTTCGGGTAGCGGTGGCTTTGAATTCGGAATTGACCCATCGGCTGACCCTGAATTGGCTATGGCGTTGCGCATGAGTATGGAAGAGGAGCAGAATAGACTGGAACGAGAGCGAAGAGCGGCCGAAGAGGAAGAAAGACGGAATGCCGACCGAATGGAGACCATTACAGAAGAAGGTCAAGCCGGTCAGTCGACAAACAATGCCTCTCAGGCTGACAAGAGCACAGACTCAAAACAGCCTCGAGTAGAGGACGACAAAACGGATAAACAGGATTGATGCGGCTGCATTTACCAATGTATTACTACTCTAGTTAGACGTCTGCTCAGAGGCTCGGCAATCGACATGGCAATAATATCTCTTGACCATTATCAATTTTGGCAAGTATGTGTCGCATGCTTTGCATCTTAGCCAGTTTGCATAGACTAACGTTGACGGCTTCCATCATGATGAGTACAGCGTGCGCGCAGAAACCTAACATAGAACTGCAGATATGGGTGTATTGAAGAATGTCATTTCTCCTGGTTGTTGGGTCGGTCGCTGGCCTCGACTCTGACTTTAGATGTTTCGTTGGTACGTAGATTTCCGTTTTGCATGCTCCGCGACTCCCACAAGCATTCTGCCCGAGATGACTGGCCGTAAATTCATTGGAATCGCTTTTAGCCGCTGGTTGTTATTCTCCATTGCGCCGAATCCCAGGCATAAAACTAATCTCGAGACATGCCGCTGTCCATCACTGGCTTACGTCTGCGTTGGCTTCCGCTGACATACTCCAAATGCCCTGCCCTGCCCTGCCGATCCCCACGGCCACTCCAGCCCAGTGTGTAGGAACGACGCCATACGAGCAATGAGGATGGATCGAGATGTCCTCAATCTTGCAACGTTTTGCTCTTCAAACGCGATTACCTGATTACCTCCTCAATAAAAAGCGGCATCGATAACGCCAGTGTGGAAACTGACCCTGAATATCCAAGGCTTCCTCTCCCATCCCTGTCCCTGATCCTACGCTCGTCTCACCTCCCCGAATTCGTGACACCACCACCACCACCAACACCCACGATCCTCTCCTCTCTACTCCTCACGATCCTCGCCTTGTCGCCCGGAAGAGGCTTTAGCTCATCATTTGGATCGATGACTCCCGCGCCTGCGCCAGCTCCAGGGCCAGACTTTGCATTTCCGGCGCCTATGCCTCCGTAGCCGAGTGTTGAAGCAGCCTCGTCGCGTGAGAACAATCCCTCGGGTCTTCGCCGGTCTTGACGTACCGCGCATACGCCAGCTTGCGCAGATACGTCTCTTCAAACGCCGCGATGTCTTCAGACGTTATCGTCAATGCGGTCGGTTTGCGGCGCAGCATTTTGGCTGGTTCAACACGAGTGACGGTGGTTATGTTGGTTGGCGGCCGTTGTGCTGTGTATGTATTGTGGTGGGCGGGATTTAGTAGACCGCAACTTTCTGAATTCTGAATAGAGTGAAGGGAAGGCTTAGAGCCCAGTTTTTGGCCGATGTGGTGACTGATCTAGACAAGCAAGTGACAGCGAGAAACTCAGACTGGGTGATCGAATGGAAGCGCCAAGTTGTTCAGGTGAGCACTTCTCGACGGCGACGCACCGGCTGCGACGCGATTTGGTTGTCAATATTGGCAAAAATTATAAAAAGAATACTACACGAGCGCGCTACCGACCTCACATACTTGCTCAATGCTGGAAGTTGGCATATGGTCATTGAAAGTGAAAAGTCACCGTGCAAAACAAAAGTATCATGGAACTACCCGCAAAGGAACGCCAAGAATAAGCGCCGAGCCTTCATTGCAGTGTCTGCTTTATGTTCAGATTTTGCAAAGTCTACTTGACAATAATCGCCCAGATTGCGATATTCACATAATCCAAATATCAAAGGTTGACGGCGCTCGGTCGAGCTATCATCGCGTGTCTAGCGGCAAACACCCGTCAGTGTTGGCGAGATCCTTGGATAATCCCTGCAAGGCCTTCTATATTATCCACTTAGTACTTGACAGCAACCCCAGTCATGGTTTCGACTTCCACAATAGTGTGACCACACCTGGAAATGGCCGGAGAATCTTCTCTAATATTGCATCAGGACTTGGACTTGATATCCCTCCCATATTCAACAGAATTGCTGCAAAGACATTAGTCATCATCGTCATCATGAGCATCATCAACGCCTCTTAACCATGATGCTCTTGCATCAACCGCCTCTTTCCTGACATCGCGTTTTGCGTCATCTAATACCCCCATCAAGCCATGTAAAACCTCTCGTTTCAACCCTAACAGAGGATCAGCGCGAGAGGCACTAGGCTTGATGTACTTCGGCAGCAACGTCAAACACCGCGTAGCAAGCCGACGCGTTCTAGGCAGGTTCGCCTGGGCATTTGGGTTGGCTTTTGTAGCCTTTGTGACTAGCGTCGAAGCCCTCAACTTTGGCACTGTCGCGACAGCTAATAAGCGTTTGACTAAAGCAGGTATGTGACCACTTTCTTCGAGCGCTGTGGGATTGCTTGTTATGACCACCGCCAAGGTCTCGAGAGTGGCAGCCTTGACTACCTGATCTGTGATGTCCAGTGATTGAAGTAATAACGGGAGTAATGTTGGTAATTCTGGAATGACGATCTCGGACGGCACATTTGCCAAAACCCCACTGAGAGCAACTAGATAGTTCTCTTTCTCAACTGCCAGTTGAGACGCCCTGAATCGTTCGGCAATCAAAGGTATGAGAGTTTGGAACACACGTTGAGGTGCGAGAAGGCGTATCTGTGCCCCATTGGTCTTTGAAAGAATATCATCGGGCGCCAGGATCGTGATGAAACCATTGGCTGCTTTCCTGGACACATCCATAGGATAATGGCGTTGATCCAAAAGGTCGACAAGACCAATAAGATATTCATTCGTTTGAGGAGATAATCGGAGAGTGAGGGCTTTGGTCAATGCAAAAACGAATCGAATTTTGAAGTCTGGCGTGTCCGATTCGTCCATGGAGTAGTCCTTGAGACTGGTTAAAGTATTGAACAGAAGCGTGTTCACAAAGTCTAAATCCTTGGATTCCACATGCTTATTGACATACAAGGACACCTGAGTCAAACAAGTCTGAATTATAGATGCCGTTGAGGATTTTGATGCAAAACGTAACAACTCATCAGTTGTCCTCGGAATTTGCTCTTTTTGGAATAACCTCGATTGTGATTTGCGGGGCAGGGCGGCCAATAGCCACGTAGAGATGATAAGGGATGTAGGAGGATCGAAGAGGATCTCTGGCGTGGTCATTTCAGTGCTGAGACGAGATGGTCGGAACAGTGAGTAGACATTCTGCGCTGTTTTTTGGATGTTCGCTTCCGAAGAGTGCCTAACAATCAGGTTCGATATGCGACCCAGTAGATCGAGGACGTTCTCATTGGACAAAGCGCCTTTCGATGATTCAGTTGATCTTCTGGCAAGCCCTACAACGACACGATCGAACCAAGAATCGAGGGAAATCTTTTGTTCTGAAACAGCTTTATTCAGAACAAAAAGAATAGTCCCTAAAATGGCAGATGTATAGGGGAAGGTACTGTTCTCATCTGAGCCAACAAGAAGATCTACCTTATTCAGTAGTCTCCTCATCAAAGTATCCAATAATTGTTTTTCGACGCTGATTTCAGCCAAGCCTTCGAGAACGGATCCATAGTCGCTCGACTTGGCGTCTGCTTCGGTATCGGGCAGGCATGACATAAAAGCTGGAAAGGTGATGTCGGATATCAACCCAGGTTTGAATTTGGAAATTTCTGCAAGGGAAGTCATGGCTTTTTTCTTGAGTTCATCTCGACCGTATGATTCTTCCTTGAGCACAACATCGTCAAAATATTGGACAAACAGGCCGATCTCGCTGTCTGATAGCAAAGAATGCATTCTCGAGACCAAGAGTAGACCGTGTGCAGCTGTTAAACGGAAGGATACCTCCTCTTTGACGGTCCCCATCAATGCTTGGCTGTAAAGCGCGACGAACTTATCTTTGAACTCAACAAGCAGGTTTTCTCTACCGTTGGGGTTTTTTAGGCTTGGTGATGTCCAGGAGCCGTAAACTTCAAGTGCGGCCTCAAATAGCTGGTTAGCAACCTCCAAAACTGCACGCTGGTGAACTAGACCATCAGCTGATTGATAAGTGGTGAGTAACGCTGGTCCGATCGCTTTGACAACGATTTCGAAGGACGCCAATGACGCAGAGGCCACAGCACGAAGTATATCACCACATGCTTTTGCTTGCCGAGATGCAGGCTCTTGCAGGTGCTCCAAACACTCTTTATTTACAGGTTTCAGATACTGAAGAAGGGGTGATGTTGGCGTGTTTGTGGAAGTCTTCGACAGGGAGCTGGCGATGGCTTTGAGCACTAGGAGAGCGTCTTCCGCCAGCTCAGGCTCTTGGGCTTGTAAGACTTCGAATTTGACTGCATCCCATAGTGTTATGGAGTATTGGCTGATGACATCGGGTCCATAATTGTCCGCACACGAGGCTAAGGTTTGAAGGACATCCTTCTTCACCGTGGGAGAGGTCGAATCAAGACGGTCCAGCATGTTGGGGAAAGTGTGAGGTGCGAATAAACCTGTCGAGGCAAGACAATCGCGCAAGCGGTCCTTGAGATCTTGCGCGGTGATTCCGTATGGGTCGTTGGGAGGAGGTCGGAAAGTGATTGGAAAGTAGGCATACACCGAGTCAAACATTTGTTCGACATGATTTGCAATATCCCACTCTACCATGAGTACGCGGAGCATGGAGAAGATCATCATCAGGTTTCGGGGGTCCTTCTCGCCAGACACTAGATTGGTAATCCCAAGGAGGGATTCATCGCCCATGTCTCTCACGGCTTTATTTTGTCAGCATACTCTTCAAACAAGGTATGTTGGTAAAACGGAACGTACTCTTTCGATGACGATCCAGTAGCGCATTCAGCAGTTGAAGGATTCGATATCTAGAGGCCTGATTCAGAGCCTGTAGGTCGGTGAATTGGTCGAACAGCCTTATCAGTTGGTCAGCCAAATGGACGGAAATTTCATGACTTGCTGCCAGACAACCTTGATGGGCGTGTCGTGGGACAGCTGTCGCGTAGTGGTCCGCACTCACGCTCTCACGACTGTTTGGGCCATGTCGGTTGTAAAGCGGTCCAAGCCTTGCAGCTGGAGAGACCTTCGATGGCTCCTCCATCTTGTATGCGATCACACAGAAATTGGTTTAGAACTTGAATTTGTTGGCGAGACAGGAATTTGGTGGGTAGGAAAGAAAGGACGGCGACCAGGTAGGAAATGGCACGGGTCCTGATGCTGACGTCTTCATCGTTGATATAGTCCCCAAGGGACTGAACAAGGTCAATCAGGGTGATTTGGCGGTCTTCAAGTTCTTGGTACATGATTGTTAGTATGAGATAGTCAGTGGTATTTGTGCTCGATTGAAACATACTGTTGGCAGAGGATTTTGCAATAGCTGCGGCTTCGTCTTTATTGCTCTCTATTGCGAGGACATAATCTCGCGCGTCGGACATGGCCATGACACATGTTGAGAACCTAGCAGTGGAGGAGCAAGGAGAGTGTAGATGGTGTACCAGGTATAGTGGAAGAAAATCAAGTGGAGGAATATTTGCTAAGTAATTGGATTGACATCACTGGAGCGGGATGCTAATCGCGGAAAGGCTTGGATGTTGGGCTCGGGACTTGTCCAGTACAACTTCAGGGAACCGCAGCTTTATTCGCCAGGTCTCCCTACCAAGGCCCGCTTGTGTAAGATGCGTAGTCAAGGCTTGATCGTCAGATTTCGACTATTTCCTGGTATTCGTGGGAAAATATTTCTGCATTTGATAAGCTGGGTCTCTGCAATCTTTTCCGCGATCGGATTCGCCGTCGCCAAAGTTTCCCTGTACGGATATGCACGGAACGCAGCCGACTCGCCTAAGCATTTAGCAGCTCAAGGAAGACACTAGTTGCACTATTGTGTGACTATGTGATTAGACATGAACTAGTAGCTACTAGCTCCTTGCTCGTCAGTCAAGTCCTACATCGGAAAACTTGTAACCAAGCTGGGGGTTTCTCAACGTTGACGAATCTGATACCTGATGACACAAGGCAGAACTTCGAGGTAGACGTACTTTGCTCCATGGTTATCGTTCAAGCCTTAGTCGATATTCAGCTGTTCATGACCTATGTGATACTGTGCCTCGATTAACTACTATGCTGCCCGCATTCAGGAACTTGAGTTGAGACGGGCACTCGGGGACATGCGGTCCCTGGCTAGCTGAATTCTCTACAATATCAAATGAGTGATAAAAAAACACATATAAAAGCGCCGGACTCCTGATGATGGACCACCCACCCTTCCCAATGCACAAAGACTAGCAAAATAAATAACAAAACCTAGGAGCAAGCGACTCTGTACACCAAACCGGCAAAACCACCAACGACTGGGATTGCTTGCAATGCGGACGCTGCGATCCTCCCGATTGCGCTCTGGCAATTTTTCTGTGCTTGCGAAGGCGTATGAGTAAGGGTTACTGACATTTCGGCAATATTATTTCCTCTTGCATCATTGAGGACTACCTGGCCAAAGCTGGGTACATCGCGAACGAATGGATTATCAAGAGTGCCTTGACCGTTGAGGAAAGCAGCGCCATTGCTGCGGTCTGGCGTTTGTGCGAGATCGAATGCCCTTTGCAGCACAGATGACATATAGTCCCGCTGATCGGTGCTGTCATAATTGCCCTCCAAAGAAACGGTGAAGGTGCCTCTCTTGAATTCCGGGTTTACTTCCTCGCTGAAGCTATTGTTAGGATCGCACGCGGAGTCGCCGCAGCCTTGACGGACTCCCTGGCGGATAAGGTCACCACCAGTGCGCGTAGTGGTAACGAATACAGTTCCGACAGACAGTTCGCCTCTGGCTCCGTCAAGAGGGTTGTCGAAGGCGGCCTGACTGAAGCAGGTCACACCCTGGCCGATAATGCTAACGCACTCATTAGGGGTTGAAAATGTGTCGATGAAGTTTGCGCATGCTCTATCAGAATAGACGTGGCATGTAAAGCCAGGTTCGGCTGACACAACTTCGATCGCAGAGAATCGGTTCAGGGCAGCACACCCGCTACTCTGAAATTGATTTGCCGGATCTGAAAGAATGTTGTCGGTGGTTTCTCCATTGCAATTCGCGGCTCCATAAGTGACTAGCGAGATACTCGCTGAAGCAAGATGGGCAAGTAAGGGTAGGAGAGCAGCTGTTCGATACATAGTTGCTCGAGGGAGGTGATACAAGAATATGGCGCTATCGAAGGTGAATAACTATGAACTTGGGAAGTTTTTGTTTTGATTTATTTGCAACATTCACGTACCGAGGGCATGCTGATGTATATATAGACGACTCGTCGATACCAACCAGACTCATTTCTTTGCCCACGCGAGTGCCGACTTTGACTTTGATACTTTCTAAACATAGGTTGCAAACACTAACCTAGCTTGTCGGACAAGAAAAGGTCCATTTCTGATGCACCTACCAATCTGGAAATCGTGACCAGAGTCTGCATGTTCGTACACTGGCTGTGCTTCAGCTGTCACAGCTGGCGGTTAGGTTTTGACTATAGAAATCGTGGGAAGTGCACAGTCTCGCCACGAATTCTGGTGATTTGGACTACGGAAGCCACTCTACTGAACCATGTGAGTCAGATGTCAGGTTCCGAATACACTTTCCACGCAAGCAAAATGACGACTTCGATCCACAAGTGACCCAAGGGTTGCCATTATTTCCTTAATCAACTTCTCGGTGTGCTCAGTCAAAGGTCAATATGTACCCTTAGGGACGGGTTTCTGAGGTCTTGGCAGGAACCCGCTCCTCCACTTTGGGCGGACTGCCTATTTGAGCTACCTTAGTTGGATTGCTTCTAGCATTTCTCTATATAAACAGGCATAGTTTCGGTGTGGGGTAATTTCCGTACGGAATACATGTTCCGCAGATAACATGGGCTTGACCCGGACTACTGTATTCGACAAGACCCATTCTTCCGCTATTCGATATGGTGCATGTTGGAGGGTATAACACGAAACCGGCCAAGCCTCGTAGACATCGGTATATTATAGTTTACACCACACTGGAGCTGAGCCCCTATAATTAGGTACAGAAAGTCTGAACTTGAGAGGTTATAGCTATCACTAGGGCAAGAAAGTCGAAGAGGAGAACATAGATAAAGGTCAGGAAAACCTGTGGTTGTTCCAAAGACTGGCATAAAACCATACTACTCACCTACACTAAGCAAGGATTTGTTCCATCCACTACAACCTTCGAAAGCAGACACGCAACAACATTCCACAATGGCATTAAATCGAGACCCTTCGTACGAACCATACAGACATTCCGGACGGAATGGCCCAGACGACGAAACACTCCTTGCACCTGGACCAGAAGAAAAGCCTTTCAACACAGCTCGGCAAGCGAGAGTTATACTACCGCGTTCGCCTCCCACCAGCGGCATTCGTACTGCGCTCAGGGCTTTTGGCCTAGCAATCGCTGCGAGCATTCTCGGTATCCAGACCTACACAATCTACACTTGGTTAGATACTCGACATGACACTTATCATAACAGCAATACTGGCTTGAAGACGCGTTCTTGGGCTCCTGTCGACAGCTGGCCCGCATATCTAATGCTTGCTGTTAGCGCATTTGGCACTTTGGTCGAGTTACTAGCCCTCACGAGTCTATGTAGCTGTGTATGTGAATTCTCAAGTTCGGTGTGTGACGATCATGCTAACCTTCTCCCTCTTACATTTAGTTCCGAGGATTTCACGATGGCGCGCTGCATTCCATCAGCGTCTACCTCAGTTCTATTTCACTTGTTGCTGCCTGGATTGCGGGACTTGTCGCCTTTAGAGTCGTCTATTCTCAAGGAGGGAAACAAGACCACTGGGACATTTGGTCTTGGTCCTGCTATCGTCATCATTCGACTGACGAGACTGTCAACTGGAAAGCTATGTGCATAAAACAGGTATACCTACAAATCTTATCCCATCACTTCCTTCTTCAGTAAACTAACAAGCAACCACTGCAGAATTACACCTTTGCCGCATCGATTGTCGCGATTGTTGTTGAGTTTATGTGTGTCGTGCTGTTTGTCTTCGGCCAGCGCAGCTTGAAGAAAACCGCCCTCTATGGAAAACTGGGCGGCGGTCCAAAATAGCCTGCAGCATCTGCCTTCTATCACTTATGGCAGAATAGAGTTGAGCTTCGCGTTATTTCCTAGTCGGTGACGCACGGAAGAAGCATTTTTAGGTAAGGTACCAAGTGGTTGGCGAGAGCGTTATGGAACCAGGCATAGTAGTCCAGTGGAGGACCTTACGATAAGTCAGATCATATATGGTGAGAATGCAGGTGGATGAATCTTCAGGAAGATGCCGGTAAAATCATTTATGAGATCATGTTTGAATAGATCAAATAGCAACTTCGTGACATATCGATTGAATCAACGTATCGAGTTGAATCGTAGATTGAGTCCAAAAATAATCGAAGGAGATCACTAGGCCTGATGAGTGGTTCTGGCATAGGTCCCACGACGATCTTGATTGAATGATATCGTCAGATGGCGCCGCGCGTACTGTACTGGACAACACTTCGAGATCGCTAACAAGAAACGTGAGTTCAATGCCCGACACCATCACCATTTCGCCGTGAAGAGGAATGTAGGTCATTTTTCGAGGACAAAAGCGCTGTACACAATCGGCTTATCATTCCTCAGGTTGATCCTGATCAAACATGATGTCTACCCCTATTTGCCAAGGCCAAATTCAGAACCAACCAACCTCGAACTTCCTTTTGTCTTTCATTGTCAGGGACGCGGTGCAGATGCCCAAAAACTGCGCTCATCACTTGGAATCAGTCGTGGTTCAAGGAGATACAGGACCAAGTATCTTTCTAATCATCCCGTCTGCACCATATAGTCGTGGAAGCACTACCATCTATCCCCTAGCACGTCACACCATATGAAGAATCTAGCAGCTTTGCTAGCACGCATAGACGGTGAAGATAGAGCAACGGGTCGCCAGAAGTGATGGAGTTGCCGCTCACATACGGATGTAAGAGTTGTTTCGCTAGGATCGCTCATCTTTCAGCCACTGGAGCATAGGCAGATATACGTTGCATAGTTTGATAAGCGTACGAGAGATTCGCAAAAGTTGACGTGATTTCGTTACCCCTTTCGCAGCAGAGCCTTGCACGCTCCCGAAGATAACCCGGTAACAATCCTACATACAATGGCTGGGACGAATCAGAATGAGGTTGTCAATTCTGTTCTCTTTCATTATCGGTATTCAAATCTTCAATGGCAATTCTTTTATCTCTTCAAATATTGGGGACATTTACTCAAAGCTACACATATGATAGCTCGCTTTGCAAACACTGAGCCTCCCACAATGAAAGTGAATCAGCAAGGCAACAGCACAATTTGTTTCTATAAACGAAGAACAGGTTATTATTTCTGCATATCTGGTGAGACTGCTGTCCGAGAGAAATTCATCACAGGTAATGACGACAACAATTATCCTCAGGGCGTAGATCTGACGGCAGTGATCGTGATTGATGTCTCCACGTGACTTCATGACTGCGAAGTTTGTCGACGGGAGGAACCCGCTGCTTGAGTGGACAGTATCTCGCTATCCTTTGTTGATACGTCTGTTCAGGTCCACCGACTATTACGTGTGAAGAGTAGTATCTGATTGATGGGTGATTCTCATCTGAACTTCCAAATCGGTCATGTCTTCGATTTGACAGTGTTCTTTGTCGGCCTTTGCATATGAAGGTTGGAGACTCGCAGCAGGTCTCAACAAGGCTTTGAAAGTTACCTGAACAGTGTAAGAGACGGTTCGATGGTTGAAAACATGCAGCTGTGAATCAACCATCGCCCTTCAGCTGCTTCATAGTTACAAAGAAAGGAAGGCTTCGGCATAACGCCAATGTCAAAGGGATACTTGGATAGGCATACCGGATATCTAATTCACGGCCGTACTAAATCAGGATGATACTACCCAAGCCACGTTTGCTTTTTATATCAGAGGTGTCAAAAGCAATATACGCAGCGCAGGCTAAGACTATTCGTTCCGCTGCATCGAGGAATACGAGCGCCATCTACGAAAGGGAATGCGATGCAATGCAATGCAGTGTGCAGCGTAACGGTTGCTTGTTCCTGTCCAACTTGCGTTGTTTATTTTGGGCATTCGGTCTGTCGCGCTACATCTGGCTCCTTATCTACAGGACACGATTGCGTGATTCTGTAGGATTACAATTCCTTGGACTTGCTTTTCCCCTCCTAGGTGTTCGTTCTGTGTAATTGCTTCTCTGCGTCTCCGGATGTTGGAAAACGAAGAAAGGCGGGGATGTAGGACGAAGCAAATCGAGAAGAAGGAAAGAATAAACTATCTCGGCTAACGGCTACTGCCCGTCCAGGGACGGGGGGTGGTGATCGGTGTTTACGTTGAAGCCCCGGGGCCGAGTCCGCCGCACCACGCACAGACCTGGGCGTTTTACGTAGACTTTCGACTGGTGCGCGGTAAGCGAGGTTTCAAGTCCTATTCAAGCAGCACCAGCCGAAACGCAGCAATTTGTTCACGTGAATTTTCTCTTGGTTACAGCCATGTTCCTCTCTTCTCGGTTAACTGATAAAGCTAACTCTGGCGATGCGAGAGCCGGCCCTCGAGCTGGAGCTTGTTCCCGTGAATCTGTGTGCGGTTGTCTATCAGGCTTTGATGTGAGAAGGAACGAGAGTACCACAAGAGACCTTGGCGAGCCAGGTACACGACTTGACACGTCAAGGCCAAAGCCCAAGTCCACGGAACGGCCGGACAGTCAAGACAGAGTTTTTCTCGGATGCGACTGACAGGCTAGTTACTTGGTTTTCAGTAATTCCAGCCTAAGATTGACATCTACCGTCTGTGATAGGTTATTCTTTGCCCGGACCTGCTTTTGTCCTCCGTACTTGTCCACTGCATTGGTTGTTATTATTGTGCAGAGATTGGCTGTTTTCCTTTTTGGGGGCCTAAATAGTGTCCAAAGCATGTGAGTCTTGTGTGCTATGGTCGGGTAGTACAGCGCACGGCAGAGCACCAGAGGGCCAGGGGCGGACGGGGCTGAGAAAGAAAAAAGAAAAGAAAGAAAAGAAAATGCGTCAGAACCTTGTGTCACCTGAGTACACATGAGCTCACTCTTTCGCGGATGTATGGAGCACATGATACGACTCATCAAAGTAGTCAATAGAGTGTAAGATGCCAGGCAAGGCAAGGCTCGGCGCTTCGCGGTGCACTGTCAGGCTGTAGTAGCGTCCCCGATATCGAAAAATGTAGGCGTTTGCTCCGCGAGCTGAGTGGACCAAGATTCTAGTTTCACCCTATTGATGCAGTCAAACATAGAAGTAAGAAAGCAGGGCATATGGCTCATCTATCAGAGATCTGGGGACAGATCAATATGCCCGTGGCATTTGGCTAGCGCATGCTTTTTTACGGCCAGCAGACTACTTGCATTTCCACTCATGTGGTCGCACATAGGCTTCTATTGTAAACGAGGATACCGAAACAAGGCTCGCTGTTTGTACCAGTTTAGCAGGGGAGTATCAGGGAAAATAATCAAAGCACGGCGTTTGTATATTGATTGTAGAGATTGAGGTCCCACAGCTACAAAAGTCATGGACATGATCTAACAAGAATCCCTTCACCCGCTTGGTATTTGAAACACTGCACTTTCCAAGCGTAAACACTCCGTTGAACCAGAAATAGAGGGGAGAGAAAGAGAGGTATGCGCCGCTATATCCAGAAAGGCGCAGAAAAGGAAATGTAGAATGTGGTAAACAAGATTGTACATCGGAGCACATCCGAACGTGTGTTTTCTTTCCCAAGGCTCTCCTGGCAAAACCCAGGACCACCTAACGATTTGATTTATCGTATGCTGTTGGCGGACTGGGTGTCGAGGACTGCATCGGACACGATGGATGAAGGGTTGGTACAATTCTCAGCCTCATACGAGTTTTGCCTTTTCTTGATCCTCAACTGCTACGGCGTGACGATCACCCTGAGCCACGATCGGTTCTGCGGGTTCTCGGCTTCCTGATCCAGTGCTTGTGGTGTCACCGTTCTTGAGCAGTTTGCTGTGTTCCTCAATGCCATGACGTTGGTCCTGGGGAAGATCGGGATCAACTCCGGCTTGATCCTTGCTTGATGGGGTCCACGCCAAATAATCACGGCGCACCTCGACATAATCGTAGGCGAATTCTCCTAGCTGGTCGTCGTCCATACCGAGAAGTTCAGCCTCTTCGGTAGCACGGAGGTGTAGACCGGGAATGAAGTTGACGAGGTAAGCGAGAATTGCGCTGACGACGAAGGCGTAGGCGGTGCAGGCGACGACGTAGGCGACCTGAACATAAAGTTGCTTCCAAACTCCGATGGGCCATCCACCAACTCCGAGACCGGTGTTGACACCATCAAGACCCACCACATAGTCAACACCGAGGAGTGCGTTAAAGATGAGACCGACCATGCCGGCGACACCGTGCTCAGCGAACACGTCCATAGAATCATCGATATGAATCCAATACTTGACTAAAGCCAGGGTTAGTATACGATCGAAGTGTAGGAATTTGGGCTGTTGCTTACTCTTTGTGGCAAAATTGCACACGACGCCAGTAGTGACACCCAAAGCAATGGATCCCCAAGTTTCAAGATAACCAGAGGCAGGAGTAGCAGCGACAAGGCCTGAGATGGTGCCAGAACACCAACCGACCATGGACCATTTTCGAGCCAGTCTGAAGTCGAGAAGAACCCAGGTGATGGCGGCGAAAGTGGCAGTCAAATTGGAATTCCAGCAAGCCATAACAGCTCTCAAATTGGCACCGAAAGACGAACCACCGTTGAATCCGAGCCATCCAAACCACAGGAACACAGTGCCAAGGAGGATAAATGACACGTTATGAGGACGGAAGTTGAGCATCATCTTTTCTTGTCGCTTTCCGAGAACCATAGAATAAGCAAGAGCTGACATTCCAGAGCCGATTTCGACAGGTCCGCCTCCGGCATAATCCATGACTCCATATTTGAAACCCCATCCATTGATGTTCCACGCCCAGCAGGCAATTGGGTTGTAGACGATTGTTGCCCACAGGAAGAGCCAAACCAAAAAGGGAAGAAGTCGGCCTCTCTCAGCGATGGCACCTGCTACAATTGCGGCTGTGACGGCACAGAATTGCATCTTTCGAGGAAAAGAGAAGTTAGAAACTTGCAGCAGAATGGGCGTCTGTGGGATAGACTCACCTGGTAGAAAGCATAAAGCAAGCTAGAAACCAGAGGTGAACCGGGACTGGGTTGTCCGAGAACCTCCATTAAGCCGAAATGCTTCAGGTTTCCAATAAAGCCGTTGGTGGCAGTGGGCGAAAATGTGAGCGAATAACCCCAGAAATACCATTGAAAGTTAACGATGGTACCAGCAGCCATGCAAGCCCACATAAGCGAAAGAGCAGACTTTCGTCGAGCCAAACCAGAGTACAGAAATCCCAGACCCGGTACCATGATTAGGACTAGACATGATGAAAGAATGATATACGCTGTGTCACCAGATTGGTACCATTTGTTCAAATTCTCGATTCCTGTCAAAAACCGGCTGTTAGCCCAAGGGTAATCTAGAGAAAATGGCCTGGGTGCGTACTCGAATCACCACCCGTGGCTTCGTTGGTGGTTAGGGAATAATCTGCAGGAGCGCCAACCCATGGGTATGAGGCATACGAGGGAAGAAAGTCCGCTGGGACGGTTTCGAGGTCGGACATCTTGACGGGGTTTGTTTGTCCTGTTGTCGGGTCGGGATTTTTTCGCGCCTGGCGTGGGCGGTGGTGAAGAGTGTCGACTGATCCGGTATTCAAGCAAGGTCGAAGGATAGGTCTGCACGTGGGAAATTACTCCAAAGGTATGTGCAAGAGGGACCAATTGGTCACTACTGTCGTGTGACGATGTCGAAGGACAGTGGTTTCCCAAGTTTTCACTTAGGTAAGAAGAATAACGAGGACAGCGAACACAAGGGAGGGAGAAGGGGAATGTAGACGGGAGGAGGGAGGTATAACAAAGGTTGTTTCAGCTCAATCAAATGGCTCACGTTGGTTTAAAAAAAGAAAAGTGATATTAGGGAGAGAAGTATGTTGAACAGTACTCGGTTCAGGGCGAAATCGGAATGGTCGTCATTGTAGGTCAGCAAAATCAAGCATGGCAAACTAGAATCTCGAATCGGTTCGCGACTAAGGTCTCTCACAGCTTCAGCAAGGGTGGCGTGGATCAGTGGAGTGCCAGTCACGTCGGTCGTTTGGAGATTCAAGCTTGCCTGCTTGGGTGAGATGGTGATGCGTAGGTTTGTGGGGTCCTGTGCGACGTACTAGAGTGGCCCACCAAATGCGTTGTTGGTAAACCGTAAACCTTACATAGAATATCATGTTTGATGAGGTGATGGTCGGATCAACGCCCAGACCAAGGTCTGTGCTCTGACTGGTCCGGACGTTGGTCGTTATCGAAGCATTGGATTTCCTTGAGCTTGATTGAAGCGGTAACCGGTCCATCCTTTGGCAGTCTATACGCCTCATCCTGTTCAAACCGTCTTGGCGTTTGATATGGACACGAAAGAAAGTGATTATACTCAATAAGAAGCCACACTAAGCGAGCGCGATGGCTGCTTCTGTTCTTCAAGCTCTCTTGGCTATAAGTTTGGCATATGCCCACTCGATCTCGACCACGGCTCAGTGCAGGGAAGTCATGATGATCGCTGATATGGCCCGCACTGTCTGTTGAGATGTGATTGTCAGGCGTTGAGAACTCGAGATACAGTACCTTAAGAGTCGGCTATTGCTCTTCCTCGGGCGTATTCGCACATGGCCAAATTAATGTCTCGTAATGCCAAGCGAGGACCTTCTGGAACTCGGGAGTTGCTTTTGGTGGATGAGACAGTTGTGTATCTGGGTATCTGGGAGTTTGATTGTTTACACGATTGCTCGACGTTGAAGGAGAATACATGTTTTTGTCAAGCCAATCAGCGTGTGCAGCCTTATCTCGACATGATGAAATTAGATCCAACGCTAAGTGTTAGATCGGGGCTTGGCGGGGCTGCATCGGTGAACTCAAAACATGTCGCCAGTTCTCGGGTCCTGCGTGGTCATGGTGGTCCTGCAAGGGGCGATGGGCGTCAGGGCGCCCGTAGATACCCTAAACCTTGGTGACCTTTTCAATAGACGCTGGCTGCCAAATGGAGTTTTCTCCCGCCCGTAGTGGCACTAGTGTGCCTTAGTGTCTCTAGTTTCGGCTAAATCCCTCCCTTCCAAGACCTGCACCCCACCGCCCGCTGCACACTTATCAAGAGCTTTCTGTCCAATCAATAGAGGAGGCTTCTAAGCAATGTCATTGGCTCCGGGCGCTCGACCTACATTTTTTTCTTCTCACAATCTTACCACACAGCTCCAGATCAGCATTGCTTTTTTGTCATCATCCATACACCCTGTCGTGACCCCGTCAAGGGTCATGTATGTACTGTACGGAGTGTTCATCATCCTGAAACCAAGATCTGACTCGGACATGCCCCGTACTTCCCCGGAGCAGTGGGTGTTGATCCTGATCCTCGTCCTTTGCTCCGTCTGTTCACTTGGCAGCTGAAGTCGATCGTGTCCCTGGCACGCCTGGACCCCTTCAACGATGAATTCAAGCATGAGGCCACGTGACGTTCGCTCGGATGAAGTCCAAAGACTCCATGGCTTGCCCATCTCGCGTCAAAAATTCAGATAGGCAATCACCATGTTGGGCAACCCCCGGCTGTGACAGATGCACAGAAACGCATGCATTCTGCAATCTGCACGCGTTTCTCGGGCATCGATAACGGCACGACTTACCAGATCTTGCCGCCTCGGTTTGGACGCAAGCGAAGCAACCATCGGCGATTCTAAGCTAGGCTCTGGGGAGATCCTTATCAGCGACAGTCTCGTTTGTGGCGCAGACATTCCAATTTTTCACAGCCAACCCTGTGTGTCGTGTTATCGCTGCACGTCGTTCCCTTTCCCGAATCTGATGTGTCTCCCAGATTTGGTGATGTCAAGACTATCGACACAACTAACGGCTGGATCGATCAGACCACCACCATCCAGGCATTCCAGGCCCAGCCATGAACAGAAGCTGACCGATTTCGTTTTGGCCGAGGACTCACGAGTACAAGCCCAAAAATACCTGAGCAGGCCTGTCTGGATCTGATAAGCCCCCTTCTCTCTGCATGGGCAAAAGAACCTAAGGCAGGCTGATAAATGATACCCAGCAAAATCCAAACATCATGATTCATTCGCAGCCCAAGGGTGGCCCACCATTCTGGAAACGACTATCCCGAAGTGGCCTCACAGACATCAGACATGAATGGCCAACCGTTCCCCGGATCTTGTCACTAGTGGGGAGGAAGCCCGCGTGTGAGCGGGCGCTAACTGAGCAAGAGAAGAATACAAGGGTCGAAAGCAAGAGCGGAAGTCCCAAGATTCACGCCTGCCCACGGCTCCGGAGCGGGCAATGCACAGTCACACACGGGTTGACCTTTCCACCATGTCTTGGTGTTCGAATGCCCGAAGGACAGGGCCCCAGGGGTGGGAAGGGCCAAGATCGATCACATCAGAGATCCTCTTATCTGGCTTCGCTGACTCCTCAAAACGCACAACCATCCGGGGACACGATGTCGTGCTCACCTTCAGCTCCCGCATCAGGTAAGGTGGGCGGATTTGGTTTGCCTTTGCCCAATTGCCCTCAAGTTGTTCAGCCAAAACAGGTGTCGTGCTTATGCATCTCACAGCCTGACGGACCAACGAGGAGCCAGACAAAACACACGAAACCAACCCAGCAAGGCTGTCCCCTTCCCTCCCTCCCTCCTTCCTTCCTCCTCTCCTAGTCCCCCCCTCCATTCTAAGACTCCTAGCAGTTTTGCCACGTGCTGAGCTGACCGGCTTCCCCACCGGGTATGTACATCTCGCCGCTCCCCACGACCGGTGATGCCCATGGCCCAGACCGGACGATACTTCCATATCCTCACCTCCACCGTTCCCTGACGTGAGCGCCAGTTCCATTCCCCAATGCAACATGTTCAGACCTTGACAATCAAGGAGCCAACATCTTCGTCGTCATCGCCATCATCATCGTCATCGTCTTCCTCTTCCTCTTTGAGACCATTGTGTCCAGTCCGGCATGACCATGTCCTCGCGTAGCAAATGACCTCCCGTACCACCCCAGGGTAGCTAGGCTCGTGTCTGTTCTTAGCAAATGTTCCCCGACATTTGATCTCCATGCTTGGCTTACATGCCATGCATTTCCCCAGCGTATCTACCTAGCTACGGTCGTTCCCCCGCTCTTGCCCCCTGGTCCAACGCCGTCGGTGTCGTACAGGGAAACCGACCCTCGGACGAGTGCTATGCTACCCGACCCAGACCGTTGGGTCGAAGCGGGAAAGCTCGCTGACCCTGTACATACATACATGTATATATGTATGTGTATATATATATATCCTCTTGTCTCTCTTGACCGTTGATTGGTCACCCGTGGAGGACCGTCTTGTTGGTATGGTCTTACTATGGTTCAGAGACAGAAGTGCAGAGCTGAGATGGTAAGCTTTTGGCGAGGCAGGACATGTGAGGGTCAAAGGGCTATTTTGGAGATGATATCACAAGGTAAAGTCTACGAGCATGTCACGATTGGAAAAAAAAGGAACAGTGAGCATGATTAGAGAGGGAAGTAAGGTAGATAGATAGATAGTCATAGGTTGTGAATTGATTCTGGTATCAAGATTGTTGTATCTACTTCGCCCGATCCTCGACGATCATATATGATGTAATTTGGGTTGAAGAAAAGGGTCGGTCTAGTTAGCTCTTTGGTCTGAACAGCAAAACGCTACACGCGCACACTGGCAGTAAGGCTCGGGATTGTCACATTTTTGGTTCGTTGTTTGGCTTGTTGATTTGTTGGTTTGTTGATAGGTGGGTGGGTGGGTGTGTGTGTAGGTATGTAGGTGGGTAAATTCGAACAAAGTCGCTCATTCATGTCCGTCAACGCCGTAGTAGCCCCAAGTGCAGCAGCAGCAGCTATCTTTCAAGTGTCTTGTCTCTTCACATTGACAGTACTTTGCGCGTGCATATCATTTCTTCTCGTCTCATTTAGAACTTCTCCTCGGGAGAGCACCGTACATGGTCTCGACGATGATACCGGTGATTTCTGTTTGGGAGATTTGGGTTAGTTGTTTTGTTACTGTTGCATTATGGGGAAGGAGTCAAACTTACGGTATGGGTCGGCGTTGGAGGCAGGTCGTCGATCCTCGAAGTAACCCTTGCCCTCCTTTGCGCAGGCACGGGGGATACGGACTGAGGAACCACGGTTGGCGACGCCCCAGGTGAATTTGTCGATGCTCGATGTCTCGTGTGCACCGGTCATACGTTCGTCGTTGCCCTCACCATAGACCTTGATGTGCTCGACGTGACGTGAGGCAAGCTTTTGCATGGCTGCTTCAATATGTTTCATGCCACCTTCTTCACGCATCTCTTTCGATGAGACGTTGGTGTGAAGACCAGCACCGTTCCAGTCACCAGGGATGGGCTTGGGCTTGAAGGTGACTTTAGCACCGAATTCTTCGGCGATACGGTGGAGGAGCCATCTGGAGACCCAGAGTTGATCACCAACTGTCAGATAGAATTAGCGAATCCAGTCTCGGGTGATGCACAAGAGTGGTATACTTACGAGCAATTCCCTCGACGGGACCAACTTGGTACTCCCACTGAGCGGGCATGACTTCAGCGTTGGTGCCGGAGATTTCAATGTTGGCATACATGCAGGCTTTGTGGTGGGCCTCGACGATGTCACGGCAGTAGACACGGCCGGTACCAACACCGCAGTAGTATGGGCCTTGAGGGCCAGGGAAACCACCCTTGGGCCAGCCATATGGCCAACCATCGGCACCAAGAAGAGTGTATTCTTGTTCCAGACCGAACCAAACCTCATGCTCAGCATAGGCATCCATCAAACGAGCGGCTTCGTGGCGGTAGTTGAATTTGTTGGGTGTGCCATCGGGATCCCAGGTCTCGCACATGACCAAAACATTCTCACCCAAACGAATGGGGTCGGGGAACATGGCAACAGGTCGGATGTAGACATCGGAATTGTCGCCTGGGGCTTGTGCGGTAGAGGAGCCGTCGAAGTTCCATTCGGGGAGGTCATCGACAGATTTGGGAGCCTTGGAAAGGGTCTGGAAAATGCCAAGTTAGCGGGAATGTGGTCTGCAAGTCATATTAATTTGAATGTGTCAATTCGCCGCTAGGCCGTGGCCGAGCGAGAAGGCTCCAAAATAACCTTCGCTTGTTGACGTCGTGTTACGCTATTGCCGAGAAGATCGGCCAAATCCGCGATAATTCCTGGACGCACACGATAATGCATTTCGGCGGAGCAGCTTCGGCTTTGGGCTGAATGAGCCACCGTCGCCCTTTGACACGCCCGCCCAGGCCCATGCCCATGCCCATGCGCCATGTTCCACGGCGACGTACGCACTGGGCGCACAGCCGCACGGGTCAGACGGTACGAGCTGACTGATTTCTGGATTGGGACTCAACCAACGTCGTTGTCGTATCTTCGAGTTGGTGGCAATAGTCGGATGGTTGAGACGACAAAGATGAAAGAAAAAGAAGAAAAATCAAGGGCTTACCTTTGTCTTGTTTCGGAGACCGTTGGAACCATCGATCCAGATGTACTCAGCAAGGACCTTGCCCTTCTGGTCCAGCTTCATATATTTCTCCAACTAGTGATAACGGTCAGATTCCATGGTAACACAATGGTAGCTCTCGAGCAACAACAGAAGCTCGAAGGCGTAGGCTGTAGAAGACTTACGTTGCTGGCATTGGAAATGATGGTGGATTCTCCGTCACCAGGCTGCGATAAGAGTCAGTTTTTTTTTCTGGCTTGTTGACATGCGGGGCAGTCGGTTTGGGGGTCGAAATGCAATCGACATACCATGATGAAGGAGGTGATATGGGTAGATGGTGGGGTATTTTAAGAAAGAATAAACAATGAATTCTGCGGACGAAACACAGAAGATTCGTAGGGATGAGTGAAGTTCGCAGAGACAGAGGAATTTGTTCAAGAGAGAATGCAAGTTCCAAAGATATGGGAGGGAGAAGGTTGATAACGATCAAGAGTCAAGAGCGAAGTGGGTTCTTATGAAGACCAGAAGCAATAATAAATTACATACAAAACATACAGACATCCTTACAGTACGTGTCCAGTGTCTGGTTGGTGTCCAGTGTCCACGCAGGCCAGGCACTGGAGCTTGTGCCAGTGTGGGCAGACTAGGTGGCAGACAAAGGAAGCAAGAAGCAGGTCGGTAGCAGAGCAGGGCTCCTCGGGCCCCTACAAGCTCCGATTGTGGATGTGGATAGGGCGAGGGCGATTGGGATTGTGGCTAATTCTCCACAATTCGAGGGCCACCGCCAATTCCCACGGCTTTTCACGCAGGGGCGAACAGGACCATCAGACGTACATACTCGGTCCTCCTCCTCCGTAGCACACAGGCACCCTCACCTAACCAGAGACACCAAGGGAAGCCCTAAGGCCCCAAAGCTCATCACTTCACTTGGGTGGCACTGGTGATTGCGGTGACGGTGACGGGCTTTGACCTTGAAAGCTTCCACCCCAACTTCTGGACTTCTGACGCTCCCCCCTGTCACGGCATCCAACCTACCAGACACGATGCTTTTGGCCCGGACTCAAAGTCAGACAAGGATGAATTTGGTTGAGTGACAGGATTCGACCAGTAAGCTACAATGTTGAACCAGTTCGGCTACGGCTGTTCGTTGATCGATTTTCAAGATTGCCCGTCATTGCCATCGCTCGAGCTTGTCCTTGGCCGAGATGAGCCCTTTGAGCCCTTTTCACGCTGGGGCCCCGGTATGTGTATCTAAGATGGCTGTGTGGTGTGGGCGGGTTGAGTCGAATGGGATCGCCATGATTTACCGATTACTGACGTCTGTGTTTGCAAGGACAATTATTCGTTCCGATAATAGACTCCATTTTAGATTTCCTTGACACACAGTAACCGTGATGGCACGATGGGCAATTGTGCGCCCGGGACTCTCTGCGGTATAGCCCGGGAGTTTTCTTTTCTAGGCATGCGAGGGGCGAGCGCAGAGAGGAGAGGGGCAAGCCTTGGGGCGATAAGTGAGGGCAATTATCCGGACAGGACAGTTCTTCCGCCGGCTCTACCCCTCCAGATTCCAAGTACTGTGGTACTGTAAGGTATGTACTGTAGCTTACTAGTTAGCTTGCGGCGTAAGTGGGCGTACCAACCAACTAGTTAGTCACTAACTTACTAAATGCCCAACTAACCACTCGTTAACTTATCTTTCCCCACCATCGATTGGCTGACCAGTCGGCATGTGCCAGATAAGGGATCTTTTGACTCGATCGCATCTTCTCAGAGAAATCCATACCGAGTATATTTGTTACGAGGTACTTCTCACAGTCCTCTGTAGTTGTTGCACCGTCTCTACAGGTACGGACGGTAGGACCTGTGCATCCTCATTCCTGCCCTTGATGGAATCATTCGATGACACGCACACATCAGCACCAATACCACTGTAGCCCAGATGGTCATGCGGATGGATCAGTATTTCGCTCATATTGTACACCGTAGGTCCAGATGGAGGTATGTGTGACGAGGACTTTGTTCTTTTCCGCAATCACCTACTACCCGAGCCCAATTTAGGCAATGTGCAACGAAGATTTCTTTTTGCGGGGGAGTCTTACCAGCCCTCAACCAAAGGCCCAGCATAATCAATCATGGGCTGCTGTCGGAGAAGAAAAAAGGACCTCTTCCAGACTGCAGATGGGCTTACCACCAAGTGTTGTTGGTTTCCTACAGTACCTGTTATTAGCTTAGCCGATGGACCGTGGTCTGGTCTGGTCTGGTCTGGTCTTACGGTGCGTCTACTCGGTAGGTACTGTATGTACTTGCACAGACTCGTCAGGAACCCGAGTGGCTCCAATGCGAGTACATAGACGCTGTCGCCTCGTATAATATGACTGTCAACAAACGTAAAACACCAACTACGGTAGTTAATAACGTGAGCGACTTTGCTGACGGGTCGCACTTTTATTACCCCGAGCATCAAGCTATGCCATGGTCAACGTGGCTCGGGGCAGCGGACCCGAAGAACTTGACATTTGTTGACACCGGCAAGCTTACTGCCCAGGAACGTATCTTTCTTCCTGATCATCGTGTAATATTTGGACTCACACGACCCCAATTTCTGAGGCTCAATATGTACGCTCTAATTTCTCATTTGCTTGCTTTGTGCTACGGAATGGGTATATCGAAAATTGACCACAATCACATGTGTACAACACAGTCAACCCCCATGTTTCCAGGCCATGTTACCATGTTAGGCGACCATTAATTAGACTGGTGACTTTATAATTTCTCCAACCTTGACTTTTTGCTCCCAGTCGCGCATCCAGACGTGGCATCCAAGTATCCAAGTGGCGTCACGCCGCAGCCATCCCGTCTCGGTGAATGTACGGGCGGCCACGGGGCCAGACATTTTGACTTTGGACCAGCTTGCAGATCTCCACCTGCTGCAGGGCCTGGCCATGTTCTTATCGTGCATCGTCCATTGGTTCATCTCACCTCCGACTAATGCAAATGACATACGGAGGAGATGCTCCGAACATGGAGAACTTGTTACCCCTCATCGTCGCGATGACAGTACCTTGCAACCTGAAATTTTGGGCACGTCGTCATGCAAACGTTGTATGAACACCATCCTAGGCTGACAGGAAGGATTTTGGACTTGGACTTGGAATCGATCCTCCGAGTCAAGTCCTTCTCCTTCCCTACCACTCTGCCTTAAGACGTCTGCGCTCGCGGCGGCTGCTGGGCCGTCGTTGGCTGCTTGCGTTCGGTGTTCCAAAGTGCCTTACGCTGTTGCTTCTGACGACCTTCACTGACAAGATCCTTTTCGTATGTCGTCCACTTTCGAAGAGCATCATCCCGGATAGCGTTCAGGTCCTGCGATTGTTTGGGCAACGCACGACCGGCCCAGTCTTGCGCTTCGTCTCTCAAGCGCCGAACCTCGCGTTGGCCCTGAGCGATTCTGGCTCGCCGAATCCAACGCTCCGTCTTCTCCGTGTCACGCACTCGTCGACGGAGACTCCGGTACACTCCTTTACATGTGTATGCTCCCAACCCGAGAACGCCAGAAATAGGTTTCAACACCACTCCACCAACACCACGGGCGATGCCCTTGGGAAGTCCCGCCATTCCTTCTTCATGGACCTCAAGATACGGCAGACGCACAATTCCCGTCACTCCATCATAGATGCCAAAGTAGAATTCAGTTCCGGCGGCTTTGACCCCAGAACGAAATCCGTTGATACGGTGCGGTGCTGGTCGTACCGTCTTGTCACCGTATAATTTCGGAGCGTTGTGAAAACCAAGAGCAGCTGCAGTCAACATCCTGAATGGCATCCGAACAATGGCTCTGCCTGATTGACCGATGCCTTTGCCAACATCTTTGGCAACTGTAATGAAAACGGGAGAATCTTCAGATGACGCAGTCATTGTCCTCGTCATCCTCGAATGAGGCTCGTCAGAATCATCGTCGGATCGTAGTGGCGCAAAAGGAAGCCTGGAAGGCTCTGCTTCTCCATGGAGATTGAGACTGTTTCTCAACTGTGACTGTTCTCTGCGTTGTTGTTCGACGCTAGTTCCTCGTGTCGCATAAGCTATACGTCCCGGGAGTACCACCGCTTCTGCAATAGTCTTCCCTTTGCGCTTGTGCCGCCGCCGTTCATACTTCTCAATGTCCTTTTTAGTTTGTTCGTGCATATCGCATAGACCGTGAAAAGCCTCCTGGAAAGTATTCACAATCACACCCCCCGCCCCAGTGATGGGCTCTCCAGGACCCTGGAAATCTGTCCATTCGCGGAGTTTTCTCAGGCGCAGATCGGACCATCGAAGCTCTTTATTTGACACAAGAATGTCAGCCGCTAATACTGACAGCTTGGTGTCCGTATGCCGGTCTTTCCATACTGCAACCCTGTCCTTAAAAACACTGCAGCGCAACGAGTCCAGGTCTAATGCCCGGTGGAAAGAGTCCACGGCATTTTCTGCTCCATCTCCTTCTTCCTCGATACTTTTGGCAATCGCCTCTGCGTTCGCTTTCGCCTCTGGCTCGAGGCACTGACGAATACCTTCAGCAAACTTCTGTGCGTCAAGTTTCTTCAAAGGAAGAGCTTCTCTTGCCCCGGCACCAGCTTTCACGACCATGGCACTCCAGAATGGTTGGTCGCCGAAGAAGGGAACGATCAATGTCGGCTTGCCATAGCGGAGACCAGCTGCCGTCGTTCCAGCACCACCATGATGAACAACAGCGTCCACTTGAGGGAACAGCCAGTCATGGGGAACATTGTCAATCATGAAGATGCCATCGGGTTTTTCCAGTCCGTCACCCATGCCACCCCAGCCTCGACTGATCACTGCGCGAACATTTGCTTGTGCCACGCCCTCGAATATGACCTTTGTAAATGCCAAAGGATCGTCAATGCCTGCAATAGAGCCGAATCCAATGTATATGATAGGCCGATCGTCAGACCTTTCAAGAAACTTGGAAAGATCTTCCGGAGGTTTGTAGGATGAGGCAAGGTCAAGGAAAACGTAACCCGCAATATCAATCTCTGGACCCCAATCGCTAGGCTTCGGTACGAGACCTGGCGACCATAAATAAGTCATGGGAACTTTGAGCCGAGAAAGTTGACCTGGTGCCCAGAGGGTGGATACAGGGTCCAGTCCCAAAGTATGGATGCGAAACTTGTTGACAAGGTCGCCCAGTCCCTGCCAAGTCATCAAATCCACCAAGGGATAACTCATGAAATTAGTATAGCTCTGATCGATGTTGGAAGCTTTGATATTGGCAAGTGGATGGGGAAATGCTTGTGTGGGAGAATATGGAAACGTGAAGACGAGGTGCAAAGGGATACTGAGGCGTTCTGCGCAGTGATAGTGCGCGAAGGAGGGTGGATTGGCGATGATGGCGTCCGCTATGAAAGGATCCTTGACACCCATCATTTTGAGGTTTGCAGTGTCTGTTTCATCATCAGTTGCATTGATGCATGCTCGCCAAAAGCCTTGGAACATCTGATACATGGATTCTCGACGCCTTCCAATCTCTCCGGCCTTGACGGTTTCCAAGGAGGGAATGAGACCCGGATTCTTGACCATAAAAGCCATGAGTTCCGAGGGATCGCCACCAACGGAAAAGAACTCCAGTCCGATGTCTTCCTCGACAAATTTTCTGAAAGTTGGGTGAGTTGCGATTCTCACACGATGATGATACTTATCCTTGAGGATCTTTCCAATTCTGAGAAACGGCTGAATGTCACCCCTGCTGCCAATGACCATGATTACGATATTGAGAGAAGGAACTTGAACGGTGGACTTGGCTGCGTCAAAATCAATCTTTGCCTGCTCGGCGGCGTGCTGCTCTTGTTGAAAGTGTGGCCTGAGATGGTGCTCAATCGTGGCACCGAGAGCTTTTGCAAGATAGCCACTATTGGCCGTTTCCTTGACAGATATATTCAACCTTCCATCTTTTGCGACGCGACTAGAGGACTCGAAATGTTCATTACCGACTGTGAGGCCCCGCCTACGGCGAGGTCTCTGAGCTCGATTGAAGTGTGGTTTGGGCAGAGGCTTTTTTCCAGGATGGGTGACGGATCTCTGCAAACTAGGGCTGTGGTGTTCGTCGGGCAGAGAATCCTCATCGGAAGAATCTGTGGACATCTTATATCTGAAATCATCTCCATTCTGAGAGGCAGGATTCATGGCAGCAGAGCGATGTTGCTTCAATGGCGCAGGTAATCTGGGAACGACAGGCTGAGGTGCCTCGGTGTCGAATTTCAGAGCCAAAGTTGGTCTTTCGGTGGCCGGGAAGGACTCAGTTTCATCATTCGCTTCATCCTCCCTACCTTGTAAGGTCGTTTCTGATTCCTGGCGGTTCTTATCCGAACAGTCCGAACCGTCTTTGGGGTAAGGAAACGTAGTAGGGGGAGGCTCGGCCACAGGGCTTGTGTCATAGACTATACCGGCCGAGGCGATGGGCGTTAGGGCTTGTGCCATTTAACGACAGCAGTGCCGTTCTGAAGAACCTCTATAAGTGGTCGGGCAGCATGCGACCGAGGACTGAGGGAGTAGGATTTTCACCGCATCGCAGGGAGGTAAAGTTTGAATGTGAAAATTTTCAGGAAAGGGATGCGCTGTTCTCGTGCAATAAACAGGTTATCAGAATGTTGTAAATAGCAAAGATTATTCTTGGGACGCGAAAGAATTGCAGAAGCAGTCAAACAGTGAATTCAGTGTTCACAAGGGCGTCAGCCTTGCACGAGGATTGGTGACAAAAGGATATCGGGATACATTGGCACAGGCTGGACAATCCTTGGTGGTTGTGGCAAGTCAACATTTACGTCATAATTCGCGCTTCGTCTCTTGCTTGGAGAGCCATCCGAGCATTCCCGCACATTGAGCCACTGAGCGATTGAGCAGTGACAAGTTACAATAGCCAAAGTCGATGACTCTACATCAGCGCTGATGACAGTAGTGATAGCATGACATGTCAGCAAACCCAATGCTACAAGAGTCGAAGATCTGAAACTGGGGACTCTGCAGTCTGGAAGTAAGGACCTGCTGGGCCTAAATCTGAGTACCACGTGATAATATGATAATATCACGTGACATGCAGACTTCGTTCGGAGGAATCCCCGGAACGAATTTCTCCTTGGCTAAGCATTTGGGGATTTGGATGTTGACGACGTTGATAGGTTGATAGAGAGATAGACTGATAGGCTGCTAGGCTGATAGGCTAGCCTGAGGAGCTGTGGCTGGCATAAGAACGGGTCTGGGGCTAAGTGGAATATACTCCGTATGTGAGAGGGGGACACCCAGATGGAGCTAGTTAGATATGTGCTCTGGGGCTTGGAATTGGAAAGACTTGGGCCTCGTCACGGACCTCGAGATGACACTCTGGTAGGCAGTGGGGGCACTTCAGTCAAAACAGGCTGCTTCACTAGTTAGGGACACATAGTGCTGGGTTAGTACTCTTCAAAATGTGATCTTGATCACGAAGGAAGCATCACATCTTTGACAGACCTCAAGATTGCCTTCTCCTTGCAGAATACCTGGTAGGCCTTTTTGCATGAGTATATCACACAACTTCTCAGCACTCTTGAGGACGGCTTGTGGACCTAGTAGACGACTGCCGACTCATGGAAATGTTGTTCTGGTATCGCCCTGGCCTTCTGCTCTAATACTAAGACCTACGCTCTGTGTGTGCGAGGCAGATCCAAGGTTCTCACTGTCTACTTCTTAGTAGAGTGGGCTATCTGGATAGGGCAAGCTGGCTAGCTCGCTACACTCTAGACGATCAATAATTTTTCGTTCAGAGCGTGATAGCGTAGCTAAGAATTGCGGTGACAAGTTGACGACGCTCTCACAATGATCGTCGCACCCATGAGGATTCAGACACGCCACGGCATGCTAGGCTTCTGGCAAGCGTCAAGATCTGACTCGTGGTGGCAGAGCCACGTGTGCCTGTCATGCTGCACAAGGAGATCAGATGGATCGCGCCGGGACATAGGTAATGCAGGCACCTCTTTCCGGGGTTGGATGGCAACAATGCACGCGGTCGGGGCCCCTCCAACCCTGGGGGGCAGGGCAGGGCAGGGCCCCAGGGCATGGCAGTGGGTGAGTGATGGGCATTGGGATTGGTCAAGGCTCCTTAGGGTCTCAGGAATTTAGTTGTTGGCTCTGTTCGCCTGCAGAAAGAGATGCTGTTCGTAATAGATTCTACCAGGAGTGACAGCCTGACAGGTTGGCATGGTTGCTAGTTGGTCAGTAGCGTGGAGTGGGTATATGCTCCTCCAGCCTGTCACCTACGGTCCCGAAGCCTGTAGCCGGTGGCCTGTAGGTTGCCTCAGGTGCCTGGACAAGCCTGGAGCACCCTCAAAATAGTCACAATAACGCTGATCTCTGAACCTCTGGCTTGGGCTAAAAGGAGGCACGGAAGGCCACAAAACCACGCCAAACCCACCATTGTGATCATGCAGCAGCATAACACAACAAAGCAAACCTCACCACACCCACCGCCATGCTGCCCGACTTGTGCCCGTCCTGGCTGTCCTGGCTGTCCTGGCCATGCTCCCTGCACTCCGTCTGCAGTCTGCAAGTAACCACGCATATCATAGGGCTTAAGCTGAGCGTTGCCCTGGATTGGTAGTGGTGAAATCATGGTCCTTGGATCCGCACCGCACCACGCTGCATGGCACACGCCCACCTTCCTCTTTATTATTACACAGGTCGCTCGTTTCCAGATAAGACGCCTCACATCTTCCTTCCACCGTTTCACCACGGTCAAATGCTCCATGCTCCACCGCTTGCCCTTGCCTTCCCAAATATTAATCACTGATTGAAATATTATAGATGCTCTGATGCACTCAGTCTGATGATCCTGCTTTCTCACTGCTTTCTCCTGGACACTGGCTCGTCTCAAAAGCACTGACGACGACGACGGTGCTGCTGGTGGTGGTGATTCTGGTGATGAGTATGATGTTGATCATGTCGACGCTGACTCTGACGATGCTTCAGCCACCTGTGGTTCCCTGGAGTTATTTCATGGCCGTGAACCGTTCCAGACGTTTTGGTCTGGACCTTAAGGCCTTCTGCTTCCCCCACACAGCAAACTGGGATCATCAGTCATAATCGGTCTGTTGTCTTTGATTTTCTCGTTTTCCTTGTTGCCATGTCCGCCTGACTTGGTGAAGCCTCGCTTCAATGCCTTCTCGGATTCGATTCTGAGGATAATTGGAAGGAAAGAGAGCGGCGGCTTTGCAGAGGTCGTGCATAATGCGGATCGTCTCCAGTCGCTCTTGTTCGGGCAGGGCAGTCCAGACGACGTTGACATTCGCCCACCTCGAATTGGGATGCGTTTGGATATATTCGTTATGTGCTCGGCGGGCAAAGTTCTTGAAGTTGTCGAACCTCGGACTGCTAAGGTTGAGCTTGGCTTGCAGTTCGGCTGGCGTGTCTCGCAGCCTGATAGGTGAGGTGCTAACACTCATGTCGAGATCACGGGCAGAGGCAAAAGTCGACAAAGATGGAGAAAAGGTCGAATGATGGTTGATGAGCTGACAGTGCTCTGGCTTTCGTCGAACTGCGCGGGAGTTATCATGTCTTTTTCAGCTCAGCCTAGTAACCGGAAGATCAGAGCAAAAGCTATCAGAGGCATCAGTCACCTGTGACCAAGTGCCTCCCTGTACTTCTCACTCCCTTGTCTTCCTTACGCACTATCCGTTCCCTGCAAACTCTTATTTCCAATTGGTATTTCACACGACGCTCGTGGGCCAAGTCACAGGGCCAATCCTCCACAAGCCGGACTTCTAACGGTTGTTAGCGGCGGTCCTAGGGTGGGGAGGCCGGAACATGCTCCGAATGGCAAGGATTTTCAGGTTGAGGACCTCGAAAGAGAGCACCAAGGCGAGATTCACTAGTTGCACAGGCACGGTTGACTAGTTGCACAGGCATCTAGTCCCAATTAGGACTAGTGCCGACAATTCGCAACTCCGAGGAGCCGGCCTTTCTCTACACTCCGCACTATAGACTCCACTTTGGACGCAATCACGTGACTAATCCCTATGTCGAGTTTGAGGATCATAAGATTCCATTCCTTTTCGATTTTGAGCTGCGACTTAATTCAACTTAACGAATCAAAAGCGCGGATTTAGTCTACGCTAGTCTACTTTGAGACTTAGGTAGATTCGGTCTTGGCGTTTTCCTTAAGAATTTTACTCTTCAGCACAAAGAAGTGTAGTACACTAGTCCGGATTAGGGTTAGATGCCTGTGCAACTAGTCAACCGTGCCTGTGCAACTAGTGAATCTCCACCAAGGCCTCCACGGCCTCGGTGGGAGTGTCGAACTTCACACGGTAGTCGGGACGCGGGCTTCTGGACGCTGTCAGTGTCTGATCTGTCGATGGGACTTTGGTGGGGCATTTCCTTGAGTTTTTTTGTCATTAGCTGCCCTGCCCGAAGCGGCCCACCAATGTACAGTAGGTTTGAACCCCGGCCGCGTCGGCGCACGCCAAAGTCGGCAGACCCTCTAGCACGCCTGGGACATTGTAGGAACCCCTCTCAAAACTCTCGAATAAAGGCTGCTGGGTCTCTGGGCTTCTGACCCCCGAACGGCAACAGCTCTTTTTGGTTCCCTGCACCCGCTTGTGGCATTCTAGTGGTGTTCTACGCTATCCAGTCGCCTAACGAGTGGATAAGCTGCCGTGGCTTTGAGCTTTTCCACCAACTACTAGGCCAGCAACCAACTCCGCCATGATTACCTTAGTTGGTAAGGGACCAGAAGGCACCGAGATGGCTGCGTTCGCGGTCGCTCCTGCCTCCTGCCTCCTGTTGACCTGTAGCCTGCCTCCTTCCAACTTATTACCCCTCAGGCTGACACTGCAATGAATCCCACTTCAAACACAAACTGTTTCGATCTCGCAATTCTCTCTATCATGATTGACTCGATCGTCCTCGCGACCTTCGCGCCCAAGTCGTGGGTCGTGATCAAGCACTTCTCCTTCTCACACTGTCACAGGTGGCTTTCGGAATCCTGCTCCCCTTGCAACAGAAGCCAAACCTCAGAGGCCGACTGGACGACGCTGAGACCTGAGATTTGACACGGGAAGGAGCATCTCACCTAGACTGCAGAATGGCTCCTTCCTCAACGTTGCAATAAGGCTCTGCCGACTCTCCTGCCCCAATCCTTCTTTCCATCTTTCGTTCTCTCCTTCCTCTCCGTTCCTTTTTCTCTTATTCTGGACTGCCGTGCAGTTCCAAATTTGGTGTATGCTTCTTCCTAATCATCATTTTCATCGCTATATTCAATTCTTGGATCTTGCTGGCAAGATCACATCATCTAAGACGGCCTACTGGATTAGACCATCAGCTTTCAACTAACCACAGTCGCGCCATTTCGGCGATTCTGGCCTAGTTGCACGCCCGCTCGCCCTCAAAATCCCACTAAGTCCGAGCATCAACGGCCCAGCGGGGAGCAGAGTTCCCAAATACCCGGCAACTACCGTTGCACCCTCCAAACTCACGATATCATGTCCACCAAGACTCTCATTCTAACCTCGACCTATCCTTACGAGCTCACTTCGCCAAACTCAAATACACACCATCGTCTTAGGCGCAGAATAACAAACACCTTGCACATCGTGAGCTTTTTAGCCTGCCTTACCTCCATCGCCCTCTTCTCTGCCGCGATCCCGCGATGGAACGCCAACTTCTTCCACAATACCGGACCTAGCCGGGGTGACTGGACCGACGGGATCTCATTGGGTCCATTGACCTTCGCCCTGATATATCATTGCGCGGTTCTCATCTACAATCACGTGCAGAAACGTCACCAACGCCACACCTCCATTGCCTCGCTCTCGCGCCGCTCTTTACTCGTTCATACCGCCATCCCAATTCTGGTCATGACCAGTCTATTGCCGTGTCTGTTCGTTGCAGGGTATGGCTCGTTGTTCCGTTTTTGGCAGCCCGCTGTTCGCACCCAGTCAGGGGTTTTGGTCTGCAACCTGCTAAATGTATTTGCTCGCGAGTGTGAGCCAGTTCTGTACGCGGTAGGCACCTTGCAGATCGGAGGCATTGTCTTCGGCACTCTGCTGTGGATCTTTCACTTCATGCTGATCTTGATCTCGTTAAGAGACCTCAGGCGTCACCGTCTGGTCAAACAGTTACAAAGAGAAAAACTAGCCCAGTATGAAACAGGGCGGGGACAGAGACCACCTTCTCATCCGCAGAGGGTGGGGTCGAGATCTGACTCAACCTCTAATGCATCAGGGGAGCATCGCGAGTGGCATAAGCAGCCTCATCGGCAGCCTGACCCAGACCGAAGCCGACGCCACGGACCCAAGCTCAGCTCTCGATCAAACTCCACAGCTGATTCCTACAAAAACGGTCTCTCAGTGGACGGTCGGCATCAGGATGTCCCGATCTTCTTGGTCCAACCCCCTGAGGAGAGTCGCGCACGGTAAAAGGCATTGGGTCATACGAGATATATCTTCACCAAGTGATACTGAATAAATCAATAAAGAAACCATTTGACAACCCACAGCCACAAGTCCCTATTCGACAACAAGCTTTAACTGGTGCAATCGATAACATATTAGCTGCAGGGCATTAGTCTGGTTCTCGAGGCAAACAAGTGGGCCAGTGCCGGAGACTGGCCTGCAGTGGGCCGTGGCACTGGTTTCTGCTTGAAGCGCTCGCGTAGGAAACTAGTCGCAAGCCTCGTCCATGGCCCCACATTGGAAATAGTGGCCAGGCGTGCCAGGTCTACTGCCCTGACTCAGCGAACTACACATCCCTGGCTCCAGAGGCCAAGGCTACGGTGCCTACATGAAACCATCGGCTCACGAGGCTAGCGACTTGATTAGTCTTTCGTTTAACATGTCTTTTCGTCGTTTCGAGGAGGAATGCGTCTGACTTCACGCGGTTAGCCACCAAGCTTTTCCCACCGAAGTCTGCGGCTTGCTCATGCCATCAATACGATAACCACAATTCGGACTTCTCAGTCTCTTCCTAGCACGACTCGACCACACTCCCTCGTGTTTCTCGAAATCTTACTTCCTTCTTTCCCCGAATCCCTTGCTCCGGGGACCCTTCTCATTGCGACTCTAGAACATCTTCTAGCCTTTCAGATCCTGGTTAGTGGCCTTTAGGACCTCCTCTCGTGTTCGTCTAACAGTGAGGGCCTTCTCGGGAGCACTCAGTGTCTTGCCATGTGGTTTACGCGACCAAGGACCTGTTAGCTTCCGGCCTTGAAAGCTAGCTACTTGGGTCTGCAGGCGTCGACTTAATGTTACTGTGCTCAGATCAGAAGTTGTGCTGTCAGTGGCCAATGGTCATTTCGCTGACTGGACCGCCTTATTTCCTGCCGAAGCGGCCGTCCTGCCAGTGCCTGCCAGGATTCCTCAGCCCTCGAATCCCGAGCATCTGATGGTTCGCCTATGTAGGTCAATCTGACACACCACGTGGTAAGGACATTTCCCGTCACGCGGCGCTGAGTCGAAAGTACCGACTCTGCTGTCCCAGGGGCCGCATATCGCGTACCTTACTCCTCGCCAAGCCATCTGCAGGAGTTGGCACTACGGGCATACCTCCGTTTTTGACACCTTCCCCTGGTTGTCAATCCCGCTAATTCTCATTCGCAGTACGGAGTACCAGTCGACAACATGTCGAAAAAACCGCTGCAAAGCAAGGCCATTTGATCATTAGGATACGGTAGGGCGAGATATGCATTTGGCCTCGTCTCAGACTAATACCCGCGTCGCCCCGCGCCGTTCTCGCCTCAATGTCTTCGTTCAACACCTTACTCGAATTAACTCGGTCGAATTTGTCTGGAGTTTCCTTGGTTGCTGGATCGCTTCTTCCTAACAGAAGTACTCCGTACCCCCAGCCAGAAAAGGCTCTATACACCTCCTGTACTTGGTACCTACTCAGTTGGTCAGCCGCAGCAGGGTTAATTCTCGCACTTGGATGGTTCCTTCAGTCTCCCTGCAGGTCAGACGAGATAGTGGAAAAGCGGAGGCCACGACCGACCTGCTCGGAGTAGCACGAGTGCTAAGTTCTCATCGAGTTGGCAGAGCACTTGAAGGGTACTAGTTAGACTGGATCCATCTCTTGGTCAGAACCGGCAGCCTTGCCCCGTCCCAGGTTTCGTCATCCCTTGTTCCTGGTCCATGAACGTGGGGGTCACGAACGACTTTGCACCCCATCCAGGACGTATGTACGAAGTTCTCGTGTTATGTGTGACTTTCTTGAACCCCGAGGCCTGGCCAAATCCCTGGTTTCGGCAGTTGCACGCAAGCTAGTCGAGTTTGAGCAATGTCGAAGACGTCGTAGACTTCCTGTCGTTCAGATTGCCGGGTTCTGGGTCCAAGAAAAGACAAAACCTTTACACATCGTTGTCCCATGTCTAAGGCTGCGATGCTTGGGCTGCCTCTCTACTCTGTAGCCGAGCTCCCTCTCAGCCCACTCCAAACAAAGCTAGAGATCGGGAAGGTGGCACCGACGTACATAATTACATACGGGTATACATATTCCCCTCTCCAAACAATGCATTTGTCGTGGAACAGGCTAGCGCTGTGCGTTCTATCTTCCAATCAACAAGATCTACGTACTATAACTGGCCAAACCTTTGGGCCAAGCACACATTGAGCCTCTGCAGGCAACCGTCGCGGACGAGGAAAGAGAAACTTGGCGAGAACTGTGCTTGACATATTGAAACCAGGTTTTCGTGCTGCCTGCGTAATACTAGCCCTTCCCCCGGCGCTACCAAAAAGGCAAGGTAGGCGATCAATCCTTTCGTGTTCTCTGGTTTCTTCTTTTGGTGCTCTATCCTCTTTGATACTAACGTCCGAGGCCGACATCACATTCTTGGCCACTTGAGGCTTCAACCCTGCATTCGTCAAAATCGGCATAGTCGCTGGCAGGTCGTTTCTTACCCATCGACCCTCCGCTTGCCATTGGTTCCAGGAGAAGTCCAGGAAGATGCCGTAGCCGTAGCCACAAGCAAGGGATAAACTACTTAGTTCAGAGTTACTTACTTTCTTAGTTTATCAGCCAGTCCGGCCGCGTCGAACCGCTCCCAAGCCACCTCCGACATGGGCGGACGCGGACCCGGCACCGTTCATCCCTTCCGGTGGAGAGAGCCTTGCCGGGCGCACGGCCATCCCAAGTCCACGATGCCGACCATGTAGCTGCTCTGTATATACTGGAAATCCATCTTCATGGTCTTTCGACTATGACAGATCGTGCCCTGGTCCGAAGCAAGCTGCTAGTCATGAATTCCGTACAGCAGAATGTGCCCATGACAAAGTGCAGAGAGACAGACAAGGCATGTAGTCACGACAGCCTCATTCACTTTTCGGCTAGTGTGCTCAGGAGGCTGCGATCGTCGGCTGATCTATTTCCTGATCAGGACAAATTATTGAATGCATGTATGACCAGCACATCGATAGCGTATGTATGTATGTATGTTTACAGAGAGAAAACCAAGACAAGGAATATCCAACGCCGGCTAGGTGTCGCGATCTGCACAGGCACCTCGGGACGACCACGTTAGCCCAAAACATCTCGATTTCATCTATCCAATACCCAAATCCCCTCTGGCGCCCTTTTCTGCAGTTGGGGTCCAAGGTGAATCCTTATCCTTTCCCGTAAAATGGTCCCTCCCATGGGGGAAAATGCCGGGAAGCCGGGGAGGGGGAAGGGGGGGCGGGGCGTGCGCATGGATTGATTACAAGGAGGTCAGGCTTGGGAAGTGATAAATGACAGACTATCACGACGGTAACATTCACCTGTTTGAGACCAACGGAAATCCACTTGGTTGGTTGGTGGGTTGGTGGGTTGGTTGCGTTAGAAGCTGGAACGGTCCGGGATCAAGATTCAATAATCTTGAGTTGCTTGCTCGACTCTCGACTTTTGAGCTTGAGCAGCTCCCACGTCCTTGACGGTTTGCCTGATCCTCATTTCGTGGCTCTGGATCCCCGTTTGCCTGCGCTTTGAGTGATTTCTGCCTGCCTGTTTCCGTGATAGCTGATTCTTGTGGGGGTGTCGAGCGAGTTGATGTTGTGTCACTCTATAACGACGATTGTGGGACTGGGCGATTGGGGGCTCTTGGGACAAGGCATCAATCCCATAATGACATGGGGCCGTCTGGCGTACAGCCAATCACATTCCGATGTCAAGGCGTGGCAGAGGTCTGGCAGACCACTGCTTATGACTGCAGGGTGTCTAAGTATGGATTTCTCTATCTTGTCACTTGTTGCCTCGTCTTATCTTGCTACCTCCTGTAGTTTAGTAATTCGCTCAATCGCAACTAAATGGGATGCTCATTATTCAGTCTCTGCCATAATTCATACTGTGGCGATAACATCTTTCGATAGCACCATCCCTTGATTTCATCTCCAGTTTCACCCACGCAGTTAGACCTCAGGTGATAGCATTCTAGGTCAATCCTGGTACCACATAAGACCCCTCCGCTTGCCCTTATGCATTACTCCAGTTGCTATTTTCTTGTGACCAATACTGCTCTCGCAACTCTCAAACACATGCCCACCAGAAGTTGCAGAATAGACCTATCTGCAATCGCTTGACCAGGAGAATCACTTGTGTTCTGAGGCAGATAGCCACACGGAACTGGACGTGACATTGGCAAACCGTCCAAGCAGAATAAAAATATTGTCTGAAGTACCATCTTCCATCATCTTCTGTCCGAGTTGCAGTGTTCTAGGATAAGTGGAATGATCCTTGTCCTTCACGAATGGCCACAGACAGCCTCTCCTTCAATACCTTTTCCGATGTATAGTCAGGCAATTTCAGGTAGTTGACACATGTCATAACGCTGGGTAGGTAATCATCAGATGAATACGGTGGTTCACTTGGTTTGCAGACAACAGTAAACATAGGCGTTAGACTTTTGAAGCCTCCAATTGGAAGTTTGGGGCTGCCTGTCACGAACTGTAAGAAGTCTCGGCGTTGGGCGAGCGTCAATTCCGACATAGAGTTGAGAAGGTTTTTGACACTCTTGCTGTCCATATTGTAGCCGTGGTCAGCCTTGACCGAATCCATGAGTGTCTCGAGGGACCAGTCCTCCTCCACTCTACCGAACAACATGACCAATTCGTCAGGCGTGAATGCCGTCAACGTGGAGAACGCAAAGACTTGTGAAAAACCGTTCTGAAAGGCTTCGATCTGGCGTTGAACACCACTGATCAGACTCAGATCGAGTACTCGATTGATATAATCCTGGACATTATCAGGCGTAACAGGTACTTCGGAACCTTTGTCAAGAAGCTCAATGTTTGGATAGCCTGGCAAAGTGAAGTCGAGCATGAGGTCCTCAACCCGAGCTCCATGGATTGTCAAATTCTCAATGGCTTGCGCTTTCTCAATCTTGGTCATCGAAGAGTCCATCTCGATCTTAGTCTTCGACTTGACATACTGTTGAAGGTGAGATAGCGAATTCGCAAGATCCTGATCAATCGAGCGAAGCAAGCCAATAGTCGGTTTAGCAGAAGAGATTCCCACTTTGAAGAATGTTGGATTGAAGGACACATCGATGATTCTCGAGTCCAGCATGGATCGTGCGACAAACTTTCCCAACGCCTTGAACAACAGTAAGAGCTTCTTGCCGGCCTCGGTGTGGCTATCAGCTTCGCTCATGGGTGCCGGGAAAAGACCATTTTTGCCAAATGCATATTGGTCTTTGTCTGTAGAGTCGTTCTCACGCCACATCTTGAGCTTTTTCTTCGAGAATTCCTTGGACACGCTGGAGTAGAATTCGAGTGTCGGTCCCAGACCGGTCCCGACCTCTTCAAAGTACTCAACTTCTAGGACACTTGGTGATGCGCCATACATGTCCATGACTTTCATAGCAGATTCGAGGATGCGAGTACGTGAGATCCGAACTTTCTGTCGCTGTGGACGTCCTAGCATAGGGCGATCATCTCGGCGTCGATCCCGTCGGTCATCACTTTCGGACTGTGAGTTCTGCCAGCGGATCATCGAACGAGAATATCCGAATGATGTACATTGCAAGAAGAGGTGACGGGTCTCGAAGGGGAACAAGAAAGGAAACGTCCTAGCAAGATCTTCACTCCAGTCTGGTAAACAATTGCTTGCAACGATCAGTGGCTCTTCTAGTTGACGGTTCATCTTTGCAGTAAGTTTGGTGTTGATGAAAGAAGCAAGGGGTTCATCGTAAAGCTTCAGCTCGAGTTGTCCAATGTTTTCTTTGACCTCATTCAAGTTGGCGTTGATCTCATGGAGAATGCGAAGCAAAGCCAAAATTGACGACGTGACAGGATGTCCGTCAAGAGAGGCCGGCAATCCATCATTGGCTTCTGTTCTTGCTGTCTCACCCCAAACCGGTAGACTGGACGCTTTTGGAGGTGGGCCTCGAACCTTCTTGAATTTGATCGTATGAACACCCGACCAAACACTTCTTGTGGACAGATCCTGTGGCTGCTCACGATTGTGGTGCACGGCACGATAGATGGTTGTATTGTTTGGTATGATCCTTCCATCTATACTGAACTCAATATGCCAGTCTTGTGGCACAGATGACAATGCCGCTGCATAGGATTGCCGAGCAGCGCTGGAAGCACTTGCAGCTGGTGCTGGCGATACGCCTGGAGACTGACCGGAAGAGGTCGGGCGGGCGCCTGTAGCAACTGGTGTGCCTGGTTGTGGTGTAAAGACTCGAGTACCATCCTCCTGACGAGCGGTAACTTTTCCACTCGTCCCAATTTCCATATTGACTGCACCTGGCTCTGGGAGATCATCATCAGACACGTCTTCATCCAATCCGTCGACAAACGCTTCGAGGGCTCCGTCCGCCTCCCCATCCTGCGTAGTCGCATCCTCTAATGTCTTCTCATCGGCACATTCAAGTTGTTCTCCAGCATCTTCTGTGCTTGGTTCTGGTGCTGCAACTGGTGCAGGGAGTGAAGCAGACGCTTGGGTACGCCGACTTGAACGTTTTTTCTCAGGAGCTTCATCGGCTTTCTTCTCCGTCGTAGGAGTATCCTGCGGACGTTGCTTGTTTCGAGAGGATAAGCGAGAAGCTGAACGAGAACCGCCCGGAGGCGTGGCAGGTGAGCTTAATTCTTGCCCGAAGGGTGACAGTAGTCCAGATTCGGCGGCGCCGGCCAGATGTGCCAATCGGGCATTGGCGATTTGTTGTAACATATCTCGACGTCTCTGTGCAGACGCGGGACGGTCGGATGGAATGAAACGCGGGCGCAGGTAATCATCCAGGGCTTTGAATGTAGCAATCGCATGGATAGAAACAATCATTTCACGGTAAGTGGGTGGAATATCGCTGTCGCCATCGGCCGAAAGTCTGAGACGGATCTGTCGTGAGAGCATCGAAGTAGAATTACTGCGGCTACTTTCAGATGCATTATTGTTGACCGTAAGAACTTCAAAATGTTCGGCTCGGCTCAACAGATCCTGCAACTTTTGGATAAGCACACTGAAAGGAGTCGGATTTGAGGAGGTAGTTTTGATCTTGCTTTGGTTTGTTGATTCCATGAAAGCAGTGACAAAATCTGCTCGAGCAGCAGTGAGAGTCTCGTCAGTGCCGTCTGACAGGACCTGTAGAAGGTTACGGATGATACCAGAATCCAAGAGCTCGGAGCTGGTAATACTCTCCAATGCATCTCCATCAAAATAGCGAGCAAGCCGAGCAAACAATGGCCCTCTGAGCTCGGTATCATTTGAACTTTGATAGAAGCTTTCGATATCGTGAGCTAGTGACAACAAGTCATTGCGGATGGTCGTAGCTTTTTCTTTCAACTCCCGGCCCTTCTTGGTGTCATGCTTCTCCAAGAACTTCTTTGCGCGGGAGACAACTAGGTCAGCAATACCAGCAATTGCCAAAGGAGAAGGCATGTCTTCGTCAGACGAAGAATCCGAACTTTGGGAGTCACCGAGGTCGTGGAGGTGTCGTTCGTCAAGATCTTCATCATCTTCATCGTCGTCATCGTCGTCATCGTTATTGTCTTCGTCATCAGGATCGTCATCTTCCTCGTCTTCGCCTTCTTCGTTGGCGATGTCATCATTTCCGCCGTCCTCGTCCTCGTCCTCGTCTTGATTGCCACTACGCGGTTTGGTATGGCCGGGCAAAAGCCGGTTTTTCTGGCGGTTGACGTCTTCTGTGTCTCCATGGGAGCCAGTGGTGGGTAACGTCTTTTTCGATCGGCTCAAGGGTCGGTTGGCAAGTTTCTTAATCTCTCCAATGACACCTTCGCGATGGAACTGATACTGGTAGATGTCTTCTAGACGTTCAAACAAAAGCTCTGAAGCTTCAAGAGCGAACATTACCAAGCTGGGGTGATCTTCCTGGGACAATATTGATGCAAGGAATGAAGCATATGGAACCGGCCGCAAGGCTTCTTCGATGACCGAGGTCTCCAAATTGGAAAGAATTTTGAGATGTGCAATCAGGACTTTTTGTCTCACGCTAAGGTTAACGGTGCTCGAATAAGCGTCTGTCAGAGTTGGCAGAAGGATCATGGCGAATCGGCGGGTTTCTTGTTTGCAGTCCTCAAGGAGTTGCAGTCTCTTTTCGGTTCTTGAGCTTGTGTTTCCTCCCACTTCATCGGCATCATCAGACATGTCATCGTCGAGGTCGTCATAAACTTCATGGTCCATGTCTCGGCTGATCTTGGGTCGAGGTAGAAGTTCGCAAATGACATTTAGAGTCTCATAGACTTGTTCGCGAGGTCGATGAATGAGTGCTTGCATAATCACGACGCTGTCAATTTTGGAGGCTGCGTCAGCGGTCTCGGATGGGGGAGATACACCCGTAAGAATTTGATACAAGGTGTCGACGACATTCATCTTGAGCAGCTCTGTTGCCAGATTAGCACTTGACCGTGCAACGATTCCAAGGACTCGTAGAAATTCTGTGTGGATATTTGCCCCGATCAGATTGGTAGTGCCTGGTAGCAGGAGGCCTAGAATTGCTCGCAAAAGTGGAGGATCAACAAGCTGCTCCAGCTTTTCAGGACTGCGTTTAAAGCTATCGATAACCCGTGTTACACAAAGACAACCTTGCTCAACGACTTTTTGATCATGGCTCGACAAGACGTTGAGGAGGATCGGCATGACATCTCGAATGACCGGGAAAGAATCGTGAGGAATGTTACGGCAACAGTTTGCGGCCGTAGTGACTGCGGTACGCTGTGTCCCTGTGGCAAAGAAATCAAGGAATTGCAAGCAGGCAGTCAAACCACCTTCGCGGACGATGGAGGCAGGAAAGTCAATCGAGACCTTAGACAACGTGCTCAAGGCCTGCTCGGCGACGTCGATATACTGGATATCAAGCAACTTCTGACAAAGGACTGGTACAGCGCCACCGTAAACAACGTTGGCGACAGAGCCTCGCAAAGCTTCCATGAGATTTGCAATGCATCGACAGGCCAGTAGCATCATCTCGGGATTTTCCTCGCCGGTAATTGGATTCGGCTGCATGAGAGCAACCAGCTCCTTTACGTAAGGATCTGGCGAGAACTGGCCAGAGAGGTTGTCTTCATTAGAGACAAGTAACAGATTGCACAGCTCCTCGAGAGCCAGCATCTGCATTGTCGGATTATCCACTTGACGAAGATTCGTCAAGATATCTCTCAATCTGGTCGAAATCCCGCTCATCATTCCACTCAACGCTCGAAGGGTATTTGAAAGGCCGGAAGGGTGGCCGCCTCGACCAGTACCGAACAGTGCGGCAGCAAACGGGTCTGGACTATCCTCTTCATCCATAGGACTTTGATCGTCTCCGTCATTGCTGTCGCTCTGAGATTGATCGGCAGAAGGGATGACCTCCTTCTCTCGATTTGAAGATTTTTGATCCATATCGTCCTCTTCCTTCATATCAACATCCTGGTCTTTCTTAGTTGAACGTTTCTTGGTGCGGCGGGAGGAAGACGTCTGGGCTGAAGGCGAAAGCTCTGTTGGGAATTTTAGTCTGTGTACACATTGGGCTCTTTTCAATGAATTACCTGTCTGCATCTTCTTATTATTGCCCGTGGACGGACGTCTTGTTGTTGACTTTGGCTGAACCTGTTTCGAGGATTCATCTGTGTATTTCGATGATGACCTAGAACCCAACTCAGTATTTTCCGGAAGATTCTGTTTCAAATTTGGAACCGACCCATGGTTAGACATGACCGCTTGATCGTCAACAGGCTTTCTTCGACTAGAGCGGGTGGATGCAATCGGGGGTTGAGGTTGGGGCTGAGTTGGCTCTACGATCTTCTGCCTCTTCCCCCTCGGCGGCGTCGTTGTAGATGAGTTGTCGGACTGGTTATTGGGACTTGTAGAGGGTGCTCCAGGGGTCTTGCGCTTCCTCGAGGAAGTGGGAGCGGGAAGGGCCGTAGGGGCGGGGTCTGACAGGTTCGTGGGAGCGGCAGACTCTGCTGCGAGCCGCGCAGAAGAACGAGTGACTCTGCGGGACATGAGCGACAGATCTTGAGAAGGAACAGGCGAGAAGAGCAAAGAGGGTGACCGACAGTCGGCGGCCGAGAATCGAGCGCCGGCTTCAGAAGGGACAAGGATGCAAAAAGCGGTTGCAGTTGCAGAGACAAATTGCAGGTAATGAACAGATCAAGACTCTGAATGAAAGGTTTCGAGTGAAGAAACGAGAGGCAGGCGAACTTGAAGGCAGTGCAGGATGATGAAGTAGAGAGAGTAGTACCTTGGTCTGCGAGACGAGGGTGAAGATGAAGAAGTATTTGAGACAGCGATTTGATGGAGGGAGTGCAGTTGTGTGGAATGGGCAGGAGTGACTGGTGAAGATCGATGTTGGTCACTCAGGTTGATAGGGTGCGGCTGTTTTGTCGAACTGGATGATGGAGCGGGCAGATGTGCCATGCTTTAACCCGCCATCGATGGACCGGCCGTGAGGGATGGAGGGAGGGAGGCAGTGAATGAGAGATTTGAAAGTGGTGAAATCAAAGGTGGACCAGACAAGAAGCAGTAAAGGGCGATGCAGGCATAAATGTGATGGATGAATATCAGATGAAGTTGATATAATGAATGCCCAGTGCCATATGGACAGTGGACAGCGGACAACGACCTGCACACACGCCTTGAGGTTAACGGAATCGAGAAGAGTGCCCAGCCAAGGCCCAAGGGCCAGAGGGGCCACACACTGATCTGACGCTGACCCGACTGGCGGAGGAGGCACGAGGAGGCTCCCACGCTCCTTACTACCTAACTACATACTGAGGCACTCAAGTGACGCCAAACTGACGCCTAAGACAGAGAGCAGCATGACAGGCACAACAGGGTATTTTAGTTCTTGCCAAGTGGAGCCAAGTTGAGACTTGGTCGTACTGAAGAGCCACCAATATCGGTTTAGTGTTACTTAGTCGCCACTATGTGCACTAGCTTGACGTTGAACAGGCACAACGTCAGTGGAATTTCGCTTGCCGCTTTGATGACAGGCTGCATGAGCTTCCCCTCTGGTAGGTTGGGCCACGATTCTAACTACCTAGGTAAGTACCGTAGTGGTGGTGATAAAGTGGCACCTCAACATTAAAACATGCACAGTATGGTACAGAGGCCTACAGAGGCCTACAGAGGACTTTATGCATACCTAGGGACTAGTTCGGGTAGGTGGTTATATGTACTACTATGTGCATCAATACCTGATCACTGGGTACTAACTACCTACCTAGTAGGTAGGTAACCTGATAAGTAATGGCCATGATACACGATACCTCCTTCGTCTACACGGAGCCTTCATTATTACCTAGGTACTACGGAGGAGGTAGGCAATCTAGTAGGTACTGTGATTCTCTAGAATACTGTCAAAGTCAACTTATCTACGTCTTTGCAATCATGTTCATCTACTATAAAATACCACTACAGTACTGGCGACTTGCAGAGTCTGCACCAGCCCTCAGTTGGTCACGAGATAAGATAACCCACGTAGAGACGTCGCTTGTTTCCAAGGGTCATCCATTTGACTAGATATGTCATAGTATGATAGTATCTTGGTATGCAGGGAACCGCCCTAAGCAGAACGTTAAGAACTATGACGCAGCTGGTAACATCACCACTAGGTACAGTTGGTAGGTGAGATAGCGCTGCTCAAAGCAAATCAATTTCGTTGTCGTATGTAATATACACTGTTTGACTGTATCATGAGGCTGTTTGTCAACATTCGACGACGCGATTGCATCATTTCTTTCGGAATCAAATTAGTCATCTGCTACGGCCCAAGGGCACTTATTATTAGGCGATAGGCACCTAATAGGTAGGCTGGAAATACTGCCAACACACTCGGTAGGCGGCACGCTACTGGGTGCTAATCAACTAACCAACTAACTAATTCAGGAATTAACTAAATAGGGTATATCGGGTATGTATTAGGATGAATCGTTGTTACCCCACCCGTTCCCTGCCCCTACGCATAGAGGCCAGAGCATCTAATCCTCAAGGCACCGTTCTGTCTCTGCAGTATGCCACGGAGAGCACCCATGTCAACGAGGCCATGGGAGGATAGTGAAGGATCTACAATACTACATCTAAGTGAATGGGAAACAATACTCAGATCTACTGATTGGCCAAGCACGGAAATACCGAGATTTTCATTGAGGAGAACTTCCAGGCGTGGTTCCGGACCTCGGAGGTCATTTTGTCTCAGCGGTTGAAAATCTCGGATTGCTTTTTCCCAGGCCGCAATCCCACGTCTGGCCCTTTGTCGTTCCCACTTGTCAAAGCTTGTAAGAGTGTTCACCATCTCCAGTCATAAAGGACTTACTTACAGTCCTCAATTCCGACCTGCCGACACCATCAGTAATCCCACTAATCCCACAGCGCTCGCAAGTGCTGCAAGTCTCTTCCTCTGCCTTCCTCTCAGTCTCAGTCTCCACCTCTCCGAACCGACAGACTCCCACCGGCACCCTATTACTCCATTCGCCCCTCTTTCGACTTCAACTCTCTTCAACTGGGCCATGGACGCCCTGAGATGCTGAATTGCTCATCGTCAATTTCTCTCTCTACTTGCTTGACACCACCGCTCTCCCGCTGCCTCGATAAGGCCTTCCGTGCCCGCACTCTTGTGTCTCGCCTGCGTAGAATAGCGTCGGCGTGCGCTTCATCATCTTCAATCCCTACCTCCGAGCCTTCCAACTTCTCTGACCCTCGGCCTTTTGCACCCACCTTGCTCTCATCCCTTCTGCGATTCAGAATTGCGTCTCAGAGACGTAGCTTCTCTTCCTCGCAGAAACGCACCACAAGACTTCAAGCAATCACAGGCGACGGTGGAACAATGGACGAATATCGCTTTCCGGATAATCGCCTTAAGAAGAAGTTGGACGACCCGTCTAAGACTCCTCTACTTCTCGTTGCCTGTGGTTCATTCTCTCCCATTACATTTCTACACCTCCGCATGTTTGTCATGGCTGCGGACTATGTCAAGCATAACACTGAATATGAAATGATTGGTGGCTACCTCTCACCTGTGTCTGATGCCTACAAGAAACAAGGTCTCGCACCGGCAGAGCATCGGTATGCCCCGCTTACTATCTTATCCGAGAGGCTCAACTGATCAAATCTTCTAGTGTTGCTATGTGTCAACTTGCAATCGACAAAGCCTCAAACTGGCTCATGGTCGATACATGGGAGGCCGAGAAGAAGGAGTACCAGCCTACTGCAAAAGTTCTGGATCATTTCGACCATGAAATAAATACCATACGGAAGGGCATCGACGCAGGTGATGGAACGCGCAAGAAGGTCAGCATTGCTTTACTGGCTGGAGCAGATCTGATCCAAACCATGTCAACACCAAATGTATGGAGCGATAAAGATTTGGATCATATTCTTGGTCGATATGGCACCTTTATAATTGAAAGATCTGGCACCGACATCGATGAGGCTCTGGCCAGTCTTCAGAATTATCGCGACAACATTCATGTTATTCAACAATTGATCCAAAATGACGTCAGCAGCACCAAGATTCGACTTTTCTTACGACGAGGTATGAGTGTCCAGTATCTCATTCCTGCACCCGTGGTAGAATACATTGAACAAAATCATCTCTACGGCGACGATGGCCGTGCTTCAAGTACAACTTCGATCGTACAAGACTCGGACAAGGGCAAATCTAATGAGCCCACCTCTTCCAGTTGATAACGTTTGTTCGGGAACGACTTATACCAGAAAAATTACGACGATTGACCTCCTGCGGCACCTCGGATTCAGACCTTACTCATCCTTGGCAATCGGCTAAACATGATCCTTCGATCTGAAAGTTCCACTGAGCAGGCGGTTTCTCCCACGACTGGACACGATATACCCTGTGATACTGTATACGACTTATGAGAGTTTGGAGTAATGATGAGGAAAACCACTGCATATAAAAATGAAGTCGGCCCTAGCAGAAACACGTCTGAAACTGCAAACAATCTGGCGGTTCGATAGCAGATTTCTAGGCTTGTAGCGGAAAGGGCTGAGTTTCATCTTGGAGATACAGAATCTAGATGAGATCGAGACTGAAAGTCTTCGAATTCCACACAGATGAAGCTTCCGCTTGCGGTCTTTATAGACCCGACGGAGGTCTTGATCAACCAATGGGCAGTAAAAAGGGGTTTTCTATCCCGAGGCGCTGTAGCAAAGACTTGCACAATGTGACCAGCCCACCTTACAAAAGTACGAACTTGGTTTGGGTATCTGCTTTGCATTTATGGATCCTTGGACGCATATGGCAGAATATAGATCGTTTCATGATAGTCCACAACCGCTTGCAACTTGTCTGATTGTCTCGTATGTCACCAAATGGGGCACACTCTAGACGATGCAATTCAGGATACAAACTACACTGTTGCTTCATACCTTTGACTGGTTACCAGGTAGATCTTTGGGCACATGGATAATCCCAGACACACATGTAATGCACCGTGCGTGCCAACAATACAGCATGGCCAACCCGTCCGTAAGTTCTCGATCAATACATCCCTTCATCCATGCACACACTTCACCACAAACCGCTAGTTAGTCATCGAAGGACCAGCCAATCTCCAGCAGCGTGCCCGACGTGCTACATGCATCACCTACGTACCTGTTCCATCTGCCCGCCGTGGGGACCACACCCAGGCATTTCCTCTCGTCCCGAGACTCCGTCCAGCAGCCAAATACCGTAAGCTACGCCAGGTCAACGAGACGAACGGCACGGTATCGGTATCATAGACCAAAGAGGACGCGAGGAGGAGGTTGTGATGGGTGGATACGTCCACTCTTACTCGGAGTCGTCCAGGCTCGGCGTCGTTCGTAGTTAGTAAAATGTCGTGGTTCTGGCCAATACGTTGTCCCACTTGCAGTTTAACTATGTAGGCGTGTAGTGGTGGATGATGCTTATATATCCGGTCTCCTCGGCCAAGTCTACACGGGATGCGTGGCAGGGTCGACGTTAGGACGTCGCCAGGGGCTACGCCATACCATTGAATATCACGGGGAGTGGTTTGTGGTCGATGTCTAAGTTAGCCCTGCGGGAATGTCGAAATGGCTGGAAGTTTGACACAATATGGTTTGCGTCACGCTCTGCGCTGCAATCCATCCATCCATCCATCCGGGCTAGATTCTCGACGTGCGATTGAAAAGTGTAGGATAGCTTTATGTTCAAAGGTCTGACGACGAAGGCCAGGAAATAGATACTTTTCATGTCTTATTTGCCCTTGGGTCTGCTGCCATACCGTTTGATTTCGTTTCGTTGACTAGATACTACAAGTACAAAAGATTGTGTGGGGGATGAATATGTCATGTGTGAGCTCCTGATGTCAAAGCGTTGCTTTGGTTTGTGTTCAATTCTGGCCCATAATCCTGATCTGCCGGGCAAGTCAAGATGATCCAAAAATATGAGGAGAGACTGCGGTGTGATACGCCCAGGTTGATGGTGGGTGTGCGGGAGAAAGATGAAGAGGGCGAAGGAGCCAGAGGCAAGAGTCGTTTGGGTCGTGGAACTATATTATAATATATTGAAATCATTCTGCCCAGTCGTCCCTTTTTTTCTCAATCCCGACTCAGACCTGCCACTGGTAGCCTATCCTACAGCAGTCCAACCCGCGCCTACAGCGCGCGCATTCTCACTGCCATGCTTGCCGGCACTTTGGTTTCCTGCGACACCTTCCCGTGCATCGCCCCATTCCTTCAACTGCTTGCGATCCATACCTGTGTACTTCTTTAACTCCTCGTCCGAGATCTGCTGATTGCGTCCCGTCTTCATGGCCTGGTATTTCGAGTACTTGTCGCCCAGCCACGATTTCTTACGTTCTTCAGACCCACTGGATGCAGACCCCGGTCCCGCTGGGGAGAGATCGGGAGATTTGCTGCTTGAGTTCGAATGGTTATGGTGTCGTGATTGTTGATTTTCGAGACTTGCTGGGTCATTGTCCTTGGCGAATTCAGTCTTCGCTCGTGCTGTGGTCGGGTCGGATTCGAAATCCTCGTGCGTACCATTGGCGTGTGCATGATGGTGTTTGCTTTGGTTATCAGGCTGAACGTTATTGTTGTTGGTGTCATCATCCCAGCTGTCGTCTCCAACCGTTTTGTACGGTTGCAATGGGATCTCATCGGTTTTGTCGGCTTTCACCTCGCCAAAACCTACTCCTTCATGGGGAAAGGTTTTGGTTTCCGTATTGCGATTCAACGAATCTGATGGGACTCCATCACGCAGGCCCGGCTGTCCAGCGTTCTCTGGAGCTCCGGATACAAATGCAGAAGGCAAGGATGGTTGACCACTCGATGAAGTGGTATGCCGTGGCGTGTCTTGCGACTTTTTCACCTTCACTGTCTCGTGCGGAGCGTATTCTGTCATTCTCCGCGCACCGCCTGCATTCTGGTCGTAGTCAACACTGGCAAAGTCGGTTCTGATACGCTTAGGACCGGCTGGCGTTGTCGACACTGGTTGTGGGGCATTGACATTGACATCCTCTCCTTTGAGGCTGGACGACCCGCAACCCATGTTTGGAGCCTTGGGGCAATCTTACGAAAAGTTTTAACTCAGGAACAAGTAATGCTAGCGCTTCAAACGTGAGTTTCGTTCTTCAGAGCGCGATAAAGCGCATCGGTGATGCCCCAGGTCGAACACACAGTTGACAGTCGATCTGCTACTGAACGCCAGTGCTTCAGAGCTTAGCTCTATACCCCAAATAATAGATACGAATAGCGACAGGTGTATGGCGATGGGGTAAGTTGTGCGAGGACTGACAGAGAAGGCTTCCGTACGAATTAGATATGTGACGAATGCCCGAATGGTAGAACAATCCGATATGCCATACGAGCAGAGTACGAAGCAAGGACCATAAGAGGAGAAATTCTGGGGTCAAGCTCGACAAGACCTTGTTTTCGGCCACCATCGGCTCCCCAGACCCAAGAATAGACGAACATGCGTCAGTGTGAGGAACCAGAGGGACCGGATTGACCAGGATGTTGTAGGGTGGAAGTTGTTGCACCGCCCTCCAAGCTTTAGTTTGGAGGGCCTTGGATCTGGTTGGTGTGATTCGCTTGTGAATGGCGTGGAGTCTCCAGGTCTCCAGAGTCCAACGTGTAAAAGACCACTACTGGACAAAAAGTACAACCGAGGCCACGGCTTACCCACCCGCGGGTCCCGTGGACTCTGCAGTCTCTGTTCCTTTCTTACTGTGGGAGAAGTTTAAATTTGGTTAGACTTCTTTTCCACAAGATCATCTCCATGATTGCGCACGAGGCTACCCGCTGTGGATGGCCAAGGTTTATCGTGAGCATGGCTTGGTGTTTTCAAGATCTCAAGGCGGACGCTTGCGCAAAAGGCGACAAGTCACCTGAGCATGTCCAATTGATCCCTCCCATTATCAGCCACAGTGTTGACTATGCTCCCAAATCTCCCAGTGTGGATGCAAGGTACGAAGCTAATAGAAGCGTGCGTTACACACAAACAAAGGCGGAAGGGTGTGGTTTCTATTTCTGGCGGACAACCCTGTAGGCTGTGATGCACAATTCCATAGTTGTCGTTGCTTCTCATGAAGACACCAGCTCACTTGGTCCTCAGAACCAAATTGTCAACGTGACTTGTAGGTTGTATCTGATTTCCATCTCAATCCGGCGGATGCTGGTCGATATGCGGGGTAATTTTGCAACGTGCGCTGCCAAAGTCCCTGGGCGATGGAGTCACGAGTGGCACGAGTGGCTACTTACCAAGGTCGGCAAGGCATGCACCGGCATCGCGAGTCGATTTTGAATGGGTGATGATTCCTGTGTACCTTGGCATAGGATCAAGGGCAACCGGCATTTTCTCATCACCCGGATCACTGCTCAAAGGGTAGTCTTGTTTCTTTACTCAGATAGATCGACCTGGCATCGAAGCTGCTTGTACGATGAGAGCAGTCAACACTCTCGGGCTTTAAGGCCACTCACCAGAGTGATCCGACCACAGCAGAGAGTCAGATACCTTACCAAAGCGAGTGGAAGTGTGCTTCACGATGGCGACCTTCGAAGTGTGAGAGCCATGTTCGATCTGAAAGACCGTAATTACATCGTTACTGGAGGGGGAAGAGGAATAGGGTACTCAATAACACGGGCCATCGCCGAAATGGGAGGCAACGTCGCTGTACTGGATGTCTTAGACTCGCCTGTCAAAGATTTTTCGAGTCTTGAAGGAGAATTCGGTGTCAAGGCACGATATATCAAAGCGGATGTGACCAACGAGAAGAGTTTGACAAGCGGGTTTGAGCAGTCAATAGATGAGTTTGGTTCATTGGACGGTTGGTAAGTCACGCCTTCTTCTTGCGTGTATTAGGTTCTAAATAATGTGACAGTGTCACCGCCGCTGGAATCGTCTTGGACAAACCCTTTGTCGAACAAACATGGCAAGAAGTCTCCAAAATACAAGATGTCAACGTGAGTTGAGACATTGATCCGGCCAAACCCGATTTACTCATGTTATACAGATTAATGGTACATTTTTCGCCGCCCAACTTGCAACTAAGCAGATGGAGAAGCAAGGGACAGGAGGAAGACTGGTCCTCATCGCCTCTGTCTGCGCATATTGTGCTATTCCTGGCCATCGCTTGTCCGCCTATCACGCTTCTAAAGGGGCGGTCAAAATGTTGACAACCGCCTTGAGCGTTGAATTGGCACCTCAAGGGATCACGGTGAATTCGATATCACCAGGATATACGGAATCTGACATGACCAAAACCCTGCGAAAAGAGCATCCACACTTGGTTGAGTTGATGCACACGACGCCACCACTGAAGAGGATAGGCAATCGCAACGATTTAATGGGTGCTGCAGTGTATCTGCTCAGCGACGCTGCTTCTTACACCACTGGCACGGATATTTTGGTTGATGGCGGGCTTCATGCGGGGAGGATCGAGGCGTAACGGAGCACACTTCGCATTACACTGGGTGTGTGACTTGCTTGTGAGGGGGCGGGTTTTGGCTCAGTCTCATACAGGTTTGACGCCACGATGAATGCTGGCGATGCCTCCGGAAAGATTCTCGTAGCCTTGACCTGGTGTAATGAAACCGGCCTCCTGAATCATTGCCTTGAACTCTTCTTGGGGTGGATGCCTTTCAATACTTTCGACGAGGTATTGATAGCTATCACGGTCTCCGGCCACCAGCTGTCCTATCAATGGGATTGCGCTGAAGCTCCATCTCTTGTAAACCGCGTTGAACAAGGCATTGTCGACATGGCTAAATTCCAATACAGCGAATACGCCACCTGGTTTGAGGATCCGAAACGCTTCTCGTATTGCGGCGTCTTTGTTTGTAAAATTCCTGATGCCAAAAGAAACAGTATAAAGGTCAAAAGAATCCGAGGCAAGTGACGGCATCGACTCGGCATTCGCCTCCATGAAAGAGAGTCTATTGGATCGTCCATAGGGGGTCAATAAAGATCGTTTTCGCCCTTCCGCAAGCATGTCGGGGTTGATATCAGAAACTGTAACTTTGGTCTTCAGATCTCCATTGATGTTCGTGGCGTGATCGAGCATGCGGAATGCAATATCCCCAGTTCCACCAGCAACGTCCAGGATATTCCACCCATTTTCGCTGTCACGACTGCCAGGATTAAGACTTCGAACGAAATGATCTTTCCAGAGGCGATGGATGCCGAGCGACATAAGGTCGTTCATGGTATCATAGGAAGAAGCGACCGAGGAGAAAACCGCACCAACTAGGGACGTCAGATTTGCACCAGGAATCATTGCAACAGAATCATACCTCTTGCTTCTTTCTGAGCTTCAGCAACTGTCTCGAACCCAAAGTGGGTAGTTCGTGCATCCTCTCCCGGCAGCTGTTGACATCGCGAGACGGCCGAAGTGAAAGGTCTCTGAAAAGTGCGACCCCGAAGACTACTACTCAGCAGGGCCGGGACCCTTCGAGGTATGGAACGGGACATGTTTCTTAATGTGCAAAGTCCACACTGTTAGAGCAATGTATATACGGACATTGGTACATTGGTGCAGTAGCATTGCTCAGCCGAATTGAAATCTAGATCGAATGACACTTTTTGCAGTCATGACCCAAAGCAGTCTAGTGAGCTAGTGAGAGATCACGGCCCGCTCAATGCGGAGAACGCGCGTCACGTGTAGATTCCTTTCATATGGCTTTGCCCGAGGGTAACCGAGATCTCTGGAGGTTGTTCATACAATATCTCATCTTGGTTTCTATTCTCTCCTTGTCCGTCTCAGTATTTCTAGACAAATTGCCATTTACTGTTTGGGCGGCATTTCGTTTGAGAGATTCAAGATGGTACGAAGAGAACTGGTACGGCCTTTACTGGCCTCGTGTGGCCGGAGACATGGTGCTTTCATTCATCGTTCAGGCATAAGAAGGGCGAGTGATAATTGGGCTTCAGGGCCCGCGCAAAAACCCGCCTCGGAGTTGTGAGTATTCTTTATCGTTGAAAACCATCCCCATGCTGACTTAATTCGGCAGTGTTCACTTTCCTGGCGCACTCAAGAGCCAATTCACAGCAACTATGAAGTTTCAGAATCCCGCCGAGGAGACAGCCATGCCGACATATCGAATCATGGACGCGGATGGCAACATTGTGGACAATACCCGTGATCCTCAATCCGCGTCTGACGATGAGATTCTTGGTTGGTACAAGAATATGTTGACCGTTAGCATTTTGGACTTGATCATGTTTGATGCTCAAAGGCAAGGCCGGACCAGCTTTTATATGGTATCGGCTGGTGAAGAAGGTATTGCTGTGGGGTCTGCGTCGGCACTGATACCGGAAGATGTTTGTTTTCTTCAGTATCGCGAGCAGGGTGTCCTCATACAGCGAGGCTTTACATTGAAAGAAATGATGAGCCAACTCTTCGCAAACAAGGATGACCACGGCAAAGGAAGAAACATGCCGGTGCACTACGGTAGTGGCAAGCTTAACGTTCACACAATCTCCAGCCCGCTTGCTACACAAATACCTCAAGCTTCAGGAGCAGCCTACGCACTCAAGATGCAACATCTCCTCAATCCCAATACCCCAGAAAGAATTGTGGCTTGCTACTTTGGCGAAGGAGCCGCCAGCGAGGGTGACTTTCACGCAGCGTTAAACATCGCGGCTACAAAGGCTTGTCCAATTGTTTTTGTATGTCGAAACAATGGCTTCGCCATCTCTACGGCCAGCATAGAACAGTACAAAGGAGACGGCATCGCAAGTCGAGGGCTGGGCTATGGCATCGACACGATCCGAGTGGACGGAAATGATATTTTTGCGGTGCGTGAGGTGATGCGCGAGGCTCGGAAGCGAGCTCTTGAGGGCGGCTGTAGACCAGTCTTGGTCGAGGCGATGAGTTATCGTGTTAGCCATCACAGCACGAGTGATGACAGTTTTGCATACCGAGCCAAGCGGGAAGTTGAAGAATGGAAGCGGCGCGATAATCCGATCACACGTTTACGGAAATGGATGGAACATAAAGGGATCTGGAACGAAGACAAGGAGAAAGAAGCACGAGCATCTATTCGAAAGCAAGTGCTTCAAGAATTTTCGGCTGCTGAGAAAATCAAGAAACCGCGGATTCGAGAAATGTTTGAGGATGTCTATGAGGAAATTACCCCCGAGGCGAGGGACCAAATGAAAGAATTGAAGCGTCTGATCGAGACCTATCCGAAAGAGTATGACGTGTCCAGCTACGAAGATGGTATCAAGAGCCTTGATTAAGGTGGAAATAACAATCTGTGGAGATACGCATACATGACGACGACATCAAGAGTCTCGAGAACGACGCTGGCCTCATACTAGAGGTCCTCTTGAAGTCTTTCCGGGACATTTTGCGCGGAAAGCCCCACATCAAAGTAGGGTCTTTGGAGAGGCCCAGTGGACACACGAACGAACGGCGGTAAACTTACTCCCGGATCACATGAGAATACGCGAGGCTCCAAACCTGTCAGAGCCGGAACAGATCAGCAGCCCAGAGCCATGGAATCAGACGAAGGAGTTAGCTGAGGCCGGTACACAGCAGTTTGTTGGCATTTTGCGGCTGTGCTTTCAGGTCTCGAGCCAGTTGTAAGGAAGGAATTATTCCACCTACGCTCAGCATTGGTTGGACTTTTGTGGACTTTCAACGGGATTGTGGCTAGTGCCCGGCAGAAGGTTTGCCGAGGCTTAGCGTCAGGCTTTAGCAGCCACTCGGGCATTTCCAGCCACCAGCCACCCGACCAAGACTTAGACGCTAGACCAAATTGGTCTTAAAATAACATTCTTCTTTACCAACCTCCTCGACCCAATCCAATCCAGAAGCTGGAATGTGTGCTTTCACTGTTTTTTGCGACAAGAGATTCCTTGTGCTAATCATATGTGTCTCAGTGCATGCTTTCATGCCATGTTGTCACTTTCGGAACCAAGAGACTGGTCTTCCACGCGCTGACGTAGGCGTTGTTACCAGCCTCTTCAGGTGAGCACAACTTAGTACTTCAACTCATGCTCGAGATTCCTACTGTGTTCGTTCTCATGTCCTTCTCACACTGCAGTACAAAATCCATCATTACTGTTATGCTATCAAAGTTGCGCTAACAGGCCTCATCGTGTTTTGTTTGCTATTGCTCGTTGCGTTGTTTTAGAGCGTCTCGTTTTCATTGACCTTGTACAATATGTATTCTACAACCACCATCTCACAGTCCGTGCTTTCAGCTTTGACTTTATCCTCACTGTTGGTACCTGTGGTAGCACAGACATGGACAGAGTGCAATCCACTTACTCAAGGTTAGTCCTCAACGCTACACACGCACTTTACTCTACCGCCATGCTGACCACACAACAGTTGGATGTCCTGCAGACCCTGCGCTGGGGAGGAGTGTCTCAGTTGATTTCACATCCGGATCCTCAGACGAGTTTACGGCCTCCGGTGGCCCGACATACGGGTCCGACGGTGCCGCCTTCACAGTCGCCCGATCGGGCGATTCTCCATCCTTAAGATCCAACTGGTACATCATGTTTGGTCACGTCGACTTTGTCGTCAAGGCAGCACCTGGCACTGGTATCGTTAGTGCTGCAATTCTGCAGTCTGACTGCTTGGACGAGATTGATTGGGAGTGGCTGGGCGGAGACAATTCGCAGGCACAGAGCAATTACTTTGGCAAAGGAATCACAACCACTGGTTACAATCGAGGAGCGTTCCATGGCGCAGCAAACAACCACGATCAATACCATACCTACAGCATTGACTGGACTGCAGACCAAATCGTCTGGAGCATTGATGGTTCTACGGTTAGAGCCATGACGCAGTCCCAAGCCGAGACTGGTCAATACCCTCAAACGCCCATGTACGTCAAGATGGGGGCTTGGGCGGGAGGAGATCCTTCCAACCCCGCAGGTACCGTGGCATGGGCTGGAGGCTACACGGATTACACTCAAGGACCGTTTACAATGTACGTCAAGACAGTCCAAGTGACTGATTACTCGACGGGGACACAATATACCTATTCCGGGAGCAGTGGTACTTGGGAATCAATTGAGTCGACTGGGGGATCGATCAACTCCAAGGGTAACGGAACACCAGTATCCTCGGGATCAGCTCCGGCAGTTACATCGGTCGTTCCCGATAGTGCACCGTTGGGATTCGGGAACAATGCCAATAGTGCATCAATAGTCGCGACGCGGACGGGATACCCATGGACTGGGACTGCAACGGCGTCAGTAGTGACTGCGGTAAGCGCATCAAATCCTGGGCTGACGGGTTAGTGGATCCCTTTCTCCAGCTCAGACTTTTTACTCTTTACTGACTCTCTCGACAGGCCTCATCCCAGATATTGGACTCATCCTCGGGCTCTGCGCAAGCTTCGGAGTCGCCTTCATCTCTTACAGTTTTCACTTCTTGGGATGATCGAGGATTCTTGACCACAGTCACGACAGATGCGGCTGCATTGACAGCACCTCGAAGTTATGACAGTCAGGGGTTTCTCATCACCAGCTCTCCGACGACACGAATCACCCAGTCTGAACAATCGGCCTCGTTGGGCACCGCAACATCTGCCGCTCCTAATCCAGTTTCGACCACAAGCGAGATAATTGGTGGAAGCTCTACCACTGCGTCCACCGGCACTGGGGATGTCGGACAAACCTTATCTCTGAGTAGTGATGCCCTCACCACTCAAAGCTCGACTGGGGAGGCTACTTTGGTTTCCACGATTGTCTCCGAAAGTGGGGCAAGTAGCACAGTGTCAACCGGTACCGCTAGCTCTGAAATTGGTGCAGGTCAGAGTACAACAGGCAACACTGCTACGACCGCCTCTGGCAGTGTCCCGACAAATACGATCACCAGCACGGCGGCTAGCTCTTCATCTGATAGTGATCAATCAGTCGCAAGCACTGGTACGACGACTCTCTCTTCGTCTGGTAGTGCACCAATAGCTACCACGGGATCAACTACATCAACACAGCTAGGGGATGCAGAGACCAATACCCAAAGTGGTACGATATCTGCAACAGCATCCACCAGCATCAGCACAAGCCCCTCAACTAGTATCTCGCCGACAAGCGCGATATCAACAATTACAGATTCGTCGACGACCGCAACACAGTCGCAATCATCGGTTGAGACAGCAACAAATACGACGGGTGGCTCTTCATCGAGCAGAAGCAGTACAACATTGGCGACGAGTACACAATCGGCCGTATCAACGACGAGCACGAGTGGGACCCCACCTGCACCCAATGGTGCGGGAGGACGACTTGAGATGCAGCCAGTCGGAGCATTGCTTGGGGCTGTCGCAATTTTCCTTATCTGAGCGAGACAAGCTTCGCTAAAAATGGAGCGAGATGAATTGGTCAGCGGATTTTCCAAACTCGGGACTCGTGGCAAGGCAGACGAGTCACGAGTGGCACTTGGGTGGCGTTTGTGGGAGAAGTTCTGGAAAAGAACAGGGATGTGTCAGATTTCTTGGAAATGGGCGAGGCTGAGGCAAAAGGCATTCTTAACGAGTTTACGACTACCTGTGATACCCAATATAGACGGTAAGAGGTTGTGGATCAGATTCCAGAGTCCGCCTCACCAAAATTCAATAGATTAATAATTGAGATCAAGATTGAAGTTGAGTCATGGTAACAACAGCCTTTTTCTGCTACATGCATTGCTGTGTGGTTGTACGCAAACCTGGTTTGGAATCCACATTCGCCCACATGAAGGCGGAGGAGATGATGCTGACCCGTGTTTGCCGTTGGTCGGGAAAGCGGCTGAAGGGCTATTTTCAAGCCGACTTGATTGACAGTGGGAGACGCAAATGTAGTTAAATGCGAATGCGAATGCGATAAGCGTCGTCGTACCGTGTCTCTAGGGCCGTTCCTCATAAGATCTCAGCGTTGACCGTAACTTGAAGAGTACGGTCAATGCCAGGCCGTTGGGCGGTAAGCTAAAGGCGGTGGACACACGTGGAGGCCCGAGGACCCGAATGAGTCCAAGGACTCCAAGGACCCCTGTGACTCTGAGGCACTTGAAGCCTGTGAGGGGACTACCTTGCGAGTTCTGAGGAGGGCTACGAGACAACCATCGCTTGAGAACACAGGCACCAGGCCAGAGGTCATTAGTTAGTCAATTCAGGCTCGAGGGCTTGAGGTCATGGCTTGTGCAAGCCAGCCGTGGCAGCGTTGGGAGGGCACACGTCATTCTGACTTAGTTGGCAAGGTCTTCTTCGCTAGCTTCTAATGGGTGCCTAAGTACTCCGTAGGCACTTAGTAGGCACCTCGTAGGTATAATTTAATGCATGAGCGTGGCCCTGAGTGCGTGGGTGGGTTGTGGGCAAACCAGGGGTCCAGGGCCCTCCCCTTGCCCCTCGGTCCTCCATCGATTCGCCCGAGGGTCCTAAGCATCCCTGCAGTTGCCCACGCCACACCCACTGATCTTCACCCACTGTTCCCCCTCGTCTACGGTCCACCGTCGACCGTCCACTGTCGACCGTGGCCGATGACTTCTCTTGAGTGCCTGAAAAGTGCATGACATGCGCACAACTCGTTGTCCCCACCAAAAACCTCAAAATGCCACAGATCTAACCAAGTACTTACCTTTCGAACGGGTTCATTTTTCCATACAGGAAATCTGCACCTGCTGTTGCCATCATTGCATCTCTACACTGCTGGAGCCACTCTTTATCCTTTCCTCTTCATTGTTATCTTCCTAGATTTCCTCCTCCTACTTCAGTTCCTGAATCCCGCTGGCTTTCACACCTCACTGTACTCTTTTCATGGACTACTATTTTTCTATCCCACGTCAATCCTAAACCTCAACTTTATCGCTCCCCTCCCTCCATTCCTCCCTCCTCCTACCCCCACTAACGCCACCATGGCCACCACCGACACAAATGATGTGACTCAAACACATCCATATACTTGCAACTCTTGCGCAGTTGCCTTTCGAAACAGTGATGCTCAACGCACACACATGAGAAGCGACTGGCACAGATACAACCTCAAAAGAAGACTCGCAGAACTACCAGCAGTTTCTTCCCAAGATTACAATGAAAAGGTCCTGGCCGCTCAAGCCACGAACAATGCCGCCGCCGCAAATGCTGCCTTTGCAAAATCCTGCAACGTCTGTCAGAAGACCTACTACAGCGAGAATGCCTTTCAAAACCATCTTGCTAGCAAGTCACACAAGGTCAAGGAATTAGGTGGTGGGAGAAGTTCAAAGGCCGACAACAATTCCGTTGCTGGCTCGGCCTTATCTGCAGTCGATTCCGAACCTCGAGATCCAGAAGCAGAGGCAGAGTTCGAAAAGGTGGTTGCCGGTATTAAGGAAACGTCAATAAACGATGTCTCACCAATCACGCGAAGACCATCTGCTCCTCCTCCAGATGCTGATCCTCGAGAAGACCATCCCATGTCTCCAGAAAAACCGATCATATCCACTATCCCGCTGTCAAGATGTCTCTTCTGCAATTACGACTCTCCCACCTGGAAATTGAGTGTTGCCCACATGACCAAAATCCATGGCCTCTTCATCCCTGAGCAAACTTACTTGGTTGACCCCGAGGGTCTGTTGAAATACATGCAGGCTAAAGTATTCGAAAACTTCGAGTGTTTGTGGTGCCATAGGTTAAGGGGTAATGCAGAAGGTGTACAGACACACATGAGGGACAAAGGCCACTGCAAGATTGCCTTTGAAAAGGAGGAAGAAATGGTTGAGGTCGGACAATTCTATGATTTCTCCAGCACGTATTCTGATGCTGGGGATGACGAATCTGACGACGAAGATGATAAACACAAGGCCAGCAACGGAGGCGTCAAACTGTCTAGTTCGGAAGATCAAGACGATGCAGGCTGGGAGACAGATTCGTCTTTCTCCTCTCTTGATACCGAAGACCTTGCTTCAGTACCCATTGATGATCGTACTGCCTCCTACCAACGTCTCCACCTGTCTAGACACCATTCAAACACCGATCCGCGACCACATAAGGCCCACGATGGGTTCCACTCACATGCCCACCATCACAACAATGCAGTCTTCTATGATGAGCACGAAATGCATCTACCAAGTGGCCGCATCGCTGGCCACCGCAGTCTCAGGACTTACTATCGCCAGAACCTTCACTCGTATCCTACTGCCGCAGAACGCATGGAGCGTGCCCAGCGACTGATTGAAGAAGCCACTTCAGATACCGAGATGGAGGACATTGATAGCAACAATTCACGACTCCCTCCAGCAACTCCTCCCAAAACCAGCCTCATGCGTCGTGGTGAAGCGGGCATGCTAGGAGTGACGGCCCAACAGCGAAAGGACGTCCGAACCCAGGAGATAAAGAGTCGCAGAAAAGAAATGCGGGCTCAGAATAAGTATCAGGCCAAATTAGAGAAGCAGAACAACTTCCAGAAACATTTCAGAGTAAGTTTGCCCGCCGATGGGATAATCGGGCCACATGTAGTTTGTGACTTACTAACAGTGCGTCTTCTTTAGGATCCACTTCTTCAGTGATTGATTAGAGACGATTATTGCTTTGATGACTTCCACGCATTATGGCGAAAGGGTTCATGTCACATATGGAAGGCGCATTTGCATCGGTACGGTAGATTTGCAGAGACTACGGTCATATTCGTTACGATGCATATTTTGCAAGCGCATATGCGTTTGCATTTGCGTAGGTGGTCCCATGCATAGCGAGGCTGGCTCCCCTTTTTGTCTGCAATCATGGCTCAGGGTTTTCCGATATCGGGTCAGAAGGATGATCGGGTAGCCTCAGGCGTAGCTTTTCGAGTGTCAGAACTGCTTGGCGGGCGATTTGCAAAGATATGGCCAAGGAAGAACCCAGAAGTTGATAATCATGACTATTTTCAGTCCTGGTTCAATGTTGGTCATGTACTTACCAATACTTATCTCGCCCGTCTGCGCAACTAGACAATTAAATGACACTTGTTCTCAACCCGGTTGTCGCACTGTTTGCCACGCTATTAACATAACCTTCCCAATTGACCAGATTGATCCACCTATTCGAGTAGGCTGATAGCTCATAGTACCTACGATTTCCCACCCCACACAAGCAAAAAGACACGAATCCCCCTTCCTCAAATTCCACACCACCACGATTTTGCACCACACCTCCAAGACTCCCACGACCGAGTCCAAGTCCAAGTCCAAGTCCAGCGCGACCTCGGCCTCCACACAACACTCCAACCGCCAAAGACCAAACACAAGCCGGTGAAGACGATCAAGGGCCCATACTCGGTGGCATAGCCGCCGTCACTCCCGATGGCGGCGGCGGCCCCGCCGGTCTTGAGCAACGGCACACCGACCAGGCCGCCGGCGACATAGCCCAGGCCCCTGGCGCCGTTGAGCAGTCCATACACCAGGCCCGGGTCGACGGGCTCGTTGCGCTCGGCGGCCTCGCGCTCCATCTGCTTGATCACCCCGCCCCACGCGGCGCTGTACCCGCCCGCGAAGAACCCGAATATCAGCGAGAACACAATCAGCACGGGCATGCCGGATTGCGAGGATGGCGCGAGTCCCCACAGGAGGAATACGGCGATCGCCGACGATGCCGATGAGATGGCTGTCACTGTGCTCGCGGAGCAGGGCAGGTACCGGTTGTCGCTGAGGTACCCGAAGAAGGACGAGGAGATGATCCCGGGCAGGTTGAAGAGTGTCAGGAGCAGGGTGGATGCGGTGTGTGAGAGGTGTGTTGTCGAGTGGGCGTATGTGGGGAGGTAGGTTTGCGGGATCCCGTAGCCGGATGATTGCAGGAGTGTCGCGACGCTGTAGATGTAGATGGTGCGGTGGTGCAGGAATGCCCAGGCTGTGCGTCGCGGGTGGTGGGTAGAGGCAGACGTGGTGATGGTGGTCGCGGATCGGTAGGAGAGTGGGAACAGGAACAAGGACAGCGCGAGGAGGCTGCTCAGCGTGACGATGCCGGTCCAGATGCGCATTGTGACGCGCAGCCCGTAGCGGTCAAGGAGCGTTTGAAGGAGGAATGGACATGTCGACCCGACGACGTTCTTGGATGAAAGCACCACGCCGTATGCCACGGCACGGTGACTCGTGGTGAAGGTTTCACCCAGATACAGCGTCGTAGGGCTATACAGCAACGCAGATCCAAAGGCTGCTAGAACTCCCTGCGTGACGATGACTTGCCACACGGTGTTGCTGAAGGACGATAGGAGGAAGCTCAGCGCTGTGAGAGCCACGCCGACCAAGGCCACAGGGTGGCGGAGTCGAGCATGCCGTTGACTCAATGCCGCGAACAAGAATGGCATCGACAGGTAGATGACGCCGTTGGATGTCGTCCCGATGACCCCCGTGCCGGCGTTTGAGCCCCTCAAGGGCCACGAATTCTCATAGTATTCCTGGAAGATCCCGTAGCTCATTGGGAAACCTGGTGATGTGAGTAGACGTGGCTGTGACGTGGGATATATAGGGGAAGACAGGGTCATGCATACCCCAGATGGGCAATTGTAGCAGCGATGACCCTACGAGGACGCATGCTTTTCGGGTGTTGGTTTTATCCTGCGTGTTAGGAGGAGACCTGTCTGCGAACATGTCCGATTCAGCGTCTGCTTCATTCCTACCAGGCGGATTCTGCGTAGATGTAGGTGACAGAGGATGACTTTCGTGACGAGACATGGTGGTCTGTGCTATGCGTAATGGTTTTCATACCCTTACAGAAGAACAAGAGAAGAAGTCGAGCACACGAGCACTGTTGCGTGTGGAGGATCATGATATGCTTGAGAACGATGTCGATCTCTACGGGCTTCGTGCCGGTAGTGAGATGTGATTCGTGGAAATGCAAGAGTCATAATGGGATCGTGCTGTGGGCACAATGGCATGCATGTTAAATGATGTAGATGGCTTCCATAGGGTTACAACAGTGCGTTATTTAAGCATCATCTGCGTGTGAAGCCACCAAAGATCGAGTCTGCGTTTTCATGGTCAATATTGAGGTTATGGAATTCTTCTCAACGACATGAGACGATGACAAGGAGGATGGACTCGGTGGAGGAAACAGTCCGCCGTAAAAAGGTGAGTCAAAGCGTATAGTGTTCCACCCTAAAGAATGAATAGACTGTTCCTAAATGGTGCAACTCTTGGCAAAGACTAATGCCGGACCCTGACTTCTGAGGTTTGCGAAACTTGAGCTCCCAAACCACAAACAACGCACTATCTTCACAACCTACACCCTCATCAGATCGCTCGGAGGCTTCCTCACCATGGCAAAGAAACGTATGTTTCCTGAATCAGATACATTAGAGCTCAATTGACTTTTCCCCAGAGAAATCCCGTACCATCGCGGTCCGTTTGCTCAGCATGGCAATGACGGGCTATTATCGAACCCTGATCCGGCCTCGAGCCTCGAGACCTCTCAGCATGTTGAAATACGATCCGGTGGTCAAAAGACAGGTTTTATTTCTGGAGCAAAAGCGTGGTGGTAAATAAGCATCACCTATGGGCTTCGCCGAACCACCTCCCACTTGCGAGTAGCCGATTTCGAAAATCCCTGGATATCAGCCTATTGGCTTTGGAGACATAGCAGTGTAAAGAAGTGCGAGGAAGTGACAGGCGTCTGGGTTTGTCGCAAACAACTTCATGTCTTTGCGATGTACTTCAGCCAAGACGGCAGCATAGGGACCCTTGGACTGGATGGGAGAACGCTCACAAAGGCCAGGAAGCACCTTCTCATGCAGAATACAACGTCCCAGAGGAGCAACGACTTGACGGCAAACCCTTCGCGCAATGGCAAGCACGAGTCCAGAATGACAGGCTACTACTTCTCCGCAGCTGATGCTACGTTCTTCATCCTCCTTCGTCCTCACGCCAACGACAGACAATCCGTACAAATCTTGCAAGGTTCAGCCTGTTTATATCTAACACATTCATCACAAACTCTTATTACTTCAACATTCACACTTCGCTATCCTTTACATAGCCTCTTCCAACTCTCATCTCAAGTCAGGGCCTTTCGCAGCAAAGAACATTGACAACTGTTGCTCGCCAAAAGAAGCTTCTATCTCAAGCCAAACTGCATTACACTTCACACTCACGACAGCGACCTTTAGAAGATGCCTTCAGAGATGATGCTCAGCCTCGCCCGACTTGTTCGCGACTTCTTATATTGCCTGAGTGGCGTCATTACCTTCTATCGAAACGACGACACCACCTTAGAGGGTTCCTTCGATATCCTGATTCTAGCTTCCGCTATGGTCATATTCATCCGACTCGGGAACTTCTTGCTGGTCCAAGTCCTCGTTCCAGCTATTGTTCAGCATGAGCCAGATGATCAGCCTCTCGAAAGTGGAGAGCAGCTTACCAGAGATGCTTCCCCAGCAGATGGGCTGGACGATAACTGACTATTCGACGATGCAAGGATGGTATATTAAGATTTGATGGGGCATAAGCACAGTGTGAGTTGGGAAGTCTCCCGTGGCTAGGTTCAATGGGGAGGTCTGATATGACGAAGACTGTACAACATGTTACAATACTTGGTGGAAGTGCAGAAGATAGACTACTGCGATATCCAGTGCATTATGTAGATTCCAAACGTCGCATCATTGTTCAGCTCTGCCCATTCGCTAAGTGCACATCTTGACTTTCACTCCGAGACTATCCCATCCGAGTTTCGCACACATGGCTTCTCAACAACTATAAATGCGCCTCTCAACGCCGAAGTCCCTCGATAGCGCTAGCCTAGCAAGTACAATAACCAGCTGTTCACCAAGACACGTAGGGCACTTGCTAGGAAGTATTTGCAGTAGGTAACTTGAACCTATTGTGTAGGTAAATGGGTGCTTTTATTTGATGTTCAAGAATGCTCTAGGCCGGTGTGCAGCTGGTCTTTTGGCGGACTTATCGCCTCGTGGATCGTCCCCGGAGCCTACAGATTTCTTCTGTACTTCATATCCCCCTAAGCCGTGATATATACATTGGCCAATAGCTCAGCATTCATATTTGTGTCCCACAATGTTTCGGTTTTCCTCTTTTCTCTTGTTCGTCATATTGTCAACGCTCACATACCCATTACCACCACCTGTCCGCCATCTACCTAATATATATACACCACCACGAAGAATGTTTAACAAAAGGTCGGCCATTTGCATGTAGTAGCGGGCACCGAAGTCGTGCCAGATGGAGGCGGCTCTTTCCAGCGTCTCTGACCGATACCTGTCTCTGAGACAACCTTCACTTTCAGCTCTCGTCTCAAGCATCCGAAGAGAATCTAGCTGAGTACTTGTCTTGACGTGACCCTTTCCTTGCAGCTTTTGAACCTCTCTGAGATTTACTGGGAGCTGGAGCATTTGTTCCAATGATACTACTGGTCTTGTAAAGCGTAAGAACGGTTCGCTTTGGGCTTTGCTTGCCTGACTGGAATCCAATTCCAGGATGCTGCGATGATTTGACCTCTAGGTTCGCCGGAGTTCTCTTGAGACGTTTCGATGGTTGCGTGGGTGTAGCCGAATCTTCTTTCTGCTCATGTCGACGCTTTGCAGCAGAGTTTGGTAGATGACTTTCGCGAGTCATTGGTGAACTTGAATTTGGATCTGACTGGCCTCTAGAACTCCGCATCTTAGATAGACTTAGTTGCTGGGAACTGCGAAGACGTCGGGGACTAGGTCCTTTCTTTGATAATCCCATAAGCTGACTATTACCCACTGGCTGGGGGTCTGATATCTTTGATCCTATACTAACAGCTCGGACCCCGGATAGATGTTCGGGTTGTGAAGCAAGGTCTAGTAGCATAGGATCAGCTGATCCATACGAACTAGATGGTGGCCGGCGATGCATCGAGGGACAGCCTTCACCCACCAGGTTTGCATCGGTTCGATGCCCTTGTAGCGGGGTTTGAGGACCTGCGCGTCCGTGGTTCGATTCAATGTTATGGGTCTCAAAATTATCAAGCTCACCTCCCAAGTCATCATCAGGATCAGACAGGGAAGATGATGCTTCCAGATCAATGGGCTCCATAGCATCCAACATATCAAGCTGAGTATTCAGATTCGGTTGAGTTTCCTGAAATGTTTCTTGAATTTCTGGTTGGGTCTCTGCGACAACGCTCCCAGTACTCTGCATTTCTTCCGAAGCTGCTTCGCTCGCGATCAAAGACGCTTCGTCAATGAGCCCTGTGGCTTGGATAGGATCTGTGGTTTCGTCAAATGTGAGCGATATTGCTTGATGCACAATCTTGACTCCTGAAGTTTGGCCAGACCGATCTGCAACTCTCCTTGGAGGGTGCACTGGATGCGCAGTGGGTAATGGCTCATCCAGCTTCTTATCAAGTGTTTTTGGCTCGAGACGCATGATCTTCTTTTCGAGGTCGCCGATTTGTTGCTCTTTTCCCCGGTTGTCCTCTTTCAACTTCAAAAGTTCCGCTTGCATAGTGGCGGTCGTGCTTAGTTGATTCTTGAGGTCTCTAATGTTCTCTTCTCTTGAGTTAATAATGTCTTGAAGGCCAGAGTTCTGGCGGTTCTCTACACGTGCAGCCTCGAGCTCGGTTTCTAGAACGTTTTTCGAAGCTTTTAAGCCCTCGTTGCTTTTCTGGACTTCATCTAGGGTTGCTAGCTTCTTCTGTGCTTCACTTACCGCCATTCGAAGTTCTTCGGCTTCGACATATTTGCCTGTCAGCTTTTCCTGTATTTCGTGCTTGCTTTGCACTTCTTTGCGCAAGTCTTCAATCTCACATTTGAGCTTCTCTTGTACCATTGACTGTTCCGTAAGGGCTCCATTCTGCATTCGCAAGTCTTGAATCTCCTGCTCCAGTTTTGCGGTAGCTTGTGCTTGCTTCGAGGCATGTGTTGCGGCTACGTCTGCTTCTATGCGAAGTTTGGTGATGGTTATGTTTGCCGCTTCAAGCTGCTGCCTCATTTGGAGCACGTTTTCGACCTGGAACTGCATACCCCGCAAATCTTTCACGGTTTGGTCAAGCTCAGCTTGCATGGCTTCATTCTTCAACCAGGCTTGGGCAAGGCCATCCTTGGATGCCATTGCTTTCGTTTCGCTTTCCGCTTGCAAGGACTTGAAATGAGCGACCTCATTTCTCAACATCGTGATCGTTTCCTCTTCATCCTTGAGCTTCTGCTCGAGTGCGTCGCACTGTTGATGATGATCAGCCAGGTCCTAGAGTGAAGATGTGACGACGTACCTGTTTCCTGGCGTCAGTACTGTTCTGCTTCATCGCACCCAGGTTATCCTTGGCTTTCTCGGCCTCTTGCCTTGAACACAGTTCCCTTGCTTTAGCATCTTCCAGTTGATTTGCAAGTGTCTTTATCCGCTCAGCGTCAGAATCTCTTTGATTTTTGCACGCTGCGACATCAGAGTTGGCTTGATTTAGCTCCTTCCTCAACGCATTCAGCTGTGAAAGATCATTTTCTCGGCTCTTTGTGTGAGCGACAGTTAAGGTTCTGATGCCTTCTTTACTACTCAGGACTTGGTCGTGCAATTTCGTGAGTGTCGTCTCGGCTTGAATCGCATGTTCCTTTAGTTCTCGGATGGTGACACTGTTGTTGTTATCTGACTCCGCGAATATACGAGAAGCCTCGAATTCTATTGTTTGTTTCAAAGACTGGAAAGAAGATTGAAGGGCTGCTGGCAGTAACTCCGAATGAGACTTGACCAAATCAAAAAGCTCTGTGACACTTTCTTGAAGCTTGTGCATATCACATCGTGAGGCGAGACCTTTGTTTAGAGATGTCTCAACTTTTCTCATGGAATCAAGGACCTGACTGCTGTCGGATATTGCGCATTCTTGGCCATCACTTAAGAGCGTCACTTGTCTGGCTATGTCCTGGAGCGACTCAGCCAACCGGTCCTGCCCTTGTCGGGTCTGAGAGTCTTGTGTACGTCTATGGCGCTCCAACTGCGAGATGTGGCCTTCTAACTTCTCACATCTCCTCTGCTCTCGTCGAACCAGGTCAGAGCTGACCTTTAGCAGAATTTCATTACGATGAGCGTTGGTAAGGTGTTTCTCAGTCAACTTCTTGATATCCGCCACTGCAGAAGTAACGGAGGTCATCTGACTGATTGACTGGTTTTGAGTTTGTCTCAAATTACTCATATATGATTTCAGGCTGGCTCTTTCTTGGACAAGTTCTTCCACGGAATTCTTCATAGCATAGGATTGTGTCTGAAGAGTCATGCAATCTTCATTCGCTTCGAAAGCCCATTTCTTGAGTTTATAGTACTTCTCCTTGAACTCGTGAAGGCGCTTACTGAGAGAATCTTGTCTTTCGGCTGCAGCGAGACGCAACGAAGCTGCTTCGTCTCGCTCTAATTGCAATCGCTCGTTGTCCCTATGCAGATTCCGATACTCGTGTTCTAGTTGTATCAGGTTGTTTTTGGTATTCTCATGCTCCCTTGCACGAGCCATGAGCAAGTATAACAGATCTTCCTCCGACGGTTGTGGCATAGGGACTGGCGCGCCCGATCTGTCCCAGGGCGACTGGTCGCCTCTATGCCGTTGTTTTTGAGGAGGTTTTGAGATACGGAACTTAGGCGTCTTGTTTATTTCGGAGATCGAAGGTATGGATCGTTTCGGTGCGGGCCCCGAAGGTCAGTAGGCGAGGTATGTTGTCCCAACTTTGGGGTTTCGTGCACCACCTCGTTGCAGGCATTCAACTCTGAGGGTTCCACATGACAGATATTTATATTAGAGTCAGGGCGTTTCAACTCCACGCCCATGATCTCCAAGGCCGCTGTTTGCTGGTCTCCCGAGGGAGTATACTGATCGCGAGGAGAACGGGCTTGAGGAGCAGCGGTTTGGTCTTTTTGTGGATCTGCTCGATGGCAGCTCATTGACTGTCTGCTCGTAATCTCATTTGCACCCTCTGAGCGCGTTGAGGCTCCCTGTATGTCTTGGACACCTCTGCAAGCAGTTAGCAGTGCCTTCAAAAGCCATCGTGCAACTTTGAAACCCACAGATGGGTCTGATGATTGGCAGCATTCTCCTGGCAATTATCAGTAGACGGTTTTACCAGATCACCAGTAGAAACATCTCTTGGCGTTACTCGAAGGCTTTTTCTGAGTCTGCGGGAAGGATGCATAGGTTCGAAGGAAAATCCATTGTCATGATCCACACTCTCAGGCCTTGAGATCTGCAAGATTTTCGGAGGGATAGAATCACGCCGTGTGCCAGTGGCAGGAATGAATGTTCTAGAAAGAAGAGATTTTGCCGTGGGGGTTTCTTCCACAGGTTCAGAATCTTCATCAATCATCGGAGTGGAGGGACGCGAGATGCTTTCATTCCCATCAACATTGTTACCATGGACAAGGTGCCCGCTCTTTCGAACGTTGACCTCGTCTCCAGAATCATGATTGCTGGCGTCAACATCAGGTATGGCTTCATTGAAGCCGTTGATATGGTCGAAGGTATGGGGACTAGTATTGTCAGCCATCGTCGCTGGCTGTCGGAGAGACAATTCCGAGATGGCCTCGAGGTCACGGCAAGGTGAGGAAGGGAAGAAAGTGAAAAGGATGGCATCAAAGAGACACTAGACTTCAGACCGGATCTCAAGTGCTGTGGGATGTTCGAGGAAGGGCAGACAAAGAGGACGACTTTGTGATCGTACAATTGGAACATGACGATCTCGCAGATTTGCAGGAAGGAACATACCGCATCCTTGTTGCACACCTGCCGTAGCTTCTCCATCTGACCAAGGCTTCGAGCTCCAAGCTCGGAGGTCAATAATATCCAGACGACCACCATGATGCAAGTGAGACGTTCGATCATCGCGAAGGAAGTTACCTGAAACAAGTCTCAAGAAGCTGGCCTGGAATTCGTAACTGGTCATTCGGGACATTACCGGTCATCAGTTTGCCTCATTGCAAGAACTGGCTGAGTAGTCTTACCATGAGTCGTTTCACAAACAACTCCATATCGCAAATAAAGCGGAAACATAGATGACAGGGAGAAGTCGATTCCAAGGATTGAGATCTCGAGGACTGGTTGCCTGGAAGTTCTTCAAGTCCGCTTGATCACGTGCTGACATTCCCCGGCGCCCAGTCCGAACGAAGGGCGGTATGTTCATATTGACAGCTCCAGAAATGACAGAGCGTGGGAGTCTAGAGGTAATTCCTCCTAAATTGTATCTATCACCTAGAATGGATCTAGAGGGATAGCTCGAGGTAGAGAAATTCGCGAAAGAGTGCCGAAATCGGCAACGGGGTATCATTCTAACTAACATATCCATGCTCAACGACGAAGCTGGGTCTGGTATGTACACTTCACAAATACCTTTAGCTTGGCCTGAATGGCTTCATCATCTAGAAACGCCTTCCACTTCCAAATCCTGTATGGAAGGAGAGAAAAAGACACTTTGTAATCGTACAAGACTCATGTCATAATCGTCCTCAAATAGCAACAACATCATTACCAGCACCAGTGTGTCTCATCTACCGAAGACCTTCTTCCACACTGGCGTCTTGGGGCTATCAATCTCAAACGATGATGAGGGAACCTTGACTTGTGGCAGTTTTGGCTTCGTCTTGGGCTTAGTGTTGGTCGAGTCCTCCTTCTTAGCAGAATCGTCACTCGAGCTCGTTGAAGTGATCGATCCGCGAGGCACAGGGTCCGAGGACCTAGATTCCTCGACGACTGCGGCTGCAAGTTTGACTCTGGGTTCAGAGGGGACCTTGCCCTTCTCCAGATCTCGCTCACGATTCAACTTGTCATTAGCCCTCTTCAGCCTCTTCTCGGATTCGGCATTGTGCATCCTCCTCTCCACGGGTGAGAAAGTCATCTTCTTAGGCGTCAAAGGTGTGGCGACCGCTTTCACAGCATTGGTGACCTTTCGAGCCGATCTTCGGATTCCTTCTCGTATCTTCCACTGTCGCTTTTTGGCGAGGAAAAAGAGCACCGCCAATGTTGCTGCAAATCGTCAGAGTTGGTTTTTCACAGATTACTCTCAGAAGATCCGACAAATTTGAGAACCGGAAGAATGAGAGAAAACGAGAATGGGGGAGGGTTGATACTTACTTCCAAGAACCACTGTAAGACTGACAACTACGGCAATGGCAATGACCGCGCCATGAGATAGATTCGCTGATCCAGTATCTGGGCCCGAAGCGGCAGCACTGGTCTGATCACCTGAATCGGCTCCCAGACTGCCAGGTTGGACTCCTCCAGCAGCGCCGCCATCGCCAGACTGAGCCAGCACCAGTGCTGACTCTAGGTAAGAAAGACACAAGAGCAAGGCAAGACACCAGGTCCTGCGAGGTAGCTGTGCGGAAGCCATATTTTTTTGAGGCTGCTTTTTGTGGTGTTGTTGTGGGTAAGGAGGTGTCTCTTCGAGATGAGAGAACCGATGAGCGGTAGAGGATCTACCCCTACCGAATTGAGTATGTATCTGGTGTGGAGGAGGAGGACGACGACGACAAAAGCAACAGGAGATATTTGTCCCGGAGCAATTCGATACCTTTCCTCAGGAAATACAGTTGACAGTTATAATGGAGAGGTTCAGATATAAGAGAGGCAGAACAAAGGACAAGCGCTCATCTCCCCTCAAGAAATGGTAACTCTCACCTTGTAAGAGACCTCACCAGCGGGCGTCTGGGTGACATTTTAGGACCCTGAACTCACCAACCCTTGCTCGTAGACTCTGTCGTGCTGGGGACGTCTGCTTGGCGACGAGCACTGCCCTCTGCGCGACGACTCAACCGCAGCAGCACTCATTCAACTGGGTGAAATTGAGCAAGGCGAGGGGATTGTGATAATGCCATTGGTATTTTGGTGGTAAATGTGAAACGAAGTGAAGAGAACGTGAAACAGGCTGTGATATGCACAATAAGCGCCCAGGGGTTGACCAATCAGACGATGGTATCTCACAAATATTGGGATCACCGTCCGCCTTCGCTAGTCTAACGGCTTCCTGGTCGGCGCTAACCACGAGCAATTCCTGAGATCTGAAAGCCAATTGTGCCGTTCGGGTGATTCATTGTTGATACACATACTCGTCTATCTAGGATCCCATACAAGATTCAAAGACAATCACAGTGGCTCGACCTCTACTCCGTAGTAACATGATCGTGAGGTAGGATGGTCATTACGTCATTCACCCACGCCCCTTTCCTTTATCACGGCACGAACAGAAGCAGTCTCGCTTACAACGTCTCCCATCCACCGGCATTCACCTCACTTTCAAGCTTCCGTGCGATTGTGCTCCATACGCTACCATTAGTCATCAACCAAGTGTCTCGCAACAACTTGTCGTATCTCTTCTGGTTCAAGATCAATTGATGTTTGGATCGCAAGCCTGAATCCGTTTCTCCGTGCTTAGTCAAGTATGGCGCGGGAAAAAAAGAACCATGACTGAGAGTCAACGTGCCCGAGCTCAATGGACGAAGTCCACGGTTTGCCCTCTCACGATCATTTTCCACCGATCTAGGGTCTTTGACCACGTGCAATAACGCAACGTGGCATTTGCGAATGAAAAGAAACATCCCAATCGGACTTGAACACCGAAGAAGGTGAGCATTACAGCCGCCACGGAATTCCTTGGTCAAGCAACACACGGTTTGCGAACAGAATATCTCCCCACAGAATAGACAGAGTGCTGGATCCGTAACCTCCTTTCCAGTCGTCGGACATTTCCACTTGTGTGATTCCTCCATCAGAACATCGAAGTATTTAGGAAGGCCGATCAGTTCCAGCGGAGCTGGATGAAGAAGTCTGATCCCTAGGCTTGATCGAGCATTTTGGTCCAGATTTGAATTGATGGAATAGTCCAATGCGTCGATAATCCAATTGCTGGCGTGGAGCTTCAGGTCGTGAGAACCCGAGTATTCATGGAAAAGACCAAAGATCTGCGCAATGTCTGGAAGTTGGAAAAAGTGTGAGAGGCGCTCGAGCTCAGGCAGGCTAGCTTCAGACCCTGCGGTTGTGGGGAAGTCGATCCCATGTGCAACATGAAAGAAGATGGCAGCTTTGCGGAGGAAAGCTAGAGCGTAGGTTTTGCACAATTTGAATAGACTTGTGGCTACTCCGGGAGAAAAGCGACTCAGGGCATTGTGGAAGTGGTTCGCCCACTCTGAGGACTCATCGCCGGGCTTCTCTAAAGTTTTCCCAAGCCACTCGACGACAACCCGAATGGCTTGAGCCTCGTGCAGCGGATCGCCCGTAGGCACTGATTCAGATGTGTCACTGGCATGACTTGCTTTGATAAAAGATGCAGAGTTGAGCGTATATGCAAGAACAACTCTAAGCAATTCTGATGTCAACGACAATTGTAAGACATGTCGGAGCTCTAGATCTCGGACAGGGCAAAGCACCATCGTCGTCTGAACGAGGAACTGGAACCCATCAACAACAAGCAGAGGTGGGGCAGCTCCATCGCTGACACAGTATGGGTATGCCTTGCCGGCCAGTTGCATACCAATCCGTTCACATAGCTTTTGAAAATGCGTCTCTACTGCTGGAGCACGCTCCGTCAAAGGGCCGACCGCAGCGTATGCTCGCAGCGTTGATGAGAGAATTTGAAGGTGGCTGAGAGTCTGTTGAGGCACGCTTGTTAGGAGAGATGTGCCGAATTCCGCTTCTCTGCCGCGGTGGCCAATTTCTACTGAAGCAATGGTGTTTGCGAGAGTGCCTACAAGCAGATGATACTGATTGAGCGGAACCTCCACTGAGCTTTCGTTTGGTTGGTTCTCTTGTGTCGTTCGCGAGACCACCGTAAAGGATTCTCTCAATCGAGTATAGATGTTTGCGAGCTCTTTGAACGCACCTAGATCAGGCCCATTCCAGGAAGAGCTTGTGGGACTGATGGTAAGCTCTCCAGCCTGCCACCGAGCGATCGCCGGCGAGAGAGAGGTGTTGGAGAAGGCTGCAAGCGTTTGACGGTGAACGTCAGCCGCCGAAATCTGAAACTGACCGTCGTGCTTTGCGCTCGGAAGGGAAACGAAGTCCGTGAAATCACCACTCATGAACGTCTCGAAGTCTTGGGACACAGAGAGCGGCCCAGGATATGCTTGTTGGGAATGCTTCCACAAAATGGGCAGGAAAGTATTGGCAAGTGCTTTGCAAAGAGGACAGACGAACTCCTTCATCACGATTCTTTCAGGATGATTCCGCGCAACTTGCTGCGTATGTCTTCTTGCGACCGATTGGAAGTAATTCTCGAAACAGCTAAAGTGCATAATGTGGCCACAACTTGTAGACACGGGACCATTCATGGTATGCTCTTGAGGCCAACCCTTACCGAGGCCTTGATGGTCAACAATCTCTTCTTGCCCATTTGTTGTCAAGCGCCGGATTTTCAGATGATTCGCGCCTGATACACCAAATGGTCGCACGTGCTCGATTGATCGATCCAAGTTTTCTGGCACGCTGAGAAGTTCCGCGACAAAATCGTCGTCACTACACTTCGTTTGTCGCAGAACGTTAGCTTCGGTCACCATTGCGAATGTCCCATACAGTCGTGAATCTGAGGTATCTTCTCTGCACTGAATGCAGAGGCCGGAAGGATATTTCCAATGACGCGTTTCGGTGGATCTCGGCAATTCGTCGTCTGGAGAATCCAGCTCATCGTCACCCCAATCTATCACCCCTTGCTTATCCATGAAGCTCTGCTGTTGTTGTTGAAATTGTGCCATAACTCTTGCCTTTCTCTCGGTCGCTTGCTTCTTCTTGGCCTCGATTTCACTTTCTGAATTAGCAGGAGAAGCTGTATCAAATCTCCCTGCAGGCACGGCAAAGTTCTTGGTGGCCTCTAGAAATTGATGCGGCCACTTTTGGTTGAATAACCTTAGAATATGTCGTACTTTACTCCTGCAAGAGCTGAATTGCTCGTTCTGCCATAGGTCGTGCAGTAGCATGGTTACTGTGGTCTCAGAGTGATCTCCTATAGACAGCTTTATGCTCAAAGCATTGCGTACGAAGGAGGGCTCATTGTCGGACACGGTCGACGTGGCACAATCTTCCAAGGTCGCAATTAGTACTAACTGAAGAAGGATATGCAAAAATGCTTCGACGCGTGTCGTAGAAACGCCACTTTTCAGTTTGTGGCCTTCGGAGACATAGAACAGTGTCCTATGAATGATATCAGCGAATAATGGTGTATGAACAACGGCGCACAGATTTCGATAAGCTTCGCATTGAATGGTCCGTAGCTTTGGTTCCAGGACGATGTCGTCGGGGATTTCTTCATTTTCTTCGCCATCCATTGCTTGTAAATGTTCTCCGCCTCATCTCGCTGATTCTTGGTAAAGTGTGAGTTGTATGGATCCAGCTCTTGAAGGAATTCTTCCTTCAGCTCAAAAAGACCAGAGTCGTGTAAACCCTCTGGGGCACGATATCTCGTCATCTCATCAAGGACATCCTCCAAGTGCTCATGATCTTGCGCACGCTCCGTCAAGCGCGCACACAAGTCAGAGTATGACAAGGGTTTGAAGCACAATGTATGAGCAATGTCTTTTCGAACAGCCAGCAGCTGCGATTCGACATTCTCCCGGTCTGAAATAACGGCATCTCGGTCAGAGAGCAAGTTAATCAGTAAGTAAATAAAATCTTCAGCTAAGTCAACCATTTGGTTGTCCTCGCAGATCTCAAGTGTTTTGAAGGCTTCTGAATACCACATAGTAAGCCCAAAGCGATCCACAATAGAAGCAAGGACACGAGCCGGGTCGCAAGCCACCAATGCGACTTGAAGTAGAAATAAATCACGATGGTGGCCAACATCTCGATGAGCCACACTTTTGTATTGAACCATTTGGTGTCGTAAACTCATTCCATTGCGGACCCATAGATTTGCTCGCATTTGTGCCAGCCATGCACAGACGCGGAGTGGGAAATCGAACATTGCTAACAAGACATCATCCACCTCCTGTAACGTATTCTTCAGGGCTGTGTCCCGGAAAGGCACGGTGCTTCCGTGAAGATGACTCAAGACTGCCTGCGCCGCATCCCGAAGAGAAGTGATTGACCTTGAAGCGTCTTTTCCGCACTCGAGCAACCATGACAGAGTGTAATGGAGCGGATGATGAAAACTGAGGGAGCCATTCTCTAAGGCAAATTCTGGAACAGAGAAAGATTCCGACGTGGGACTACCGAAAGGCCCTACGTAGTGAAATTGAATCGCCTCTTTAATCTCGGCCGAACTGAAACGTCTCCTCTCGAGACCAACAGAGTTGATGATTGCTACTCCTGCAGCATGTTTGATGGCTTCACATGTTGCTTCTATTGCAGCCGCATCGCTTGAGTGGGATACATAATAAGCCTCGGCATACTGTCGGCACAACTTGTTGATATCTCTTGTGAGAAGAGATGCGCTGATCCAAGCATCGGTCTCATATTCGACATGGTCTCCGATGGCACGTATGTTAGGACATATACCCTGGGATAATTTCGCGAGGTCAAGATACTGAAACAAGTACTGTGGCTCATTTCTAACTTTCGATTGTACAAAAGGTGATCCCAGGAAATAACGAAGATCTGAAAAGAAGTGATATAGGCGGCGATTTGCAACGGAGCCAGCGTCGAAACCGAGTGTGGCTGCAGGATTGAGGTCTGCGGGATAGCCAACTTGGCGAGTAGTGAGGAACGTATACAAGATCGCCATCAGATTCGTCAAGAAATTCCCTCGCTCGATTACTTCCTCGGTAATTGACGGAGTTGTAAGGAGTTGTAAGGACAAATTAATGATCGAATGATCTGGTTCTCGATCCGCGACCAGGTAAAGCTGCGCCAGTGTAGTGTATAAGCCAGAAAAACGTAAACCTAGAATGCGCTTGAACTGAGGGATATTGACCAAGGTGCCGATGAAAAGATCGCGAAGGCTAGTCCTAGCTAATTTCCATAAGCGTAGGTCGAAAAGAATCATTGAATCTACACGAATGTTCTTTGTCAGATCCTCATAAACTGGAAGATCCATTTTCTGATCATGTCGTGTCTGTGGTAGCACAAGCCAATGATTTGGTGCATCAAAATCTGCTTCTGAAACTCGAGCGGTCGCCGAAGGAGTTCTGGGGATGGTGCGATAATTTGCATTTCCGTCAGGGCCTAAATTGTTTAGGGCAGCTGGTGGTAGAGGAGGTAGAGGAGGCGGGGGTGGAGATGCTTGGTCGGTGTCCATTCTCTCGGCAACATCAAGGAATTCGGCGTCAGCGTCGTTGTCTCCGTCACCATCGGTATCCATCTCCTCTGCGTCATCCGTAGCATCCGTATCAGCGGGCTGATCGGTCAATACGTGGACCGTATCGCCATCTTCAAAGACGGCAGCGCGCAGGATGAAGTCGTTCATTTCCTGATCAGCATCGTCGTCACCGATATCATCGTCATCATCGTCATCGAGTTCAACAGGGTCATTCTCTGTATCACTGAGGGTCTCGTCTTCAAGCGCTTCAGCGGCAATAGCTCTTTGCATTGCAAACTGGATCGGGTCAAAAAATCTCAAGCGATGACGGCGGCGAATCTCTCGGTCGTCCTCTTCACCGTGGTCATCCAACTCTTCCCTACCGACCTGAGCATTCCATGCCTCACCACCAATACGCCAGAGCTGCAGCATTTCTTCGCAGATTGTGCGTCGTAGGATGTGGCTGTCATTGGCAACCGTGCAGGTTGCTATATCCGCGAGCCAATCAATGATAGTGCCGCACATCTGCTCCCGAAATGTATCCCTGGAAGAACGAATGGTGACAGTGATTTTGATTTCTTCGATGATTTTCGCCATTTTCGTCAACTCTCCAAGATCTCGTGAGTGTCGGACGACAGAGCGGCCGATGTCGTTCGCTTCTTCGGCTTTGGTAAGGCCAAACTTTTCCCGCTCACGACAAGCTCGAGCAACCTGGGATTGTACTTCACGGACCGTATGCTTCTCATCATTCCAGATGATCAAACAAAACTCTGGATTAACCTCAGCCTCGTCTCCTGAGAGATAGTGCTCAGGCCGCAGGCGACTTCTAATCTCATCTTGGGTGACAGATTCCACGGTTTTAGGCATGCGCAAGTTCTCGGGGGAACAAGAAATAACATCACAGAAGTAGTCCAAGGCAGTGCTGATCGCGGTGCGTATGCTATCCTGCAGGTCCGTGGGCACCAGAGGGCTCGGTTCCTGGCTTTCTTGACTGTGTCCAGTTGCAGTATGGATAGCGCAATTAACGGGTCTTTTCCACGCCTCCTCGTCACCGCAGTCACAGCAGCCACTGTTACCAGCACTGATACCAATGGTATACTGGTGGCCCTCATGATTACTGGAAACAAAACAGCGTGAGCAGAGGACCGCAGTTGTATCGTCAGTGCAGGTGCTGCAGTGATAGCTCGCTTCGCCACTCTTGAAGATATGGCCACATGGATGACCTCTAGCAGCCGCAGTATATTCGGCATTCTCTTGTACTCCCTGAGCATCCTGCAATTTGTATGACTTTGGAAAGCCTCTGGGAAACAAGGCGTTGAAATAGTCTCGTCGGTCATTGGTAAGCGCCCAAAACAGGTCGTTCAATAGAGCCTGCCTCGCCGCATCCGAGTAGCGATAGCCAAATTTGCTTGGAAGATCGCACAGGGCCCGACGGAGTCGGCGCCCAAGGTTTGGAAGATCTGTAGTCATGACGAGAAGCGTTCAACGTTCGAGGTAAAGGCGGTCCGGCATCTGGCCGCCTCGCCCTGCGGAGTTTTGGGCGGAAGGATGCGTCGAAGTGAGGAATGGACCGGAACGACAAGTAAGATCGTTCAAAGGCTGCGTCAATAGTGCAGAATTGAGCTGTTACGAAAAGGTATGATTGTATCTTTTGCGAATGGAGAAAGGGCGTATCGAGGATGACTTGTTCGAAAGTAAACGACCTGCGTTGGACTTGGTGTTGACTGATTGTGGGGAAGGCAGCAGGAGATGGGTGTGGCGTCTCACAGAATCGGGTTGACTGATACTTCCGATGAGAAAACCCTGTCACAGGTCTATTGGGTCTGCTTTTTGGCACGGATGTATGGTCAGTGAATATTGAGTGATACTGGACTACAGATTTAATAAAAGCGAGGCTGTAGAAAGTGATCGGAAAATCCCTTGGTGACGTTGTCCACTTCCGCCCGCATTCACGCATGTGGAGCCACCAGAGGTCTGGCATTCCACCAGGGATGAAACCTTGAACATACGTACCTAATCACAATCGTGGAAACAATAATAAAAGCTACTAGACAGTCACACCATACATCAGTAGAAAAACGCGGGATCACTTCCGTTTCCCTGACTGAATCGTCATGACCTTTCTCGGTTTGATTGCTCTCACACACCTGCCGTCGAATGCTGTTGTTGCATCAAGAACGCGATCCACTACGAGCGAAAGTCTCCCTACGATATCTCAAGGCTGCGGTGCAACGAATCTGTCTCAGGGAAATGATGCCACCGAATGAAGGATTGCTAGCGGCATGGGAGTATATCAATCACACCCTTCTTCCCATCTTCGAAGTCGAGTAGAGCGCACCAACTGGGCACGATACTTCCCTTCGGCGCAGAGAAAATGCATTCATCTCATCCATCTCATCCATCTTGTAAAGCCAAAATGAGTGGGTGACAGTCCTCCCTGATCCGGGCTGTTCTGGTCAAATGGGTGGGCATCATTCTTCAATCGCCCAGTCGGTAGTGGAATAGAGTAAAAATCGTATGTCTGTAGGGCAATTTCAACATCGGCCACAATGCATGATCCTTTGACGACATCGACCGCTTGTAGAATATAACTCGTTGCAAATAACCCAGCTCTTCCACACGCGGTAAACACAATCTCACATCTCAGGCTCAGCACGCATAATTCAATCTGTCGAGAAACTGCTTTCATTGTTGTGCATTGTTTTTATGTACAGCGGGAATTGAAGCTTCATGAGCGATATCGGTTTTGTAGTCCCGTCCGATCAAATCAGCCATATAGGGTGATCGCCTCCAACCAGGCCAGGTTATCACTCATCGTCTTCAGGTGGAGCGATATATTTTTGCTTGATATCCTTCCATTGTCTCTGTATGATGCATCAGATTTCGTGTTCGTCGTAAAGTTTCTTAGATTCGCGGGTTCACATACGCCTTTATTCCACCTATTCCAAAGAGCGTCTGTGCTTGTGTCGAAAGCCCTGCGTAGGTGATCAGCTCTCTAAGTACCTTTCAACACCAAACTGTGTCTGATCTTACATCTCGAATGCAAAAGCGCCAACGAAGATGGTTGTCAGGAAGACCGCATTTTTCCGGAAGATTCCACTGTGGCCGGTCAATCTAGGGAGAATGAGTGAGGAGCTGGTATTTTACTTGAAGAAGCCAGTCGCAATCCGAGACTGTGATTGATGGTCAGCATTCGGTCGTGTAGTAACTGAACAGGAAATCTGCAGCATACTCCGACCGCCATTTTGGCTCTGTATATAACTGTGAAAGGCGCAGTGGTCGATAGGTACTGGCGAGGTGGTGGAAGAATGGTAGAATTAGCTGTCCGTCAATTGGAGGATCTTCTGCGGGAGGCTGCAAGACGTCGGAACCTGAAGCTGGAGCTTGCGCCAAGACATTGCAGTTCAGGGAAAAAGTACTATAGCGGAACATTTAGACAGAACCGCTACGGTAGTCGAGATGTGGCGACAGCGCAGTAACATGTTGGCCTGCGACTTCAGTCGTCAGCGACATAAGGATCATTACAACTCGTGGTCGTCAAAACAAGCCAGACGGACAACTGTCCTCCCCATTTGACGAGGTCATCACGCTGACGGAGCGCCGCACGATTTTCTTCCGACTGCGATGCGAAATACGTTCGAACCCAAAACATAATCTCCCATGCAGCGGACGCATCTGGGTGCCTGCTAGATATGGCCAACGCAAGCAGGGCCGGCATTGAGACTGCTGCCGATGGTGCCTCTTACATTCCATCTTCCAGACGTGCAGATGGATCAACCAGAAAGGAAATCAGAGTGAGGCCGGGCTACCGTCCCCCAGAGGACGTCGAAACGTACAAGAATCGTAGTGCGGAAGCATGGAAGAATCGAGGCCAGACTGGTGTGCCTGGCGCGGACTCTTCGCAGCATACCAACACAGACGAGTCAGCCGCTAAAAGTAAAAATGCTAAACGCAGAGAAGCTGCCCGGAAGAAAGTAGCAGAGCGTACTTCAGAGACTGGTGTTGCGTCTGCCTTGCAGAACACCTCTTTGACGGATACGGAAAAGCAGAAGCAGGACTGGAGGGATACGTCAAAAGTGTCGACGCCCGCGACCGCAGAGACGTCCAAAGAAAACGAAGAAGATATCGAAATCCAGAAGAAAATCCGTAACCAGTTGAAAAAGCTGAAGGCGGTCAGCGAGCTGAAGGCGAAGAAAGTGTCCGGGGAGAAGCTGTCGCCCGACCAATTGATCAAGATCGGCAAAGAGAGCGAATTGATCAATGACCTTAAAAAACTAGGCTACGATGGACCGGAATTACCCTCGAAAGACCCTTCCAACTCCTCCGCATCTGGATGAGTTCTGCTCGGTGGCGATCGAGCCTCCACAAGGCTTGAGGCTAAATAATGATAAGGGGTGACCTTGAAGCCATCCAGCCGTAGCAACCTTTGATAATTTTGCATTAGCATCTCCGGTCATATCCAGGAACAGGATTGGAGAAGCTAGGCAATTTTCAAACGCTGGAGCAGTCGTATCGACTGATAAATGGTTGCTGATGGACCGTTGTTGTCGTCGGCCGATTGTCAATTCAGCATTGATTCAAGGCTTCGGGCTTTTTCACCTTTCTCAACATAGAGAGACTTTGCCAAACTGGTATGCAAGGTTCCAGCTATCGCCCGGGATTCGCAGATACTCAAATCATACTTGAGAGGATGCCAGGGGTTGTTTACAAAACAATCGGGGTCCGAATGGTCATCTGTTGAGCAGAGCAAGTGAAGTGCTGGCATCTCTGACTTGACACGGATTGTATACGATGCGTATATGAATACAGTGGCGAGCGATTTAATGCAGGAGTCAATAGACGGTGCATGCGGTTTACCAGATCAAGTGATTGTCATCGAACTTAGAGGTTCTTCTCATACAATAGTCTCAGAGCCTTCGGCAGAAAACCCCTGTTATAGTCAGGGATGCTCAGCCTTCTGTAACAAATCTGGCTCCGAATCCGGCAAGGTTCCCGACTTGGACATCATGATATTTCATGCCCGCCGCACCACCATCCGTAGAATCAACGAACAGAGTTATGAGCTTCGTTTATGTCCTCACACGCTTCTTTTGAACTCCTCCCTCCCCTTGGTTATCCCACTGTCGCACGCACTCGGTGTCTCCGCTGGAGATGCTTTGGGTCGGTCGCTATAATGCACACAAACAAATCGTAATACGCAGTAGTCGACCTCTACTGTTTTCGAGCCTGACACAAGTTATTCGATCTTTCACTTCTTCTACAGCCGTTAACAACTTAGTCTCCCAGCAACTCTCCATTCCAGACCCGCGCCGCGTCCCAAACCCCTTTGCAAAAGATGTCGCGATCCTGGGCGCCGGAATTACCGGCCTGTCCACTGCCTACCACCTCTCCCAATGCATCCCAGATGCAAATATCACAATATATGAGAAGAATAATACTATTGGAGGCTGGATGTCCTCGGAGAAGGTCGCAGTGAAAGATGGACACGTCTTGTTTGAATGGGGACCCAGGACACTCAGACCAGATCTCAAAGGATCTGGTCGGGCGACGCTAGGACTGGTACGTTACATGGGCATTGCCGGGGGTCTCTATGCTGATGGAAAAACCTCTAGTTGGCTGGTCTCAATCTAGCAGATCAGATTGTACCGACTTCCAAGACAAGTCCTGCTGCGACAAACAGGTATATATACTATCCTGATCATTTGGTTCGCATGCCAGGGCCTGTCACCGGGTTCGGCTCAGCCTTGGCCAATTTTCGCACCGTCCTCACAGAACCCATCTTTGAAGGCGCGATTAGGGCTCTACTTCGTGAGCCTACCGTGGAAACCCGGTCCAAAAGTCTCCAGGATGAATCAGTCGGTCACTTCTTGACACGGAGATTCGGCAAAAAGATTAGCGACAATATCGCCTCCGCGTTCTTCCACGGAATCTATGCTGGTGATCTCTACAAACTTAGTGTTCGAACGCTCCTGCCGCAAGCATGGCTTTTGGAAAGGAAGGACGATGATGACAGCTCAGGTGTGCAGCTAGAACTAGCCGACATGCTGCTCAAGGGTCTTCGGATCCATCCGCTCAAAAATGTCTTCTTCCGCGCATTTAGTGACAAAATGTTCCTACCCGAACGTGTAAACCCACAAAGGTTGAGCATTTTGGAAATGAGGCTCAAGGATGCCAGCGTTTATACGTTCAAAGAAGGCCTAGGCGCTCTTACGGCCCGTCTCAAAGAAGTCCTTCAACAAAATCCCAAGGTAACAATACATGTCGATAGTCCCGTCAACTCGGTAGTTTTCGACAAAAATTCTAGGAAAAGTACCGTTAATGCCGGCACGAAGACATCGAGACATGACTACGTTGTCTCAACACTGGGACCGGCATCTATCAAAACTTTCCTCGAGTCATCGACGAGTGCACGAAGCTCTGCTCTCTCTCCCTATGTTGCCACGAGCCTCAAGCACAGTAATCGGACTGTTTCTGTCATGGTGGTCAACCTCTACTACACCGAACCCCACTTAATACCCGAATCCTACGCAGGATTTGGCTACTTGATCCCTCGTTCGGTGCCATTTGATCAGAATCCAGAACGTGCCCTAGGCGTCATCTTCGGGTCAGAGACCTCTGGTCCCGTGGTCCTGACAGCACCGTGACACAACCCATACCACGCAGCGTCATTCAAGAGTCGTTAGAACAATTACAAACCGAACGAGAGCGCCTCGTGCACGCGTATCAGCTTGCCACGCAAGGTGAAGAAGTAGATCAAAATGCAGCCAGCTCACCATCACCCTTGAACACCAAAGCGCCCAAAACATCCACCTCCACCACTGGAAGCAACGATACCCTCACGGCCCTCCACAACCTCCGGCTTTCCAACATCGACCTCAAAATCTCGGAAGTCAAAGAGACCGAAGCGCAATGGTTCAAAACAGCATCCCCTGACGAAATCGCGTCAGTCGACTTCACACTCGGCCAAGACAGCGCGCCCGGCACAAAGCTGACCGTGATGATGGGAGGACACTGGTGGAGCGACTGGACTGAAAGCGACCTACCGTCTGAGAGCGAAGCCATCGAAATGGCCAAAACGCTACTCGCACGACACCTCAACATCACAGCTACACCCGAAATCGCCAAAGCACGTCTGAACCGTGATTGCATCCCACAATACCCCGTCGGATACCGGCGCGACATGGCGAGTGTCCACGAAGCACTGCTGTCCGAGTACGACGGGCGTTTCAAGGTCGCGGGTCCGTGGTGGCAAGGCGCCGTCGGCGTCAACGACTGCATCCGCAAAGCCAGGGAAACGGCGTGGGCGATCCGTGAGCAGTGGGACGACAAGACCGGGTTGCAGGAGTTTACAAAGGATGAGGCCTGGCTGATCACTCATGGACAGACCGGTGAGGCTGCTGTGCTTGGTGATGCGTCCAATATGGGCTGACGACAGTCAACATGGACGCTGATACTTGTCGTGTGCATGGTTGCCTTCACTCCTGTTAATCTGACATTGCATGTCATTGCGATGGTTTCCGTGCTATAGACCATCTGCTTATAAGAAGGCCATAAAGGATGATACGGCAGCCTGCATCTCAGTGCCTCGGAAAACTTTATGTAGATTATTTCTGGCCTGGCCATGCACCTGCATTACTGTACATATCTATTCATTCTCAAATTTTTCATGACGTCGTTCTCTGCTTAGGCATATCTCCTCCGAAATGACCTCCAAGGTTACTCTGTTCTGGTCTCACGGCAAGATGAATTGTGATCAACACGGAGGTTTCTCTACATCATGATCAGATGCTTACGAATCAGTACTTGGATGTGCCTTGATTTTCTCTATTTTACACGATTACTTGAGCCATAGAAAGCTTGGAAATCGACGCCTTGTGACTTCTCATCTTTCGCAGCAATGATCGCTCTCCACGACACAGACACAACACTATGAATACCCACACCAGAAGTTCCAAAGTTAGGGGCAGTCAAGCAATCGTCACGATGCGACAGGATTGGATCTAGGGACATTCTCAAGCTTATGTCCTTCTTCGATGGCTCCTGCGTCTTGTAGACTACCCTCGTTATCGGTGCCTCTCCTTGCAACGAATGTTGTTGTAGGTGTCCATACAGCAGATAGTCGAGGGATGGTGGCTTCCAACATCAGGTCAATTTGCTCCAGCGTCAAGCCTTTAGTTTCTGGCACAAGGAAAAATGCAAACACATACCCACATCCACAAAATCCTCCCCAAAGGAAGAAGATCCTTGGAGCATAGGGGATGCTGTCCGAATCCATCAAGTATGGGAGCAGTATCCATACAATGGCGTTCCAGAGCCAGTAGGAAGCGGTAGACAATCCAACAGCTCGAGATCTTATTGTTGGTGGGAATATCTCTCCAATTAAAGTCCAAGTGACAGGGCCCCATGTCACCGAGAATGTCACAAGAGCGATGCAAGCAAAGATATGTTCCGTTATTGCTGTGCTATCCCTTTCACCGTCGATGGCACCAAGAATCCCAATCATCCATTGGCAAACAAGCATTATGGACGACCCCCACAGCAAAGCAGAGCGACGCCCAAACATCTCAATCGTCCAGAAAGAGAGCGGCATGCTACCGATGGACATCATCGTCGGAATGAGCGAGATCGTAAAAGGATTCAAGGACTGAGACATGCCGCTCATGGACACAGTGATGAAGTTGAGAAGAGCATTGATTCCAGACAATTGCTGCAGCATCATAAGTGACACACCCAGCATTGTCCGACGCAAGTTGGAATAGGAACGCTGGGTCAGGAACTCGCCCCTGAAACAGTTGGCCCAATCGGTGAAATAACGGCCCTGAGGACGCTGTCGAGTATGGTGTTCATGGTGAGCCACCATCTCCATCACTTCTCGTGAAGGAATTTGCTCTTCTTCAGTCGTTTGGGTTTGACCTCGAATCCGGGCGTGTGCACGGTTGGCCTGGATAAGCTTTCCTTGTTTGACGAGATATCTAGGAGATTCGGATTGATACAATAAGCCCATCGTAAGTAATAATGACCACAGGATTTGAACCGCGGTAGTGATTCGATAGGATGTGGCCTCTCCAAACTCTCTTGTCTCATAGCAGACACATAAGGCCAACAGCAGGCCAATTGTCATCGCAAAGTTATAGAATGCAATGATCATACCACGAAACTTGCTCGGAGAAAGCTCGCACAGGTATGTCACTACTGTGGCAGAAACAAAGCCTAGGCTGACTCCACTAACGAAGCGTGTGATAACTGTAGCACGGTATTCGAGGACGGCGGTTTGTACAACTGCGCCGATCCAGCCGATCGTTGATCCAAGGATAATGGTATACCGACGCCCAATCCGATCTGAGACGTCGCCGGACGTGACTTGCATAAGGTTAGTCTCAGTGAGGAAAAAGTCTGACGTTCGCAAACTCACCGGCACCAAAAACAGCTCCGGCCGAGAGAACATAAATGATTCCCGCAGCCCGTGGAGACAAGTTAACAGTAAAGGGATCCAGTCCTAAAGAACCTTTGCCGTAGAAAGCATTGTAACCAACGAATATTCCGAGAGCGAAGTAAGAGCACACATGAAGGTAGATTTGAATGTGTTGGGAGCTTCCATAATGGCGACTCGTGTCTCATCGTTTGGTCCCTCAACGGCGGTGGCCATATTCAGCTAATGTGAAATAAGAAAGGTGCAGGATGAATCTCAGGATGTAGTACCAAAGGTGATATTACCGGAGGGTCAAGATGAAGTATACCCTTGTAAGTATGCGTGCGAATTGTGTTGAATGCTGATGTTACAAATCAATACCTGACCTGAAAACGATGGTCCATTCGTGCTTGCACCATCGTTTGAAACCAAGGAAGGTTCATTGGTAGACGAAGATTTCGTGGGAAGCAGCACATGAGAAACAAGGCACAAACGGAACGACAGATAGAAGGTGCCACTGGCAACTGGTAGGCGCAACTTCAGTAGGCCTAGAGTCACGATTGTAACCGTCATCAGACCTTAGCATCTTGACAGATATGAACAACACTGGCAACAATACTGGCAAATTTTACAATCTTCATCATTTCGTCCTGTGTCCAGGGAGTTGTTCGAAGACTGCCTCAATGAAGGTGGCAGCGCTTCCATCGGGTTGAGAGAAGCCCTTCACAACCAGCCGCTCGTCAACCGAATTGAAGAGACGTAACCAGTCATCCTTGGTTCGCTCTCTGGAGTTGAATGCACCCCACATCTGCAAATCAGCCGAAGTGATCAGACGCTCCATAGGCTGCGGCAGAATTCCGGTCGGTGGTATCACAGAGTCAGCCACCACTATGCGGGTCCCATGGTTGATCGAGCCTTGTTTAGTGTTGATGATATTGTGCAGGATCTTGGCCGCAAGAGCATCGGGCCAATCATGCAGGATATGTCGGAGGAAGAATACATTCACTTCATTTGAAGGTTGAGGCTCAAAGAAGTCGTGAGCTTGGAAACTGATACGGTGGTTGAGATCTGCTGGAACCCGTCTCTCGAATGACTCTTTTACTAATGGAACGTCTTGGACTGTCAGCACCAAGGAAGGGAACTTTTCTGCTAAGACGACAGCGGCATGGCCGTTCGCTCCTCCGACCTATACATATATGTTAGGTTTCACTGCGGAAGAAGGCAAATGTGAACTTACATCAACAACTGTGGCATGCCCAGGCTGGACCAATCAAAACCATCCACAATCTGAACTGGGTCATGTCCTGATGCTGCAATCTGCATTGCCTGCGTAAAACGGTGAAATCGCCAGCCTTTCCCCTTTTTCCCATCTTGATCATCCTCTGCGAACCACTGCCACATGCTCTTGTCCTCAATATTATGTGCTAACATCAAAGCAGTCTGCGAGATGTCTTCTGAAGTGCCATACTTTGCAATCGCATCGACCTGGAATGCCGAGGCCCTCAAAATTTCTCCAAGGTTGTGCCCAATCCATGGCTTCAGAGTTGGGTTTTTTACTGGAGCCATTGATATCGAATTATGTGCAATGTGACCAGGTCGGGATTCCACAAAGACATTCCTAGTGAAAGCATGTCGGAGAATGCGTCGAAGCTGTTCTTCAGCTAAACCAACCTTCGAGGCTAGTTCGAAGTAGGAAATGTCGCCCTCGGTAGGCACGCTGTCGAAAATAGCGAACTCTTCTAGAGCTTGTAGAACGAACAAGTCATGCTTTACAGCAAGCGACTGCCAACTGATAAAGGTTTCCGGTCCTGAGACGAGCTGCTCAAGCGCCAACGTGGCCGTCAATAAACTCATCCTTGCATGAAGTAGTTCAGCCTTCTGCTTTTGACTCTCTGGAAACTTGGTGGACGAGCTCGCGGCGAAGGAAGGTTGAGGAATGTTTTCATGCGCAAGAATGTCGGTGATTTCTTTAGCTCTAGACTTGATGAGGTCTGCAAGCTGCAGAATATTGCGATCGTCGAACAGCATTTCTTCTTGAATAAAGTAATGTGACTGCTTGCAGGGTTGCCTGAGTTTGAGCTATGTCATTGGAATTGGCTGAGATAAAAGATCCAGGATCGCACTTTGCCTGGAACTAGGGCTCATTAAGAATGAATGAGATCTAAAATCGCGCTCTCTGGCTAGTCTGATTGTGACTAAATATAGACAAGTAACGTTGCGAAATCAAGATGCTTCAACTAGCCCTTTTCCAATTTACATCGGGAAATCGGCGAGTCTTCATCTGACGTCCAACGATACCGGTCTCGAGAGTGCTTACTATAGCAAATGCTCTCGGTAAGGACGCTAATGAGTAATTGGTATGTCTCGAATCTGTAGGCCATCCGGGGTAGTGTCAGCATTCTGATTAACTTATCCAGGAATATGTTGAAAGCTATCGCTGGATTTGTATAACTTGGCATATATAAGTCTTGGCCCACCATTTTCAAGGTATTCATCGGCTTGAAAATAATCTCGATAGCTGTGAGTGGACCTGAGTGAGAGTGCCTGAGGTGCATCTTGGTGACCTGTAGGCTTGTTGGACTCTAGTTAGAGGGTCAGGCGAGCGCCCCAAAAGTCGAGTCAGAAACATGGCATACATAACAAACCCGTCTGGAACAACAGGGCTAGACCGGGGAGGTGATACTCAAACGCGTGCCCTCTGCTTCTGACTCGCATCGTCAGCGCAAATTCCGGTCATCTTTTAGGTCTCGACTCGTACCTTCCCACTGGTTGGAAAGGGGACAGAGGGCTCGTATTCGGGAGGAAGGCATGATGTAGGGGCATCATGGTTGCAGTATGCCCAGGACTTTGAAAGAATTTGTACTATTGCTGAGCGTTTTTGGCGGGGGCAAAGTCTCTAAAAAATCCAGTGGATGAATGTTATGTCGGGTCTCAGAGAGCCTCTGGCGAGCGACACCAAGTGGCCAATGAGCAATCTGGCTGGCAAATTTTTGTAGACGGTAAACGACGGCTTGATCACCATGCTCAAAGTGATATAGGAGCGGACGTTTAGTTGGTTGGTTGGACGTAGAAGTAGTAGGTACGTAAGCCGGTCCATCCAGGGATCACAGCGTACTCACAAATATATGCATCATCATTAGTGGCAGCATCCCGATCCAGGTTGAATACCGCGGAAAGAAGAGGTGCTCATGTTCAGTAGTCGTTGTACAGCAGCAAGATGTAGGTTATAAGTCAAAAAAGAAAGGGGGAATAGAATCACAGATTCGAGGTTCAAGTCTCATGACGTCAATTACGATGAGCTCAACATTATATCATCTGGATGATAAGATATTGAAGCCAGGCGGCGTCCAGACTGCAATTCGAAAAGAGCTGCCGGTATCGTGAGCTCAAACACTGTCGATAAGTCAAGCATCACCTGAAAGAATCGTAGAGCGTTCATGAGGATTGAGGATCGTGGCCTATTCAGTTCGTGCAGAGCAGAACACGGGCATCACGTGATATGAGCCTGCCGTTACCCTCAGCCTCGTCCCGTGACAGTCTGGCCTTTTTGGGGGCTTATATTATGTAGTTCTTGGCAGCGAACCAATCAGCCCCATTGTTCAACGCAGTCAGATACCATAATACAATAGAAAGCTGTAGGATCAGTATAAGTCATTATGTATTGTTGTGAAAGTTCGCATCTTCATAACTTGAACGGCACGGAAGTGTTGGTGGTTTAGTCGCTTGATTATGCAATGTCATAAACTCAATCTGAAGAGAGAAGTCTTGGTCATCCCTAAACTCAACGTCTATCTATCTGGCCTTCGATATAGCATTCCACCTTCTTAATTATTGCAATGACCCGAATTAAATGAGATCTGTAAGTTTAAATTATACTCTGCACAAAGTTACATAAGTCCCTTTGTTGGCTGGACGTGTCTCATTTTCAATTGAATCTTCGCTTTAAGGGAGCCGTCGTTGACCGCTAGTCTACGATTCTCATTGGACCACCATGTCACCACCCGATCGTAGGATTGCAAAAGGCGAGTGGGTGCTTGTCACCGGCGCAAATGGCTACATCGCTTCGCACATTGTCGACGTCTTGCTTGCAGAGGGCTATAATGTGCGAGGCACTGTTCGCAGTGACAAGCCTTGGCTCAATCAGTTTTTCGAGGCAAAGTATGGCAAAGGTAGATTCGAGACTGGAATAGTAAAAGACTTGCAAGATGAAGCAGGATTTGAAAGCGTCATGATTGGCATCTCTGGAGTCATACACACTGTACGTCTCTGGGAAATCACCGCAGGCTCTTTTCGAAGCTAAAATAACATATGGTAGGCTGCAGACGTCTCTTTCAGCCCCGAGGCCTCGCAGGTCGTACCGGCAGCTGTCGCTGGTACATTGCTTGCTCTCAAACTAGCAACGAAACATTCTTCAGTCAAAAGTTTCGTTCTGACCTCGTCTTCCTCAGCGATTGTGAATCCGCCATCTAGAACGAGAACAGTCTTGACAGCGGGCACGTGGACCAGGAGTTTTGTTGATTGACCTATTGACTAATTGGATGAAATAGACACTTGGAACATCGCTGCAATCAATGGAGCATATGATCCCCAAACCCCTGAAGTGGCTCGGGGATTTCTTGTGTACGCCGCGTCGAAAACAGCGGGAGAGAAAGCGCTGTGGAAGTATGTACAGGATAACACACTCGACTTTTCCGTCAACACGGTTATCCCTAATTACACTGTTAGTCTAAGACACATCCGGGAAAAATGTAAGCTAACAACTTTGCTTTTCACCCAAGATCGGCCCAATCCTCCATCCTGAAATCAAAGGAAGCTCCATGGCCGTCGTTCGTGCTCTTCTCGAGGGTCACGACCAGTGGGTAAAGTTAATACCTCCTCGTAAGTCTAGGATGAATGAATCGAAACAAATTCTCTAATCCATTTTTGGCAGAGTATTATGGGACGTGCGCGATACCGCGAGAGTACACGTAGCTGCACTTCTCGATCCTGCGGTACAGAACCAGAGGCTATTTTCAATGGCAAAGGAGTTCAACTGGACTGATATCATTGAGACCCTTCGCCAGATTCATCCCAACAACCAGAAGATTCCAGATCCACCGGCAAATGAAGGGCGTGATCTTAGTGATTTCTCTCAAGCGAGTAGAAAGGCCCAGGAACTCCTTGGATCGTTTTTCGGTCAATCACATTGGAAGAGCCTCGAAGAGAGCCTGCGTGACGGAACCTCCAATTGAAAGTAGAAATGCTGTGGGCAAGGATCCTCAGCCTTTGCAGATGAAAGGGTGATGCTAGCGAAAATGCCAACCTCGGGCCTCATTACCTTGATAATCCTGCCAACAGGAAGATGGGGCAACTATTGCAGGTATAGAAAGCAATTCACTCTCGCATCGCCATGTACTATCGAGCGGCATATTTGGAGAGTCGCTTGGTGGTTAGAGGTGTTTCGAGCTTAGAAGTTGCATGTTGTGCCAGGCACGGCCAGGCCAGCTCCAGGAAGTACCTGACGCTAGTCCAAATATGGTAATATACGATAACGATAAGACGAAGGACGCCCGCAATAATTTTTTCTTTGCGGAGTGACATTGTCCTCCAAAATTTTGATCTGCATCTTCTGCGACAACGATCTTCGAGCAACGGCATTGCACTGCATATACCTTCGACCTTAAATTTCACCCGTATGATCAAGGTGCCTATGCTTCAGCCCTTCTAAGCTCACTTTTGGTCTGCGGCGGCGCTCGTCAGGTCGAAGCAAGCACCTGTGCGTTGCACTCAAGATTTGATCACAATGTCCACCAATACTACCACAACTCCAACGAACACCAAGTGGTCGGTGGAATTCGATACGGTCCGTCGGCAGAAGCTCTTTAGAAATACTCCCAAGGATCGAAGCGCCTTTCCAGCCCTCAGGGCAGCCGTAAAACCCCACGTCGAATCATTCAATGCCTTGTTTGACGAAGGCTTGATTGATCACTCTCTGAAAGACATCGGTATCTACACAACAACAGATGGAAATCCACGAGACACTAGTCGAGCTACACAAAGGAACAAGCTTGATCTCCGAGTCACAGAAGTCTTGTTAGAAAAGCCGGTCTTACCGCCCTCCAATAAGTTCAGCGTTCATAACCGAAACATTTACCCCTCAGAAACTCGAGAACGACACTCAACTTATCGAGGCAAATTAAGAGCCAGGCTACAATATAGAATAAACAATGGAGATTGGAAAGAGTCGATACGTGAATTGGGTCAAATGCCTATCATGCTTCGCTCAAACAGATGCCATTTAGAGAAAATTTCCCCGGCCGAAATGGTACGACACAAGGAGGAGGCTGAAGAGCTCGGTGGTTATTTCATTGTGAATGGAAATGAAAAACTGATACGCATGCTCATCGTCTCTCGGCGGAATTATCCTATGGCCATATCGCGAAATGCTTTCACTGCGAGAGGTCCCACCTTTTCAAAATATGCTATCCAGATCCGATCTGTCAGGCCTGATCAAACATCCCAGACCAATGTACTTCATTATCTCACAGACGGAAACGTCGCCTTTCGGTTTTCATGGCGGAAGAATGAGTATTTGGTACCTGTGGTAATGATCCTTAAAGCGTTGGTCGAGACCAATGACCGAGAAATTGCTCAAGGCATCATTGGTACCTCCTCCTCTTCAGCAACTCCGAGTTCGTTCGTCGCCGACAGAACAGAACTGCTTCTTCGCACGTACAAGGCTTACAATCTGAAAACTCGTTCTCAAACTTTAGCCTATCTAGGCGAGAAATTTCGTCCTGTCCTGCTTTGTCCAATCACAATGACCGATGAAAGGGTTGGTGAGGAGTTTTTGAGGAAAATTGTTCTACCACATCTCGGGAACTACGATGTATCTCCGGCTCAAAACAACGACAAGTACCAATTGATGCTCTTCATGGTTAGAAAACTATACTCTCTTGCTGCAGGTGACTGTGCCCTGGACAACCCCGATGCTGTCTCAAGTCAAGAGGTCCTACTAGGTGGCTTCCTTTACGGTATGCTCCTGAAGGAGAACATATATGAATGGCTTGTCTCGATTGGAGCTGCCGCAAGAGACCTTCTTAGATTGAAGGGTGGCGGACAGTTTTCAGACCCAAGTTTCGAAAGCGATTTTCTGCCAAAGGTCATCCGAAGAACGAACGAGAATATAGCCGGGAAACTGGAATATTTCTTGTCTACCGGAAACCTAGTGAGTCCAACAGGTCTTGACTTATCACAAACCTCTGGATTCACCATTGTCGCCGAGAAAATCAACTTTTATCGATTCATCAGTCATTTCAGGTGTATACACAGAGGCTCGTTCTTCGCGCAACTGAAAACTACCACAGTCCGGAAGCTGCTACCCGAAAGCTGGGGTTTCTTATGCCCGGTTCATACTCCTGACGGCTCCCCGTGCGGGTTACTGAACCATTTGGCTCATCAATGCGAAATTCAGATCAAGAAGATTGACACCACAGGTCTCGAGAAGGCTATTTTCCAATTGGGACTTTCTTCAATACCTTCGATGGAAGTCGAGGAGGGTCTTTCCGTTCAACTTGATGGACGTATCCTCGGTTATTGCTCAATCAAAAGAGCTCGAGAAATTGCTCAATTGTTGAGACATTGGAAGGTCAATGGCGAGAAAAACATTCCCCTCGAGCTTGAGATCGGCCTTATCCCCACTTCTAATGGTGGTCTTTATCCCGGATTATTCCTCTTCACCGACCCCTCCAGGATGGTCCGCCCTGTCAAGTACATTCCAGCAGATAAACTCGATTATGTTGGGCCATTCGAGCAGCAATACATGAACGTTGCTTGTGTGGACGCTGATATTATTCCGAATCTGACAACCCACATCGAATACAAACCTACAAACATTCTCTCTATCTTGGCAAATATGACACCCTTTTCAGATTTCAATCAATCACCCAGAAACATGTATCAGTGTCAGATGAGTAAACAAGCCATGGGAACGCCATCTGCAAACTTGATGTGTCGAACAGACAACAAAGCATATCTCCTGCAAACTGGTCAGACGCCAGTAGTCAGACCACCACTATACAATGAATATGGTTTGGATAATTTCCCCAATGGTATGAACGCTGTTGTTGCTGTCATTTCATACACCGGCTACGACATGGATGATGCCATGATAATCAATAAATCGTCACACGAACGTGGATTCGGAGATGGAGTCATCTATAAGACAAAGGTGTACGAGTTGAATGAAAAGTCAAAAACCAGTCGATCAAAGACAGAAATCAAATCCTTGTTTGGGTTTGCCGAGGGCGACGCCAATATCTTACCAGATGCCCTTCAGAATCTAGATTCTGACGGTCTTCCAGCTGTGGGGACCAAGGTCGGAGAGGGCTCAGTAGTCTTGGCCCATCACAGTGTCATGTTTGACCCTTCAGAAGGTCAGCTCAAGAATCTTGATGGCAAGACCAGTTATTTCAAGTACAAAGATTCTGAAGAGGCCTATATCGATCAAATTCGATTAATTGGATCAGAATCTGGTGATCAGCCTTGTCAAGCCATCAGTATCAAATACCGCATTCCTCGAAGGCCTGTTATCGGTGACAAATTCTCCTCGCGACACGGACAGAAGGGTGTTTGCTCAATGCTCTGGCCTAGTGAAGACATGCCATTCAGCGAGACAGGTATTCAACCTGATGTCATCATCAATCCTCATGCCTTCCCTTCTCGAATGACCATTGGTATGTTCGTAGAATCGCTAGCGGGCAAATCCGGAGCCCTTCATGGTCTCGCTCAAGACTGTACACCGTTCTCGTTTGACGAAGAGAACACCGCCGGGGACTTCTTTGGCGATCAGCTCCGTCAAGCTGGATACAACTTTTACGGCAACGAGCCAATGTACAGTGGTATCACGGGCAAACAATTTGCTGCTGATATATACCTCGGCGTGGTATACTACCAGAGATTGAGACACATGGTCAGCGACAAGTTTCAAGTCCGAACCACTGGACCGGTCAATGCACTGCACGGTCAGCCAATCAAGGGCAGAAGTAAGGGTGGTGGTATTCGTGTCGGCGAAATGGAACGTGATTCTTTGATTGCTCACGGCTGCGCATATCTGTTACAAGATCGCCTGATGGATTGCAGCGACAAGCAGCGTGCCTGGGTATGTCGATCTTGTGGCAGTTTCTTGAGCACAATGATGGTGCCGAACCAATTCAACATGAGCAAACGAGGTGGCAGAGTCGAACCTAGTGGAATGGTCAGGTGTCGTGCTTGCGCTCGTGCTGCCAAGTTTGAAGACAGTAAGATGAACATGTGGGAGGATGGTACGGGTCGAAAATTCGTGGGTGGTGATAACACAACTGTGGTCAATGTGCCGGGTGTGTTGAGATATCTCGATGTCGAGCTCGCCGCTATGGGTGTCCGGACAACATTCCAGATCGAAGCGTAACGATCTAGTCAAGCCACCAACGAGATGCAACCCCTGTTCCAATGATACACAAATCTATCACATCGTGACCACCTCTTCATTCAATTTCGTCCTCCCACTCTTCCTAACACTGCTGCCACCCTTCTTCTTTTTCTTCTCTTTCTCACTCTCCCTCTGCTTCTCCCCCTTGTCTTCCGGGTTGACCATTCCCAACCTCACCGCCCAATCATCCCTACCCATCTCCTCGATCAAATCGTGAGCCAAATCCAGCCTGCGCACATACTTCTTAACCTGCACCGGAGACAGCTTGCGCCCATTAATGATCAACCCGTGGATGCGACCATTAGACCAAGCCAGCAGACCATGTGCCACCACGACACACAGCACAAACACACATTTCTCACGCTCACCCGCCCCACCAAGAACAACAGCCACGACATAAACGAGAAACACCGCCAGCCAATCCACCAGACCCAACCACGAGCCTGAACTCCCAGCATCATCATCATCGTCATCCTGCAACCAACTCCCCGAAGTCACGGCCTTCAAATCATCCACCAACCCCTGAAGCCGCACCCAGCGATCGCGCGACAAGAGCACGAGCAAATCGCCGACGACGCCTGGCTCAGACGCACCATGCCACGCTCTCGGCACCGTCCGCGCGCGAAGGCTCGCTATCGATAGAATCCGCGACCCGAACAACAGTCCCACAGCCAGGAGCAAGGGCTTGTCTATAGGCGTCGAGGCAAGCGTGTACGCCAGCAGTGCAAGCGCGGGAACATAGCGAGCCACGACGATGGCCAAGCGCCCAATCCCTCGTCCCTCTCCCTCTCCCATTCCCCTTGCCCCTTCACCACCACCGCCATTGCCGACAGCAGCGACACGAAGAGTAACACAACACCCCGTCCTCCCGACCCGCTGCAGATACATGACGGTAGCCTGGTTCTCGACACGAAACACATAGCCTGTAGTCATTGCCGCAACGGCCGGGTACTCGCCGTGGTTCAGCGTGCTCGGCACCAGCGGCGTCTGCATTCCAAGGCTGAAGAGGAACATGTCCGTGTACCGTGGGCGGCCGTGGAGGGCTGCGTACGTGTGTAGCGGCGGAATGGGTGTTGGGGTGGCGAGGAGGAGCAGCGGGAGGAGTGCGAGCGCCATTCTTTTGGTCGTGACGTTGTCGGTTTGGAAGGGGGATGGAGTGGATTGGCGGCTTGTCGTTTCCAATGGTGTTGGTGCTTTCCTGTTGTCGTTGTCTGGCCTCGGAATCAATGTTTCGTGACGGTGGAACTCTGCGTCTGCTCGTGAGTTGCTATTTGGTAGGCCCGTAAGGCTGAAAATCCATCTATATATGTAGGCTGGGCCTTCTTGCCACTATACACTGACTTGAGTTCTGCGATACTCTTGGAAACGCAAGTCGGAGGTTATAGTTGAAACTGGCGGTTACGAGCTGGTGCACTCGGTCTAGGAAAGTCGAGTTTGATCGGCATGGTTGAGCCATGATAGGATCTGAGGACAGCCTTGGTTGTTTTAATCATGTCGAATCTTGAAGTCGTGGTTGATCACGTGCTGAATTAACCTCACATGTTCTCGTGGACAGATGTTTAGCGCGGGCTTCAGTGGAACAGGACATAAAAATGCCATAGAATATGATTCCGTTATATAATTGCGCGGTGTCGTAAAGAAGGTATATTTTAAGCATGATTCAACATAATTGACGGAGTCCTGGCAGGCCATGACGTGTGGTAGCTAGAAATCCTGTCAAGTGAACTACAGGATGGAGTCCCTCTGGCATTCAAGGTCAGATCAAGTAAGTCGATTCATTTCAACCTTCATCACCCAGAGTGTCCTTGACAGTCTCATCGTTGTCACTATCTTCGCCATCCATGTCAAGCAAAGCTGAGTCCTTCTTGCTGTCTTTACCGTCAAATTTGATGGGTATTTTAGTAGCCTCGATTCCACCACTGGTGACGAACAAGAATGTCTCGCACGGGAAGTTATCTACATGATTGAAGAAGTTCCCAAAGACATTCTCTTTCTCTTCGTCTCTGTACATCCGCTCGTAGATTTGTTCTTGTTTGAACTTGTCCATCTCCTCCTTGTACTTGTCAAAATCAAGGGGATTTCGGCTCAATTCGTTCTTGGCTCTCTTATTGTAACTGTCGAAGACTGGTCGCTCCAGAAGCAGACCCAGACTGGGGGCTTTTGGAATGGAGATTGTGTCGTGGCTAAGACTGTCTGTGAGACGTTTTGGCTCGCATCCACATCTTACGATCAATGCCACCATACCTACCATTTTGCGAATTTGATGCATCATGAAAGACTGGCCGTGAACCTTCATGCTTACCCATTCTGTTCCGTTAATGAGAATTGGATTGGGATTCAAGTTGAAAGACTTGATGACACGTTTGGCTGACGGGTCCTTGGAAGACTTCTGGATCGTGAAATTGTGAAAGTTGCGAGTACCAAGGAAGAGATTGAGAGTCTCTTGGATACGGTTGAGACGAGTCTCAGGGATTCGATAGGCTCTCTTCGCGGCGATGTAGGCTTGTCGTAATCGCTTGCTCGCTTCGTTAATGATTAAAGTGCGAGGAAGTGGTTTTGTGTCATCTGTGGTTGTCGATGCGGGATCTGCTGGGGCACCTTCAAGCGGTTCTGCACCTGGTCCATCGCTGTTTTGTGATTTTGGAATGTCTTTGGTAGACTCCGCGTCAACCACAGTTGGGACTTCGAGGCCTTCTTGATCTCCTGGCTCGGCTTTGTCTTCATCTGGTTCTTCGCCTTTCAACCATAGTGCTTTTTCCAAGATGCCTCGGATCTCGTCATCATACTCATCGAGAATAGGTTTGATAATTTCTTCGTCGACCCTTTCCCAATATCCTTCGACCTCTTTTTGTCGTTCTCTATACGCTTCAATATCATTCTTCTTTTCGGCCCATTCTACCATGCGTTTACCTAGAAAGCTGCTGGGATGTGGAGGTAAGAAGCTGTGTGTTGGGATCAAGTATTCGTATATCCTGGAATCGACGGTTTGATATGCGCTAAAGCTGTTGTTGGTCCTTTCGAAACCCCAAATTCGGATTTGAGGTACCAGTGCATCATTGATTTTCTTGACGATGTCTTCGTCCTCGACGATTAGCTTAAGGGAAATGACGTTGCCAGCAGCGTGCACACCCTTGTCTGTTCGAGCACAGCGGACAAACGAGGACTTCTTGGGTCATCGGCGTTATTCTTTGATATCGCACCCGCTTCAACGAAAGCTTTGAACAGGTCGCCTTCGATTGTTTTATGGTCATTGGTACTGGGAATATGTGAGCATATGATAAGGCGGGGATATCACTGTTCTTACAATTGCATTCCGCGGTATCCTGTACCAGCATAGCCAATAAGGACAGCAACCTTCTTCTTCGGCCGACGCTCCTCACTGGCCAGGACATCTTCACTGAACTTTGTAGCGTATATAGGCAGTTCGTCCTCGCCTCTGTCAACTCTTTGTCTCTTAGCCGCTTGCTGGTCGTCATTGCGTTGCCTCTTGTCTACTTTAGTCTTACTTAGCAAAAGTCAGTGATGAGACAAACGGTTGGTGAAGCCCAACTTACGACCATTCTTTCCTCCCCATATCTCTCTTCTTGCCAGGACGACTGCCTCGATTATTCCTGTCGTTTCCGCGCGATAGAGGTGCTGTATTTGAGTGTGATCGAGGAGATCCTCCTGGTCGCTGGTCAGAAATGTTGGCTGCGGTGGGATCTCGAAGAGAGGAGCCCGTCGACGGTGAGGTCTCTTGCTCCATCTTGAGATAAGTCGCGCGAGGACAGATTGGGTCGGTGGCGTCCAAAACAGGTAACGACGAAGCATGAAACGGTCGCCGTCGAAGAACACCTGATATTGGATTCTTCACAAATTTTGGATCTTTTTATATGGACATCCTGCCTTTTCTTCTCCAACTTTCCTCGCTCAGACTTTGACCTTTGAACATTGAAAGAATCCCCCGCAAAGCTTGGCAGCATCTGGCAAGATAGTGCTCCACCTTATGACTCTATGGAGCAATACATAAGCCATGAAGTGTAATTATCAAATGTCCCATGATGTCTGTCCATCGTCTCTCCTTGTTGTCTCTTTCTAATATGCTGCTATATCTTCAGCGCCGACCATGGGTTTGACAACAACTTCTACGGGCGTCTCTCCAATCCCTCTTCTCTTTGCTTCTTCCAGGATCGCGATAGTTGCTGTGGCTCCTATTCGCGTAACCCCAATCGACATAACGTAGAGGAGATCGTCCAACGTCCGAACACCTCCAGCAGCCTTGATCTGCACGGAATCCTTGGAGTGTTTTCTCATCAGCTTTAAATGTGGTACAGTGGCACCCTTATACGTATACAGCCCATTCGCTTGCTTCACGAACCCATACCCTGTAGAAGTCTTGACAAATGCAACGTCAAGGTCTGAACAGATCTGACACAATTGAACAATATGCTCGTCCTGTAGAAAATCATTCTCGAATATCACTTTGAGAATGGCATTTCTGCTCGTAACGGCTGCGGTGACAGCTCGAATCTCTTCCGTAACGTAGTCCCAATCACCTCCCAGCACCTTTCCGATATTCACGACCATATCGATCTCCTTGCCGCCTGCTTCGGCAGCCTTCTCCGCCTCGAAAACTTTTACTTCGGTCGTGCTGTTCCCAGCTGGAAACCCAATAACCGGACACACGAGAACTGATGATCCTTCGAGGACTCGTTTGGCGTGTGCTATCGAATATGGTTTGACACAAGCGGTCGCTGTCTCATACCTCCTTGCGATTTCTAGACCCTCTTGTATTTCCGCATCTGTCATGGTTGGGTGTAATAGCGAATGGTCGATCATTTTCGCAATCTGCGACAACGTCACTCTGATGGTTTGTGGCGGAGACATTGCTATTCTGGTCAATGCGATGCGGCCTACTTAGTCTTCCTACCAAATGACCTAGAACGTTGCTTGTGAGTACTGGAGAGTAAATCTAGAACAGTTTGCTGGCCCAGTTGGTGTTGGACAAATCCGCAAATCAATGGGGAGGAGTTGTAAGCTCTTCGTTCTTGCGTAGCTCAAAATTACATCTGAGTCATCCTGGACCAAAAACGCTACGAGTTTTGCCCAAGTATCTTTGTGGTACAGATGAGTTCGGTGCAACGGGATGTTTAACCTGAATTGGGAGTACACGGGAATAAATTGGAGACGGACGACCGCACGCAAGTTGCTACTGAACACGTGCAGGATTATCACAATCGACGAGATTTGTTAAGCCTGCTTTTTTAGCAATGGTGAGGGCATGATTGATCTGTGGACAAGTATTTGGGATCAAAACGTCAGAGGTGGCTATCCTCCTGCTTGAAGGCTGAGCACACTTATCAAGCGAGCCAATTGTCACTGAGGCTGAAGAGAGGGGTTTTAGATTGAACAGCCTCGACTGATCAGGGTAGCATCCAAAGACGGAGAGACTCGTATTGGGAGAATACGTCGGCTTTATTGTTCACTGCGTACGACCTACTTGGCTCGCATTCCATCAGTTTCCTGGCTCAACAATAGACCTTTTGGAATGATCTTCAGAGCCTGAGTTCGTAGCAGATGTGTCATCCACAGTCCCTGGGCGGATTCATTGTCACGCACTGTCCATATGGTATTCATAGCTAATTGAAGTAATGGATCGTGACCACCAGGGAATTCGGATCTTCGTGCAAGGTAGTAAAGCAGGCACCGCAAGACGTCCCAGGCTGCACCCCTTTCCGCGGCAACCAAATATGCTTTTGTTCTTATTCTGAGATCGTTAGGATCAATTGCGCCTTGTGAGATTTCCTGATGCAGATTACTCTGGGCCGAGATCACAACGCCTTCGGCTGCGAAGAAGATGAGAATACGAAGGACATAGATCAGTACCGTATTGTAGAACATCAGCGACATTGATGCAGAGTCGTGCAAGAATTCAAAGATTGTGAGCCAAGGCGGCAGGCTGTTGCCCCAAGCCAATCCTGGCTGCAAACTCGTCAGAGCTGCTGGGACCTCCTGATGAGCATTGTGTACGTCGTTGCCCCAACGTTTTCTCCATGCTCCGAGAAACATGAGTAGTCTGATCGCTTTCAACTTTGCATCTTCTCGTCGAATTACATTCGAATGGAGATCTGTCTCGGGGAGGTCCAGGAGTTTGTCGCATTCGGCCATCAGCACTGTACAATCAGCCAAGGTATCAAACAAATCCTGTTCCTGTATGTCCTTCTCTTCACAAATGTCTCGGAGAAAGGACTTCCATTCGATTCTCGACAGGATTGACGATCTTCTTGTTCGTAGGGACGCAAACAGAAGCATATGTCGAAGGCTCCTGTAAAGCCTAGGAGAATTGGGGGACGAGATCAAGCCAGGACCGCGCAGCTCAAGAAGTCGTTCGAGTCCTGCAATATGTTGAAGATAGTGCTTGGGTCCAGTAGGTGCGAGGCACTCCAACAAGGTCAGAGTAACGATACAAATGAAGATTTCGTCTCGGGTGTAGCATTTCGGATCTGACAGGTCTCTGTGCAGTTGCTCCAATGCCACCCCATGCATGGCATATCCACGGGTAGAGATCTCACTTCGCCTGTGCTGAGCACCAAAGAAGATGAGGGCGAAAGATAGAGCAACCTTGTGGAACAAATGACCATTCTCTGGAGTGGTTGCTACATTGCTGATATCGCTCAGTTTGACTTCCTGTATTGCCAAGTTGAAAAGACCTCTGCGGGACAGATGTTTCCGAGTAAAGCAGATATAGATCTCTACATCAACAGCTTTGAGTACAACTGACTGAGGGATTGGCGGGACCTTGTCTTCTTCAATCTCTGTGCGGTCCTGCATCGCTGAGGTGCTCCGTGGAGAATTTCGTCTAGAGCGCACTATCTTGCCAACCACGAATGCAATGCCCCTTGGTCCATCACATTCAAGACCCAATCTCAGACAGTTGGCACAAGCGGGGCGATTCTCATCTTATGAAAGCATCGAGTCGGATTAGTCACTTGATTCAAGGCGTGGGCGCTTGAGCTCACCGCATTTGACCCGTCTCCGCCGACAGTTTGAGCATCCTTTGGACCTTCCAGCAACGTTGACCATCTTTTGTACTAGTCATGAACGGCATCATGCTGAAAGAGACGATAGGTACTCTGCCACTTCGCTTGTCAAGGTCAGTAGGAACTAATCCCTAGGAAGCCATGTAACACGAGGCTTGAGTAGGGTTTACGCTATGCCTGTTGCGGCCCAATGCGCGAGCAACCCTGTTCACGGTGTGTTCGTGCCCTGTTCAACTCCGCACATTAAATCTAGCCTTGCTCGATTTATCTGATGCAGTAGTATCCCATGGCTTCAGTTGCATGGTGCCTGGCAGATGATTGAGGGTTATTGTCTATTCACAGCGGTCGAGCTCGAATCGTGGTCATTTCCAACATGGCACGGCGATGCGGTCCATCCCTGGCTCAGAGCTGGAAACTACAAGAATTGAGCGATGACCCCCCTGATTGAAAGAATGATCTTTCTCGATAGTTGCATTCTAGGCTCTCGCTCAGGTCTGCTGCTACCTTTCAGTTCATCTTGACATCATCAATCCAACAACCCAACAAGCTATACTTATTCCCAGTGCTCCTTGATACCTCGAGATGGCAGCTCTCATCGGTCGAGTGGTGTCGGCATTTTTCCCACCTGTTGTGCCAAAAAGCGATGATCCCATTAGGTTTGGTATATTGGGGGCGGCCAACATTGCGTGAGTGTTATTCTTGGCCTCAATCCATCCGGGCTCTTCAATTCTGACAATGTGAAGGCCAATGGCTCTTATCACACCTGCTAAATCGCACCCAGAGGTCGTGATTCAAGCTGTGGCAGCCAGAGATCGGGAAAAGGCTGAGAAGTTTGCCAAAGCAAACAATATCCCAGTGGTTAAAGGCTCATACCAAGGTTGATCCCTTCCGCTGCCCTTTCGACGACAATCGTTGACCATAGCGATAGAACTTCTGGATGATCCAAACATAGACGCCATCTACATCCCCCTTCCCAATGCCTATCATTATGAATGGGCGGTTCGTGCAATCCGTGCTGGCAAACATGTCCTGCTCGAAAAACCCGGCGTATCAAATGCGATCGAAGCCGAATCTCTTTTCAGATTGCCCGAGTTGTCTCAACCCAACGCTCCTGTGCTCCTCGAAGCTTTCCATATTCGTTTCTTCCCATCATGGCAGTTGTTCCAATCCTTGGTCGACCCACCTACGATCGAGCACATCCATACCAAATCAATGATACCATGGTGGGGCACCAGCAAGACCGACATTTTCTTCAACTATAGTCTTTCTGGAGGCACCATTATGTCTATGGGCACGTACAACTTCGCAGCGGTACGTTTGCTCTATGGTTCCGAGCCAGTCGAATGTCTGGAATGTAAGACGCACAGTTACCCGGAAGAGGAACTTAAAAGATGCGACATCGACTTTACAGCAAAGTTTCGCTTTCCAAATGGAGGTACTGCTGAAATCGAAAGCACTCTCCATGGACCCACCATTTGGCAACCTTCGCACGTCACGGTGGTTCAGAAAGAGGTTGTTGTAGAGGACAGCAGCCTTCCTCCAGGACAAGAGAAGGTGCTGAAGCGTGAGCTGACCATATATGGCATCTTATTCGGCCTCTTCTGGCACCGTATCGACGTCAAAGATACTTATACCATTCGAACCAAGGATAAACTGGTCAAAACATGGACAGAGAGCAAGTCACATAAAGCTTATACTTTCAGTGAAGCTGGTGGTGACTTTGCAAATCTGCCAAGTGAGACCTACTGGATGTCGGATCGCCATATGCTCGAGCAATTCGTCAACAAGGTTAAGGGTCGCGAAGTACAGTCCTGGGTCAGTGGCGAAGATTCTATTGCGCAGATGAAGATGATCGACATGGCCTATGAGAAGAGTGGTCTTGGCCTTCGGCCTACCAGCAATTACCTCAGCCAGGTCAATAGTTAATGCCCAAGTCATGGGCTGTTGGCCGGACACTTAGCCTGGCATGCATAGGACCATCGAATTGACTGATGATGAGCATTGTCTGATATGATTTACTTACTCCTTTGTCAAAGTCGGTGGGATGTTGAGTAGGCCTTCAGGCTATTCCACGTGCAAATCGTCGTGATTTCAAAACAATATATGAAATTTGGCCTTGTAATAAGCCTTCGACAATGTTCAGGGAGATCCATTCCCCTTGCTCAGTACGAGGGATAAAATCAGCCGTGCACCAAAGCCCAAGTATTCCACTGCCAGTAAAGCAGACGATATGTAGAGTATGATTTTGTATTTCTCGATTGCCTCGATATGACAGATGTCCGCAATACCATCTCAAATACCATCTGACTAGTAAATTTCTCCATTGATGTTGAAAAGGACTATCCATTGAAACATTTAGCAATCATCTGCCAACGATTCCAATCAATTCACACCGACATTGATCCTATGGAAGATATGAATTCATCGACCGTTTCGGACTGAGAATCATCCTGCAAATCTGTCGTTCATGAAGATCATGCCCGCAAATCACGACGGATGGTGTCTTTGACCACGACATGACAGCGACCCGCCGCTTGGTCCAGCTTTGAGTGTTTCACAACGTTACAACTGATCTCTCCACACATCAGATGTGCATCAATGATTGGCCTAAGGAGAACAATTCGTATTATGATCCGAGCACAGTCCGACTTACGGAGAAGGGTCAATTCGAACACATTCTCATCATGCTACCGAACTTGTTTTGGTCCCAGACGAACATTAACCCGGACTCTCAGTCTGCTGCGTTGATGGTGCACACAATGGAAGCTTTCTCCATTAGGGTTGTCACTACCTGTCAAAGCATAATTGCATCAAGTCTCTCTACCTGACGAGTGCGGACCCCAGGAAAAGCAGGTGTGTTGTTCACCTGACTCGACGTCAAATTCACGGTATCTGGCCTAGTGGGGAGCGGTGGAGGATACTCGATTCACAAGACGACCTTCTGTTCTAGTTAGCCGAGATATGGGTTGCCTGAAAACCATTACTACCTCGACGACGTTGCAGACCGTGACTTCGAGTCTGATGAATTCCGACAACTCCTCACGCCATTCGAAGACTGGTAGAGTAAGTAAAGGTTTGCCATCCATATGAGGATGAGCTTTTTTTTTCGTTATCTCTTTCCTTGAGGCCACTGGGTATCACATTTCACAACGACACATTTCAGGTCACGGTCATGAGGTCGACTTGATGCCCTGGAAATAATCTATCCGGCACAGCAACGACCCCATCTTGCACTAACACTAATCGACAAGATCGACAGGGGAAATCACCCAGACAGGTAAACTGCCAATGGTGGTCATCCACATGAGGACCCTTTCAACCGGGTGATCAACACTTCAATTCCTTATTCGTCAAAACGTCATTCCATATACTGCATTCAGTCGGAACTACTAACACAACCCCTATCATATCCTCCCTATCAATATCAAGCCTCGTGACTTCTTCCAAGCGTTGACACCATCAGGCTATTTCACCCTACGGATCCCTTGAAACGGCCGACCAAAGCAAAGAAGAGAATGAGAGAGCAATTACGCTTCAGCCTCGTGCCTATAACCGATCAGGCACAGTCGGGATCAGGATGGAGCACTCCGAAGAACCCCCTTGCGTGTCATCCAAGCTTGGTCGTGGTTAGGGTCTTCATACATCCATATCCAGCAAGACCGCTCCTCTAGTAAAGGTCCGTGAGACCGGTCATTCGTTTGATCTACGTTCATGGTCACCCATATAGACGAGCTATGACGAGAACGCCAGTCCCGAGCACGCCTTGAGTTAGGGATGTGATGAAGATCTCGCTGATCAGTGGCAGACTCGGAGCCGCAGCGTCGTGCAGAACAGCGTTGAAATTTGGTGAGAATGGCGCTTGATCTGTCGAGATTCAGGATGAACGTCGCTGTCATGTCTGCTTCAGTTTGTTGCGCACAAGCAATTCGCATGAACGATCTATCTCCATGTGAGATAGTCGATGACGATCGCAGATGTCGACACCGTTTGCGGTCTACGGACCATGAATACAGGGATGAGGCAGGTCTATATAAACCAGGTTGCAGCCTCCTATGAACATCTTTGCTATTCCTCCATCTCGAACATACATTCATTCAGTCAGTCATTCATTCACTTGCTCCAGCACCGTCTCAACCACTTCCACACAAGCTGCAAAGTCACTAGCTACACGTCCACCCCAGTTCAACACATCTTCACGACCAAGACCTCATCCAGAAAACCCCCATCCAGCCAAAATGCGTACCTCGCTCGTGTTCACCACCGTCTTCTTGACCGCATCTGCGATTGCGATTCCATTCTCCAGTAAGTCCCCATGGCTCGTCGACTTCCTCCTTGCCTACCTCTCTCCATTCTCTCTACCACATCAAAATCTCCCCCAGCATCAACATCCACACTCAAATCTCCACGCAACCCTCCACTAACAGCGCTCCCTCAACAGACACCCACGGGGCCACATCCGCCGCCGACGGAACGGTGCTGCAACCGGAACTTGCCACCCGCGATGCCGACCTGACGAGCATCTCGCGCCGCCGCGGCCGTCGCGGCCTCCTGGACTCGCTACTCGGGACCGTCACGGGGACAGTCGACACAGTGACAGACGCAACGGCACCGATCACAGGCACAGTGTCTTCGCTGCTGACGGGCGACCTGATCCCATCGCTGCTCGACACGGTCGAATCACTAGACGCGACGGTGGCCAAGCTCCTGCAGGACCTCACCGGCGCCATCGACCTCGCCGGCACGCTGGCCAGTGTGTCCGCCGAGGTGCAGGCGACCATTGCAAAGGTCAACGCCGTGCTTGCCGCGTTGGATGTCGAGGGCACGCTTGAAGGGCTGGGCGATCAGGTTGCCGGCCTTGTTGCCAAAGTCCAGGCTTTGCTGGACGATGTTGATGCGTTGGTTGCATCGGGTGTTGATGTTGGTGGTCTGCGTGATGATGTGCAGACGTTGTTGGGTCTGGTTACCGGCTTGTTGGGTTCGCTTTGATGTGTTTATTCATTGATTCATTGCATGCTCCGAGGCATTGGGTGCATTGGGGGAGGTGGGTGGCATTTTCGGGAATTCAGGAATTCAGATACTCAGATACTCAGACATCCAGCCGTAATCGAGGCATTGAGACCGAGGGTTACCAACTAATGTATTAACATGGATGTATTTAATATCTCCACATAGAAAACAGAACTCCGACACAGTTCCCTTGCACAGCTAGTTTTTTTCCGTCTCAATCTCCCAAGTCCTGCCTTCTGCCACCCGCTTCCCACTGACCGCATTTCCAGACCACTCGGTCCTGTTGCTCTTGCTCTTGCTCTTGCTCTTGCTCTTGCTCGTCAAAGACTTCCTTTTCCTGATGAACGAACGAACGAGTAAAGACGAGGACGACGGATAGCGAATGGAATGCCATTGGGCAGGCTCGGTCCACAAATGCTGGTCGGCTGGCCGGGCTTTTCAAAAGCCTCAACGACTTTGCCTACCGAAGCCAACCCAACCACGCAGCTTTTAGGCTCGGCATTGATGGATTGATGAGACCTCGTGGTGATGTTGTTTAGAAGTAGTTAGTAACTTACGTAGCTATGTACCTCCCTACCTACGGAGCTATATTATATGTACTATGTGCTTCCCATATCGTTTGATTTCATGCCATTTAATTCCGCTTGATCTTCATGTTCATGTTCATGTTCATGTTCGTGTTCATGTTCATGTTCGTGTTCATGTTCATGTTCGTGTTCATGTTCGTGTTCATGTTCGTGTTCATGTTCGTGTTCATGTTCATACCCGACTTCCGTCACAGGAAGTTCGATGAACTAACTGCTCGAGGATTCGAGATCGCTAACTAGCTAGGCTCTCGGTATGGCTTTTAAGGGGGGGGGAGAGACCCCGAGATAGATATCTATAACCTCCTCCCAGCTCCGTACAGGTGGTAGGGCGATGAAGTCGGGCTTCGCGATAAATTTTTTTTGGGTGTAGAATGGATTAGATCACATGTAGTGTATACATACATACATCTATCTTACGTGTGTGGGATTTCCCAACTTCTTGTTGAAACGTGGGAATGAATCCTCCTTGGGTCTCAGGAAGTCGGATTGAAATGTGTATCTGCAAACAACACGTCCAACGTCGCATGGACGATGGGGGTTTTTTTAAGTAGGTCTATCTATCTGTTATACCCGTGGCTACTAAATACAGGATAGGGAACTCGTCGTCCCTTACTGAAGATCTCTGAGGACTTTTCGAGTAGTACGCGCTGTCCCTTCCTTGGTATTCCTACTAGTCATGGCGGTGAAGCAATGTACATATCTTGAGAGAAAAGACTTTTGGCAGATTATTCGTCACTAGGTCCTCTCTCTTGTCAAGAACTGACTTCCTGTTGAGCCAACAAGTGCCAGCCGAATTCCTCCACTACAGTCAAAGCGCCTTTGCGATACAGGCCTGCGAAATCCGGAACAAGATGATCCGACGAATTCTTTACTGCATCACTAACTCCTCTCTGCTTAACCCACGAGATCATGGCGAGTAATTGATCGCTCCAGTGCGTCATGCGATAACCATCTGCAATGACGTCGGAATCGGAATTGGCGAAAAACCATTCAAATCCATTGCCTTTGTGAAAATTCGCCGACTTCTTCTCCAAGACACTCTTGATCGAATCGATCATTGAAGAGGCACTTTCTCGAAATCCGACATTGCTAGAGTTGCGCGTAAATTCGAGAAGGACCGTAGTGACAAGTGGATAAGTATGAATATCAAGGGGGTTATAAACGACACTGTCAGTAGCGAGGTTGGCTTCCTTGATAAGATGATCGGCTAATGTGGTTGCTGCACTGAGGATTCCAGATGGCAACAGACCAGTAAAGTCGCGAGCGAGAACTAGATGGACAAAGGATTCGAAATGGCGAACAATGGGAGTTTCCCTTGACAAAGTGGGGAAGGGAGCTCGTGTAAGTGGTAGAAAAGCGAATATAGAGACATTTCGAGCGTTGAGTGACTGTTGTGATGCCAATGGGAATTCTTGGAGCGCGAGAATGTTTTGCAGAACATTGGCAGTATTAAAAAGATACGAGGCCTCCTCCGAGGCAAGGCGTGTGCGAGGCTGTTCAACTAGCGCATAACTAGCCTGGGTGAAATTGCTGGTACCATGACTGAGTGTGTCCAACTTCGAGGATAAGATGGTAAAGTTCTGTGAACCCTGTAATACTTCAGAGAGCTGGGTGTCATCGTCTGCGGAGGAAGACGATTGTGAAATTGCCGTCTCCAGATGCTGAATGATTTGCCATGACGTTGCAATAAGTTGTGACCTGGGGAGAAGAGGACTATGCGGGCTTAGGTCATCATCCAACAAAAGAACCAATAAAAGTAAAGTCCACAGAATGACCAGGTTATCCTTGGTAGAGCGCAAACATGCGGGTTGTATTGACCTCTCCTGTAAAAACTCGGATAGTTCCCTTACATTTCGGAATGCAGTGCTCTTGATGACCCCTTTGTTTTGGTTACAGCAGGATCAATCTTGCTGTCCGCCTCAGGATCGTGCACACCATTTGTTGTGGATATCGATCGCACATCTCGTAGTAATTGAAGGACTACGCCGAAGGCATGAGATGTGACCGGATGACTGACATCTGCAACCACTCGGAGAACAGTCGCTGAATCTGGTAGAAGGCCTACCAGGGGATGATATTGATCGTAGTATTTGGTGAGAAGGCCCTGGTCAAGCTCGAAAGGCTGAAGATGTTCGTAGGATTGGTCGACTTTTTGTCGTTTAGCGGGTCGAGAACGATCAAGTTCGGAAGCAAATAATTGCGCAATCTTGGTGGACTCAGGATCTGGTAAAGATGTCGTAGGCAATGTCTGATCGGGAGCCAAGGCAAGGCTTCCATTGTCACGTGATCTCAGATCAGGAAGGTCAGGTTGATTGGAACCCCATGCGCCGGTGCTAGGAATTCTATCGCGTTGGAATTCTGCTTGGGCAAATGGACCTTGTGCAGATGTGAAAGAATAGCGAGGTCGAGTATTAGAAGATTCATTAGGCGAAAAGGCCAGTTGATCGAAACTTTGAGGGCCAGACCCGAGATCATACGATTGTCGGAGTGCTGCGGCTTGAATCTGCTCGACGCTTTGGACGCGATCGGCGAGGTCCTTGATGTAGCTGATAACACGGGTCAGTGAGGGTTGGATAGAGCGACGTGATCGCTGCGCAAAGAAAAACATAACCAAGATGGGTAGTAGTAAGCTTACCCTTTGGACGGACCACGCTTCATAGGCTTCCTCTCAAAGCCACAAAGAAGACCTGCCTTTTCGCAATTTGCGCACGTGCGTGGAGTTCCGTCGCTGTCTGTTGGAGCATCACAGCGAATCTACAAATCGTCAGTCATATGTCCCTGCTGAAATCTTGTCTTGTCGCGTCAGATATGACCGCACCTTTTTCCGGCGACATTCATCGCACGCGCGCGAAACTTTGGACCTCTTCCTCTTATCGCCCGTCTGCGGGTCTGTGTGATGTCCATAGGGTCATCGAGACCAGGATGGGGCGCGGGCGCGCTGAAAGATTGCGAGTTTGGTGTTTGAGGTGGAGGGCCATGGCTGGATCGGTGGGAATAGCATGATTGGCGCCATTGGTGGGTAAGGCGGCATATTCAGGTTGTGTAGGGCTCGTCGAGGGTTTCGAGGAGGTTGCATCTTGGAGTTGTTGGGCGTAAGAAGCCGGCATTGAATAGCTGGAGCTCATGTTTAGCTCCGAGTCGGTCGGGACGGGATATTGAGATTGGGTGAACTGTGAGGGTGAGGGCGCGTAGTAAGTGGAACTCGGAGGGTCATTGGACTGATCGCGTGTACCCGAGTTGCGGTCCATATCTAATTGAAGAAGATAGGAAAATATGGTGGGTAAAGCCGCGGTTCCGTAAGAGGAGGGAGTGTTGTCGACGACGAGGTCGGTTGAAGAACGACCATACCAAATGAATGAAAATGCGGAGGAGTGACTCTGAGTGAGAGTTTGGATGGATGGAGAATCTTAGTGGGTATTCTAGGCGCAGAAAACCCCGGGGTATGCCCTGGCCTGGCCCTGGGCGTCAAGAGTCGACAATGTTCACGGGATTACTTGAGAATTACTTTGAGACAGAGATCGGATGTTAGGTGAGAAACCTCTACAAGGAGTGAGAGCTGGCCTAGGGTCTCCCACAGGTGAAAATAGATAGTTTACAGGCGCCAACTGATGCCTGGAGGTGAAGGCACTTCGGGCTGGTTGAAGCCTAAATGCATGCCTAAGCATAGGTCGGGTCGTCTCACGATTCCCGGCCTACAAGTACGAAAAGACTTGGACTCGGTTGAGGTCCTTCGTCCTGTGCCGAACAACACGGTACAACTCCGTGTAATTCCGTCCACGTGGTGCAAACCTCCGACAATCACGTGATCATATATCTGGCACGATCTGGCTCAGCGATCTGGAGATATAGCAGATATGTCAACTCGGTTGTGATGGGCTTGTAGACACTTCGGACCTTCTTGCGCTGCCATGATTAAGACTCGGACACGAAGAGATTCTCATTGCACGATCGTGACTCGAGCGAAAACCAGCACAAGTCGTCAAGATGCCATAAAAGCTCTCAGAGGAACCTCGACAGATTCTCTACTCCTGAGGTCTATCATTTGGTACCCTGCTTGTCCCCGCACTTTCATATACAGAGTAGGTGTAAGTTCAGGGCGAGGCGATGCTCCTACATTGGCTCGAGTTGTCCTCCCTACAACGTTGCTCAAGGATTGAATTCTACGGTTCAAATGGGCTGCTATTCTTACCCGCTCTTTCCCGACTCTGCATGTCCAGCTTACTCGAGATAGGTCGACACTTGGACACCCTTTGGACACCATTTCGATGTTCAAGACTGAGAGTTGCTTCGTGACTACACCGCCCGCATATCAGACCCTAGGTCTGTCTTGCGTGGTTTTGATTCCTGATAGATTGAGAAGTGCCAAGCGAAGCAAAGCCAACGAGGCCAAGGACCCCCTTTCGCATAAATGAATGTCCGGAGCCAGTGGTTCGAACTTGGAAGACTTGCCTCGGGTTGTGCCAAGCGAGTGTAAGGATGTGGCAGACGGAATTGAAACGACAGAAGTCGGCTTAGGAATGATTCGGAAGATGTATGAGCATCGAAATAGTACTCCGTAGACAGGGCTTTGCCGATGAAAATGCAATGCAACACACAAGTCATCTCGCATGGTTGAAGCATTACCTCAAGCAGTAAGGTGGTTAGCAGTTAGTCACCGGGTATGGCTGGCCTGTCGTGCCTCTGTACCGAGGACAACTCATGACCGGGAAGGAATGCGGCAATCCGGAAGAAAAGATTTTCCTTGGGGTGTGACTTTCGTCCGTTAGTAGTGAGTGATAGTAAGTGGTAGTGGTAGCCTTGGGGTGCCTCGGAAGTGGGAATTTTGGGGCTCTTAGGGGCAACTGTTCACCCATCCGGCGGCGTAGTGTCCTTCCTTGATTTCTTGGTTGCTATTCCGGAGGGACCACGAGTCCACCTCTGGGTTCCACGCCGCCCACGCGTGCCCACCACGCGACCGACTCGTTAGTTAGACGCGGACTCTCGACTCGCGAAATGTGAGAGTGAGTCTACTTAGCGAGGACGGATTCGTGGCACCAACCCACCCAAGGAAAATGTCGCACAAGCGAAACATCCGAAATTGTCTTTCTGCAAGCACTTACGCAGTCGTTGTTTCATAGATGGTAGTCAGGTGGTAGTAAAGGAAAATAACGTAGCAAATGGCCGAGGGCGTCGTCCTCATTCATATCTCATATCTCATATCTCATATCGGGATAGCGAAGACGTACGCTAGTGCATCATCGCGATCGCAAATCTTTGATGATCAAGCGACGACCCTTATCTTGCTTCTCTGTGCATCCATATCACAGTATCGATCGAGTGTGACAAGCATCAGTCCTTTGAAACCCAGATCTCGCAGATTGCACATGGGTCGAGTGACGAGTTCGCCGTGAAGAAATCAATCCTTTGATTGCGGCCTCGGAAAAACTCAATCCAGACAAAGGAAGAACAGGACGAGGGTTGACAGGTAGGCACCCTTTACCTGATTGGATATGGTTCACGATCCTCGATGGTTTCGTCCAGCTGGCAACGACGATGGAAAGAGAAAAAAAGTCTCTTATCAAGTTTATCAGCCGTGATCCAGAGTCAAGACTCAAAGACCCCGTATTCACGGTTCCTTAGCCACATTACTCACTCAGAGCTACTGCATCGACAAGCACAAGTGCGAAGGATGATTCCAGTCTAGATTCCGCAAAGACCAAGACCACAGCTGAAGATCTGAAAAGACACGCGTGCATATCGTTTTGATGCGGCGGACTTTGCTTTTCGCGCACCTTTGTCCTTGCATGGATGTTGTTGAGTAAGTACGCACACTACGCAGTATCTCATAAGTCTGCCGCACTTGTGGGACTAGTACCGATTCCCGAGGAACTACCTACTCCGGACGTTCTTGGGGCTCGTCCGACTACTAACTTGGGCGGGAAGTAGGCTTCCTTAGGCTATTGTAAGGAAGCTCTAGGCTGTACTCTGTAGAGTTAGAGGCTGCGGCTAACCAGGGCCAAGCCCACTAAACCTTGCGGACATGACCTACCACGCCTACTGTGACCTGCTTAGGGGACTCGGTCGGCACTCTAACCAGGAAGCCACGTATTAGTCGTATCTGAGAGTGATTAACCATCGACCACTCCACTACCCAACCCGAGCCACAACACGTCAAAGTAATAATCTACGCTGGCTAATGCGGAGCCAGCGATCATCGACCATGCAAGCGAGCCCCATGAATGGTAGATTCGTCATAGGATGCAAATTGGATCAAGTGTGGGAAAATGTCGATAAAGACATGATGAGGTCAGAGACAACAAAGTGCTGTGGAAATGAACGACCAACTAGTCAAGTTAGTCAACCAGTCGTGCCAGTCTAACTTGTTAGTTTCCCTGCTAGCTACCGAGTCAGGGAGGGAGGAGCACTGAGGAGGTAGCGTCGGCGTCGGCGGTGGATGCCTTGTTTTTCCCGGGCCAGAGGGGAGGGAGGGGGAATCATTATTGGGAGGGGATGGGAGGCGTCGAAAAGACTAAAAGACGTCCCCAACTGTACTCCTTACTCGAAAAGTTGGATTCGTGCCGCGGTCAAATGATGTTCCCCGCCCGCAGTCCGCAGACCCTTGATCTTTTTTTTTCTTGAATTGACTGACTTGAGAGTTTTTTTGGTCTTTGGCATGAAAGGAGGCACCTGCATATCCTCAATTTAGGTATGTATGTACCTACAGGCTACATTATAGTAGGGGCGACGGCCTTGCCCACGGTTCATGGACTTAGGGGGTCCTACGGGCGGCCGTCACGCACAATTGGACGTTCTCTCAGCGCTTCAATTGCCCGTCGACTGTCCAAGGAATGGGCTGGGCGGCTTTTCCAGAATCGTAGAAAGAACTCAAGTGTCATGGCGGACCTCTTCGTTCTTCTTCGATCTCGTTCGTGTTTTGCATTGCGCAACAGGAGTGTTCAAGCGATTGGCCAAGACCAATGTTGCTTCCCACAAGCGCGAACCAGGATGTCCGGCTTGATATCCCACGAGTTGCGAGCTGCGTAAACGTCGCGCGAACCATCGCATCCATAGCCATCCCTCCCTTCCCTCATCCCTCCCTCTCGTTATGGTTGCATCTGCGTCCCTCTCCCCCCCGTTCCCCGTTCCCTTTTCCCTTTTCCCTTGTCACTAACCACCTACACCTGCATTGGCTTTGTTCATGATCGGCTTTTATTTCTACCTGTGACGACGGTGACCTTTTTTTCTTTCCATTATCTCCCAGCTTTATCGCTGATGCAGATGTAGATGTTGCTTTTTACTGCCCTGCCATGCCCTGCCATCCATGCCATCCAGACCAAACCAGTCTGCATACTTGGTCGTGACTCGTGAGGCCATAGGATTGCTCCGTGCGCTGTATTTTCTAATTTTCCACCAGCAAGCGTGTCCGGTTGGCTCGGCGTGGGCGGAGCCTACGGTAATTTCACGGCTGACACAATAATGTCTCACCTCACACTTTGGGATCGGGGACCCGATTATCCATCCATCCTAGACTTCCGGGATACCCATACCCAGATCCATTACCCATCCCCTACCCACCGTGCCACACCCATATTCCATAGTACCATACCCAGGCCCGGCCTACTAATTAGGTGCTAATAGTTGATTATGAGAGACACAAAAGGCATCAGAGGCGTTTACAGTCGCCCACTGCCTATGGTCCGGCGCCTCGTGCCCTGTGCCCATGCCCAGTGCCCAGCGCTACTACTACCCCGATTCCGTCACTCAGCACGCTAGTTGGTTTCTTAGTCTATTTCGTCCAACCTGCATGTTATTGTTATCGAAAATCAAGTTGGAATCGCTTCCACTTCCCGCCCAAAACTCCGCAGCGGGGGCACCCGCGACGCATCGGCGCGTATCCTGGTTGGACAGTCACCACGGGACTGCTGATGATCTGTCCAACACAGTCGCTACACACGCCACAGATGCATTCGGTGCATGCAAAGGCATTTTTGAGCAGCCACGGCCGACCGCACGATGCACAGTAAATCTCCAAAACCTCCGATTTGCTCCCAAAGGAAGACGACTGTGAATGTTGGTACGGACGCGAATGATGTTGGAGCGGACTAGTATTATCGTTGGATGATGCCGAAGTGGGTAAGCCCGATCCTGAAATGTGGAAATTCTGCCCAGATCCCGCGCTCTCCAGCGACTCGACTGACGGAAAGGGCTCGGGATCGTTCGGGTCAAGAGAATCTGGCGGTGGTGGCGTCAGTGCACGTTGGAGCGGAGAAGCATTATACTGCCCAGCATGGTGTTGGAGGTGTGAGCCGAGTGGTCGGAACCCTGGTGGTAGGGACGATCGCTTGTTTGCCCCTCCACCATGTACATGGCCATCCGCGGCGGACAGTCTACGGGAGGTGGGATGGGGGGTGTTGTTTAGGGTGTTGATGTTGCTCGCACCAGATGCAGCCTGGCCTGAGTCTGCATCCATCCTCGAGGGCGGAAAGTTTGGCGATTGTGGCATCTGTGGTTCAACGCCAAGGGCGTGTTAGCAAGGTTGATTATTGATGATCTAACGCAAAATGACAAAAATTGAGGAGGTTGGTGTACACATTAATTAGACTGGAGGGTGCATAAACTTTTTTCGTGACAGACCCTGGCCTGGCCTGGTCCGGCCGCCGCCGCCGCCGCCCCAGATTCGATTTCCGACGGGTTATGTGGTCTGACCTTGAGAAAAATAAAATAGACAGTGGCTTGTTCGCAATTCCCGCCGGTCAAGCAAAATCGTCTCCAGTCGGTTCCCCGTGGTGGTCGTTGCCGTCGCCGCATCGTGGTCCTCAGAATGGTTCCTGACTCAGAAAACCAATGATCTTGATTCGACCGGGACCAGCCAGCGCCAGTTGGACCACCAAAGAGAAAAATCAAACCGACTTTACCGAGGAGAGACTCTTTCCTCTTGCCCGGCAGAAGTCGCGTCTTGGCCCTCTGTCTTGCTTTTTTTCTTTTTTTTGCTTTTCTCTTTTCTCGTGCGGGCAGACCGGGACATAACGGTCGTCGTCGTATTCGTGTTTGATAATAACAGTAGTAGTGACAGTAATGTAGTACAAGACAGTATGCCCTCTGGGGTGGCTTTCCTCTTTCGCGGGGTATATCTACAAAATCTCGATCTCTTGGCAACAGCAAGTAAACAGAGGACAATCGAAAAATGTCGTCTGACTTACGGGAGTGAGATCACGATCATCATCAGCTTCTGTTGCGCTGGTCGCAGCCTCGATCAGATCTTCCCATCTCTTTCCTTGCACCCAGGCTGCTGTGGGTGGTTCGGCAGACATGGCTTTGCGACCTTCGACGCTTAGCCTTCGGGTAAATTCTTTGGCCGAAAACTCCCTAGATTTTCCGCGTTCGTGCTTGCCCTTGCGCGCATTTTGCCCCATGGAACTTTTGGGGGCTCTCTGTAGTTTGTCGCGCCGCTGAATGGGCGGCAAAGAGGAATATCGATTGCCAGGCGATTGTAAAATAGATGGTAAAAGTTCGCGTGTGCGCGATGGCTGGAAGGGTGGCAGCGTCTCTTCATGGAATGCTGCACGCAGTGATGGCAATTCAAGACCGACATCACGCTTGTAATCTGACTCCGGGAACACATCCTGAGGTGTGAATGAGTAGAGTCCTGAAGGATACAATGCATCATTCGCCGTCAATACTTACAAAATCAGAGTCCCAGGTCTGTAGCGCTGTCAGAGCAACATTAGTGTTGGCACTGCCGGGGATTTGCATTGGGAGAGTGGTGGCAGGTTTTATCGAGGCTGTGGGTGTAGGGTATGGAGGATGGTCGCTGGCATCGGCTGCTAAATCTCAGTCAAATTTCACATGCATCGTCCAAGGCCAAACGTACATTTCCTTGAAGGAACTGGCGCAGTGGGCTGAGGTGGTGGCCGTTGTGAGGGAGGCGTTGTGATCATTAACTGAAAACTCTCTTCCGTCGCGGGCAACTTGGGGATATAAAAGTCGGGGTGTGCGCGTCGAATGTGTTCTTGCATAGACCGGTACCGCTTCTCCTGTTGGGATATGGTCAGCCAGTAGCCAGTGTAGAAGCAGATGGGCCTGGACGCGGGCCAGGACAACAAAACAAAACGTACCCCAATGCAGCGCTTCCGACATTGTGAACCATCTTGATTTGTGAGAGGACACACAACCTCATTTTCTGCGTCTGTCGACACGAGAAAAGAGCTGGTAAGAGCAGGCTTGGGCGGCATGGCCTACTGCGCTGAACGCAGGAGGAATCTAGGAGGGAGTGACAATGGTCGACGGCATCGATCGGGCAGACCACGCAGGGCTTGGCTGGGCTGGCTCAAGAGAAGGAAAATACCGGCGATAACACGGGTTCTTTCACATGATTTGAATGATGAATAAATTGCAGTTGGAATGTTGTATGTGAAAGACAGTAGTCGAAGAGAGATGCAGTCGACACTGTTGAAGCAACGGTGAGGTGTGAGGTGAGGAGAGGAGAGAAGGTTGTGGGTGGTTGTTTTGGTGGTGGATTGGTGGTGTGTGTGGGAGAGAGAGTGTGTGTGTGCGTGAGTGTGAGTGATGATGATGATTCAGAGTGTGCAAGTTGGGCCTAGACGAGGGAAGAGAGAGCTTTCCAGCAGGCCGACTCGGGGCTTGGGTGAGGATCATATGAGGGGCACGGGCAGCCAAAAGACTTTACGATAGGTACCGACGCATGGTGGTAGAGGTAGGGGTGCTAACTACTAGTGACTAGTGACTTTCTAGTGGGTAGGTACGTATGTAGGGAGTAGTACTTGGGGAGGGACGGAGGGAAGTAAGTAGGTAGCAAGCATGTACTACGGAGTGGCCATCGCTAGAACATGGAGCAAGCCACAGGGAAGCAAGCAGCCATGGTCCATGGATGGTAGCCAGCAGGGGGGAACAAGAGCTCAAGAAATGGGGCTTGCTTCTAGCTGCTCTAGCTTAAACTCATCCCTCCAAACGGGCAGTTTTAGGCCATTGGGGCCCATGGATTGGCATGGTTGTAGCTTATTACTGGGCACCTACTGTGCATCTCCTGGGTATGACTGGCTAAGGTATCGTGGGTATTACTGGGTCGTGGAGCTACGACCTTGGGAGTTTGTCAACCTTGTTCTGATTTCTCTCCATTCTCTATGTGTGTGTCGTCGACAATTGCCAGCACCTGCATGTTTCCTGACCTTTGACTGGAGGTGACTGGCAGTAGCAGAAACGGACACCGCCTCTCTGAACAACTAGCAGACAGATGGCGCCTAGATGGGCATCTAACTTAGTGGGTGGAAGATTGAAGAGTCTGAAGAAGCCAACAAATCTTTCTCCTCCCTCCTCTCATGCATCCAGCTTCTGTACACGCCCATCTCCACGAGTTTTGCCTGCTCGTCACTGGCTGTTCCGAGGACAGCTTGTTGATGATCTCCCAATCATTCCATCGTTGCAAGCTCCCTCCACCCCACATCACATCATCGTTCTTGCTTAGAAAGTCTTTCCTGGCTTATCATCTGCACGTTGAGGGGCCGCTGGGGGCTTCCCTGCATTGCTCAATCATCACGACTCGACCAGCAAGGCAAGCTGTCATAGGTGTGTGTGTAACTGTCCCACTTCAAAGCTCCCGCCAACCCAAGCAGCTTCAACTCCACGAATTGACATGTGCATTGCCAATTGATTTTCGAGCTTGGACCTTGAGATCCAACCAGTAGCCAGCTCGCTTGCAGCTGCTCACACTCTGACAATGCCAAAACTGAGCTCCAGCTCCCAGCTCCCAGCTCCCCAAGAGCTCTATCCCCTCCGCATGCACGATTTGAATGTTAGCGCGCCCCACCTGTCACATCCTGCAATTTCGTTTCTCACCCATTTTTGTATGGAAACAAGAGTTGAGACGATGTAATTGATGTCATTCGATAGCGCTTGAATTTCTCTATCGAATGATCCTAATCTTGCTCCATTTTTTGTGTGTATAGAGATTTTGTGGTGTTGCAAAGTTGCGCAACACGTGATATGCCTAGGAATACATCTACTTCCTTTCTATGTACTCAGGTATCACACAAGGGATATTTCTAGCCTGGTGAAAGGCTAGAAAGCACCCTCGGTCGATACACAGTGGGATCTTACAGAATTCGCAGTAGCCGAATGTCCTGCGCGACGGTGGTTGACGCCTGTTTAAGTCGATCTCACCTAGCACTCGTCGAGGCCTGTAAGTTGACGCCTGACAGCGATTCCAGCGACAGTAAGTGCTTTTTGCTTGTTGTAACGCTGTGTGCGTGATATCATGACTCTGTTGTAGGCCTGTAATCAACTCTTTCATAAAAAACTCGCGTTCTCGGTGTCCCTCGTCGATGATAGAGCAAGCCTGTTTCCAGGCTAAAAAGGCATTAACAGAGGCTGTGTCAATCATCCAATCAATGAAAACCTTCGTCCATTTGGCTTGTTTAGGCCTCCTGACGCTGTGTATCTTGCGGAGATGATTAGCGACGTCGACGTGGCCCATGTGAAGGTTGTATTGCACCGCAAATGAGGGTTGTTTAACTGTAATCCTTGTGAGGCCTGACCTGAGTGGTTGGCTTGTTGTAAAGCGACTTTTTCGTGGTGCTAACTCTCTGTGATATGGAGAAAAGGCTGTTGTACAGAAAAGCACTGAGTGCTGTCGTTCAGGGTCTCTCCAGACGACAGTGAGGACCTTGTCGTCGTAGATTCGATAGGTAATCGAGTCGTCGGCGAGGATTCTCGACTCCGGAGAGGTAATAGCGCGTAGGAGAGGGTCTAGGCCTGGCGCATTGCGCCTCATCGTTCCACAGACAGCGACATTAAGTGATAACAGGGCTCTTGCTAAGTGAGAGTCAGTAAAGAGGTTGTCTGTAAAGCAAAGGAATGCAAGGCCCTGAGATCGATGAGATAAGTGAGTTAGTCGATGAACTAGGGTATATACAACACTCTTTGTCATTGACAGGTGAACCTCAGTTGCTGTCGCTCCTGTTGTGCCTTGTTTCCTTGCTCTTATTGTCCTTGTTGCTAAATTAACTGTAATTCCGTCGCGAGGAATGCTCTCGATTCCTTCCTTAGGTGAGGAGACGAGGAAGTCGTGAATCGCTCCTCCATGACTAGCAATTATATAGACAATAAAGCCAGATTTGTCAGGTTTGTGATCTAAGCGAAAGATGTGCCTGCTGCGGCCGTGAAACTTGATACTTGACTCGTCAACAGCTAAATGACTTCCAGGAAGGAGGAACTCCTGTAGGCGCCTGCGGAAGACCTCAAGTGCATTGCTAACTCGCCAAAACCAAGGAGGATGATCTGTAGGAGGCTGAGATGATGAATTGACAGAGAGATATCGTTCAATCGCGAAGAATCGATGCTGACTTAGTGGAAGAGGAGGATCCTGTGGATTCGACCAAAATGAGGCCATTGAGGTGGTTGTAGCAAGATTCATCGCCATTCGCAGCTTCACAATAAGCCAATATCTCATCTCTACCACTGTGATTGTAACCCATCTCTTTCGACGATTTCTATCGCGAGTTGCAGTAAGATTTGTGTGATAAAGGAGAAGGTCGAGGATTGGCTGGAATAGGAATAAAAACAGGCGCACAGGCGACAGCGAGGTCATTGACTCATCGCGAAGTGTAAAAGGTCGATAGATCACTTCTATAGGAGGTTCATAATCAGGCTGAGTCTATGAGAGAGCCTCAAGTTGTTGCTGTCGACTTAAAATCGTCTTCTCCTTCGTTGACTTGCTAGAAATCTGTGATGCGCGAGATTCTACAGCTTCCTGAAATTTGCCGAGATCATTACCAAAAAGCGCTTGGTTCATGATGAAAATGAGATGGCTCGATAGAGGACGATGAGGCGAATCGAATGAGCCTAGTTACACCACGAACAGAGCAAAAATGAGGTCGTCGTCGCGTTACAAAGAAGCGACAGGAAGGTCAAAAAATAAGTGGATTCCGGGCGCGCTAACATTCAAATCGTGCATGCGGAGGGGATCTCATCAACTAGCTTCGGACCCACACAAGCTGTCAATAACATGCTTTTGGAGCATCTTTCTTGTCATCAGCTCTTGACAGCTCGAATCATGATCGACAACCCATCCGGAGTCCACGGCTGGTCACGGCTGGTACATGCAAGAAGTCCGTATGTCAGCTATCTTGCATGCACTGTGACGTGAAAAGAGGCAACATGTCCAAACCTGTTGTTCACCACCAGCATCAAGAATTTGTCTAGACCAAGGATGTCAATTCAATCCAGAATCCTCAGTCGTTGACGGCAAAAATGATCAAGTCCGCGAAATTAATCTTGCGGTTTCTGCCGCATTGACATGACAGGTGCCTTTATGTAAGCTTCATGCACAAGTCAACACTGCAGTGATGAGAGATTCTTCCATCCGTCACAATCAGAGAAACCATAGTTGGCTAGGACTATCATGCCACTGGAATAATAACTCAGCATTATTTTTCAGAAAAGTCTTGGCTACGTTTACAACTCAAAAGACTCTGCTGAGCGTGAAAATGCCAGTGTCGCGAGAGACTGTGTTTTCATTATGGTGTCTGAAAACAAATCAGTTCAAGACGCATCTCTTCTCTTCCAAACCGTCGAGCTTGTTGTGTTCCTTCGATCCAAGAGGTAGAGTGCGAAAGCTAACATGACCAAGGTACCTCAGTCCCAATCTTCACTGGCTAACTACTATGGTTGATATTCTTCGAGGGAACTATGGTGGCACAAGAAGTATTGATCCAACGACAACAATCTTCCTGCCCTTGTCAACCCTATCAGAAGCCCTTCAGATACCTATGTGCTTGGGTCACCGCCGTGACTTCAAATCTCATTCCCACCTCAATATGACCCTCATTTCTCGGACACGAGAGCATTCCAAAGCAAGGCTTCCATTTGATACCCTCGTCGATTCTACGATAACTGACCAATAGATCCCATGGCTGTTTTGGATTCTTCTCCGCGGTCTCTGGATCCACGTTAGGAACCTGACAACGAGCACACCTCGCGACCACATCGAGATCGATAGCATGCCGGTTACCACCAGTGATGGTGGTAAGATATGATGAGTCGCCGTTAATGCGTACAGTCTTCCATTCATCCTCGGACCAGGCTTCACCGCCTTTGATGACAATGTTTGGCCGAAAGCGCTCAATCGTGATTGCCTTATGTCCACCTTGTTCCAGTCGCGAATTCAGTTCGTTCAGTGAACTCTCAGTCCCTATCAGAATTGGCAATACGTCTGGAAAGTTGACGCTTTCGGTCCGTCCCAAATGTTCGGGATCACCATTGCCACGAACTATTCTGGGAGTGGGACCTTTCATCACCAGACTCACATTGTCACCAAAGAATTCTGAGAATATGGATTTGATTTTCGGATCCTTGTATTCGTAAGCATCGGTAATATACTCCCAGACGTCGACGTCAATAATGTCAGTATGCTCTCCCAGCCAGCCCTTGGAAGGGAAGAGGGGCACCCGGACTTGCTTGTCGGCGTCGTTGCGGACTGTGATGACAAGATCACCAGCGGTTTCATCAATTGCCGTATTTATCAATGTCATCTGCGAATTTGAGCGGATTGTGACAAACTTTCTGTCCTTGTCGACGAACTAAGTGATCCAAAAAGTGTTAGCCAGGACTAAGGAGGGTGGAGGTGTACGAGGGATAGATATGGCATCATATCCAACCTCTTCCTACTCACCATCCATCGTCGGTCAAGCTCCAGTCCTTGTCGTGTCAATTTGGCTGACTTGAGAGACACTCCCCGACACGACTTGATGGGATAGATCCGTAGATCCGTGATTTCAGAGACAGTATACGTCATCTTTGGTTTTTTCGAGGTTTCGATATCGGGCCTATACGCCTGAGGCGTTCAAGTTTCCGAGACGCTTGTGTAGAGAATCGAAGAAACGGATGAAATGAAGATTTGTCCCGCGATGAAAGGAAACTGATTATTATGTCGACAAAGGTAAGGTAATCGAATAACTGGAGCCAAGACTCCGCTGTGCAAGACTTGAGATGACAAACAAGCGAAGTTCGCGACCCTCGGAACAAGTGATTCGTGTCAAGACGTGATATGAGGACAAAGTTCTATACCATCTTATTCAGGAGCACGATATGACCGTGCACAGGAGAAAAGCAATCCAATAATATATATATTCAACGTCACGGAGAATGAGGGGCTTGTCCTGGTGTTCAACCATCGGTCTATCGCTGATGATGTCCTGTGGAGTTGATTACTGACGCTGCTTTAAGGCGAAATCCCGAATGGCGTCATGATTTGCTTGCCGGGCGCCCTGCAACTGACGAAGACCAAAAGACTCCTGAGCGCCACAGTTGTCAAGCTCAATGACCTCTACCTGCATCCTCGAGTATCAACAAGGCTATTCTTGTCTCTCATCTCGGTTTTACCTGCAGGACAAAGTGCGCAGGCCTAGCGAAAGGTGAGACTCTAACGGGCAACATTTATCCGTTTCTGCTATGCCTCTCCGGTAGCATGTTGAGCGAGCAAGTGGTTGCGAGTGACAAAGTTGATTTTGATACATGCAATTACTGTTGTTGCTCTGGCATCACTGCGAAAGTCTCGGCCATACATATGACTGTTTGCCTCTCTTTCCATTCCCAGGAGCCATGTGATTTGTATGGCACCCAGGCAACAAGGCGTGCTTTCTGTTAGCTCCAGTAGGGGTTTATGATTGGATCTGAAGTTATCTCGAGGTCCACTTTGCCTTAGGACTATGCCTCAATCCTGACTTTTGATAATCAAGTCAGACTTCAGAATCATCAATCGCAACGTGCGACGTGGAGAACTCTTGGCGCTATCAACACAACGGTGTTACCTTATAGCAATCGGAGATTGCCGAGAATCGACCCAAGGTGTGATTCACGGAACGATTGCAAAGCGTAAGTGCAGTCGGTTGATCATCATATCAGAAAACGGTGTTGCCTGAAGTGAGCGGATTAGCATTTCCCACGTCTGGTATGACCTAACAACCTGATATTGTAGAGACCACAACTACGTGCTCTAGGCCTCGAGATCAGATTTGACCACAAACAAAACCATCATGGCGACAGTCACCGAAACCGCGCAACCGTCTCACGTCAAACTCGAACTCCGCACCGCCTACGGGCCGGTCTATCGAGAGGTGTCGACATCTGCACCACGCGAAGCTCGAGCGGATGAAATCCCATTGATCGATATCAGTGGCATCTACGGCGACCTGTCGGCACGCAAGGAGCTAGCCGCGCGGATCAGGCACGCCGCCGAGACGACGGGGTTCTTCTACATCAAGAACCATGGAATCCCCGAAGCGGCTATCCAAGGCGCGAGGAATGCGTCGCGGGATTTCTTCAAGCAGCCGGAAGAGAAAAAGCTGCTGGTGAGTAAGGACAAAGGGAAGTGGTATAATGGATACTCTGGCAACAGAACGGCAATGGCTAGTCCGACCGAAGGATGTATGTATATACCTCCACCATTTTCGACATCTCATATCCCAACAAAGCGAAGAAGCAGAGAACAAAGAATCAATCAACCCTGACCATTCATTCATGCAGTGGACTACCGTGAATCATTCGCCTGGCGCTACGAGCCACAATACGACCCGGACCCTAAAGACCCAGCCGCCGTGCCCGCCGAAGTCCAACCATACATCCGCGGCGAGAAGTACGTGTGGGAAGGCACATCACACCTCCCTGGCTTCAAAGACAGCTGCATCACATACTGGCAAGAATGCCTGAAACTCGCACGCCGACTCGTGCGCATCTTCGCGCTGGCGCTCGACCTGCCCGAGGACTACTTCGACGCCGTCACCACGTACCCCGGCAGCGACGGCGTGTTCAACTACTACCCGGCCATGACGGAGCAGGAAATCGCCACGAGCCAGGATGTCGGGCTGGGCTCGCACACGGACTTGCAGTGTTTTACCTTACTGTGGCAGGATATGAGCGGTGGGTTGCAGGTTCTGAGTCACGACGGGCAGTGGATCAAGGCTACGCCCATACAGGGCACCTTTGTCGTCAACATCGGTGACTATTTGATGCGCTTGACGAATGACCGCTTGAAGTCGACCGTGCATCGCGTCTACAACCGCTCGACCGTCGATAGGTATGTGTTTTCCCTTCCGAGCATATGCGCATGGAGAGCCTTTTTTTTTTACTTTTACTGTTGTGATTTACCGCATTGATGCTATTGCTGGTCACTCTCAGATTTTAAAGAAGAGACGAGGGCTTTATTGACCTTGAGTGATATCCAGGTATTCGATGCCGTTCTTCTTCGGGTTCAATTTCAACGAGACCTGTGGCGTGCTTCCGTCTTGCATCGACGACGAGCATCCCGCCAAGTACGAGCCTATCTCCTGCGGGGAGTGGACTCAGTTGCGCTTCGAGCAGACGGATCAGAAGCCAAATCGGGTCCGATGATGGTTGGTATTGAACATCTGAATTATAGATATCATGTAGGGGCAGAGAACGTGCACGTGACGGGCCATCTAACGGCTGTGGTCGACCGAGGACCACCACATTGTCTTGTTTCTTTTATTCTCTTTCCTACGTCTTACTTCTTGTAGAGCATATTGAGGAAATGAGTTTCTATTTTCCAGCCCAGTCCGGAACCTTGGCGTTCTGTTCGCCAACATCCAACGCGACCAAGAACCGACTGACGAGATTGTAACTTGCTACCGTGGCCGTGAGCTCGACGATCTGCTGGTCGTTGAAGCCAACCTGTTTGATCTCGTCAAACAGCGCTTGTGGGACCTTGATGTCTCTTGTCATGGCATCGGCATATCTCAAGGCTGCCCATTGACGGTCATCCAATGGTCCTTTGGAACTGGGGTTTAGTTGTTGAACCACGTCCAGCTTCTCTTGGTTGAATCCGTCGGCCGCGAGCAGAATTGGGGCATGTGCATTCCACTCGAACCAGGCTTGGTTGATCAGGGCGGGACGACAGATAGCGATTTCGCGAATATCGTCGGGAAGGGAGTTCTTGGTCCGAACTGCACCGAGGAGTGCATTCCAGCCTGTGCACGATTCGTCAGGGACTAGGTCGAGAGGTAACGGATGGACGGACGGGAGGACAAAAGTCTTAAGCTTACCATCTGCGATCTTGGGAGCATGCAGTAAAGTCAAGTCTAGAGGAATCAAGCCCATCGTGCCCCTCCGAGCCTTGACTCGCTCCAGCACTTGTTCATCTTCTTCGGACAGATTTGTCGGTGGATTGGGGACATAGTCGAGACGCATCGTGTGAGGTGGCCGAGCAGGCAGGTAGAATGAGATGTGACTCTGCGTATGAGGCTTTCACAAAAGCCTTTTTTGTACAACTTACAGGTTGAATTTTGGGAGAAGGTAGTATCTATTTCTCAGCAACTGCAAAATTGTCCCACTCACATTATGCCTTGGGTGCAAGTTCGAATGCGCGGGAGACGTGATTCCGTGCGTGACTCGTAACTCGGCGCTCCGAGAGTTATTGGGGTTTCCATGTCCTCAGTCACCCGGTGCCGGATCTCCAATTTTCCATAAAGCGGAATTGTTGCGTAAAGCGGCACGCCTCGGAGGGTGTGTGCGTGAGGATCGTGACTCACGGGTTATCCCACCAGTCACTGGGCTAGTCTGACGGTGTCTTCTCGAGGAAGATACCGGAGGAGCCATATGGCCTCAGATATTGTTGGATTGAGAACATGGTCATTGGTAGGATTACAAGATTATAGAAGTTAAAGGCCGATGAATTTTCTCGGTGTGGCCATGAGCAAGCGGTGGAGAGATGTAAGATCAGTCTTCCTACTCACTTGAGTCGATTTCTCGGATTTCCATGGGGATTTCCATGGTCTGAAACAAATGCCACAGACGGTGGTCACTTGCGAGTTGTAACGAAGTGGGTGTGTTTCAGAAAGCGTGTGTGTGACGGCTGAAACTTGGGATGGGAAATGCGAGTGTAACGGCTGACGCGGCTAACGGCGGGCCCTATGTCCTTCCCTGGGCGTTCCCGGGGTGCCTAAACAAGGGAAGGCTGACGCCTGGGACCCTTCGTGCCTAAGCTTGGCCTCTTATCGTAGAATTGACGACCGTTTGCAGCCCGTCACGGACATTGGCTGATGGTGACTGATCAGCGATCAGTGATGACTGGCACATGCCACGCTACGCCCTGCCAGCCTTCCCTTGGACCGTTATTTAGGCACTACTAACTCGGAGTACTTGGGCCACTAAGTGGTTAACCACTCCGTAGTCCACACAGTAGGCGTCGCTAAGTAAGGCCGAGGGGGTGTCTAATTAGCCCTCGGCCTCTAGTCTCCAATTTCTAGGCAGCGGGTTGGCGGCTGAAGCCTGAATCTACCGGGCTAGGGGGGCACGGGCAGCTAACCTAGTTAGCCTGGCGTAGTGAAATTAAAAAAATGATTACTCCCAGCATTGGCCGAGTTTGTTTGCAATCAAAGCCTCACACCTTGCAAGTCGCAACTTAAACCCTGATACGAGGCAGCGACGACGAGCATCCGCCTATCCCAGGTTTTGAAGCCAGCGATCACCGCCAGCCCATGGCGCTGGTCTGCCATGCTTGTGCCAGTGCTTAACATACCCACTGAATGCGGAATGGAATGGAATGCCTGCTGCTTCCTGACCGAGTTACCAACAATGCTGCTAGTTCGTCAACTAACCTCAAGACCATTCACCCTTGGTCTCGCTCGTCTAATCATTGACTGGCCAACATTCATCGTTTCCCTTGGACTTGAACAGACTAAAGAGTTGAGGAACCAAGGCACCTACCAGGACTCATTCTTGATCAGCCTCAATTCCGCCTTTACCCATCGAGTCTAACGCTGTTGGCCCTTGTGACTGATTTCCCGTGGCTCGTGGCTCGTGGCATCTGGCATCACGAGACACCCACCTCCTCAAGTCCAAGTCCTCGACTTGCAAACGTTGGTCCTATCTCACCTCTCGCCTCTCGCCTCTCACCTCTCATCTCTCGCTTTCGCATCTTGGAACTTGAGGGAAACCAGACCAAGACCATACCATCTCTTCCGTTTGCGTCACTTCACTATCTTACTCACCAATTCTACTCTTCCCCCAATCATCCGCCCGCTTCCTATCCATCCGTCACCCGCCTTTGTTTCCTGCCAAACCAGCTTCCTCTTATTTAAACCCACTCCTTCCCCGGCTCACATATAATCGCGCACATGCCTGGAATCCGTACGTCTTTTTTCTCTCTTCTTTCCTATCAGTTCTTGTCCAGAGACATTCCCCCAAGCCCTCAGGTCACACCGATCTACCCCGCGATCTGACCATATCAACAACTTCCCTTCCTAACACTTCTGTTTCTTCATCACAGCCCCGACGCCATGGATAAGCTCAAGGCTTTTTTCAAGAGCAAGAAGGAGAAGCTGCTGGCTACCAAAAAGACCGAGACCAACGGTACCACCGCTACCAAGCCTACACCCACCGAAACCGCTCCTGCGCCGGCCACTACTGAACCCACTCCCACTCCTGCCGGTGAGTAATTCTGATTCAACAAGATCTAGAGACTCGTTGACTGACAATCTACGGCAGCGGCACCTGCTGATGCCCCGCTGATAAGCCTGCCGATCCGGCACCAGTTCCAGCACCCGCTGTTGAGCCGACCAAATAAGGCTGTGCAGATCTGACGAGCTAGAAGATGCGAGTCACCACCGCCTCATGGACGGATGTGCTCTTCTGCTTTGATCAGCAGCAACCTCCCGGGACTCCCGGACACCCCAGTCGACCTTTATACCCAGTTTCTACTCGAGTCACCCAGCGTCTAATCAAACTTATACCCCTTCTGGCGCCTGGCAGCGGATTGTTTTCTACACGATACCCCATCCTTTCTCGCCAAAGGAATCACGCGATGATCATCATTGATTGGGCTACAACAAAGCACAAGTTCCTTTCCTTACAAGCAGCCATATGATACCCCCATTCAGTTCTGCACCACGACCTCAGCATGGCTCGAGATACGCCACAGCCTCAAATGATACCCACAGTCAGAGTCAATGAACTTCAGATAGTCAAACTCTTGTCATTAAGTAGCATAGGAGATTGAATCCCATTACAATTTGCCACTATTTGACCACTTTCTTCCAACTAGTAGTGTACAATCCACTGTGCCTCAAATCACCTAAATAGGTCATTGACCTCGTGCCTATCTCCCGATGTATCTCATTCACTTGACGGGGTGATTTCCAATCAGAATGTTTTCGCCTTTCCCTAATTTCATAACGATGCCGTCATGCTTATGCCGTTCGCATCCTAACTCCAATCGAAACACGCCGTCCCCCCTCAAAAAGACCAATCCACTTCGTTGATACATCACCGAAAGGCTGAAACCCACAAGCTCACAGGGTAATTTGGGTAATTTTACACGATAATCCCTTCATCTTACTTGAAGAGACCCATCCGCCACTCCGTGATCATGGGGCTGATACCACAAATGAACTGCTCCATCCATTAAAGGATAGATAGAATACATGGCAGCAGCAAACCGCCTTGACTGCGGCTCTGCACTCCAGTCAAAAGGTTTTGGTGATAGTGTCTTTCCAGACCAGTTTTGCTAGTGTCGTCCCCCCCCGGACCGTTCTCCTGTACCATCTCACTCGGGCCAGTTCACATCGAGTTTGACGAGCACGCTCGAGTCTTTCAGTTTACTGCCACCGGTGCCATTCAAGCCTCGGAATGAGCCATGACTCCGCAATGACTGTGCGTCTTTTGAAGTCGGTCGTGACACAGGATAGATTCGGATCGACCTCTTGGATTTATCCCCAGGAATCAGCGACAGAAGAATGTCCTGGTGACTCGAGCCGTGGAGTTGCGATGACGCCGACATAGACAGTGTGCTGTGTCCGTGAGGGAAGATTTCCACGATTTTACTATGTACATAGAAAACAAGCGATTTGTCAGTCGATGGTTTGCTTTGGTAGAGCCATATAAGTAGGGAATAGTGGGAGACGTACTCGGTCGCCGAGTTGGTGATCTTATCCAACCCTTCTTGCTCCCGTTGTACTTCTTCAGGACTCAGTATGTTCTGTGACAGGACGTTGCCCGCACCCCATGTCCCATAGCCGTGGGCGTTGTTGCCGAATTCATCGTACAGGAGGCGCGCGCGATCATGCTGCGAACGAAGATCGTGGTCAGTTAGATGTTCAATGGAGACAGTCAATCAACGGGAAGTGGGATCCGTATATACCTCATCGTCCTCATTGCCGCGCAGGCCCAGACAAGAGAGACAGGAGCCCATCGAGGTTGCGATCTACTGCTAGCTCGCAGCGACTCGAGAGCATGAGACCTCCGCTATGACAGTTTGTTCATCTAACTCGTCGTCCAGAATGACATGGTCTTGGAACAGTTCCCGCTTGTGGAATGTGATATTGCCTTCCGGTCGTGCTGCATGTCGTCGACTCGCGACGAGCCCAGAATGCGAACTGCTGTCTCATGATGCAACCTTGGAAGTATAGTTTTTCCGTTCCGTGCGATGTGTGATAGTTTCTCCAGCCTCGCCAGGAGCTTCCAAAAGTTACACCCCAGCTAACTTCTCATTCTTCTTTCACTGGCTTGATGAATACCTTCTACAAGTCTCTTCAGCATGCTATACAGGTCGCGCAATGGCCTTAATCATAAGAATGATGGATGATCCCCAAAGGTCCCGTCGATGAGGACAGTACTTCCACCACGAGAAGCTTGTCTACCTAGACGAGAAGCCGGATGTGCCAATCATCCAAAACGCTCTCAAGGCAACTAAAGGGAGGTTTATTGACATTTACTCAAGGTGTCCTCGTCGAGCCCGGCTAGACGAGGTCTGGTATTCATGCAATCAGTTTCGGAAATCAAACAGGATTGTTGTCCGCTCTTTCTGTTCCCGACATGCCAGCCTATGGCACGAGAGCAAGGCAGCATCCCGTCCCAGATAGCATCAGCAAGCAAAAAGAGGTTTGTTGATAGACCCTTCGCTCATGCTCTGACATAGGAATGAATAGCTTTGCCACTTCCTCTTGATGTCCACTGTTTGGAACCGACGAGACCCTTGCATCGGACTTCCGATGGCCAAGCCACAACACACTTTTCCACCACGAGGCTGTCAACTCCTGTCCCTCTTGCGAAGGATGCCCGAGACAATGCGTTTCATTTTCCATGCAGGGACGAATTAATCTAAATCAAATAACAAAAATGGCATCCTTGGGATGGTTCGCTTTGATATATATTCCACATGCTCCAGCCATATCATGTCGAGATCTACAAGCCCGTCCATTCCTTTCCGTGCACCAGTCATTCGTTTCTCCATTCACTCTTTTGGCCATTTGATTTCTTCTGATCAATCAGAATGCATCCCACGCTCATTTCTCCTACCATTTGGGTAGGCTTAAGCATACTGACAGTCGCATCCGCACAGCAACCGGGACCTCACGGGGCTTATGGAGGAGTTTGGGTCGACTGGTTCAACGCGGGTGGCCCTTGGAAGCCAACGACCAAGTCATGGGTCACAAGTACCTCGACTTCCGCCGAAGGCAGTACCTCCAGTACTACGAGTTCTCTCGATACCACTACTACATCATCGGACCTATCGACAACCTCTACTTCCGGCTCTACCACTACGAGCAGCACATCGATTGTCGATACGCCCGTTACCACCTCGACAACTTCGTTGCCTGTGTTCACTTCGACGACTTCCATTTTCGACACTCCAGATGTCACGTCCACGACTTCTTCGCTGCCTGTGATCACCTCGACCACGTTGTCAACTTCTGTTTCCGATATCCCTACAATCATCTCTTCCAGTACCACAACTGGCGGAAGTTCTTCTGAAGTCTCGTCCACTTTCACTACAGAATTCGCCACGACCGTCACCACAGGCGTGACCTCCTCAGTCCCTACTGCTGGCACGTCCACTACGAGCTCTCGATCCAGATCTTTCGAGCTATCACCAGAATCCCGAACTGACACAACATCTACCTCCTCCGCTTCGTACCCACATTGGACTGGAACTTATCACCCGTGGGCCGACTGGCTTTCTCGTAGTTCGACGATCTCGGGTTCGACGTCTTTGTCTGTATCCGTTTCAACTCAGCAATCTAGCTCCTCCAGTGCTAGCGTCGAAGCCACTACGACGGGCTTGTCGACCTCTGCAAGCCCAAGCCCAGAGAAGTCTACCACGACGAACTTGTCGACACCTCCAAGCCCAGAGATATCTACTACGTCGGCTTCCCACCCTTTCTGGACTGGAACTTATCACCCTTGGGCCGATTGGCTCTCTCGTAGTTCAACAATCTCTAGTACGACATCTTTGTCTGTGACCCTTCCAACTCAGCAATCTAGCTCCTCCAGTGCTAGCGCGGAAGTCTCTACTACGACGACTTTGTTGACTCCTCCGGGCCCAGAGACATCTACAACATCAGCAAGCACTACTTCTCCTTTCACAATTACGCAGGATACGACCTCGACAACCTCTACTGATTTGACTCCAAGAAGCTCAAGCACTTCGGTTACTGATCAACCAGTTACTAGCTCTACTACAACAGCAGAAGACATTCCTACAACACTAAGTTCTACCACAGTTTCGGCCTCAACACCAGTCGATGATACTAGCTTGACATCTTCAACTCTCACAGGCTTGACTACTACGACGACTTTGTCAGTATCGGAAACCACAACTGAGCAGACGACCTCGGCTGGTCCATCTCGACTGGCGACGTCAAGCTCCTTCTCGAAACCCTGGAGCAGGAGCTGGAGCAAAAGCAGAAGCTGGAGCAAGTCTTGGTCACATCAATGGACTAGAACCGCGACTGACCTGCCAGCATCGACCAGCTCTAGCGCAGTGGCGACCAGTTCGCTATCAAGTCTTGAATCAACCTCCAGTGTTTCAAAAACCGTTAGCTTCACCGATGTCACGACATCTATCTCCACGACTGCCACTTCAAGCAGTGTTGTAGTTGGCCCCGAGCAGACAAGCTCCACTACTTCGATATCCGCAAGCTCTACCTCTGCGTCCATTGATACTTCCATCAGTTCAAGGACAGGAACCGCAACGACAACATTCAGCAGCAGCTCTACAACAAGCATTGTCAACTCCAACGGTACCACAATTACCACAACCAACACTGCTTCAACGACCAGCTTGGCAAGTACCTCGCTCACCAATGCTTCGTCAACTTCCAGCTCCTTGTCCTCCACCTCTAGTACAACTGAAAGCGCTAGCACTAGCTCCGTGTCGAATACATTGACAAGTACTACAAGTGCCAGCTCGACCACTAGCAGCACTTGTGCTCCTACCACCGTCACTATCAGTGGAAGCAGCTGTGAGGCCCCAACCACTGTGACAGTCAGCCCCACCTGCCCAGCTGCCACTTCCTGCGGGTCACCTGGGGACCTCACCGCCACATCCACTGTCGTAGTGACAGTGACCGGGTCGACGATTACCGTTGAAGGGCCCGTTGTCACTGTCCCCGCGTCCACCATCACGGTTCCTGCAATCACAGTCACAAGTGTGACGACTGTTTGGAAAACCAAGAACAAGACAACCAAGATTGGCACGGAATACTCTTTCGTCACTCAAACCGCCACCGTCCCACCCTGGGTTCGGGGCCGATATCATTGGGGATGGTAGTTCCTCTCCCGAAAAGATGGTGCTTTCAAGCCGAATCGATTCAATTTGGTATCCACAAGGACAGGATGTATGGCAGTGTTCTAGTTTCGTGGAAGTCAATTTAACGAAGAGCCGAATCAAATGCCAGAGTAGTAGAGACAGGAGGGAATCGAATGCATCTTTCGGGGGTTCAGTACTACGAGGATCGACGGGTCTTGATTTTGGGCGTACAACGATAGTTTTCATTTCGGAGGGCACTCTTTTCTTAGAATTTTCATTTGTTCAAGAGGGGAGGGGAATGATGCTGGACTTCCTTTTGCGACTTTCTAGTGAAAGAGAGGTCTTTTCTACAGCTCTATCTCTAATATCTCATAACTTTGTTTCACGACTCGTCTTGCTTCTACTCTGCCACACTTGCACCTCTTTATCTAATGCGTAATCTGACGGGAAATACTGCGGGCCCAGAGTTTTCTTGACCACTTTCCCTGTTCCACTCTTGGGCAGCTCCTTGTCAATAATCCGCAGTAACGTGGGAAGCTTGTATCCGGCAAGACGACCTCGCACGTCGGCGCGAAGATCATCGAGGTGCAGATGCGTGGGGCTGCGCTTGTTCTCACTGTAGAATTTCCGCGCAACTTCATCGTCGCGCAGTGATAGAACCGCACCGACACGTTGACCGAATTCGTCGTCTGGCACGCCGACAACCATGACCTCGGCGATATACGGCAGTGCCAGGATCTCACGTTCGATATCGAGTGCGGAGATCTTGTATCCGCCGGACTTGATGATGTCGACCGAGGCACGGCCGACGATGAAATAGTATTTGCCCTCGCGTCGCGCGACGTCGCCGGAGCGGAAATACCCATCGGCGTCGTGTGCGTTGGCCGTCGCTTCGGGATCGTGCAGATACTTCGAAAACATGTTGAACGAGCGCGCGAGGACTTCGCCTTCTTCTCCCTCTGACAGCTTCACGTCGACCCCCAGCGTCAATTCCCCTACGGAACCGTCGGGGATGTCTTCGCTCGGATCGGCTGACATGTTGAACACAACGCCTAGTTCCGTCGATCCGTAGCGCTGCACAATCCGGCGGCCCATGAGAGTCGACCAGAAATCACTGATGGGCTTAGGCAGTGCAGATGTGCCGCACAGACACACCTTGAACGCCGCTGCTGCGGCTGTGTAGCCTTGTGCTTGTGCGGCAGGCAGCTTGGTGATGTGTTCGAGATAATATCTCATCATTCTCATGTATATGGTCGGCACTCCGGTGAAATGAGTCAGTCCGCCTCGTCGCCACCGGTCCCAGGTCCACTTCGGATCGAAACTCCCAGATTTGAATTCGATGCATGCTCCGGTCTGGATGAATGGGAAGAACGACACCCAGATCCCGGTTGCATGGTGGACGGGTAACAGGTGGAGGAGTATATCGGTCTCTTGCAGTCCGATCTGCTGTGCGAAGCACAATGAGCTGTCCGTCACGGCTGATCGGCGTAACACGGCTCCCTTAGGGGACCGGTGGTGCCAGAGGTGAAGATCACGATACCCGGGGCATTGGGGTCCTGGTAGCGGTTCGAGGTGATTTTGATATCGTTCAGAGCAATTGGGGTTTGCTCTTCGAATGACTTGATCGGTATGCAAATGAAGTCAGGGTTGGTCGTGCGTCGGATTTCCTTCTCCAGCGAAGTGCCTAGATCGAGAGCCTGGCTGGCTGTGACAACTGCAATTGACTTTGCCTTGTTGACATAGTATGTCGCTTCCTTGACCGGTTGCGCACTGCTGAAGGGGCTCGCCGCCGCACCAAGGGCTAGAATCGCCAGAACGCCGACTGTGAACTCATAGCCTCCTGGAGCGAGGAGGCTGACGAATACCTCCTTGCCGGTCTGCAGGTCATCTAGAGTTTGCGGCGTGAGTAAATGCCTCAGCACACGTCGAAGTCGTAATACATCCACCAGTAATTCAGCAGCGGTCTTCTCTATGCCTGCATTGACGTCCCGGATTGCTGGTCTCGGCTCACGGCGATGGGCTAGGGTCAGTAAGCGAGTGAATAGAGGGTCGGCAGGGAGGACATGGTCTCCGCCATGACTGGGCACGAAATCGGTCCGATCAAAAGGCGCTGGATGTTTCATTTCCTTTCTTCGATGCCGGTATCTCGACACCGCACATTATGAGGATCACGGTCCCAACATATGATGTGATGATTTATCTCGCCGACTGTCTGCTTGTGTAAGCTCCGCACAGGTCATCGAATGCTCCCTCCGAATTGATAGCCAAGGCAATGTCGTCTAGCGTGCTCGGCCCAATCATAGCTATCGGTGGACATCCTCGGTACTTCTTCTCCAGGTAGGGGGTGTGCGGGGAAGACTTGAAGTCTGTTAGTCGTCGATATCCCCAATTTATTCTATGTTTGACCGTCGAAGCTTATGAGTGGAATTCTTATCGTCAATCAATCTGCTCTGGTCTCGTAAGGAGCTGTCTAGGATCCTCGTAACGCACTATCAAGCATCATGGTTGACTTTACGGATAAATTACGCCCTGCTGAGCCGCAAGGCCCGAGCATTCTGGCTCAAGAGAGAGCCGGCTCAGACGTCGACATCGACAAGTTAGCGAAGCATTTACTCTCTAGGAATGATTTCTACAACAGACAAAAGAAGATCTTGGCTGTGCTAGAGCCAATCCCGATCTTCTGCAAAAAGAATCAGTTGAACATGGCCAGACCAGACAGATATCATCTCGGCCTTGCCCGTGCCAAAATGCTCAGGAGACTATCGCTCAAGCATGGCTGGGACCGCGACGACTACATCATGGCCGACTATCTGATGGACGAGATGGGACCCTATGCTCTCCAGGCAACCATGTTTGCCACTTCCATCAGAGAACAATGTAATGACGAGCAAAAGGCTTATTGGCTTCCAAAAGTCGAGAACTGGGAGATTATCGGTTGTTATGGCCAGACCGAACTTGGTCACGGGAGTAATGTTAGAGGGATCGAATGTGAAGCGAGATGGAATCCCGAAACCAAGGACTTCATCATCCACAGCCCGACTATCACGGCCAGTAAATGGTGGAACGGTGCTCTGGGGAGGACGGCAAATCATGCAATCGTCGTGGCACAGTTGATGTTACCAGACCCTACTACAGGCAACTATAAGTCCCAGGGTCCTCACCAATTTATTGTACAGATCCGTGACATGAAGACTCACAAGCCTCTGGACGGTATTGTGATTGGAGACATCGGACCGAAATATGGCTATCCAGGCATGGACAATGGCTACATGTTGTTTGACCACCTGAGGGTGCCACATGCAGCACTACTCTCGAGATACTCTGGAGTCGACTCTGAAAGCGGGGCATACATAAAGCCAGAAAATCCAGCCTTGGTCTATGGATCTCTGACTTTTGTGCGGGCGCAGATTATCATGCACGCCAGACTGGTGTTGGCCAGAGCCGTCACCGTGGCAGTGCGCTATTTGTCCATCCGACGCCAGTTCGCAGATAGAGACTCCAAGGACCCTCAAGCCCCGAACAGGCGGTTCTGAATTACCCGACCGTCCAGATTCGAATCTTGCCCTTATTGGCGACCACGTTCGCTCTTCACTACACTGGAGAGGCCATGTACAACCTCTACTATGGCACAAGAGCGGAAATCGAAAAGCGAGGGGATTTCTCACGCTTGGCTGAGATGCACGCTGCTTCATCGGGCTTGAAGTCGCTCTGCACCACCCTTGCCGCCGATGGTATCGAGACGTGCCGCCGAGCTATGGGAGGACATGGCTTTGGTGGCGGAAGTGGCATGATTGCTCTCAACAATGAGTATCTGTCCAAACCTACGGTTGAGGGAGATAATTGGATGATCACCCAACAGACCGCGGCGTACCTCATCAAGCGCATGGGTGAGGTCGTCAACAATACTAAGCTGAAGTCGAAGGACTCTGTCGATGAACAGTTCCGCGATTATGTGCGCAATCAGGATAAGCAGCATAACTTCAGCATCGATCAAGATCGTGAATTGGTCGCGGCGTTCAAACATCGAGCATCTTACTTCACGTTCCAGCTCTATCAAGCAAGAATCGTCAAGAAGACCCCTTGGACCAGCCTCATGCTCTTCCTCCATAGACTGAGTCGAGCACATTCCGAGAGTCTCTTGGTCTCGAGCTTCTACGACGCCGTGTTTAAATCGACCCCTAATCCGCCGGTTGACGGAGCCACGCTTGACGTGCTGAGAAATCTGTACCGACTCTTCGCACTCTTCACTCTGGACAATGCATCCTCTGAGTTCCTGATCTCCAAAGCCCTTACCGTGGACAAATTGCAATCACTGACGCCGGAGATCCAAGCGTTGATGACCAAGATTCGTCCCCATGCCGTGCGACTCGTTGATGCGTGGTCCATTCCCGACTACGTGCTCGAAAGTGCTTTGGGAAGCTACGACGGTGACGTGTATAACAGACTTTTCCACAAGGCGCATCGGGAGAACCCTTTGAATTTGCAAACGTTCAATCCTGATTGGAGGAGTGAAGAGATCGTCATGGGCGAAGGCGAGGAAAATGCTCGAAGACGCTTGGAAGCATTGGCACTGGGAGTGACAGGCCTCGAGCAGTCACGCGAGCCGAAGTCAAAATTATAGACTGTTTGTAGAATTTTGATTACGTGGCCTGATTTTCGGCCTCAATTAGTCGTGTTTCTACAATAACAGGCGAATCGCCCTTATATCTTGGCCTTGGGTGCTGTTCCGACCCTCTTCCGGTGGACGTAGCTAATGGCTTTGAACTTGTCTAAAGCTTCCCCCACAGCTCGGATCTCAACAAACCGTAAATGCCCATAGAGGCTCGGGAGCGATCGACTTTGCAAATTCGATGGCGCGCTCTCTCATTATCTCCGGTTCGACGACTTCGTCTACAATTCCATCCTTGAGAGCTTCAGCCCCAGTCCACTTGTGAGCCTCTAGTAACATCTTCCGGGCGACCTGTGGAGCAAGCTTTAACCGTGGCAAAGAGCCGATGCCATCGAAATGGAGACCCAGATTGACTGGTGGCATACTGATGAAACCACGCTTACTGTTCATGATTCGATAGTCACAAGACAAGCTGAAGGGACATGCTCCCCGAATGTATGCCCTGTGATCAAGGCAATGGTCGGATACGGGTAGTCGACCAGTGTGGCCAAGAGGGGATAGAAGCCATCGGCGTTGGCGTAGATGTTGGAGTCCGACTCGTCGAGCTCCAAGCCAGTGCACCAGAATTTGTCGGAAAAGCTTGAAATGATGACGGCACCGGGGCTGTCGGGCTTGATGAGATTCAGCTCGATATGTCTCAAGGCGGCGATGATGGTTTGAGCAAATGCTACATTGAGCCGGTTTTCGGGCGCTTTGTTGAGCACGATGATGTGCACGCCAGGAGCGGAGGCTGGAGACTCAATCTGCAGATCTTTGAACTTTGGGCTGACGGTAGTCATGGCGAAGTCTTTTTCAAATTCAAACTCTGCTCAAGTAGATTGGAGCAGGTCTAACCCTATTCCTCAACAAGGTAAAACGTAGGTAGATTTGCTAGAGACGTGATGTGCTGGCCACCACAACAGTTTGTATAGATGGTACATATACTTTTGGTCAATGTATGCGTGAAGTTGGAGCCACAGAAAGCTAGATCATGACCTCGGGCAAGAGAGTGTGGCAATCAGGGTCATGTCAACCGGAGGATAAGGCAGCCTTGCGCACCTCGTCGTCAAGGTCGTCCCAAAGTGGTGTTGAGAAAGAGGGAGGTGCGGGGGAGCCTATCATTTTACCTCGGCGATTTCGGTAGAGGATTAACATTACTCCTGCCGCCCTCCTGCCGCCCGTGGCCGCTGATACTAAGGCCAGAATGACAGATCGGCTCTTGGCAACCTCACGTAGTATCTATATATGGAGTAGTGCGGCTACTAGAGACCCACTAACCACTGGAAGTTCGCGACTTTGTGAGTTAGTCACTGTTAGTGCAATCCACAACGGAGTTAACCCATTTCTGCCACACCCAGAAATGGCCAAAGTCTCTTGCCGTTCCGAACCCCCTAGCAAACTCTGATTCGGCCATGCAGAACCTCACCACAGCTACTCCATACACAACCCGAAAACTTGCGGTACGCAGACTCACCGTCACTCGCCCCCTCTTCAGCATCATCTCGTCCCTTCGAGATTGAAAGTTACGATCAAGAAAAACGCACTTGTCTAAATGGTCCACATCAATCTTGCGGATGATGTCGTCCCAAATTAAAAACGCAAAGCTTGCAATTCTCTCACGCAACACTATCAGCTTAAACTCCACGCTCATGCACGCCAGGCGCCTATAGATGTTGTCACAATCCTCCTGCGTGAAATCAAAACCCAGCTGTCATCATAGCGCCGGTGCTCCGCTCGTCCATTTTTGACATAGACTGGAAAATTCTTCCGTCGAACATGCTCTCAACTCATCCTCAAACCACTGTAGTGGCACACTCTCCTGTTCTTGCCGTCATCTCCTAACTCTCCACGACTTTTCTTGACCCACCATCTCCAGAGATCGATGCAAACCCAATGCAGGTTTGATCTCTCACCCTAATGCGAACCAGCTCTTCCGTCGGGATTGCTTGCTGCATCCCAACAAACGACTTCCCGGATACCGTACTAGGCACGTCGGCCATAGTGGGGGTATGATTGTTGATTTGTGTACGGTTTGGGATATGGATATGCGGCTGGATATGCTTCCGTGGCATATGACGACGTGCTCACGGGAGTGTAACCAGGAGAATGACCTGATGTTTGTCTAGCCAGGTCTCCTTGGCCAAGTCCCGTCAGTATCGCAGCGCTTTATGGGAAGAGTTGGCTTAGCCACGAAACTGACCATGGTCATAGCCGCCCGAACTCTGGCTACCATACTGGTTCCCCATGTATGAGCTGGCGCTCACAGAACCTGCTCCTGGCATTGAGTTGCCAATCGGTCCGCCACGGTTCTCCCAATTGTTCTTCATGTTGACCGAAGGCCGTCGCCCACGCATCTCTTCGATCAGGCTCTCCAACGATTGTGCCTCGCGCCGGGCCTTTTCGATGCTTGCCGAAAATTTGTTCCCCTCGCGACTCCATCGATCAATGTTGGCCTTCTCCTTTTGCAACCTCCTTTCCTTGACGCCAATCTCTTGGCACAGTTTGCAGTCATCATCCACTTTCGTAACGCTTTCATGATCAACAAGCTTCGCGCCGCACACTTCGCCTATGCGATGTTGTCGAGGACATCGAAGTTTCATGTTGCCCCATCTCCAGTCTCCACAACGAAAATCCGTCCTCGCATAGTAGCACATCTCAACCACTCAGACTTGTCCACCGCAGAAATGACGCCACGGATGGACCCTGGCCGTCCGGTCTTCTGGTCAGTTCTTTGACTAATTGCTCTCTGTCTGGGCGGCCGTCAACTAAGGTTCTTGGCCTCTTCTCACTCCCGTGAGCAGGTAAAACATACCAAAAGTTAGAGAGTGCTCAATCTCAAACCCTTGAGGAGATGTCTCTTCCTGAGGTTCAACGCCTGGTACTTTGGCCGGCTTTTTATCGTTCCCGGGTCAAAATGCTCAAAGGCCCTCTTCAATGACTCGGCGCTTGCATGGAGGCTCTTCCTGAAACCTGATCATCAGTGAGCGTTGGAGTGAGATCATTGGAAAGATACACAGCCTCCAAACCTACTCTTGACTGCCTTTTTGAATATTGAACTTTAGTGATCAGCCATGGCGAGATGAATAACCGAGTACTAGCGGTGTCATCACCAAGCCCGACACAGCCTGTAACGTGTTCAGTCAATGAACCAATCGAAATCTCACAGGAAATATACACGTCGTCAAATTCTTCTCGCCTACTCAGAAGCAATCGCTCGAGCTCTCCGCTATGCATAATATGGTCTCTAATTCATCTCTCAGGTAGGTGGCAAACTGGAATGAAGGACCTCTAACTATCTTCGGCGAACCACTAATTGCCATCAACTTGCCTCCAAACACGCGATCACCTGCGTCTGCATGTTATCCAGCCAGGGCATTTTCTACTGGCCGATAAACCATTTCTTTCAAAGTTTGCTCCGTCATTCGAGGGAATCACGAACCATTTGCAACGTGCCGATTTTTGAGTCGTTGAAAGAGACCCGCAAGAACGAAAAGTTTGAAGCATTGACAGATCTGAATACAACGAGGAAGACCGTGCGAGCAGTTACTTAGCGCATGGGACCTGCATCACTGATATGCACCACACCTCACACCTAAGTCTGGCCTGGCCACAGAAGCCGACACTGCCCGGGATATTGTCCCTTGATGACCGGAAATCTACCCATTCCTACTCCACCAAGCATTTCTGTCTCAAACAGGTGTGACCTGTTTCCACACTTGCATGGCCTTGTTGGTCGCATAAGAGCCTCAAATAAATACATACACACGTGAGACTAAGGAAGTCATCCAAAACATGACAGCATAGTCTAATGTACTGCTACAATACTCGGTCACAAATGCGATCGGCCAAATGTTTGAATCATCAGAGCAGGGAAACGGCAGACCTGATGGACAGCAGGCCTTTGCCTCGCTGGCAGGTCTTTAGCGACATGGTCGACAATGAATCATGCATTGAGCACGCGATGATTGTCTGGTTGCCACGGCCAAGTCTAGCATGTAAATGCTCAAATGCTAGACGTGGCTGACTTGTATTTGGCGAGACTGTCCACGATCCTTCCAGAGTCCAGCTCACAAGGTTCTGTCTGCTACACAAACCATGAGCATGGCCCTTTCAGCGTCCCTGCCTAGCTGCACGAAGCATGGATGCCACCTCAACCAGTGGCGGCCCCCATGTCTTAGGCCGGTGCCACCACGGGTACTCACCAACACATCACTGTCGAACAACATCTTCCCTTCCAACGATCCCTTGCTCGTGGTTGCATCCCTGGCGTCATGGAATCTCCACCTTGAGAGGTTCTCAAGTGCAGCAGATGTACGAGTTGTGAGCTGTAGCCTTTGCATTGGAGGAACTGGTCCGTCAAACAGAACCTTGTTGCCAACGATTTGCCGAGACGACACGCATACTCCAGAAGCTTTGACTACCCGTCTGACCGCGGCGTATCCTGACCAGGCATTTGTATGGCTTGAAGCTTGCATTTGAGGTGGGACTGGTACTAACATGCTACCTGACAGTACTCCGTACTTGTACATTAGTTCAACGTGGTGGGTACGGACCCTCTGCGTTCAACAGTGGGTCTTTCATCATCTCACAAGTCCTTCCATCCCGTCCGCATCGGCTACCATGCAAAGTACGACACGACTCTCCGGTAAGGAAGTCTGCTACACATGTGATGCAGCTTTGATCTTCTCCTTCACCACCATGCGATGAACACAACCAAGAGACGATAACAGCTTTTACGGCCTCATATAGCATCTCGAGGCACACAGCCTTGCGAAGCAAACCACTTTCGGTGCCCTCGTTAGAGGGCATCTCTGCCATCTGGTTGGATTGACATGAGTTCACCCGCCAAGGTCTCGATTTTCTGATGCACGGGTCCCAAGTAGTGCTCGGTTACGACAGGTCCAGAAGATTCCACCAACGATATGTCATGGTGTGCATAATCCGTTCAGTATTCGCCTCACTTCTGATCCGTCTCACAAGGGTCATGGAAAGCGTCGACCGGCTTGCAGATTGCTGGCGTCGGACTTCTTTTTTCTTCCAGGTGAGCATTTTCTTACAGATTGGGCTAAGGCTACGTGTTCAAGAAGCTGGTTGAACGCCATAATTCGATAAATCATGCCAAATCTAACCCCGCCTGCCACATCATAGCTCCAAGATTCCGAAGCGAAGACTATCGGGCCGGCCCTCTACCGCTTAGGTCAGTTATCTCGCCTGCTGGCCTTAGATGTCAAGGGGTATTCCCAGCACTTTCAATGTCCTTTGTGACGAGCCCCAATCCTCGGGTTTGGCGGCTCTTCGGTATAGCGATGATCTGTCCAATCGACTGAACACGTATTTTCCTTGAAGAGTAAAGGATCACAATGCCGAGCACGGTTTCACGCCCATCATAGCCGTCTCGAGAGATGGTGATAACTCCCTGGTAGTGCGGCTTGGACCTGGCAGATTCTTTGACAGATGATTATCCCCTTGTCCTCGGACTGGCGAGCGGTGAAGGTTGAGTCTTGAGCCAGCATCATCGCTTTCGAAAAGGGATATTCTTCATCTCAAAAGTAGCCTAAAATACATTGCAAGTTGCAATATCCGGCAGAGCCACCATCTAGGCCGGCATGCGTTGGCATTTTGGATCTCGGATATCCATATGCCGATACTACGGGAATGTGCCCAAAGCTGATTCCGGCTGGTGGTGAAAAAATACGCAAGTTACCAACATGTATCTATCAGTTGCTCCGCAGAGCTCGAACATCCTGCCCTGAATACGAATTAGCTGGGCTGCGTAGAGTCCGCGGCATTTAGGATGACGGGAACGGAATCCAAGCTGCATGACCCGTCGTTTACAGCATCCATGAGCAGGCCTTCAAAGAAAAACGGCTCGTAAATGGATCAATACAAACATTACCTGCATCGACCCGGGTGTAGCAGAAGTCCGGTACACACCATACCACCCCTTTATACCACAACAACAAGGTTTCCTCAACCCCTCCAGTGAGTAAAACGAAGCGTTTCTAGATCTGACCTTCCCAAAGACGGTCTAATTCTCATCCTCGGCCCCCAAAGCGGTCCACGATGTTACGCACTCCATCTATCTCATCCGAACGCTGGAAATCCATCCGCGGCTTCGTTTCACAAGGTACAAAGGTGCAAGGCAGACTCTCATACAACTCAATTCTTCCACGACCCACAAGCTCCCTAATCCAAAGGCGGAGCTCCTTTGAAATTCTTCCTCCGCAAAAACCAGATAGAATAAAGATATCATTAGAAAATACACGGTCAAACTAAGTAGTGATTCACAAAGCCGTGAACGGGAAAAGACCTTGCCAACGACAAGGCCGCCCTGTGTCAGCCTGATCCCGCATGATGATGACATATGGGAACGGCAAACCGTGCGACTTCTTGCTGGAGCAAGTAAGTACCTACCTAACTACCAAGGTACTGAGGACCGTGAATTCAAAGAATTCCACATCCACCCTCACCTCACTGTCATTGCCATTGTCAATGTCAATGTTAATGTCCATCCCAACATTGACTTAGAGGGTCAACTTGGGAACATCAACTACTCTTCTAAACAGTAAATTTCCCTTAAACGTCCCTGAAAATATTTAATATTCTTTTTTCAGATGTTGTCCCGTTCTCCGTGACCCAAAGTTGTTACAGTAGCCATTTGTCTAAATAGAATCTAAATCTCGCCGTAAGTAGCCCTACTATTTGAATCTCTCTGGCCCAAGTCTTACACTGTCAGGTGCGAACCGGCGCAGTAAGCTGTGTCCCAGACTCTATTTCAAACTCGAGAGAGTGTATGAGAGGTGCATGTGTGTGGACTGGAAATATGAGGTTCTTCCGGGGTTTTTCCTGCCTGCTTGTCCTGTGTGGAAACCATTCTCTTTGTGTGAGATGTGAGGGTATTAGAGAGGTCGGCTTGGTCGTAGTCTGAAGAAGTCATCTCGATATATTGTCTTTCGCCCGTGATGCATTCCGGCCTCTTCATATCTCCATATACCTTCTCCCCTCCTCCTTGCGCCCATCCATCCATTCATCACCGTGTGTCTTTTCCTCCTCCTTTTCTATGCTCATCATCTACCTTCTCGCCAAAGTCTTATGCAGGACATGTTCCTTCATAGCCAATGCGACGAGGAATGCCAACACGGCCAGCCCCAAGCCAGCCAGGAATGCACCCCTCAAGGCGTCCATGTAGATCCGCAAGACCAGTGCCTTGTCCCAGCCAGCAGGGAGATGCTTGACCGTGTCCAAACTGTCCCTGATCTTGCGTATAACGTCGTCACTTCCGGGCGTGTTCCCATAATGGTCTTTCAGTCCGGAGGTGAGGATGTTCTGAAAGACTGCGCTGGCGACGGTGATGCCGATGGTGGAGCCCGTGCTACGGAACGCGTAGCTGGCTGCGGTGATGACGGCTTGGTGGTCGTGGTCGACGGCGCTGATCATGGCGACCAGTGTAATCGTCAGCATTGATCCGTATGCTGTCCCCAGTGGTGTTGGGTAGAGGTAGGTCTGCCAGGCGGGCGAGTCGAGTTGCAATGTCGAGATCAGCGCTGCGCCGAGGATCATGATGCCCATTGTCACCACGGATTGGACATAGTATCGGCCCGTGCTGCGCATCAGGTAGCCTGAAAACAATGATCCGAAACTCGTCGCCACGGCCCAGGGCACGAGTCGTAGACCTGCAGATGTGCTGGTCAAGCCGCGGATTTCTAGGTAGAGAGGCACGTAGTATAGGTATAGGAAGCACGACATGGTGCTGAACCAGTTGACGAGGCAGGCGGTCAGAACGGTGCGGGTGCGCGCGACCAGAGCCACGGGGATGACGGGTTCAGGAATCCATCGCGGCGTGGATTCGAGGTAGAGGAAGAGTGTGAGCGTGACGAAGCTGAGGGCCAACGAGGCGACGATCAACGGGTGTGACCAGGCGAGTTGGTTGCCACCGGTGTTGAGACCTAGGAGGAGCAAGACCAACGACGTGACGAGCAGCGACGAACCGAGGAAATCAATGCGGCGCAGTGCCGGTCGCGTCGACGGGTTGACGGGGATGTCGAGCAGATAGATGACCATGACGGCCGAGACGACGATGAATGGCACTTGCAGGAGGAACGCCCAGCGCCATGACAAGCGGTCGGCCAGGAGCCCTCCAACGACGCCGCCGGACCCCATACCCAGCCCGTAGATGAGGTTGCCATAGCCTTGCCACAGACCGCGTTTACGCAGCGGCACTAGGTCTGATGTGACAAAGGTCGCGATGCAGGTGAGGCCGCCGCCGCCGATGCCCGCGATGACCCGACCAGCAATGATGGTGCCGGCGTTGGGTGCGAGACCGCAGATCAACGTGCCTGCACCGAAGAAGATGTTGCTGAATATCAAGCCTGTGCGTCGCGAGAAGATGTCGGTCAGTTTTCCCGAGAGTGGTTGGCAGGCCGCGTTGGCGATCAGATAGCCTGTTGCGAGCCATGAGAGCAGCGTGAATGAGTCGAAGGATGATGATATTGGTCCGGTCAGTGTAGCGACGATGGTGGTATCTGTTTTTCACATAGCGAGGACACAATAGTCAGCTTAGGTTACTGGTCATGAAAATGGTTTAATTCTTGTTCGATTTCTCTTGTCTGTGTCTTAGACCATATGTGAATGTTTTCGGTACATACCTAGCGCGGCAAAATATACGCCGATCCAAATAGCTCCCATGATGGCAAGGAGTTTCTTGGTTGATATTTCTTCTGCCAAGGCGACTTCGTGGGCACCAGATTCATTGGAGTCTTCTGACGAGGCGGCATTTCCGTTGGCGATACCATCGTGGTGTTGTTGCTGTTGGTTGTTGAGTAAAGGACTCGTCTCTGAGACAATCTCATCTGAATCTGGGGCTGCCATGGTGAGGAATTGGCGGGTATGTGGTAATTGGTCTTCTCATCGATACATGGAAAATAGAATGAAGACTCGAAAGTCAATTGTTTCAGTCTGACCGATGGCGTAATCCGTCGTTGAGGGATGATTTTCACTGTTGAGTGGACAACGAGTTTTGGTCCACTGAATAGGCCTGACAGACAGGAAACTAGTTAGTATGCTGGTTTGTTCAGTAATGCAAAATGGATTTCTGAATGAAATAGTGGATTTGAAAGGTGTGTCTCTAAGATTAGTAAAGTCTTTCATGGGATGAAGAAACGAGTGCATCTCGTCGTCGCTGTGAGTGACTCATTTGGAGAAGATCTGCCGATCATTGACCTACCTACGTGAAGCTATTCTGAGTGCACAGCGAGCAATTCTTTCATGTCTTGGTAAGAGAAGTTGATTACTGGAGAATCCACGGCTAATGTCATTATCTTTACATTTTATATACATCTCGGGACACATGGTCTTTCTAAGCACGAAGAGCCTCTATGTCGACCACTTCTTTGACTGCTTCAGTTGTCAGCACAAATGGGTTTTCCTCCTGGATGCTGACACTGTCCTCTATGCGAATGCCCATATTTCGGAAATGCTTGGGCCATCGTTCATCGTCCGGAACGTAAATTCCCGGTTCAATAGTAATACAATGTCCTTCTTGGAGTAGAACCTTCCGGGTATATCCAACCGTATCATGTACATCCATGCCAATGTAATGGCTGAGATGGTGGGGGAACAGAGTCTCGATCGCCTTGAAGGACATGTCGAATCCTATCTGCCGTAATTCGTTACTCAACTGCTCTTCCGCAATGCTGTGAAGTTTGTCCAGCGACACATTGGCACTACCACGACATAACGAAATCAACGTCCTTTGGACCTTGAGGACTGCCTCATAAAGGTCGCGCTGAGCATCGCTGAATTTCCCATTTACAGGCCATGTCCGCGTAATGTCGGCTATGTACCCACCGTATTTTCCACCACCATCCACAAGAGCGAACTCGTCATCGTGGAGGACATCGTCGTTGCGTATGTAGTGTATACTCAGGGCATTCTTGCCTCCAGCAACAACCGGTTCAAATGCGAGCGTGTCACACCCGTTGGCAGCAAAGCGATAACGGAGGTACGTATCGAGATCCTTCTCCCGAGTCCACACCTTTCTCATGGCGTCTGTGTGTGCCCTGCCCGACGCTTTGCCAGCCTTTCGCATGAGTTCGATCTCTGCTGGACTCTTGAAAGCTCGAAGGTCGTTCATTACAGGTCTGAGACGGTTGACCTTGCTGTTCTTCAACAAATCAGCAAACTCGGTGGCTTTCCGGGATTGGCCGTAGAGGAAGCGTTTGAGGGCGGATTGATTGGTGTCCGGTGTTGTAATATCTGTGTAGACCTGCGAGGCCTCGCCTAGTATGTCAGGGAGGACCTTTTTCAACTTTGTAATATCACCCGTCTCATCTGCATTGAAAACATCTCTTGCGGCCTCTGTGCCGGACCTTGCGCCATCCCAGATCTCGGCCTTGGGGTCTTTCTCCCGAACGAAGAGGTGGAAGGTATGGTCTGTCCCTGTGGAGTCTTTGCCAATGACGGCTAGAGCTTCGGGCTCGTTGAAACCAGTCAGGTAGAGAAAATCAGGGTCTTGGTGAAACTCATAAAAGACACTTCCTGTACGGAACTGGATGTCTGATGCAGCGACTATTGCGACAGCCTTGTCGGGCAGTTTGGCGGCTAGCTTGGTACGACGGTCGGCATACTCTTGGGCGGTTATACCTGGAGTCAATTCTCCAGGCTGCAGGAGGTGAGGATGGGTTTCATGAACAGGTTGACCGAAGGACAGGTCGGCTGCATTGACGGTGAGAGTGTTGTAACCGCGCGGGAGAAGAAGCGGCTGTCTGATGGCATATTGTGGCAAGGGAGGAGAACGGAGGTGGAGGACATCAGTGGCACGCCTGAGGGTGTGCCATAGTGTCCTCCGTATCGACATACTATCGCGATGCCCAGAGAGGTAGCACCCTTATTGTAGAGGGCATGTGAAGAGAAGAGATGTTCTCGTCGTGGGTTTCCCAGCGATTGAAAGAATCTTAGAAAGACGCACTTCTCCACGCATTCGCTTAACCTTTCCCAAAATGGCAATCCATGCCATCGTGACAGAGTCACACCCACAGCGTCCACAGCGTCCTAGAGTTCCAGAGTCACAGGGCCGGCGAACCGGATAAGCCACTCATAATCTGGGCATTTGATAACCCAAGATCAACACTGGTGTGAGTCACCCAGTGTCGATATATACACTCATCACGTAAATGAAACTTGTTGTAGAGTTCCATCAACACCTTACACATACAAGCAAACATGGTTCGGAATTTAGAATACCCCAAGAAAGCCCAGAACACGGTACGACGATACAATTCACGAGGTAGAGCATCTGCTATGATTCTAATAGAGAGCCCAGACTGATCCAAGCATGCAGGAACATATGATCTGGGAGCTATTCATTCTATCATTAACACAACCTCAGTGCTTCATGTCTCATTTCCTCCTGCCCCTGATAACCCATTTCCAGCAATCCTCCCCATGATCGGGGTGATGGGATCGTTCGAGTATCCGTCTGCTAGTATTGATGAGCCTCTTGATTGTTATCTGCATGGCTACGTCAGTTCCAGGCTGATGCGACAAGCCAGGGATTCCTCCGATGGCATCCCTGTTTCTGTTGCTGCTACCAAAGTTGATGGATTGGTTCTTTCCTTGACCCCGAACTCGCACAGTTACAACTATCGTTCTGCTGTCTTGCAGGGTTATGGAAAGGTGGTCGAGTCGGATGAGGAGAAGATATACGCCATGCGTCTCATCACTGACAAAGTCGTGGCAGGTCGTTGGGACAACACTCGTGTACCTCCAGACAATGTCGAGATGACTTCGACCACCATCCTGAGAGTCAAAATTGAGACTGGGAGTGGCAAGATTCGCCAGGGTGGTCCTCACGATGAAGCCAAGGATGAGAAGAGAGATGAGATCACGGAGAAGGTCTGGACTGGAGTCGTGCCCGTGTACGAAGCCTTTGAGGCCCCTATTCCCAGTGCCACGAACAAGGTCAAAGAGCTTCCTGCTTATATTGATTCGTATGTTACCCAGACCAACAATGAGAACCGGGAACTGGCCTTGAACGCTGTTAATGAACCATGAATTCAAGAAGAGGGTGGTACACGGGGCGCCGTCGGCGTCAGCATGAGCACATCATTTCAAATATACGGAAGTCAAGTACAGTAGCCTTTATATTTTTTGCAATTATCATCGCACCATTATGGTGTTGCTGGAAATATAATATGGTTCTCGTGTCGCGTGTCTATGGAGTAACTGTGGTGTGTAAATTTGGCTGCGGTTGCTGGGCCAACCGATTTGTATAGAAACTTGGACAGGAGATTTGACCAAGACCACCAAGACCACCAAGACCATGAACCACAAACCACAAACCACAAACCACAAACCACAAACCACAAACCACAAACCACAAACCACAAACCACAAACCACAAACCACAAACCACAAACCACAAACCACAAACCACAAACCACAAACCACAAACCACAAACCACAAACCACAAACCACAAACCACAAACCACAAACCACAAACCACAAACCACAAACCACAAACCACAAACCACAAACCACAAACCACAAACCACAAACCACAAACCACAAACCACAAACCACAAACCACAAACCACAAACCACAAACCACAAACCACAAACCACAAACCACAAACCACAAACCCACATAACAGACCAAGATAAAACAACAAATACAACAAATACAGGATATCTATCACGAACTCGAAAACCAAACTGCTGCATCATTGAAATTGCTATCAATGATATGAAGACACAGACACAACCACTTGCATGCCGAAGCCTCGTCGCGATTCCGCGGCAAGGGCCGACACACGCCCTGCGTTCAATCGACCTCCAGGCGCACGAGCCGCACCTCCCCCACCGAAGATGAACCACGGACCCCTAGGAGAGTCCCCAAGGACAAGGCAAAATCATCACCTGCACCGTCACCATCCCCAGAAAAAAGACCTCGCAAAGTGAGCGAAAGACAACGAGGAGCCAGTGGAGCAAAAACCAGTCCCAGAAGGGGAGATCGTGATCGGGAAAGAGACAGAGCCAAGTACAGCTCGGGTTCTTCGGCAGATAGTGGCACTCATCTATTGAGTGCAGGGGCCCTTGCCAAATTCAACGCTACCAATGAAAAGGCCCAGTTTCAAGAGAAATATGAAGCCCAGAAACGAAAGCAGAAACAGTACAAGAATCTCAAAGCAGAGGAGACTACGCATCGCAAGAAGCGACGGAAAAACAGAAATGTCAGTGGCGCCATCTTGGAGGAGGGCAGAGCTTCTGGTGAGAAGCGTGTCCACAGGCGAGGTGGGGGAAGATATCAAGACGAGGAGGTGGAAGTCCGGAAACGAGGTGGAGGTTGGTGGACTAGGAAGAAATTATGGTGGCTTGTCGTCCTCATAGTCGTCTTACTGGCAATCTTCATACCGGTAGGAGTCGTTGTTAGCAACAACAGCAGCAGCAACAACTCCAACAATGGAGGCTCGTCCTCGTCCTCATCCTCGAATAGCAACTCCGGGTCTAGCTCGAGTTCAAGTCCGAGCAACGACTGCGACGCAAGTGATATACCTGCAAGCGCCAGGGGCACATATACTGACATCTCTACCTGGCTCGACACTGCTGACTTCAATTGCACCTATACTGAGGAGACTGTCGGCGGTCTTTCCGTCATGGGTCTCTACTCGGAGTGGGATGACTCCAAACAGGCAAACGACAACGTGCCGGCTCTTAACAAGAAGTGGGAGTACGGAAAGATGCCCATCCGTGGCGTCAATGTCGGTGGATGGTTTTCTCTTGAACCATTCATCACTCCATCACTATTCAATTATCCAGCTTCAGCACAAGTGGTGGACGAATATACCCTGACTGCGAAACTGGGTTCGTCTGCTCAACGTGTGCTGGAGAACCATTATGCCACCTTCATTACCAAGCAGAGTTTTGCTGACATCAAAAACGCCGGATTGGATCATGTTCGGATTCCCTACCCTTATTGGGCAGTCACCACTTACGATGGTGACCCATATGTGGCAAAGGTCTGTTGGCGATACTTGCTTCGAGCGATCGAATACTGTCGTGAGAATGGCCTCAGAGTCAATCTAGATCTTCATGCTGTTCCTGGAAGTCAGAATGGCTGGGCTCACAGTGGCCGCCAAGGTGATATTGGTTGGATATTAGGAAGCAATGGAGCAACCAACGCCCAACGCAGTCTCGACATCCATGAACAACTGTCGACATTCTTTGCACAAGATCGTTACAAGAATGTCGTCACTATTTATGGCTTGGTCAACGAGCCAAAAATGTTGGTGATCCCACCGGCTTCAGTGTTGGATTGGAATCAGAAAGCAATCGATATCGTTCGCAAGAATGGCATCACGCAAACGATCGTCTTTGGCGACGGCTTCCTCAGTCTCAACACGTGGGACGACATGTTCCAAAATGTCGACGACAACTTGGTTATGGACACTCATCAATACCAAATCTTCAATGTCGGACAACTAAAGCTACCTCATCAAGACAAAATCAACCTTGCCTGTTCCGGCTGGACCGGTATTATGGTCACGGCGAATAACCCAGAGACTGGCTGGGGACCAACTCTCGATGGTGAATGGTCGCAAGCCGACACAGATTGTACTCCTAACCTCAACGACGTCGGCCAGGGTTCACGGTGGGCCGGCACGCTCGACACAGGTGACTCAGGCACATCAGTCTTGACCCCAACATGTGCTAGCCCACCTTGTTCGTGTGCAATGGCAAACGCTTCTCCAGATAAATACACGGATGACTACAAACAGTTTCTCCAGATGTATGCAGAGGCTCAAATGCACAGTTTCGAACAGGCCTGGGGTTGGTTCTATTGGACTTGGAAAACCGAAAGTGCCGTCCAATGGAGTTGGATGCTGGGCAGAAAGGCAGGTATTCTACCTGACAAGGCTTACGCTCCAACTTTCAAGTGTGACAGTACGGTGCCAGACTTTGAGAGTCTTGGAGACAGCTACTAAGCCTGATTTCTATCATGGACTATCATTGTTAACGGAGGTTGGTTCTGATGATACGAGCATGTGCAAGGTCTGGATTTGGCGTTTGGACGACGGAAAAAGCCCGGTGGAGACAGTCAAGTGGGAGGAAGAGACAGGATTTCGTCATAGCAAGCGCGTCGGGAAATCAAGCTTTCGTTGAACTCCTCTGGCATTGGTGATGGCGATGGTGATGACATTAGCTACATGGCATGAATTTATACCCGAAGCGTTTTTGCCTTGCAGAATAGTTGGCACATTGGTCAGTTGGTCGACCACACATGAGAACCTGATAGAACATGAATAATATAACACTATACCTGATCTTGGAGTACTGAGGTAGCTTACCCGGTCGGTGATCCTTGTTTGATGCCGTCCGGACCCCGACATAGCCAACTGACAATAGATTTTCCATGTCTGAAGAAACCTCTTTTGCTCAAGGCCTCAGGTACATAGTCTGTATGCTCCCCTATTAAGCATAGACAGGACAAGCTTTGTCGAAGCTCCAGACTACTTGTACGGAGCAGTCAATGAATGGAACCTCTCACTTCTCCCCGGATCCTGACGGCCTGCCCTCCACTTCATCCCTCCTGGAACCAATCACCGTCTAACTGCTCCATACAGAGTAACCCATTCTGTCTATCCAGCCAGCAGTTCTGGCGTCATAATGCGGCAAGAAAAACCCATTTCGTGCCTCTTCAGTAGAACCACACTGGTCCTGAATTTACACCTCAATACCTCAGCGTCTTAGCACCTCACGAGACAATGACATAATCGTTTTCCAAACACCTAGACCGGCATTACTATGTGTCAGTGTTTTCCCAACTGCTAACTAACGACGTACTCCGTACTGGTTTGCGTCCCGGGTCGTTCTTCCGCTTGGGCCGGACGGTGGGACATGCGTCGTACATGTACGTAGTTGGTATTTCCATAGTTTGAAAACCAAGTCTCTTGGGCATGACGGACGTCTACAACGAATACTCACTATTTGTCTTGCGCCCGTGGTGGACCTTGTTCCTGGCGGAGGGGAAAATATGTCCGTGTCATGCGATATCTGGGTAGTCCAATGAAGCTCCTCGTCCTGCTGCCTTGGGTCGTGGACGTTTATATATAAGTCCTGACAATAGCAAAAGTGTGCTTGTTACTTCCTTTCTTGAAGAAACCCAGTATTCGTATTTGACTATACCATTAGATCTTTCCCAGTTTCCAAGTTCGTTTGTCCAGCTAAGTGGCAGAAGGACCTGTTCATCAAGAGGAGAAGATACAACCTCTTTTCCAACTAACTGCCTACCCTCCAAGCATTTAAGATGGCGCTAGCCAAGCACGTCGATCCAGACACCATCATCAGCCAGCTCCGGACTAGCAAAGAGCATTCGCATCGCCATCATCTGCACAGCCAGAATGTGAATTCTACCTTGACGCCGTACTCATCGCGGTACAATGCCCAAGATGAGATCTCCAAGTTCAAGATCCCGCAGAATGGAGCACCGGTGAGTTCTTCGCCCATTATACACAACTATGACGTTGCCACTACGCAGCAAATACATCCTCCTCCAGCCCAAAAACGCAAAAGCCCTGATCCTTGAGCTACTGAATCAAATACTCATCCCCAGAAAACAATCTGCTAATCCGCGCACAGGCCGACGCCGTGCACCAACTGCTCAAAGACGAACTAGATCTGGATGGCCGGCCCAATCTCAACCTAGCCTCGTTCGTCGGCACATACATGGAGCGCGAAGCCGAGGCGCTGATGATCGAGAACCTGAGCAAGAACATGTCCGACGCCGACGAGTACCCGGCGATGATGGCAATGCACCAACGCTGCGTCAGCATCCTCGCCCATCTGTGGGGTGTGCAGAAAGGCGAAACGGCCGTGGGCAGCGCAACCACGGGCTCGTCCGAGGCCATCCATCTCGGTGGACTGGCGATGAAGCGCAGATGGCAGGAGAAACGCACCGCCGAGGGCAAGGATACGTCCAAACCGAATATCATCATGGGTTCCAATGCGCAGGTGGCCTTGGAGAAGTTTGCGCGCTACTTCGAGGTCGAGGCCAGGATTCTGCCCGTGAGTAAGAAGAGTAGCTATCGCTTAGATCCGGCGTTGGTCAAGGAGAATATCGATGAGAATACCATTGGCGTGTTTGTCATACTCGGCAGCACGTATACCGGTAAGCAAGCCGTCGTCAGATCTAGACTCCCCGTCCATTTCTGCATGTTCTGCCATCAATCCTGTTGCAATTCGAGCTAAAAGAAGGATAACCAGGCCACTATGAACCAGTCTGGGAAATCAACGACATCCTAAACGAGTACGAGAAGAAAACCGGCCACGACATCCCGATCCACGTGGACGCCGCGTCGGGCGGGTTCATCGCACCCTTCACCGACGCACGCGCCGGCGGACACAAATGGAACTTCGAATGCGCACGAGTCAAATCGATCAACACGAGCGGACACAAATTCGGGCTCGTGTACGCCGGCGTTGGATGGATCATCTGGCGCGACGAGGAATACCTGCCCAAACACCTGATTTTCGAACTACACTATCTCGGCGGCACGGAGGAGTCGTACACACTCAACTTCTCGCGCCCTGGCGCCCAGATCATCGCTCAGTACTACAACCTCATCCATCTGGGCTTTAACGGCTATCGTGCAATCATGGAGAATGCATTGCGCAATGCCCGCTTGTTGAGCAAATCGCTCGAGGCCACCGGTTGGTATCAGTGTGTGAGTGACATCCACCGCGTCAAGGGACAGTTCGAGTATCAGGGAAAACTGGATACCGTGCATGAGAGTGAGGGAACGACGTCGGCTGAGTTCAACGCTGGGTTGCCCGTTGTGGCGTTTCATTTCACACAGGAGTTCAGGGATCAGTTTCCCCATATCAAGCAGGAGTCGGTCAGTACGTTGTTGAGGGTCAAGCAGTATATCATTCCGAGTGAGTTGTTCTCCATATCCCGCGCCGCGTCCTTCCCCTCGGAAATCCCACACCCACATATCTATCTTCGCCTCGCTTCCCTCGTTGTTTTCCTTAAAGCTCCTAGCTCCTAGCTCCTCCAGATGACTGTCCTACACGGCCTTCTATTCTCGTACAGCACTGACCCATCTACTCATCTCTGCAGACTACCCGCTCCCGCCGAACGAAGAAAAGCAAGAAATCCTGCGCATCGTGGTGCGCGAGAGCATGAGTCTCGACCTGCTGGACCGGCTGATCAGCGACATCATCGCCGTGACACAGTCGCTCATGGAGTCGGACGCGTTTGATCTGCAGGCGTTGCAGGGCTCGGCCACGACGATTGAGAAATCCCATGGCTCGGCCGGCGTCTCGGCTAAACATCGCCATAAGCATGGCAGTCGCAGACCGAAGGAGGATGGCGTTTATAGGGCTGTGTGCTAGATGGGGTAGCGAGTATCTGTGCGGGGTGGGAGGGTTGCGTACATAATAGGTCAGTTGGGGTTCTTATTGAAAAGGGGGACTGACTTGCCTGGTCAGTGGTCTGGTAGAGTTCGGATGTAATTTCACATCACGATCATATATGAAAAAGTTTAGATCCCTGGTCCATGGGGCATGACAGACGTATCACTTTTATCTGCCTTATGGAAAATGGTCTCGCGATAACCCTGGCTCTCATACCCGTCGATGGCCAAGATTGAGGCTCGAGCAGGAGATCTGCATCACTTTGTAGTACCAGCCATCACAAATCGGAAAATCCAACTTCACCATTCTCCCGTTATATCTCCAAGCCGGAAAACGAAAACCCAAACGAAAATAGAACATCCCATAGTCGCGCTCGCCCACTGCCATCGGTGACTTCCACCCGATGTCCGACCAAGTAGGTAGCCAGACATGCCACATCTGAGACGAATGATGGTCGAAAAAGTGGGCGAAACATAGTGGCCAGCTATAGCTCGTGAAAGTTAGAGGCGCTTTAAGAACGCGCTTATCCCATCTCTAGGGGTCCCCAACACTTATCTCGTAAGAACGAAAAGTAGGGCCAGAAGAGTTGATGGGGATGCGAAACGCTCGATGCATGGTGTGAAACTCATCACGAGGCTTTGCGGAATAGGAGTATGTGATCACGTGACTATACGTGAGGGTGACACACCGATTGATGTGGCTTGAGGATAATCGGTAATGATGATGTTGAAGGGTTTCAGCTTGTTGATCGGATTCTCATTGAGGAGGCGGAATATGAGGATATGGGAGGACAAATATTGCAGGTCAAGGTTCACAGTGGGAGGTTCGCCCGTGTTGAGAATCAGGCCAGGTCGTGGGTGCTGGGTGAAGATTAAGAATACCACGCATAGATGGATACCCTGCATGTCACTGTTCGTTCTAAGACAATCAGAAGCAGATGGAAGGTGACCGAATGAGTGTATGAATGTTATGCGCACGGACAATCGTGTCATAAGACTATATCTTTGCGGGAAAGGATTGCCATTTTTCTTCAGCAAGCCTAGCTATGTGTGGGTGGGTGAGGCTTTACGAGAGGTTGTGGTGCTCACTATACTCTTCACCACCAGTTGACTGAAAGCTAAGGTCTTTTTTTGGAGCCCAGTGAGACGTCACTAGTTGAAAACAATTCCGTTGGCACCATAAAAGGCTCGAAACTACTTCGGCATTGAAAGTACTCTTGACGTAAGAATCAAGAGGTCTGCCTTTACCCGATTGTTCAGGCATTTAGCATGTAGTCGCTGACATAAAGTCACAATAAGGCTTGATTCAGTAAACCTTATAGGCCAATGTCAGTATGTCGAACGCCATCCGGCCCGTTCCCAATAATCAACCCGAAGCTCAAGCATATTCACGCATTCTGGTTATGAAAATTGTCTATTCTTGCGCATCATCTTCTTTCTTCAATGGCTGTTTCCCATCAGATGTCGAGCCTGTTTCTTGTGTCTGATCTTGGGGACGCCACCTGCGAAATGGACCTTGAGTGGCATTTTCCTGTGTCGGGTATTCAGCTTGCTGTTTTCTTTTCTTGATGTTGAAGTTTAACTCACAATGAATGTTTCTTCGATAGATTCCTGGGAATTGTGTTCCCAACGTCTTGGTCCTGAGTACGCAGCGCTTAAAACCGGAGGAATGCCGTTAATCCTTCTGATTGGGGTTTTACCATCTTGACCCCATATAAACCGATGTCGAATACAAGAAGCGATCTTGCTGCCATCATCTGTGTATTGACAATGAACGCAATTATCATCGTCCCAATCCAGCTCTGCTTGTACGTTCTCTGGATCGTCCGCTTCGATTGGCTTGTCGAAATCATAAGCAAAAATGATCGGCGTTTTATCATCGGTTTCGGATGGAGACTGCAGCCGTCTCTTGACTGGTCGACGGGTCTGAGACGGGCCTGGAATGACCGGAGGACTAGGTCTGGGTGGAATCGAGGTGGAGATATCGTCGACGGGATTTAGGACAATTTTCAGCCAGCCGGCCGTCGTCCTTGGGTCAGGTCCAGAATCATCCGCAGTCTTGATCCGTGGACGTGCAAGTCTGGCGGTGGACGTAGCTTTTCTGGATCTGCGGGAATTTGCCTTGGGTAACATCTCTAGGGCTATAAATGAAGATGCGAAAGAACCATGCTCGGCGAGAGTTTGTTTTGCATGGATAACACATTTGTTGAATAATAGTATGGAAATACCAGAGACTCACCTACGTATCTCGCAAGAAAGACCAGGCTGGAGAAAGTCAAATTCCAGAAGAAGGTCCCACGATTTGCTTGCCAAAACTTGAGGCAGTTACGAGTCATTCTTTTGATTCTGCTGCTGGGAGCAGGACGATGAATGAAGGAGCTTGCAAGTGAAGGCATCATGAGGACTACAAGCCTCGCTGTGGTCTCGTCAATCTGAGGTATGCCCCTTCAATGGCCTAAGCGGTCGCATTCTCGAGACAGCATATATTTGTTTGTTCGTAAGTTAAAAGCTTTTAGTCAAGGATTAGTTACAGATGGAAAAACGGCTTCTGGCGAGTTTACACTTGATGTTGTTTTCCTTCGCCAAGCCCAATGGTTGCGTTGAATTCTATTGGCTAAATGCAACCACCATCCTCTCACCTCTAAACTCCAGCCTGTTACGCCGAAAGATATCTAGCATGTGATACAAGGCATCAGACAACCAGCCTTGATTCCTGTGAGCCTCAAGAGCATTGAGACTGCAATATTCGTCTCTGATCACCATCACCCCGTTTCAGAATCTAGAAGGCCAACCAGAATCTCATCCCAGGTCTAGCAACTCAGCATGTCATCACAATCATCCCTTCCACAAGGACCGTCCTCTTCACGGGCAAATGTCTCTCGCTCTGATCCGCCTGATGCCACAAGTGAAGCGTCTACGCCTGATGGCGATGATGGCGACCAAGACGACGAAACCGCGGGAGGAGATTTACCAATGAGCATGAGTGCCAGTGTCATCTTGACCAATCTACCTAAAGACGCCAGTGAAGCACTGAGTCTGGTAGATGACCTGGACAATTTCAAAGGTAGGTAGTACTTTTTTGGGAAGTCTGGGCCTTATGTTGAAGGGCATTGAGGATATACACCTGTTTTGATATTGGAAACGGCATCCCATACTAACAGCATGGTCCCTTGAACAGTTTCCGTGCGCTTCCAACCGATTGGATCAGCACCTATCTTGAAACAAAAGGTCTTTAAGATCAGTGCTTCATCTCGATTTAGCGTTGTCTTGAATTTCCTACGAAAGAAAATTGGCGTCAAGGAAGGCGATGGTTTGTTCCTCTACATCAACAACGTGTTTGCTCCGGGACTAGATGAAGGGGTTGGAAATTTGTACAGAGTGAGTTTGCCATATGTTTGACTTGGGTGACACTGAAGTCGAGAATACATTTGGCAGGCTTCGGAAATGCTGACTTGTTGATTAATATCTAGTGCTTCAAAGTCGACGATCAGTTGATCGTGAGCTATGCTACAACGCCGGCTTTTGGTTGAGGGTATCCTGTTGCTCTTGATAAACCATTACTCCTACAAATGCACAAGGTCAAATCAGAAAAGCCTCCTCCTCAATCGACATGACTATGAGGACTGAATAGCAGCCCTGAAAGCTTCGGTCACTTTGGCATCGCTCTTGTACACATGCTGAGGACCAGGATACGACCTATCGGTAACCTCATCCTTGTACTGCTTGATGGCGGCCAGACCGGTTTCCCACATGGAACCATATTTTTTGACAAACTTGGGCATGAAAGCGTCTGGTGGTCGAATGCCGATCATGTCTATCTGTACCAAAACCTGACCACTGGTCTTATTCCCAGCACCAATGCCGATGGTGGGAATGTTCAAAGCATTGGTTACCTCCTCGGCGATGTCGGAGGGTACACATTCTAGTACGACAGCATAGGCTCCAGCTTCTTCAACGGCTTTTGCATCTTTTAGCAGAGCCATGGCCTTATCAAGAGTGTTTCCCTGAACCTTGAAACCACCCAGAGCATGTTGACGTTGTGGAGTCAGACCAATATGTGCGACTAGAGGAATACCTGCTGTGGTAATCTTCTTGATAGCTGGAGCCATCTCGGCACCACCTTCGAGTTTGACACTCTGCATGCGACCCTCCTTGACCATGCGAATGGCACTTGCCAGGGCCTGCTCCGGGGATATCTCGTATGAACCCATGGGAAGATCACCAACTGTAAATGAACGATTGACAGCTCGACTGACTGCACGAGCGGACATGATCATTTCGTCAAGAGTGACTTCAGATGTATCTGGCATGCCTAGAGATACCATGGCGAGCGAATCCCCCACCAATATCATATCCATGCCTGCTTCTTGAGCGATGAGAGCCGAGGGAAAATTATGTGCTGTCAACATTGTGATTGGGGTTTTTTCTAAGTGCATCTTTTGTAGAGTTTGAATGGTGACAGGCTTCTGACCACGACCCATAAGGGTGGGTGTCGAAGGGGCATGTGAGCTCAATCGAATCTGCTGCCATTGCTGCCATTGCTGAGGTTGTAATGAGGTTCTGGGAGAGGTTGTGATAGAGGATGCTTTTGTTATGAAAGATTGTCTGAACGTTGGGACTCGGGTGAGGGAGGCCAACGAGGCCATGGTTGTTCAGCCTGGGGCGTTGTTGAAGAGATGGAGACGAGGAGGGTATGGCGAGATAGAAAGAGATTGAAGATGTCCGTGAGTCATGTCTGTTTGTTTTTTGTCAGCGGTCCAAGGGTGTTTTTATTGATCGTCGTGCTGAATTGTATATGCGTAAATCTGAGATGGGGAAAAATGTGGTGCCTTAGAGTGCGGTAGAGTGCAGTGCAGGCCAGATCACACATGGACCTCGGTGTTTTCTTTGGGAGAACCTGGAGAAGCCGCAGCCAGTGCCGCAGCAGGGAAGCCCTGCCGTGCCCTACCGCGCCCTACCTCAGGTAACGAGCTGCAAAGGCCGTAAAAAGAGGGTTTTGTTTGTTCGGCTACTCAGCCGGGGCCTTGGGTGCATTTTCTGCTCAATGCGGTTTAGGGAAGCACCTGGAATCCGGAGTAACTTGGGCGGGACTTGGGGAGTGGCGACAGTATTCTTTCTACAGTAGTTACTAGGTAGTTAGTTACATGGTACTTAGTGACCTTGACGAGCCGAGGCCAGATGACTTTTCTTTCTTTACCCGAATGACGGGGAAAATGTCGTAAGTGAGGGCTATCTGATTACGAGCCGTGTGAAGCAGAGTTGAGTCTGGTTGACTCATCTTTGGTCTCTTCCCCTAGTCGTTTGTACTAAATTGATATGTATGACCTTGCTTGGTCAACGGCCGACATCCCCCATTGTGACAAACTGTAGGTGCTGATCACATTAATTTAGAGGAGAAGAGTGCCTAGGTAGACAGTAGGTAGGGGCTAGGCACATGACCACCCATCTTCCAAAATGGCGGGGTGAGCCTAAGGGTCATCCCACCCAGTGAGCCCAAGTGAGCCCCACGTTGGTGTTGCCTAAGAGTGACAAGTCAGTTAGTTTGGGCGGCAGGAGTGACTGGCAAAGTCCCCGGAGGTTTACGACAATGATGCCTGAGGACCTAGTTGTTTAGTTATTAGGGAGGTACAGTAGCTGTGTCCGTGCCGTGTCCAACCATTCTCCCCCACTCTAACTAACTAGCTTGGTCACTCCCTCCTTGAATGACTCGGTGCATGTGCCCCTCAACCGGCTGACTACCTCCTGCCTACGGAGGAGTTAGTTAACTACCTGAGTTAGGTACCTACTTACTACGGAGTACGGAGTACTTACTGTAGCCAAGCCCGTACTATACTTGATTGCACAGAGTTAAGTGATCCCTGCCCCGTCCTGCGCTCATCATCCCACCTACGGGCACCACCAACCATCACCACAACTTCAACACGTTTGATCCCGACTTTGTTGTCAACTTGTGATATACAACTCCCTACTCTTCTCCCTTCACTTCCTCATACTCTTGACTACTCAAGCCAACGTGTTCACCGTTCAAGTTCAACGGCTACTTCACACAAAGACAAATCACACTTCTACAGGACCCGTGACTCCCATCTTTCCGATCCAACTCCGTCCTTCCCAACACGTTCCGATTTCGCTTCCACATTGCCACCACCTTTGAACTGCGCTCGTACATGGTCAAATTCGACTGATTCAACCTTTTAACTACATCTTGGACTTCCATTACTGGTTCCAGAGCCACGTTATACCCTTAGGGGATTGAGATTTGATTACATCTCCAGAAAAAGACACCCAGAAGGCGAGTCATAATGAGTAGTCCGAAGCGGAGGATAGAGACGGATGTCATGAAACTCATGATGAGTGATTATGAAGTAACGCTGGTCAATGACAACATGCAAGAGTTTTACGTCATCTTCAAAGGACCCACGGAAAGTAAGAGCATGACTATCACGATAACCACTACCACCACATTATTGGAAAGAGACGAAGTTTGGTGACTGACGAGATGTGGTTTACAGCACCTTTCTCGGATGGCAAATGGAAAGTCCACGTCGAACTGCCGGATCAATATCCTTACAAATCTCCATCCATCGGCTTCGTCAATCGAATCTTCCACCCCAATATTGATGAATTGTAGGTGCATGTTTTGAGGACAAGACGTCTGTTGTATATTGCTAATGTGGTACCTTAGGTCGGGTTCAGTGTGTTTAGATGTCATCAATCAGACGTGGTCTCCCATGTTTGATATGATCAACATCTTCGAAGTCTTTCTTCCACAACTGCTGAGATATCCCAATCCAACCGATCCTCTAAATGGAGAGGCGGCTGCTCTATTGATGAGAGAACCTAGGAGTTATGATGCAAGGGTAAAGGGTAAGTTTGATGATCTTGGTTCTTTACTAGACTATGGACTCAAGTTTACAGAATACGTCAATCAATATGCCACAAACATTCACGATGATGCCGACGAAGAAGAAGGCGAGACAGATGGAGAACTAAGCGAGGTGGAAGACTTCAACAGTGATGGCGAAGATGAGCCAGCTGGTAAACTGGAAGATGTCTGAGTCTGGAGCCTCGGCGTCGGATTGATATTGATATGGGATCGACTTTGGTGCAAGGCAACTTCTTTGATACAAGGTCTCAAGGCGTAAGAATTTGATCATTCAGCGACAGGGGCTGAGGACCGTCATGTCTTTTTTGTCAGGGTTGATTCATCTGTTGGTGCTCTGAGGGCTTTGGTAGTAGCTAACATGTGTCAAGGCATGAATGAGAATCTCCAGATTTGGTAATATTTTGACTTGATTCGATGTTCTCAAGTTGTCTTGTCGGCAGAGGACAATGTCCTTGTGGATAGATCCCTCGTGATCCCTCGTGATCCCTCGTGATCCCTCGTGATCCCTCGTGATCCAGATAATGACTTTGGTAGACTCTTGGGAGGCACTTTAGTCCGTTGTCTTGCCGCTGTCGTTAGTCGGTCACTAAACAAAGTTGAGCAGTATTTCCACCAATCAGCTAGTCATATGAGTAACTATTTAGTTTACCTCATTTAGTTATTTCCGAGCCCATATGCACAGACCATTCCTGGAGTCACGATAACGAATATCGATATTACAGACTAGGTGACAGAGTATCTCCGAACGAGGCTCCACATGTCGAGAGCTGAAAGACCCTAGAAGGTCACAGGACTTCCCAGCCACGCGCGCTACAAGGTCCACAGAAGTCGATAGTGACCACGACCTAACCACCGACCGGGAACTACTACGTACCGTGTACGTACTACGGAGTACGTACCTATTATCCGTACTACGTCAAGGCTTAGGTAAGCCACTCAAGTCCCGTGCCTCGTGCCTCCCTTAACGAGTAGTTCCGGTTTTGCACAATCAGTGTGTCACTCCTTCCCACAATCGCACCACTCGAGCTCGTCATGTTGAAATGCTTCTTGTTCCACAGCCATCCAACCCAACCCTACCCTTGGTTCACTTCCTTACCAGTTCTTCATCTCCTCCTCGTACTACGAGCTCTCAATTTTCATTGCCTATGTATTGATTGATCATCTACGACGACAGTCTTGTATGACGCGTGTGCGACAGGCAGTCACAAAACCCTGAAACACCAGGCCCGCTCCTCCAAATCCTCACACGCTCCCTCCTCCCTCCCTGCCCTCGCACCACCACCCTCACTATTGCTGTCGCCTGTGTACCTCCCCTTCATCGTCCCTTATTCTTTCTTGACCCTCAACCTATGGCTATTAGAATCATCGGAACAACTACCACCTGAGACACTCATCATACATCCTGACCACCTTCGAGCTCACTTCCATGATACCTCCACAACACCATTCACTTCTTGTCCCAACATCACTACCATCTCTCCCACCTGAAGTCCTCCTCCTGATCTTCTCGTATCTCGAGGTCTACGATTTACTCCAAACCAGCCGCACATGTCGCGCACTCCGTATATTAGCCTGCGATCCTCTACTACATCTTAAGCGGCTACACCAAGCTTCCTACACCCTCTCATGGGCCCTCTCTCGATGCCCTCCCAAGTCTTCGCTATCCCCACCGCACGCAAGGATCTACATCAGTAAACGCTACGTGATAGCGCTGCAAGTTCAAAGATCCTTAATGCGCAATCGTGTCAGCCGCAGACTTGCACGTCGACCGTCCCCAGTTGACTTGGTAGAGCGCGGTATTTTACCCAGTACTTGCACCACATATTCGAGTCCTGTATCGCCTGCCCTGATCCAGTTGCAACAGCGTGTTCAGAAAAGGAAATTGATGGACGGTCTCGGCAAGAAACTCGAGAGAAGACCGAGTGTCAATAGTCTGGTGTCTCTCAACATCATCCCCGCCGAGTGCGTGCGCCAGAGCGTAAGTCCCGTGATTGTAGCAACCAGGAGGAAAGTCATACGTGAAGGTCTAAAGGACGGTCTTCGAGCCTGGGTCGAAGGCAGAGGTATCCAGGCTCAAAAGAAAAGAGCCGATGAGTTTGATATGGCCGAGAGAACCACAGTCAAGAATTTGGTCCGCAGATTTGCTGCCAAGAAACTTGCGATTGAATTGGAAGAGAAGGTCGATCTGCTCAGTCTAGAGAAAAAGAGGGCCCAGAGTCGATGGGGTCGGGATGTTGAGATTGCGAGGATTGACGATCACAGGAGGGAGAGCACTGGAGCTGGGGCCTGTCTTCATCCCACGAGAGCTCACGTCTTGGGCCTAAAGAAGTTTTGGGAAGGTGTTATCAGAGCAGCCAGTTGAATAGGACTTTTCTATCTATCCTCACCATCGTGTATGAGCTCAAAAAAGGAGGTAAGGCACTCGATCGTCTTTCCTGTTGACAGCCGACCATCATACACCAATGAACTCTGGTTGGTGATGCCATTGTCTTTGCGCCAGGGGTGTTTGCCTCTTTCCTAGCACCATCGAGCTATTCATGTTTCATACAGCATGCAGCCCCAGATCTCCCTGGCACAGCTCAGCCTTCTCGGGGTGAACGTGACGACAGCGTCCAGGACAATCCAAGCGTCCAGAGCCCCGATACTTTGCAGATCTGGATCACGGGTGCTTTCGCTTCTGAGGATCGTATGAACGCTCCTCCTTGAGCGTCACAACCGCAACCTCAATCACCAGGTTCCTCCATGCACAATGCAGATACACAGCCTGAATGGCCATGAAACCAAATGAAATCAACCACAAATCCCAACCTTCACTTCCTACCCTCAACCTCCTCATCATTATCGTCCGCACTCGCGACAGAAGCCTTCACATCCTCTTTATCATCATCCTGACCCTCATCCTCCTCCACCTTTACTTCCTCTTCCTTCACGCTTTCTGCCGTCTTCTTCGTCTTCTTTCTTGGAGACGACTTCTTAGTCACACCAGTCGGCTTGGTCGGAGAAAGTCCAGCAGGAGCTCCAGCGCTCTTGGTTCCATCAGCGTTGGGTACATTGAGACTGAGTTTCTTCCTGACACCTGCCCATGCGGCTTTGGCGGAGTTGCCATCCTTCAGACCGGAATCCTTGGCCATTCCATCATAGTTGACCTAGAAGATCGGCACAAAGTCATGTGTTAGTCTAGGTTGTGCTGCAAGGGTAAATACTGGTGATAATGATGACGACATTTAAGGGTGATGAGTGGAAAGAAGACAAAGGAGAATCAACATCGAATAAACAATCCATCCACCAATTCCTTGCTCTAGTATATGTCCATGTGCCGAAACCAAAGACCTCATGACACGGCCCCTCTCACACAAATATCTTGAACAAGCATTCCTCTTTGGAAGTCGATCTCGATCTCGATCTCAACTCTTGATCAAGATAAAAACATACCTGAAGTGAAAGTTCGGACTTGAGATTCTTCAGCGCCGCCACCAAGAGTTCCGTGTCGCGCGCACTGAGATCAATCGATCCTTGACCGTCTGTGTTCGCTTTGGGCTTTGCCCTGGGTTTGGACTTGGATTTGCCATTGTCATTGGGGTGCACGTTGTTGGTGGTATTGGTGTCAGACATGATGGTTGGATGGCGGCTCTTGCTCGGTTGTGCTTTGAGTGTGAGATCTGATGAGATCGACGAGAATGTAAGACGGCGAGGAGAGAGAACAGGGCAATGAATGAAAGAGAAGAAAGTCAAGGGAATGTGGAAGACAGAGGTGAAAGACCGTGCGGTGGTATAAAGTGGTGCAAGTACGCCTTGCCAACCCTATCTTATCGCACTGTCAATCGAGGTTCAGAGTCGAAAAGTAGAGTAGAGTCTACCGTTTGGGACAGTTGTTAGGTGAAGTTGGAAGAGACGAATGGAAGGAAGAGTCAGCTATAGGAGACGATAAATATTAGGTATTGGACGAGGTCTGATCTACTCCAGGCAGTTGTTTGACACGATGGACATAACTATGTATGCACAATCCACATGCATGCACATGCTACTACAACAGAACACAGCAACACAGCAACCCAGCAACCCACCTAACGGGGTTTGAGGTTTGTTGTCTTCGTCTTCAAGATCAGAGTGACCGGTGGTGACCGGTGGTGAGGTGACTGGTAGTGAGGTGACGAGTGACGGGTGAAGTCAAGAGTGGGAGGTTCACACGAGGATCAAGATCCTCGATCGACTACGAACTGACTGCACCGTACTGCACTGCACTGCACTGCGTGGGAAATGAATTAAACCGATATAATATGAACCATTCGCTCGGGGATGGAAATGTGAAGATACATGTAAACACAAACGTGAATGTGACTATAAATGTGAAGATAAACATGGATGTGGATCTGATTGTAATATCAGTCACAGTCACAGTCACACTCTTAGCCACAGCCATAGCCACAGCCATAGGTGCCATAGCCACAGCCCAGACAGCCCAGACAGCCCACCCGCGACGAGGCTGAGAAGAACAAGGTAGTTAGTTATACTACCCCATACTATATGTACTATACGCAATAAGTAGTAGTAACTAGTTAGTGGCAAGGTGCCTTATGGCTAGCCGGCTGGCGACAGAGACATTATATAGAGGAAATTTATATTGCTGTACTATATAGCTCGTATTATATCGTATTATCGTATTCTCGATCGATATGTATTTATATTAGGTACCTAGCTATCCCGTGTTGTTGTGGTCGTGGACCTGAGCCGTGATTTCGTGGCTCATGACTCGTGACTCGTGATCCTACCTACATAGGGTAGGGCAGGGTAGGGCAGGGTAGGGTAGGTGCTTGCTGCTGTTAAATATGGAAAAGGTCTCGTGAGAATCCAGATGATGCTCTCCTGGTAGTCTGGTGTTCCCGTAGTCCGGAGTTGGGTGTCTTGCGGCAAAGGTATATTCTCAGGGAACTAGTTAAACTAACTAGTCAGGTAGGTAGGTAAGACGACCTGCCAACATGATTCTCGGCCAGCCAGCTTCTGCGTATCCGTATCCGTGTTCCAGGATGAGACTGTAGACTATCGAGGACGGAAGTGGCCTTGAAATCGAAACGACGCCTGGACTCAGCCGTGGTCGTTCGGATGGTGTAATGTCATGGAAATACCCCTGGTACAATGATGACTGTTGTAGACCCCAGACTCGACTCTTCAAAGCGTGGATCTAGTCGCACGCACGCTTAGGTCTGCGCGCGAGAGAGAAAATAGCCTTCAGGTATCATATGAGTTCAATGTCGAACAACTCACCAGACTCGCGGTCCTCGTCAGTGATAGGATCCGCGAGGAAGGAATTAACGAGACAGCACCCTCCCAAGACGCTCATCTGATTTTTCTTGCTGTGCCTCAGAGCCACCAAGTTATCGACGCCATCGATAAATCCCACAATGTCGCCTTGTTCGCATGTCCCGGACACAATCCGATATGACCATCGTCTGTGGCGAAAAGTACGTTCCTGCTGATCACAAGCCTGACGTTGTAGCCATAGATGAACTCGAGCCACAGATCGAAGCCCTCGGAACTTTCTGGGTCGAAATACCCATTGGGTAGAAATAAGAGTTGAAGGTAAAAATCTCGCACCGATGTCTTTGCCACATGCTCGCGTAATAGATCCTTCCACAATTTGTCTGAAGAAGGACTTTGCCTGATAATGTCGAGAATGGTCTCGACTATCTCGACGGTCTCGCTTTCGATCAATTCATTCTGCCCATATTCGCGTGCAAACGCCTGCCATCTTCTATGAACTTCAATAATGCTTGCAAAGGTGGCAGCCGGGCCAGACAAAATGACCGACTCGCCATTAGAGAGGGGAGATGGGCTGAGGGACTGGTCGCGCATAATTTTCTCGCTGATAACTTGCATTCTCGCGCGCACGCCAGAAAGATTGATATCTCCACCGGCAAAGTGAGACTGCATACCTGGACAGCTAATGGCATGAATTTCCGCCTGTGGGGAAAATGAAGCTCGCAATGTCAACCTGCCCTCTCTGTATCGGCCGCGGACAATCTTGCTGTTTCTCTCTGGGCAATCAAGGAGACTGCGAGGATTTACTGGTGTCAAAAATCGCGCTTTTGGTGTCCAGTCAGGAACCCATGTTGGCAAGAGATCCCACGGATTCAACGGCAATGTCACCAACCCAGATCCAGCTTCTTGTACAACCATCCCACCATATCCTTGTTCAGCCATTGCAGCAGCGAATGTCGCGAAGACAATTTCATGCTCTATATTATAGTCTGGACGAGGGAATTTGTGAGCATCCGTGGCCATCGATAGTAGAGCAAAGATTGTGTCAGAATCCTCCTTTGTCTCAAAATCACGGCAATGGTTCAGAAGCTGTAGCAGCATAATCCCATTATTCTTGATCCTGTGCTCCCGTAGCCTTTCTATCGTCAAAATGTTGGCGATGCCTCTCGAATGAGCCGAGCTTCGTATGCGTCTTTCAAAATTGGGAAAAACTGCACCAGGAAATTCTCCCTGTCGATAGGCATTTATGCAAGCACTGCAGTCGTTGATATCTCCCCATGGGACCGTTCGCTCGTCGATGTGCACAGTGATATTGGGATTCAGCAGCACCTCTTGAATGATCCATCGACGTTGGAAGTATCGAGAGCTTAGGATGTTGCTCAGGGCATCCCAAACACTTCCCTGGCGCGAGAAGCGGGATTCATCCTGCTCCTCATCAAAGGCGCTCTTATGTAGCAAGAACGCGCGATAACAATGAGACAGCTGTTGAATGAGGCTCACGGCATTGTCATAGTCTTCTGCAGAAAGCCCCTTAATAGGATCCAATAGATCGAACTGGAGTATGTCATCGTAGTGGTTCTTAGAAATGCCCATCCAAACATGGACTACAACCGCAGAAGAATAAATCTGACACATCATCAAAACCTGCTGAGACTTTTCTGAGGAATCAGTTTGATTGATGCTCAGCTGGTCGATCCAAATTAAAGTCTTCCCAAGCTTGAAGAGATTTGTTAACATATTTGCACAACTCCGAGTGACATTGAAAGGTGTGTGACCGATGCATTCAATTGCTTGATCGAATTCCTCGTCGCCCCAATGATAGGATACGGCGTCATATTGAGGTGGATTGTTGATGTCAGCAACCTCTAGCTTGCATGATAGTCTAGAATTTGTCGCATTCGATGACAGGCGTATCAGGCGGATCTGATCATCATCAAGTTTTTGCCATTTCGTGCTATCATGGAGAACTGAGGTTGGGACAGGCGTCTTTTGAGTCGGAGTCTGATTTTCATTTTGACCATCACTGACAGTGAGCTTCTCGAACAAAAGATCCATCCTTGAGAAGCGTATGGCAAGTTTGCGAAAGAGACCAAAGGGGGACGCATCCAAGTCACTGCACAGCTGGAGGAGGATGTTGTTGTTGTTATAGCTCCTACCATTACTAAGAGGAGCACGGCGTGCCTTTACTGCTAGACCATGGCTAGGCACCTAGATAACCTTAGCAGTGGTGGTTTATTTTCTTCCTCTGGCATTACTTAGTGGTGCACCCCTCTCCAACTAGTGACGCCAAGGCAGACTCTAGTAGATTCGGGGGCGCTCTGAGATCAGGCGCACATGGGCCTCATTGATGCCCGCAAAACTGGGAAGGTCCACAACACAAATACACTGACATCTTAACGTCTATTTGGTCTCCTCAGTATCCTGTTTGGAGTGCTAGCATGGTTAGTGATCGTGAAGGACGAAGAAGAAATCGTATCGGGTGTACCTCGTCAAAAGACATGCCTTTGCATTTTCGCCGTATAGACATCACATCACATCTCGAAAGTCGGAAGGATGAAACAATGTTCGTGAGTGTCGAGGCCAAGACGTACGATGCACTCTTCGCATCCACCATGACGTGAGTACTGGTTGTGTAGAGGGCTTGACTCCTCCACGATAGTTGTGCAACTGATCAGGCTGAAGCCTGCATATGCATGGTCGGCGCCTGTCTCTCCGGCCAACCACTAAGAAGATAGGACGTGACAATTAAGTTCGGCGTCCACCCTTCTCTTGTGTCACTTGCCGCGCACTCTGAGTGCCCGACCTTGGAAGCGCAGCACGCATCTGAGGTTGTCCGTCGTGGTCTCGTTTCAGGGACAGATTTGTGATACTCTCGTTCCTCGACCCGTGCTTGCTTAGCCAATCTCCATCACGAATGAGGTTTCTGGCCGTATACGACATAGCTTAATTCCAAAAGTTAGTCTTCGAATATTCCTGGAGTATAACACTCACAAATCATATTGTCCATGAAATTTTCGAGTTCTGAAATCTTGCCTGATCTCTATGAGGAAAGCTTGAATTTCCTCGTAACTCCAGGGTTCTGGCGCAGAAGGTAAAGTACCGAGGCAGATAGCTTCCACCGCTGCTTGCATTTGTAACAGATTATAGCTGCCAACTTCTTTTTGGAATGGATCCTTTGGCCAAGGACCAAGAGGGAGCAAGATTTTATGAGCATGGACGTTTTGAAACCCGGCCTCTTTCATCCACCGTTCAAGTGACCTCCCTGGCTTCATGTCAAAACCCTGAGCTTCTCTGGCGCCACCGGACATGGCGTGGAATTTGGCTATTGCCGAGTCGGGAGGAATGGAATTGTCACGGGAATAAAGAAACGTGTCCCAGTCTTGGAACTCGACCCAGCCACCAGGCTTTGTACAGTCAAAGGCCTGTTGGACAAGGCGAGGCCAGTTCCTGACGGCGCCAGCCAGGAAGCGAGCGTGGACAAAATCAAAAGGCTGTGTTTCGTATCCCCAGTCTTCTTCAATATCGTCAACGATGAATGTGAGATTGGGGGGAATCAAGGTGGGTTGAGTCGGGCTCAGGTCGTTACCAATAACCTCGGCGGATTCATGTTCATCTGCAAAATGGATTGCCCAGATCCCGGTGCCGGTGGCGAGGTCGATGACTCTGTTGTGGTTGGCTGCCAGAGGCGCAAAGTAAAGGCGGTTGCCCATGGCTTTGTAGATGAGAGCATGGTGAATGTCAAGTCGCTCGTTCTCCTGTTCATCGTTTGGAAGTGAGTATCTTCCCATCCTGAATGCGTGGTATGTCCTGCCATGAATTTCAGGAAAATTGGTGACGGACGAAGTTATGGAAGCAGTATAGGTGGAAATTTCCTCGCCGTAAGCCGAGTCATTGTCGAATGTATCAATTTCGAAGTTGGACATGAGTGATGTCTGTTGTGGATCTGAGGGACCAGGGAGGGTGGGCGCGTTTGTTGAGTCTGACAGATCGGAGCCTCTGATCAACACGTGCCCAGATTCTGGCATGGTGAAAGAGCCCAGCAAGTTGACCAGGGGTTGTTTTGATGTTGGTCAGTGTGATCAATGGAGGTTTGAGGTAATACTCAGAAGGGTCTTTGTCAAAATGGGAGGATTCCAAGTTTATTGAGATAGACTTTGTTCTTCCATTAAGGCATATTTTAAGTGCCGCTTGGCATCGATGCTTGTGAGAATTCGCCAATGTCTAATTGCCACGAGTTCGTTAGCCAAGATTAGTTCACCCGCAAGCTCTCAGTAAATGGCACCATCGACGTACCTAAATCGAGTTGGTTCGTGCTGGTTCTCTGAAGTAGGCACTAATGACTCCTTAGGCGCGGGATAGGCTTTTAGCTCCATAAAACTTGTTAGAGCAGCGGGGTAGCAGTCTCCAGTCTCCAGTCTCAGTCTCGGGTCTTCCCGATTCCCCTCCCGACCTCTACTCCGTACAAGTTTACCCCTCAGTGCCATCTCATGTCCTCTTCCACTCGTTTTGTTTATTGATACCTAGGCAGTACAAAATACTCGGTACATCTTATTGCATTGGATCTGTTCCTCAACCTCCTCCTTGGTACCCAGTTACAACCCTTGCGACTTGATCGAATTGGCACATTCACCGAGAATCCCTCACATGCCATACAATGGCTGAAGAACTCCCTGCCTTTGATCCACAATGGCTAGCGGTATACCTTCCCGCTCCACCATACCTAGACAATTGCTCAAGATCTGCAGGCTGAGGCAATGTTTGGAGGTCGTATTGTCCTGGACGCCGAACCGGTTCAACAAAGTCGAGATCGATTTGCGGGGATTTTTGCAAGCGTTCTACCCTTCATTCCACCCCCAACCGGCGCAGTACGTACCGAAGATGTACAGGTTTCCTCGACACAGCGGATACGGATATATACCCCACCGGTCAATCAGACTCTTTACCTGTAGGATTGTATATTCATTCTGGAGGTTGGTATACCGGGAGCATAGAGAGCGAGGACTTTTTGTGTAGGAACATTGCAGAGAAGTCCAACATCATTCTGTTTTCTCCAGAATATCGTCTTGCTCCAGAACATCCCTATCCAGCCGGTCTCGAAGATGTCTGCGCGGCGTACGAGTTTATGCACGCCAAAGCCAAAGATTTTGGAGGAGATGCGACCAAAAAGTTCATCATGGGTGGCTCCGCTGGAGGTAATTTAGCCGCTTGTGTCGCCTTGAAGTATTCTTCGAAGCCGGACTTGAAACCTGCAGGTTTGATTGCTGCTTGTCTCACTACGTGCGATCCTAAAGCTTTGCCGTCCGAGTTCAAGAGCAGATATACCCCGAACTATACTCTGATGCGCCGATGATCGGAAATGCTATCATGAAACAAGCAAGAGGTAAGCCATGAACGCATTGAAGATGGCAGAGCTGGCTGAACCAATGTTAGTGTGGTACAACGCGCCCGACCCTGAAGATCCCCTATACTCGCCGCTGTTGCACCCAGATATCAAGCTTCTGCCCAAGTCTTATATTGCCGCTTGCACCAAGGACCCGACGCATCAAGAGTCTGTCTTCTTTTACGAAGAAGCAAAGAAACAAGGCGTCGATGTCGACTTGGTTGAATGGGTGGGGTGGCCACATTTTTTCTGGGTCCTTCCGATGCTTCCCAAATCTGCCGAGTTTATGGAGGTATGGAACACAAAGCTGAGGGACATGATTGCGACTTGGTAATTCTCCTGTCGTTTCGCCAAACTCTTTCCAGTCCTATACTCACGTTATCAATGTAGAATTTGAGTTCACCGGCCACGTCAACTTGGCTCCCTGTACCTGGACGGGAAACGCCAGTGTAAGAATGGCTCCACTGTACCACTACCAGCTTGGAAGGGCCCTGAGTACGTAAATGGTTCCTTCCAGGGTCACATCTTATTGAGAGTCAAGAAGTCTCGGTCTCAGTTTCGGGAATCCGGCCCGGGCCTGAAGACACTCTCGACTATTACCATGCTCGAGTCTCAAGCTCTCAGCACGTATACCGCGACTACTCCATACCTTGGTCTATCATTCTAGATGGCTTGGCCAGGTTAGGAATGGAGACACGGCAGAGTGTGAACAATGTTCAATAACAACTAGCCCCGTCGACGGTGGTCGAGTCGAACAGTCAATCTCATGCGCGAGGGCTGAACGACGAAGCATCCCCTGAAGAGCTAGCACGTCACCCTCCTACTTGTTTCTTCCTACCTGCATTCCGCGTCCAAGTTTCAACGACGAGAGCCAAGTGAAAGAACAGCGTGTGTAATTTGAGCAATGCCCAATGGATAATTAGCCATGTGTATCGCAGCATCAGAGGCTGGTGTGATCAACTAGCCGTTTGTTAAATCCTATGAGGAGGAGATAGACCTTGTTCAGCCGGAGTCTAGGCCAAGACAGCGGCCGTGGTGGCCTTGCCGGAGCTTTGGTGCGCGGAGTAAAGCTTGACTAGCTGATTGAACTGACTAGGTCAGGTCTACTCGACGAATACGGAGTAACAAGTATTAGGTACCTAATCCGTACTCCGTAGTCAGATGTGGTTTTGCTCCCCGGTCCAAAGCCTTTTACGCGACAGTCTGAGATATCCTTGCATGCGCGAGCGAGACCTGAGAGTAAGACCTAGGACGTTTGAGGCTGGAGCTTCCAGAAACAGAGCGCCCAGCTCTCTAGAAGTCGAATCTGGTTCATGGGTAACAGATGCTTGGGTCATTCCAATTGGGATTTTGATCGGCACCCCCTGTCTTGAATCTCGACTCGTCATTTCGTCCTTGGGTCAATTATGAGCGTCCAATTCCTCTGGCGTCGTCAAGAATTGCTCCGTCAACATCTACGATGCGGCTCAACTCACTCGACCAGCTCGACTCAGTATCTTAGGAGCTGGAATGGCTTCTCAATAGGACCGAGATTCAGGATTCTCATCGTTGGTTGTCACCGGAGCAATGTTGAGCAAGTCTTCGGGCGCAAGGTAAGTCTCAGCGCTCTTAATGGTCTTCGTCCGACGATGCCAAGGAAAATGGAACATTTCTCTGTGTGGGCGGATGTGTCGAATTCATAACAATTATTCTCAGCCTTGGTTCTTCATCTGCACCGTATTCGCATACGAGCCGAGCTCGAGATACTTTCGGCTTCCTCAAGACTGGGCTGAGGTGTGCTTTTACTCGCGGTGTCCCATATCCCCATCATATCAAGTGGATTCATAGGCAAACATTTGTACCCAAAGTTTCCTTTCCAGGTTGTGGCCCTTCGGGCACGGCACGCACAATGAACACTAGGCACGTTTCTCGGACGAACTCACGCGTGGCACGTCTAGTCGAGGTTGGTGTCATCAAATTCTTGCGGACCTTTTGAAGCTTCCCCGTCTCCACCTAATATGCGACCTCCTTCTGCATTTCTAGCGTTCTTTCTCCAGACTTACTCCGTACAAATTGCAGCTCCTAAGAACAACCATCGGCAAGGGACCAAGGGTTTGTGATTTGTGGATACCCATCTTGTTACCCCTACCAGACGCGAAAGACAAAAAGACTTGAAGAGCTCGACGTCAAGGCGCATTAACCAGCCCATTGATTCAACGGGACGGGTGGCGCTAGGACAAATAACGACACAGGTAACAAAGCGATACTCGCGAGCGGCCGCCTTTGGGGTCTAACTACTCCGAAGAAAAGCTGCGAAGGACGGCCAGGGATTTTCCCGTTTCGAATCTTCTGTCGCCTTTTCCTCAATATTACTTGCTGGCGCCTGATTGTCACCCGGGATCATGACCAAATTGCACCTTGCTTACTTTCTGATGTGGACTATCCCATCCTGGGATGCCTTTGTGCGCGAAATTCGAGCTTCCAGTGATTTCTTCCTGCGTATCCGAAGCACGTGGACTGGGGAGAGTACCCCTGGTCTACGGGTTTGGTGTAATGAGACCACTGACCGGCCCGCTGCTGAGTGGATCTTTTCCAGGTTCTCCTAAGCTAAATAGTCTGCCGTGCAGTCGGTGGCTTCGAGAGTCGGAACGTCCCAGTTGATTGGGGAGAAGATCGCTGCGTACGACAGGGCCTAAGCTCTGTGCTTTTGGAAGAAGGCCAATTCGGTTCAGAGCTCGTCGCATTCAGGACGAGAAGATCAGCACTGAGAGGCGGGACGCTCGCTCCTCGTCTGTTACACTCGAAACGCCATACCCAAAGTCTACAAGATATGCGTCTGAAGCGTCCTTTCAATATAAGCGTTCATTTCCCCGGACCTCATGAATGATAGGACCACGTGTAGGACTGTTCGGAATCTTTTGGCTTCCACAAAATTCATTCAACCCTCCTTCCGAAGCATTCACTTGCTTATTTGCACCAAAAACAGTCCACTGCTGCAACCATGCCTAACATGCATCCCACGCCAACAGCATTGGCTACCGTTTTTCTCATCTTCACATGGATTCTGGTTTCCATCAGGTGCTATGTAAAGGCTTTGATGGTCCGAAGTTTTGGATGGGATGATATTTTCATGCTGTTGGCTTTAGTATGTTGATTCGCACTAGCGCAGCTACTTTGGCCAGACCACCATGCGCGGTCCTAGTCCTATGCTAATCCTTTCTAGATATTCAACACCCTGTTTGCAATGTGCTTGTATCTGATGGCGTACTATGGCATCGGTTATCACACAGATGACCAACCACCCGAAAATGTCTTCAAGGCTCTCAAGGTACAACCAATACCAATCAGCATATCTGGAGTTTTGGATTGACAATTGTGTTTTATAGTGGTTCTTCTTTTGCGAGATCTTTTATGATTGGACAAGTGCATTTGTGAAAACTTCCATTGGTCTTTTCCTGCTTCGTATCGTCGTCAAAAAGGCACAGATCTGGGCCATTCGAATCACCATGCTTATCACCACGCTATACGTCATCGCCTTGTTCTTCATTGTTCTCTTTCAATGCATGCCGCCTTCATTTTTCTGGGACAAGAATCAGGATGGAACGTGTCTACCAACCCAGGTTATCACAAATGGTGCCTACACGCACTCAGCTGTTCTTGCTGCTGGCGATTTCATTTTTGCAGGTTTACCTGCATGGCTCCTATGGAATGCCAAAATGAGTCGGACGAAGAAGATCGCAGTGGCCTCTATCCTGGCACTAGGTTCCGTGTGCGTAGCGACATCCTCTCCTTTTGACATGACCGCAAATGACTGATAATAAGTCTCCCTTTTAGCGGCGGTGTGGCGTCTTTGGTCAGATTTCAGTATATCAACCAACTCAATCTCACCAACGATTTCTTGTACGATGCGAATGCAGTGGTTTACTGGTCGTATATCGAAAGTAGCACTGCCATAATGGCTGGCTCCTTGGTCACATTTCGTCCGCTTTTCCGCAGCTTCGCGGACAAAATCAAGTCTTCGAGAAAATCTAATTCCGGCCCGGCAGGGGTTCCGAGCGACCGACGGGCCCGACGAAAAAAAAGATGGACAGAGACGCGATACTCCTCGGAACTTTTGGCACAACCCATCAAGGAACGGTTGTAGAACGTCTCGAATCCGAGACAAACTCGATGAAAGAAGAAGTACCTCGCTATGGGAGCCAGGAGCAACTTCGGACTCAAATTGTCAGATCAACGGACGTGGTTATCCAGGATGGAGGACTGGTTCCGCCTGGGAAATATCCATCGCATCTCGTGACACCATTTGAGCCCGACACCACGAGTAGGTCTTGACAGCCAGGGATATCATAAAGAAGAATGCCTAATCATGGTGGCACGAAATGGACGCTATCAGGGCGACTGTTGGGAAATGTATCAGTATACCCAAGTCACAGAATGCAGTGTAAATGAGAGGGAACACTCTCATCACATGTATCACTAGATGTAGCAGACACAGATTTGGACATATAGAACAATGCGCACGAATGGAACTCTGAAGTGAATGGGAGGGTTAACCTACCTATCTCGGACTTCGCTTGGTTGTCATGCCAACAAGGTGAAGACCCACGTCATATCTTCGGACCCACAATCTTCATCTCTTACGCCAGGCGGCGCCACCTGGAAGTTCAACTGCACCCCACCCCTCCATCACACTCATGTCAACATCGTCCTATGTTGCAGCATCCTACGAACCATCCATTCATGGCCCAGGTCTACGATACATAATACATCGCTTGCACTCCCGGCTGACATTGAGTCTACGAAATGGTTCGAGAGCAAGAACCTGCTCGTAATCCCTCGCGCCTTCAATGGCCAACGCTGCACCATTTGCGAAGCCACAAGATCACGGCAAGCAGAAGATCCAAGATCCATTGCCCATCCTTCCACCACAATTTGGTCATCCTTCCGCACTCGGCGCATCACCCCAGCCATATTCAAGAACCCAGCCTCTTGTTAGACCTGGCGCCAACACGTCCGCAGCTCGACAAGTCAGTGGAAACCAGAGTGACAAGTTTTCGAATCTATTTGTTCCTGCAAAGAAGCCGACACAGAGGCCAGAACTGCACAAGCCCCACGTTGTTACGAATCCACTCCAAGCTTTTCGCGATATTCAAAGAGGTGGAACACAACCTGCTGCGCCAACGGCTTCTCGTGCTCAACATCATGATGATGACGACGACGAAGTGTTCAAGATCGCAAAGCCAACCGGCAATTTTCCTTCATGGCAACACAAGCCTGTCTCTCAGCCTACGTTCTCTTCTCAGTCATCCTCAAATCCTTATCTGAAATCTCAGAATTTTGTAGACCTCACCTCAGAGAAAAGCGGATATGCACCAAATCGCACAGAATATCGACAAGAAGAGTTCTTTTCGTCCACGGACCCATTCACGTACATGGATGCTGGCAAGGCCAACGAGAACATCAAGGCTCTTTTGGAAGGCGCTTTTGAGGATGAAGATGACAAGCCGCGTACGAGACGGAGTAAGAAGGCCTTGGACGAGAAGCTGAGTGATCTGGCGGGAAAGTTGAAAGACATGTCCTTCAAGCCTGAAACGAAAGCTGAAGATGTGGAGGAAGACGAGGAAGAAGACGACGATGGTACTATACTCGGTCTTAAAGTGAAATTACTCCCTCATCAAATTGACGGGGTGAACTGGATGCGAGATAAAGAGACAGGTACCAAGAAAACCCGTGGAGTATTACCAAAAGGTGGTATCCTAGCCGACGATATGGGACTTGGTAAAACTATTCAATCGATTGCCTTGATTCTCTCAAACCGCAAGCCAAGTGCAGAAGAGCTCGCAAAATCCAAACGAAAATTACCCGAAGGCATCGGCCATGGTACACTGGTTGTCGCTCCTCTAGCTTTGATCAAGCAGTGGGAAGGTGAACTCAGAGATCGTGTCGAAGCCGACCACGCCCTGAAAGTATGTGTACATCATGGACCAGGCCGCACCAAGAATTACAAGGATCTCAAGAAATATGATGTTGTCATCACCACATATCAAACTTTGTCCTCGGAACATGCTGGATCAGAAGGGACATTAAAGGTTGGTTGTTTTGGTCTTCACTGGTACAGAGTCATTCTTGACGAAGCCCACTCAATTAAAAACCGCAATGCAAAGGCTACCAAAGCGGCATGTGCACTGCAATCAGAATACAGATGGTGTTTGAGTGGAACACCTATGCAGAATAATCTGGACGAACTGCAGAGCTTGATCCATTTCCTACAGATCAAACCCTACGACGATTTGAACACTTGGCGGGAGCAAATAACGAAGCCTATGAATAATGGAAAGGGTGGCCTGGCACTGAGACGGCTGCAGGTCTATCTTAAAGCGTTCATGAAGCGGCGGACGAAAGACATTCTAAAGCAAGACGGGGCTTTGAAGTCCGGTAAAGGTGGTGGCGAAAGCGACAAAGGAAAAGACCCAGGCTTCAAGATTGTTGCCCGCACGGTTGAAAAGGTCGAGGCCGAGTTTTCAGAACAAGAGCGAGAGTTCTACAAACGACTCGAATCAAGGACGGACAAAAGTCTGGAAATGATGATGGCTGGCAACAAGATTAGCTATGCTTCGGCTTTGGTTCTTTTGATGCGACTGAGACAAGCTTGCAACCATCCTAAATTGACCGGAAGTGATCTGTCTAACGAGAAGGATGCCTTCTCAGGCAGTCAGACTCCTAGTCGTCGGAAAGCCAGCGCGGAGGACGATATGGACTCAATCGCCAACATGCTTGGCGGGCTTAGTGTGCAAACCAAGCGATGTGATGTTTGTCAGACTGAACTGTCCACTCAACAGGCTTCGAGTGGCGCCATACGTTGCGGCGAATGTGAAGAGGATCTTGCTGAGCAGAATGTCCAATTTGAGGCCAAGAAGAAAACCAAGCACGAGAGACGTGTGAAGCAAGAACGAAATACTGTTCTCGGCCAACGCCGACAAGCTCGTCGAGTGGTTGAAGACAGTGATGACGAAGATGAAGATGAAAGCGAAGATACGGAGGCTGAGGAGACATCTTCGGAAGATGAGTATTCCTCAAATGGATCGGAGCCAACGATACTCCAGTCTACTAAGATCCGACATCTGATTCAAATCCTGAAGGCCGACTCTCACAACCACAAATACATAGTCTTCTCTTTCTTCACCTCCATGCTCGACCTCGTTGAGCCGTTTCTTCGGGCCAATCGCATTCGTTTTGTGCGTTATGATGGAAAAATGCGAAACGACGCCCGTGAAGCCAGCTTGAACTCTCTGCGCTCAGATCCCTCCACTAGAGTTTTACTCTGCTCTCTTCGCGCAGGGTCTCTTGGTCTCAACCTCACAGCAGCATCAAGAGTGGTGATCCTCGAACCATTCTGGAATCCATTTGTTGAGGAACAAGCCATCGATCGAGTTCATCGCCTAAACCAGACAACGGATGTCAAAGTTTACAAACTCACCATCAAGGACACGGTAGAGGAGAGAATTCTCGAACTTCAGGAAAAGAAGCGTGAACTTGCCAATGCCACCATCGAGGGCAAGAAAGGTGCTATGAAGTTGACCTTACAGGATATGTTGAAACTGTTTGGACGGGATGCCGAAAGAGAACATCATGTTGAGGTTGACACGCTCAGCAATACCAAAGCGAAGGGCCTCTTGAGCAATAGTCAAAGCGCCAACCCGACTGCACCGACGAGTGTACCACCACCTTCAAGTTACACCACTAGTGGCTCGACATCGAGATCATCGACCTTTTCCATTGACGGGGCAATGTACCAAGCAGACCTCGAGAGAAAATCAGAATCAGTGATCCCAATAAGGTCCAGCGCAAGGAGCACGAGATCTACGGTCGGAGGTGGTGATGGACATGACTGTGACGATAGTGACGACTTAAGTCGGTTTTTGGTCCTTGGGTCATGACGGCCAGGACATAAGAATTTCAAAAACCTTCGGATTTTGCTTGTGTTTTCTCTTTCCTGTCTGTATGTCTATCTCTAATGATTTACGATGCTCCTCGCTGTACACGCCACTTCCCACCTCGTGGCCCAGCGGTTCAGACAGCTCTCTGACGATCCTGCGATGACATTGACATTGACATGCATGAATGAATGACAGTCGTGTTGGTTTGGAGTCGTGGTAATTCTTCTTCTTCGTCCATTCATAGATGGACCGATCGATAGATCCGATAGATCGATCGATTGATAGAAAGATAGAAAGATAGAAGATCGATAGACAAATAAATAGACAGAATACCACCGATCTCTCTCCCCCCCTCTTCTCTTCCCTTCTCTTTCAGTTGGCTAGAAGAAAACAAAGACATGACCATGGTCTAAGCCTCGGAGCATATATGCTGGCTGGCTGCGGGACGTGGGGTTTCGTTCTCAGGAACGAATACAGGTAGTACAGGATAGACGAGATGAATTAACTAACTAGTTCGTTGGGCTGGCGTGATCGTTGTAAGGACATAGATATTGTCGTTCTGTTGCCACGATTTGCAGGTGCAGGGATAATTTGGTTGGGGGGGGGCATGTATATTATGTGCAGGATTGGGTATTGAAGACGGGCAAACGTACAGACACAGACACAGACACAGACACAAAGACTCGGAAACAACATGCAATAATACACCGACGAAGATTGTTCCTGGAATAGCTAAATCGGTATGCCACAGTCGTCACGCAGCGTCTTGAGCAGAGCTGTCTCCATGCTGCGAAGGATGCGGAATCTCTCCAGGCGTATACGGCTGGCTTCTTCTTCTGCCTCCTCCACTGTCAAGACCGGTGCTTGTTCGGTATCGGTTCTACCTCTAGATGCAGTATCTATCTCAATTCCGATTTCACTCACAGGCTCAACTCCAACTCTTTGTATGTCTTCACCTTGGCTGGTGGCATCATTGCTGGTTTTGGTATTTTTGTCTCTATCCTGATCGACGCTTGTGTCGTTCTGCATCTGGTGTTGGATTCCCATGAGTAGGCCGTAGAGGTGCTGTGGGACCGTCATGTTGAGGGACGGGTTGGAAGGGTTTGTTGGGGTGTTGTTATTGAAGTGACGTTCGATCAGATCATGCTGGGCGAGGATTAGGGCCTGGGCGAAGACGCCATATGATTCGTCGTCGCTATAGCATTGGATGAAGCTGACCGGGAGAATTTGCGTGATAGCGCTTGCCTCTGCGTAGAGGTTGGAATGCTGGTGATTGCAGTGGGTGACGCTGTCGGGACCTCGGTTCTGACTCTGGTGCTGAATGGAGCGGGTTTGGGTTGCTGTATGTGCTGGGTCATAGACAGGTTCTGCGTCAGTGTCACTGAGAGCAAGGTCATCATCGTACCAAAGATCGGTAGATTGGTCGGGATCCCAATCTTCATGCTGATCATCGGAGCCACTTTGATCATTGCGCTTCTCATCAGGAGGGTTAACTCTTAAACTGTCAATGCCACCGACAACGAGTAGCTCATCATCGTTTTCCTGCTTGATCGGTCTATTGCAGGTGTCCTTTCCACCACTGAAAGATGGATGGCGACCCTTGGTCGTGAGTTGTCCTCCTGGGTCGGTTTCGGGGTAAGCTTTGACGATGGTGCTGGTGCTGGGAGTCGCTTGAGCGTGAGAGAGTTCCAACAACGACAACTGTCGACTGATCCCAGCGAGCGCTTCTGGATCCACCAAGACCTTCTGGTCCTCCATATTTTGAGTCTCTTCGACGGAGAGTCTTGAACCTGGAGGCTGGGTATTCGAGATTGAATCTGCATTATCTTGTTCCAAGAACGATTCACTGCTTGGTTCGCCCGTTAGGTATTGATGGGATTCGATATGTTGTGGGGAACACGGTCCGCCTGATTTTCTCTCCATCAAAGCAGCGCCTTCTTGTGTTGATGAAGGCTCGGTTACGTAGGCGTCATCAGTAACGGTAGTGGCTGACTTGTTCTCTCCAACTGCGTTGCCATGGACGATTGAAGAGACTATCTTCTGCGACTTCTTCTTAGCAGCCATCTCTGAGGCTTTGAAAGTTGTATCTGGCGGCTGTGGTGCAGATCGTCAACTCTCAGGCTCTGGCAGATCAGCATAGTTATTATGATGACGATAGTGGGTGGAAGTGAGGTGTGTTTGACAACAATTGGTTGTCTGCTCATCATTAACAAGCAGTTGCTAATGAATTTGTTGCTAAAGCCTATACCCCTGAGGTTACGAGAAGGTTGGATTGCGATCAACCAAACTCGGAGCGCTGGCATCATTGGCCTCAGCATAGTTGGCATCAGCAATACCATGTTTGTTTTCAAGGATGACAATCAGCATTATGATTCACAACATGTGCGTTCTTCATGGGAAAACAACTCTAGCTTGATGTGCAAGATGATCAAAAGAGGAAATCTGTATAATGTCTAGTGAAGATATTGGTCTTCATCAATAAAGTGTAGCCGCCCTATATTGGGGTCTTAGATTGGCATAGAGCTATGCAACATAATAGCAACTTATTCGAGGTAGGTATTCCTCTGCTGAAAGTGAATATCACTTGGTTGTTGTTGCAGGGCATGAGATCTCTCAACCACGGAATGTTATGGGTCAAGCTGGTGACAAACCGTAAACTCTAGTCTCCGTTTGCATTTGGTCGGTTAGATGCTAATGTCGAATATCGGGTTTTCGTTTTTGCCGATACAAGGATCGATCTCTAACGCAATAGCGTTTCGACGCTGAAACTTGATCTTGTAACGCTTAGAATCCGGATTGCAGCGTGAAGAACATCTAAGCGGTCAGCGTGTTTCGGAATAGAGGCGGATTCAATCAGGCCTGTCGCCTGACAGGATCTCCCGATTGGCTTCGTCCACCACGGGACGAGGACGTTGATCGAAAACATGGCGAGATCTGGATCTGGTCGATCACGAAACCCCGGCTTTCAAAGGCTGATGTCGATTGGATAGAGGCCTTCAGGTCGGTATAGGCTAGAGCAGGAGCACAAGCTCGTACCGTAAGCGAGGCAAGGAAGACAATATTCACATAGTTCGGCTTGCGGTTTTAGGATGAATGAGACAGGCGGGGTGTTGATAGAGACGATGGTGGATATTCACAAGTCTCATTCAATTGAAGAGCAAAAATACTGGAATCATGACCTGAGATTTGGAAAAAAGAAAGAAAGAAGGCCTGCTGAGGCAGTTGACTCTATGGATGAAACCTTGCGGAGGAAATTGAATCGTCGGGTGTATCAAGCATTGAGACGGCGGATTTGGAGCCAAGAAGACGATCAAACGCTCATAGAAATGAGGTGGAAAGGGGCGCGAGGGGTGCTGGATTTGGGATTGTGATGAAGCATCTCAAATACGTCTCGGAGATCATGATCCTAGGCGAATTTGAAGAAGCTCTGAGGAATTGGAAGACGAATGAAGGGGCGCAAGTAAATAGAAGAATTGAGGGTCCGGAAAGGTTGCGATTGCCTACCAAGGTGTACTCGGTGGTCAGTCGAAGGCTGATCCCCAAGGTTGAACTTGACTCTGAGGTCTAAAGCAATCATGTTCGGGTTTCGCTAATCCCTGCGCTCGATTTGACGCTGCTTAGGGATTTGTGGACAAGATACAAAGCGACGGTGGAATTGTGTGATCATTTGAGCTGGAACTTGGATATGGGCGTATGGAGGACTCTGGAGTACTGAGATAGGCTGCACAGTGGCCAGCCAATGTTGAACATTCTGGAGGTTTGGTGGACTAACTAAAGGTTAGTGGCAGCCACAGTAACATTGGGGAATCGGGAGGGAGAGATGATCGACGGTGTGATTAGGGACAATTTCTGAGCAGGATTTTGTTCTGTCTTTGACTTTCTATAAGAGGACTGCACAATATGGCGTCGGGGGACTAGTGGCATTGCATGAGCAGCGAGGTTTGATCCCGAACCGTGTCTTTTGGATTCCTGATTCCTTATTCCTGGTTCTTAATTTTTGGGTCTTGTCTCTTGAATCCCGACTCTTGGGTCTTGAGCCCTTGAAAGTTAGCACGGGGGCCTAAACTGTGGGCGAGGGCAGCCTGCGGTCGTGAGTGGCCCTCGGGCTAATGGCGGACAATTGGCTGAAGGGGGGACCATTGTAGGTGATCCCTAGGCTAAATCAAGCCAATGGATGATGGATGGGTGGAAGAGGTGATGGAACATGGCATGTCGGTGGTTGATTCGAGATTGATGAGAATGATGAATCTAAGCGGATCACGCGGGATCATGGGTGGGATGCAATGCAGGAGAAAAACGTGGCAGCCACAGCCTTAGGTCGCCACAAGGTCAAGCCTCAAGGTGCGCCAGAGTGGCCAGTTGCCGAAGGAGCTCGGAAACCCCGTAACCGCAACCTGGAATCTGTCCGGAGTACGGAGGGGTTCGTCTGGACGCCCCGACGCCCCGACGTACCGTTGCATTCTTCGATTTTTTTCCGAGTCAATTTCATGTAGGAAGTCAGGGTTCAAAAGCGAATTTACGTACATGTTGAAGGCTTTACGGGTGGCGGGGTGCCTCTGGAGTACTCCAATCAAGGGACGCAGGGCCGCAGGGACGCGGGTCAAGTCCGAGTCCCAAAGCACCCAAAAGGAGATATTGTTTAGAAGGGACATGCTGCTGAACGAAGCCTAAGGATACGTTGACGACCTGGCCAAGTAAGTGGGTTGGGCACCAGAAGGAATGCCTACCTGGGTAGGGAATTATCAAGTTGAGGGCCAGGTACCCCCAAGCATGCACCTAAGCGTATTAAGATACCTACATAGGTATGTAGTCGCCTAAAGGTACCTGGGCTTCTAAGTACTCCGTACGGTAGTTAACTACCTAGCCACCCACATAGGTAGCTAACATAGTACCTGAGGAAACTTCCGCCTGCACTTCTCCCCTGCACCTTGACCTGCATCTGTACCTGCACTTCTTTCCCTTGGCCAAATGGCCAAATACACGTGCGTCTGCATACCGTTGGCTCACCTTCTGGACCCTGCATGATACGTGGCCTCAGTAATAATAATTCACAGCAATACCAATCTTGCCAGATATCGTCTCGAGGAACATGCAATTTGTGGCGGAAGTCCAAGGTCACAATCTCCATGCTCCATGCCCGCATTGCCTGATGAAAAGTCAACGTGGAAAACGAAATCTGGAAGGCAAAGTGAGAGCCGACAGGAAGTTGGAAGGGGCCGCTGTGTATCAAGGTATCAAGAAAGTAAGCGACACGACAATTGGAAAGGGGCGGCACGGGGCATGGGGGCGGTTAACCAGGCCTTTGTGGGCTTGAGGATATGTGGACTCGTGGACTCGTGGCACTGGGCACTGGGCACTGGGCACTGGGCACTCACAGAAGTCAAAAGGTTAATCATATCTTGTTGCATTTAGGCGTTCCCACTGCCCACTGCCCACTTCCCACTTCCCACTGCACACTGCCCAGAGAAGAAAGAAGAATGGAAAATGGAGTATGGAGAAGCAGGAGCTGAAACGTGGTGGCCATGCTTTTGCACTACTCATCTAGCCGCTTTGGGCTTAAAGCTCCGCCAACTAACTAACTTGGTTCTAACTCGGTAGCCACCAGTGACCACTGGCACACCAGTGCACACCTCTCCATGCAGGCTCAGCACCGGCGCCCTTGGTCAAATTTCTGGCAAGCCCAAAGACAGAGGCCCGAGTCCCCAGGTAGGGAACAATAACTTTCGTGCCGGGCTCTAAACATACCTACTGGCGGTTCGTCGACCATGATCAAGTCTGAGCAGAAAACGAGAATCCGACATGGGAGACTCACCCTTCCAAGAGGGCGGTCTACTCCGTGGGAAGGGACTCGGTACGGTAGTAACCAGTTTCCCCTGGGCTGCGTCCTCCTGGCACGTGGCGATCGAGGCAAGCCGAGGCTGCTCCCAATCGAAGGGCATGCCAGCCCTCCCTAGAGCCTGCACCGATAGGCTACTGGCTGCTGGCTACTGGCTGCTGGCTACTGGCTACCGGCTACAGGCTACAGCACACAATGACCAAAAGAAGAATAGGCATTCTGCAAGCAGGGGTGAAGGAATGAAACTTAGCATGGCTAGGGTTTCCAGAACAAACTCGTGTAAATCATGTTTTGCTCCGTACAGACTCCGACAGTGATAAATCGTGGTCTCAGAGGGTTGATTGGATTCAAGAGTCTCGAATCGAACGAGTCTCATACTACCAACGTAGATGCCTACTAGCCTGTAGGCACCATCATGCTGCCCATCTTCCAAAGACACCAGCCGGGTGCCAGCACCTGCCCGGGGAGTCAGGGACAATACCTCTAGTTAAGTCAACTAGCCCTTTAGCCCCTCGGCTGTTAGGCAAGCACGGCAGGTATCAAGTTAGTCAGGTGCCAGGACCACTAGCTAATAACCAGTAATCGCAGTACGGAGTATAAGGGGCAGAGATCATGACCGTCACCACTAGTCCTTAACTAAAGGCACCTAGCCAGTGCCTCCAACATACGGAGTACAGTAGTTGGGGACAGTATGAACTCGAAGTCGAGGACCCGTATCGCATTTGTTAGTGCATGAACCGTCGTCGTAATGTCCAATTGCTACGTCCCCGGCACCAACTAACTGGGGAAAGTTAGTCCAAGGCCCGACTGCCCTTCGGTTCATTCCAAGCGCCCGGGGACTCTCCCACCCCTTGGAGTCAGAGTGATTAATTGGTGTTCCAAAGTTCAGGGTTGAAGAAACACCAGTTCCATGGTTGGATCTATCCATAATTTAGTCCAGAAAAGGGCGCACTTGGGTGACTTGGTTAGAGCAATGGACAATAAATGGACAAATCAACCACTGACAATTGACCAGATGAATTAACGTTGACATTGACGTTGACGAGACGCCGGATCCCTGGGGCTACGTGCAGATATCATCGGCCTGCCATGTCCATGCAATGTCTCAATCAGGATCTTGCCTGGCCGATCGGTCACTGACAGGCACTTACAAGCACTTACAGCGAGAGTCCGTGACAAGGTATACCAGGATTCAGCAGGTGCCAGATGCAGCCACGACATGCTCCTATTGATACTAGGTATTGTCCTTAGGATTAAGACGAGAGGTTATCACCTTGCTGATACTAATGACCATTGCTGCTAAGTACTCCATCCTGCCACTATTACAGGACCTGCCATTGCCACCAATTACCACTCGATTAGTTTTTAGCACTCATCTAACTCCCTAAGTTGAAACTACCACTAACTACCACTCCGGACTTCTCACTAGTTGATAAGGACTATCCGTATGCGCACCTAGAGCGAGTGTCCACGAGGACAGTAGCCAAGGTATTAGGATTACAGGTAGGGAGGGACGTAGCTCCGTACCTACTCCGTAGGTCGATACCCAAGGTAATCCATACTCGGTTTGGTGGCTTCTTGAGTTCTGACACATCCAGTAGGGCTAAGGGCTTCTGGTCCCAACATGGAATCCCTGGAACCCCTCCCCTGTATGACCTCCGTACTCCGTAGTACCGTAATATCGCCTCTTTGTTCAGAAAAATAAAATAATAATCCAAAAAACTCTAAACTGGAGCCTCGAACTAACCCAGTCAACTTAGTGAGCTCACTTAGTCCCGTCGTCCACCCTCCGTAGCCAGGTAGTAGTCAGGTAGTGCTAGTAGTCACGTCGTAGTTAGTCTCATTCTCATCGTGCCAGTCTTGACTACGGAGTACTCTGTAGAATTTAATCACTTCCCAAGTTCCTAGTTAAACTGGCACCGTTCCTATCAAATTCGACCAACTTGACTTGAATTGACCCTTGGTGCCATTGCCTTTCGTGCCTTTCCACTCACTCCCTTTGTGCCTCTCCTTGGCCATCGTTTCAACCACGATTATCAGTCCCAAGTAGTCTTCAATTTCTGTCTCTCCCTATCTATTTCTCCTAGCCCAATTTTTAAACTCTCGACTCTTGATTCTCGACTTATCTACCTGACTATTCAACTCACCACTAACCATCATACTCCCTACACATTGAAGTCTCATCCCTCTTCAACATTCTCCCTGACCTAGCCGCCCAGGTTCTGAATACAGCTGGAATTCCGAATCATTTCTGCCATCAACCTTCCTCTACCATCACTCGCCCGTTCATCTCCTCACCCTCCCTCAGCTTCCATTTGTCGCCATCGTCGGCCCTCATTCCCGAATCTAATCGACCTTCAACCCACCACTCCTCCAGCCCTCTCGGAAACTGTCAAATATCACTTCTTCAGGTTCTGTCGGTCCTTCTTTTCCCTGGGAGTCCTGACCATCTTCATTATTACCTCATTCGACAGCTCTTGTCCCAAATCAGCCACCCCACAGCGAAACCCTCTGACTTTGGGATCTGGGTAGACTAAACACCTGTCATGTGCCTGGGCACGTCAGGATAAACCATTCATCGGTCGAACTTAGGCGGTCGTGTCAGTCGACCTTAGCACCATCTCTCACCGCCATCCTCACACCATTTACCCATTCATCCTAATTCACTCGAGTTTCCCATATCTTGCTTTACAGATTGCCATTCAGATCCTGTGTCGATTTGTCCCTTCCTGGCCTTGGCACGCCTCGACCATAACCTCCTTGTCTACCACCCTACCGATGGTCCTGTTTGCTTCAACTTCCGTCGTCCCCTCTGCAGTGTTTGAGGATTCCTTCTCCTTCTGTCCAATGGGAAATTCCCAGGCCAAGCCTGTGGTCTTGACTGACGAAGGTACCTACTGCTCTCCATTGTTCCCTATGATTGGGAAGTGTCACTAACCCGTGGCTTAGTCAATCTCAACCATTTTCGCCTCCTCAGAGTCGTAGGCAAAGGTGCTTTTGGCAAAGTTCGAATAGTCGAACGCAAAGATTCTGGTTTGACCTTTGCATTGAAATACATTCGTAAAGATGAAGGCAAGTCCCCTTGCTGTCACCCTCGGGTCATCAACATCATCACCAATTCCATATTAACATACCCCTAGTTGTACGGTCTGAGAGTGTGCGGAACATCATTCGAGAACGTCGGATGCTCGAACATTTAAATCACCCATTTCTTTGCAATCTGCGCTATAGTTTCCAGGATGTTGAATACTTGTACCTGGTCGTCGACCTCATGAACGGTGGTGACCTTCGGTTTCACATTCAACGAAAAGCCTTCACAGAAGATGCCGTCCGTTTCTGGATGGCTCAATTGTGTTGCGCTCTACGATACATCCACAGTCAAGGCATTGTCCATCGAGACCTGAAACCCGATAATGTGCTCCTAGATTCTGAAGGACATGTACACTTGGCCGATTTCAATGTTGCCTCCGACTTCAAACCCGGCAAACCCTTGACCAGCAAGTCTGGCACTTTGGCATACCTAGCTCCCGAAGTCTTTCGAGGGTCAGGCTATTACAGCGAGGTCGATTGGTGGTCTCTCGGAGTGACCATGTTCGAATGCATCTACGGCAAGAGACCGTTCGAAGGAAAGACGCATGATGAATTGGCCGAGGCCATTACTGCAGCTAATCCTCACTACTTCATCACTAAACCTCCCGTTTCGATGCCGTGTATGCAGGCCATGAGAAGCTTGATTGAAAAGGACCGGAGGAAGCGGATTGGCGCCACCGGGTTCGACACATTCACGTCACATCCCTTCTTTGAGCCCATCGACTTTGATGCTTTGGAGCGAAAACAAATCCCACCCATCTTTATCCCATCCAGTGAGAAAACAAACTTTGACGCCACCTACGATCTCGAAGAACTCTTGCTGGAGGAAGCACCTCTGGAAGCACGTGCACGGAAGCAAAAGCCGAGGGCGGAACTCCGGACCGATGCTACAACCAAAGAAATCCGTGAGGATGAACTCCACCGTATGATTGAGACCATGTTCGAACCATTTGACTACACGCTGGCCAGCTACGATGTGTACGTAGCCTTTTCGTGTCACACGATCAATGGTCGTGAGCTAACAATATGTAGGAGCGCCGCCGTGGCCGTGGAAGGCACTGTTCCCGAAGAACACCCACAACTCGTGACAAACACAACACAGGGCGAATCACATTCCAACCCTGTATCCCCGGATGGATCACCGCCATTATCACCGACGACAGTGTCGGTTCCCATCTCGAGTGAACAACATGCGACTCTGGAAGACTCCAAAATATCGACCTCACCCGCACAGCAAGGCGGACGACCTACATCAGGATCGACCAAATCTTTTAGCCGACCTTTACCCCCACAAAGACCGAGCCCAGCAATGCGACAAACCAGCAAGGGTGGAGGAGTGCAGATGGTCCTGGACGAGCACGGTAGTTGGAGCAACCTAGCCGATCAAACAGCGCCTCCGGGAACAGAATCTGGGGACAGCGGCAAGTACGACAAAGGTGGCAGCATGCTGGGATTTCTGAGTAGGAAGAAGGGACGGGATCGAAGTCCAAAACCTAAAGAGCCGGGAGTCTTGGGCAAGATCGGAGCGAGGCACATCATCAGTTGAAGCCTAAGAAATGAAATTTCGATCGAGACGAGGTATCGTTACTGAGAGGGCAAGGTAAGAAAGAAGACGGAAGCAACTTATATGCATAATCACGAGCATGTCGATTAGCGTCGGTCGTACGTGAGTATATCTTTAATCACGCCATGGGATTGATTTGGAAACGATGAATTTGGAATTCACACTGGAACAATGACCTTGAGATTAGCATGCACAACCGGGGACGGGAAACCAGTGGACAAGGGGTGGCGCTGCTGTCAAGCAATGAAAGACACGATGTGCGCCGACAGGAAATCATGGAGATGGATGTCTTGGTGAAGAGGCATGTGCATACCTCAGGCAGAGAGGTCACCATATATAACAGTTTGTAACTATAGATGGACTCATTTCATGCTAGCTTGTGTGCTATGAACCAGGAATGGCTCTGGAGTCTAGAGTCTAGAGTACAGAGCATAGAGCACATGGACATACTTGGTGCATACAATACGGGCGGTACCTTGAGTATTTACAAAGTCCTCCCGCAGCAGTTTTGCGGGGAAGCAGGATTGAGGCGTGGATGAGGCGTTTTGCAAAGAAAGAAAACAAAGTCTCCAAAGAGTCGGAGAATTGATTGCACAAGAAATGGCCATAACAACGGGCATGACAACTATCAATGATCAAGTGTTATCAACGATGTTTACTCTCATATCGTGATTGTGGTTCGGATGGTGGACCTGGACTAAGATGATATTTTCCTTTGCCGTGGAGCTGGAATGGTTTGGTGGCCGTGGTTGCCAGGTTGCAAGCTTGGAGGTGGCCGAGTGAGGCCATCCACAGCCATCATAACGACCGCCATAGGCAGCTTTAGCCACTAATGGAGCTCCCGTCAACACAAACAGAGGCACTAAGCTTAACCGGGGAGGTGCCCATCGGCCACTAAACTCGACTCGAACAGAAACACACACAAACAAGTAGCTCGGTAGGTACTAGGTAGGTCCTCTGTACTCCGCACTGTCCGTACAAACCGCTGACTACGCTACCTTGCACTCCACTCCACTGCACACAGACACAGAGACACACACAAGCACAAGCACACGCCTGCACCAACCATTATCTACCGCTACCATCACCACCACAAACTACCAACAACCACTCACCATCTCTACCACAGCTTCCCCAGTCTTTGGTTTTCTGTCTGCAAGAAATACTATTGACCTGGTCTTCCAACAATTGTCCTCTCTCTCTATTCCTGCACATATCTCTACCATTATCTGCCATCACCATGTGCAACTTTTAACCTGCTCCTACCTACCTCTGGGCTCTGTTGCCGGTACGCGTCGCGTTGGGACATCACCGCACTCTACCCCTCCCATACAAACTCACCTTCTTTTTCGCCGCCAGTTCCTACAGAGAACTGTCTTCAAGACCCGTGTATGAATGGCAACTGCTCTATTCATTCCTCCTTCACCACATGACCCGCTCTCCAGAATGGCCACTTCATCCCGCCGAATGCCCTTGGCCAGTCTTGCCAATGCTACAAATTCACCACACCGTACTTTGACCAACAGTGGCTCCAAACGACCTAGAAGCATAGCAGGTGTCTCTCAACAGGAAAATGAACCTCCTCAGAAGCGTGTGGCCATGGAAAAGTCCTCCAAGGACGCCAACCCGGCCACACCTAGAAGGCAGCCTCAGTCACAACATCCAACCATGCCAGAGGCTCGTGTGTTTGAGCGTGGGAATGGTGACTCGGGCTCCACAGCCTTTCAGAGGAAACTCGTTGCTGCCAGAGACAGGACCAATTCTACTGTCAAGGTGACCAAGACCGTCGTGCCTGAACAGCCCTCTAAAGAAGAGACTATTCGCACATGGCAGAAGCACTATCGAAAGATCTTTCCTACGTTCAGCTTTTACTTCGACGGTGTTTCGGATGATGCCCGTGCTCGCTTCCTCCGACAGATATCTTCTCTCGGTGCAGTATGTTGAGCCTCCGCCCTTCTGTATATTTGTCATTCTAACCTGCTGTATAGAAAGAGGAAAAGTTCTTCTCCAAAGCCGTCACTCACATCGTCACTACGCGACATATCCCGTCTCAGAGCAGGTCGAATCCCACCGAAGATGTTGCAACTCAACAAGCTGCCCTCGACGACCAACCCCAAACCATAGATCCTTCCCTCCTCAAACTCCGTGGACCGACCGCACCCGGGTCGAGACGCGATGTGGTCAACCAAATGGACATCCTTGTAAGAGGAAGAGACATGGGCATGAAGATCTGGGCCACGGAGAAATTGCAAAGAATATTGGGCTCGATCTTTGAAGATGCTGGGGGCCATGGACACCATACCCGTGGCACTGCCCAAACACCTAGAGCGCAACATGAAGACTTGGGTCAAGTGTTGAAGAATGAAAAATTAGGAGCCACGTCTGAACGAGAGCAGCCATTCATGTCTTTGGTGGCCTTCAAGGGGCCTTACGTCTATATCCATGATATGGACGAAAAATATCGTCCCACCATGGTCAGGGACTACCCAAAGGTCGCCAGAAGATCAGATGGCGAGTGGCCACAATTTCGTTCCGCTAGTATCGGCAAATGTCCCTTTGTCGAGGATCCAGCCATGAGGAAGGAGGTGGAGCAAGAACGAGCCCGTGCCAAAATGGCTGCCATTCAGCAACGAGAACGTGAGCAACAGATACCTCGGACAAGATCTACTGTATCTCTTGACACGACAAAGGCTGCTCCAGCTCGACGTAATAGTCCTCGCAAACCATTGCAGGTAGTCCAGAATGGTGCCAACGCTGCTGTAGAGGACGACAGCGCAGCCATCAACAAAAAGCCTCTGCCTCCAGCGCCTGAGCGTCAATCTTCCTTTCCTCCAATGCCAGATCGACCGGCTTTCGAGTTTGTTCGTCCAAGTCAATTGAGCATGCCCCGAGAGCCTGCTGCATCCGGAATCCAAAGGTCAAATCTTACGTCTGCTTTGCAGTCCAACATGATTTCCTCTACTGCTGCCACTGGAGTCAAGGCCGGCACAAGTAAAGAGGTCCATCAACTGAAGCGACAAGTCTTGGAACGTACCCATACCGGAAGTCTTTCGGTTGGATCAATCCCTTCTTCTCACCGAATGAATGAATTGGCAGGAGCTCTAAAACACGCTCGCGCACCAGCTCCACAACGGGCAGCTAAAAGCAAGGCACAAGAAAAGCTTGGAGGAATTCAAGAGGAAAACGACATGGAAGCCGATGACATTGCTGCTGAAAAGGCTGCTCAGTCACTTCGTCGTAAGAAAGCCATCAAAAGAGATCCCAAGCCTGGGTATTGTGAGAACTGTCGAGACAAGTATGATGACTTCGAAGAAGTAAGTTTTTCTGATGGGGCTCCACGAGAAAGCAAAGCTGACCTGTAACAAGCATATCTTCTCACGTAAACATCGCAAATTTGCTCTTACGCAGTCCAACTGGACGGAGCTTGACGCGCTTCTGGCCAAATTACAGGCAGCATAACTCAAAGACCGAAATTCCACGCCTACAAGGCTTTAACTTGACATTCTCACGGTCTACCCACGAGCAGGAAAATTATATACCATAAACCTGATATTCACATCTATAGCATTTCAACGAAAGCGACGCTCTGGGTTGATGCATCCACAGACTTTCTCTCTTCCCTTCTATATACCAGCATCAGCGGAGCAAAGACAAAAGTGCATGGACAAGCGATCGAGCAAGCAGTGTTTCCTTATTTCAGCCCATATTCAACCTTTGTCTTTCGTTTTCAGGCAGCCCTGAATCCGTCTGACAGTGGTTGGAGGCTTATCGACCATGTACGGTCATTAATTTTTATTCTTTGGTTTCAACCATGAGGCACATCGGACGTGGTGACGTGTTATGAGTTTGGAATTATTGGGTTCATATTGTGGTTGCTGTCATTGCGACAATGGACATGAGAACTGAATTCAAGCACGGCTCCGGAAGGAAGACATTCGAACAAGAGAAGAACTCGTCCTCAGCCAATGATTAAGGACAAATACCGCGGGAACGAAAAGATGTTCATTCTTTTGCCTATTCAAACACATTGGAATCTGGACATGTACTTATCTGCCATGGAGACCCGGAAAACTCAGAGGCTCTGTTGCCCTGAATATATCTCTTCGTTCATCAACATGGAATCAGCATCAGCATCAGCGTTGGCGTTTCATACATAGCCGTTAGCCTCTTACGTCTATATTCAAATCCCTTTTGAAATATGAAGAGTTTTCCATCTAGATGTGATTTCTCCCCTCCTTCTCCCTGCCTTAGGCCCCCTCTCTCTCTCTATGTGTAGTAACCCTCCTAACCCCTTCGTCACAACACCACATCTCGCACCAGACAAAGACAAGGAAAGGAGATAGATCTCTCTTCTTCCACACACCAACAACCAGCAGCAGCAGCAGCTACAGCATCTCAGATCCTATCCTATCCGACCTCGTCCCATCCGATACAATCCAATCAGGTTAGACGCTTGAGAGTCAGCGAGCACACAGCACAGCCCCCTGCCCTATGACATGGCATGGCATGGCATGGCAAGGCACGGCACGGCACTGTTACTTGCCTAGGTACATAAGTTAACCGACCAACCAACCAACTCGCCAACTCGCCAACTTACTAACTACAGACTACACGATCGTCGTCGTCGTCGTCGTGATAGAACTGTCCCCTCTGTGCATGTTGCGGGTGGAACCCGATCGCCTCGCACGCGACCTGCGCGATGTCCGCGTCGAATGTCTGCAGTATGTATTTCGCGACCATTTCGATCCCTACAGGTCGATCGAAGATCGAGGTTCCGAATTAGTTTAGTCGAGGGAAGTCTGAATTGAAGTCTGAATGGAATGGAATGGAATGGAATTGTATCTGCGCGTCGACGAAGGGCGCGGCATGCATGCAAGAGCTGGCTTTGGCTCAGATCAGAGGATCCCCGGGGGGTAAGGATCTTTGGGAATTGGGAATGGATGTATGGGTAATAGTTAGAGGGGCTAGGGTCATCGCGGTGTCTTGCTTGGTCATCATGGATAGATTTGTTGTCGTGGCGCGTGGTTCCATTGCTTCAAGAGCAAGATCAAGAGGAGACTGACTTACCACAATCGGCAGCACCGGCGATCCAAAGATCTGCTCCTCCTCTTCCTCCTCCTTCTCCAGCGGCAGATGTGCTCTCATCGACGACCCATCGTTGGTCCAGCCATTCAACCTCCGGATACAGCTTTTTCGCAGCTGGGATGAAGAACCGATTCGTGGTTGCTTTCTTCCCGTCCAAGATCCCGACGCCGCAAGCCACATCGACCCTGTGCACACGCTCAGAATGACTTTAGACTCCTTGACTGCTTCACGGAAGAATTTGAGCGATGCCGCAGGCCGATGTTTTGGATGGGGCCCTCCCACGAGGATGATGTCGAGGTTGCGAGGGGCGTTGTCGTAGGTATGGGTGGGCAAGACCTTGACGCCGGGAGTCGTGATCGCCGCGTCCAGGCTGGAAGAGATATACAGGAATTCGATGTCGTACGCTTTGGACACCAGGTCTGGGTATCCGAATTCCGTCATGCAGGATATCAGCGGCTTGCCGCAGTTGCCGATCAGATCGATGCCGATTAGGTCGCTGAGCTGAGTTTCCTCGAAGATCACGCCGACGCGGAGGGGTGCCATGGTCAAATGCTTGTGTTTGTGGTGGTTTCTCCAGAATGAAGTCAACGACTTGGATTTGAGAAATGGTTGATATTGGGGTTGGTTGATGCTCGGAGCCACAGATTTAGGTAGCACTTGTCTTCACGACGATCGAGGCACCAGCCTACCTTTTATATCTCTGCTCATGAATGAAGAGGGCCGCGCACTTGAAGCATTGGGGCCGATTCTGACGATCCCGACACCAGCGCACCAATATGCTCGAACAGGAAGTTTTGAGAGGAAAAAGATGTTTGAGCAAGCAGTACGTATTCGCAAGACATGCTAGCGAAAGCTTCCAAGGTGGACTGGACCGAAATAAACCTACAAGTTACAGCGGTTTTCGTAAAGGGGACTTTTGCGATCCTTGTTGATTCACCTGGCGTGACATGACGGGAGAATTCGATTCCGCGTAAACGGCGGTCACTATAATCTCTGCATCATTAGTGAAGAATAGCCAACTCCGGGGTACAACATGCGGATAACATGGGGTCGCTACTAGGTAAAGCGACTGGGAGTAGAACATGAAGAAGATGGAGAAATGACTTTGGCTCGAAAAGGAAAGATGGCCAAATGCGGACGATCCGAGGCGCCAAGAGCTTTTGGGGCCGAGGTGCCACGCGTAGTCCCGTGACTCCCTACTCCGTACTGTCTGGGTTGTCTCCGCGCAAGTCTCTCAATTCGATGACTTTGCTTTCGTTACTCTCTTCTTCAATTTCCCCAATTGTCCAACAGCAGCCATGTCGTGCCATGTACAGGTCTCTGTTGTGGTCGATAAAGCTTCGTTCAAGGCGACGGCGCAAACAGCTTCGACAAAGACTTGGACCACAATGAAAACTCGCCGTGACCGACCGCCGGTAGCATCGAGACGTTGAACAATGACTCTCAAGTTATTGTCCAACCCAACAGTGGCCTTGACCAGCACACGCACGCGGTACGGTGATACTTTATCTAAAGGTTTGTTGACTTTACTATTCTTCGAATCTCCAGTTGCAACAGAGGTCCCTCGTGATTTTAAATGAAAGCACCCTCGTATGCCCCAAACAAACACCTCCTTGCAATCATTCCCGAAATATTTTCTCGCAAGAACTCAACATGCGTGTCTGGGTAAGGAAGGAGACCCAGCCTATATATGAACGGGCTCATTGGACTGGAGATCGAGAGTTGAGAAGGACTCGAGAGGCAAAATGGCGTAAGAAAAGTTGGTACGATGAGGATGCAAAAGACTTTGCTCTCTCCAAAGCCAGGTTTGAACCTGAGCACGAAGATCTCTGGGAGGTAAGTACGGGAACGTACGCTAGTGACCATCACATCACTAACTGAATAGTGTGGAGTGCTTCTTGGAAAAGGAGCCTTTGGTATGGTTGGGCTCTGGCACAAATATGGGAAACACGCTGAAGTCCTCGATGTAAGTCTGACAGATCATAACCAGCGGGTTACTGTTACTAAGAACTCATAGTCTGTCGCCATCAAACAAACAGAGGCTCCAATATGGGAAGTTGATCGTCACGGTCAAGCAACTGTGCCCTGGGAGGTCATTATCATGAATGGCTTAGAGGAGAGAGGTTGTCGAAATGTTACAGACCTCCGGAAAGTCACTTTCTTCAAAAACGAAAGGCCCCAATTGTGGAGACTGTATATGGAAGTCTGCAAAATAGGCACATTCTCTAGCTTGATCAAGTATTACAAGCGGCATCATCCGTAAGTCTGTTTTCGCTTTGCCATTAGGCTACCACTAATATGATAAACAGGGGAAAGCGCATTCCTGAAGCATTTCTATGGCAACTTCTTCGAGACTTTGCCAAAACCGCTGAGCACATGAGCAAGGTCAGATTCCCCGAAGCTACAGGTGTTGGAAACCACCCCTATGTTCTGCATTTGGATCTGAAGGATGAAAACGGTAAGAAGAGCTTTATTGAACATCAGCGGGTACCAACTAAAATTGCTCTTAGTCTTGTTGGCAAACCCTCCGGATGCTAGTAAAGGCATGAATTATCCGACTTTAAAGGTTGGTGACTGGGGAATGGCCGAGTACACCAGTATGTCCAGTAAGGATAACAGCGCGAGATGGATGGAACGTGGGACTTATCGTTGGATGCCCCTGTGAGTTGATGTGCTTAGCTAAATGCCAGGTCAGTTACTAATATATCCTCAACAGGAACAGAGAAAGACTGGCAAATATGGCCGAAAATGGCGTAAAGACGTCTTTGGGCCAAGCAACTACCCGTTCACCATGGCACACGTCATCTGGCAGATGGGAGCATGTATCTATGGATTGATGAAACTGGATCTACACAACGAGAGCCTCGACAACATGGTGATCGACATGGAACATCAGGAGGCGAGGTTGAGGGACTGGGGTTATTCGCTTCTGGGCAGGAGGGGTACTTTCAGAAGTAGTGTTTACAGTAAGGAGCTTTGTACATTGGTGGAAGAGTGTTTGCTCGTGGATCCCAAGCTCAGACCTTCGATTTCATCTTTCCTCGAAAAGAGCGACAGGGGTTGGCGACCCCTCTACGACAGGTTTCTTCGAGCCGGCAACAAAAATCCAGAAAATCTCCATGCTCCGCGGGATGAAGACTTGGAGGGGTGACATATATGCGGAAAGCCAGTGATGAGGAAGTAAGTGCGAGGGAGAAGATGGGTAGTCGACTTGGATGAAATAGATTAATGCCCATCAAGATATCCGTGAGACCATGTTCTCATTTTGAACTTTGGTGCACTCGTCATCGCCAGAAGCGAGAACAGAATGCACATAGCAGACTGATTTCGAAGCCACATCCAGAACTCTCTTGGGCCAGACGCATGTCGTGTCGTGCTTCTTGCACCAAGTGGCGGATCGATCATTGTCCGGAAACGGAGGACATGCTATGGGTGCTGCGTCAGGGGAAGGACCAAGTCAGACTCCCTCGACCAATGATATTGTCGTCGGTCATTGACTTCGAAGCTAGGCCACATACGGAAGAGGCGTAAACTTGTAAAAGTTGACATCCTCTGTTGGCTTCTCATCCTTGTCACAAGCACTCAAGAGTCGCTAGCAACATATACGTATGTAAGTTATCAAAGCTGAACCTTTGGATGAGCTATGATGTATGCTTGTACGATTACGCGTTGCATCAGGCAGCAGCAAAAGATGTACCTTCTTAAGCTGCCCGTGGTGGGATCACAAAGCGAAGGTAGGTCAGTTCATCCTATACGGATCGAGAAGTCTCATTTCCACTCGACGAGCTACTTCGAAAGTGTTCACCTGACTCCTATCCTTCTTACGCCACGTCGCGTATCAAGTCTATCCCAATGGCGGGACCATCAAACTTCAACCCCACAGACAAGGCTGATCTGTACTCGATGAAGCCTCCCAGCTACGATTCCTTCTGCAGTACTCAAGAGCGCACTGCAAGTTCTGACACAGATGAGGACTCTCAAGATGTCTCTGACCAAGTCTTGCCAACTGGGAAAGATGGTAGACTAATGTTAAAACTTGGTAAAAACGCGGCTCAGCTGTATCATCGCTTTCAGATCCCTGTTCCAGATAGCTCAGGAACATCATCTTCAACAGATACTCATTTAGATCTCCACGACAGCACCATCGAGGCGGAGATCAATCTACCGCGGTTGAACATTGTCTTACAGGTCGTGGGATCTCGTGGAGACGTCCAACCGTTCCTGGCTCTGGCTAAGGGTCTGCAACAGTCCGGTCATCGAGTTCGACTAGCAACACATCCTACCTTTCGAGACCTGGTCACAGACTATGGAATCGAGTTCTTCAGCATTGGCGGTGATCCTGCCGAACTCATGGCTTACATGGTCCGGAACCCTGGACTAATGCCAAAATTCGAAACTGTGCGCCGCGGTGAGGTCTACAGGCGAAGGCGAGCTATGCGAGAGATCCTGCGTGGGTGTTGGAGGTCTTGTTATGAGCCGACTGTCGAAAGTGCTACGGACCGAGCCTACCAGCCCGGAACCAAAACGAAGTCGAGGCATGTTCATGCGCGTGTTCACGATCCCCAGCCTTTTGTTGCCGATGTCATCATTGCGAATCCGCCTTCATTTGCGCACATACATTGCGCTGAGAAACTGGGCATACCGCTGTATATGGTATTCACGTAAGTTCTATTTCTGACTTGCCTTGTCATTATGACTGATACGAGTACAACAGTATGCCATGGTCGCCAACACGAGAGTTTGCCCACCCCTTGGCAGATATTGATACGTCTGACGAGGACGTCACATTGGCACGATATCTATCCTATTTCCTTGTCGATGCCATAATATGGCAAGGCCTTGGCAGTACCGTCAATCGGTTCCGAAACAGGATACTTAACCTCGAACCCATCAATCCAACCTTGGCTCCAGGAATGTTGCACCGGCTTCGGATTCGGCATTACTATTGCTGGTAAGTCGACCCCATTACCTTCCGTCTTCCAGTTTGTACCGGACAGCTGAGTCAGGGAAACAGGTCTCCAACATTGATTCCCAAACCCCATGACTGGAATTCTAGCATCAGCGTTCCTGGATACTTTCCATTCACTCGACCGTCACAATACTCAGCACCCAAAGATCTGCAAGATTTCCTCAGTCGCGGCATTCGGCCGATATACATCGGCTTCGGCTCGATCGTGATCGACGATCCTGCAAGCCTGACCTCAGTGATTTGCAAAGCAATCGAACTCGCCGGTGTCCGTGCAGTCATCGCGAGTGGATGGGGCAGTCTCAATGTCAGCGAGAGACTTCCAGAATCACTCCGGGAGAACATTTTCGTCCTCAACGCCGATTGTCCGCATGATTATCTATTCCAGCATGTATCGCTAGTCGTTCACCATGGCGGTGCCGGTACGACTGCTGCCTGTCTTTCTGCTGGGAGACCCTCCATTGTGGTCCCGTTCTTTGGCGATCAGTTCTTCTGGGGAAACATGGCGCACAAGGCTGGAATCGGCTCTGCTCCTCTCCCTTACCTCTCGTTGAATGCCTCAAAATTAGCTTCCGCAATTCACGCATCACTGCAAGCTCCAATGCAGGTTCGTGCGTTAGAACTCAGCGAAAAACTTCAGAAGGAGAATGGCGTTGATACTGCCATCCGATCTATCCACGCCGACCTGCGCCGGCTTCACGTCTCACAGTGCTCATTATTCCCTGATCGTGTGGCTACATGGCAATACACTCTTGAAGGCAAAGCTGTCTTCAAAGGTAAATCCAAGACTGCAAGCAAAGTCAATCTCAGTCCACTGGCTGCCGCATTTCTTCGTAAATATGATCTCATTTTGAATCGTGAATTCGATGGACTCTCGATACTACGCTTCACAGAGCACAATGTCGCATCCGGCCCATTCGAACCCGTGTCCGGAGCTGCTTGGGCCATTCTCGACCTTCTGTACGACTCATTCAAGGGCATGGGTGAGATCCTGACCGAGGTCGGTCACATCCCATACCTCGGCGTTAAAGCTTTTGACAAGGGCAAAGCGGCTTACAGGACACCTTCGTCAAATGGAACAACCAGGCTGAGTGATGACGCTAGCGAGCAAATCAGTCCCATTCAAACTTCTCCAGCTTCACCAACTGCTTCGCCTGCCGCTCTCGACAGCCACCACGCCTTGCCCGGAGCATTCATGGTCAAAGGAACACTGCGTCTGGGTAAAGCCGCCGCCCGTGCTCCTGGGGCGTTCACATCTGCCATGGCGTCAGGCGCGCACAATTTCCCACTGCTCTACAATGACCCTACTGTGCGGCCTACACCGGTGGTCAGGGGCATTGGCTCGGGAGTCAAGGCGGGGGTTTCAGAGTTGGCGCTGGGAGTCTATGACGGTATCGCGGGCCTCTTCACACAGCCAATTATGGGCGCTATAAACCCATCTTCGAGTGGTATGAAGCGCCAGGACGACGCAGGGAACCTGTTGCAAGGGCTTGGGAATGACTTGAGCTGTAGTGGTGAACCAAAACTTGGAGACAGACATCAGTGGTCGGTAGGCGATCGAGCTATCGGTTTCGCGAAAGGACTAGGGCGAGGCGTGGTTGGGCTGCCTGTCAAGTGGTTCGCTGGTAAGTTCTGTTCCATCATGTGTTGTTCTCACTGTTCTGGTACGGTGAGATAATGTACTAAAACATTCGATGTGCTACAGCGGCCAATGGAATCGTGGGATATCCGCTCAAAGGTGTTGACGCGGCCGTGAGTAATGCGTGGAGGAGAGGCGATATCGAGAAGGAGATTCGAGGACAGAGGGCTTTGCAGGGTGAAAGAGAATATTATGCGGAATGCTTCGACAGTGAATCAATTCGGGAGGTGGAAAAGCGATGGATAGCTCTAATTGAGCTCAAGCGTGGACAGGTTGCTGGCTGATTCGGAGTCTTGCTGGGGTGGAACGGTCCAACTTATTTTAACTAGCTACCCGCCTCTCCATATTGAACTTTTTACATCGAGAATGGATGACTTATCGCCACAGACTCAGCCCAAATATTCCAATGCTCAGGACTCTCGAAATTACGAGATTGAACCATTTGCTCAACGCCGTTGCACAAACTGAAATGAACCAGACTTGGCTTGTTGGCTTCGAAGTTGCCAGCTTCAGAACTCATGGAGCAGCCATGTAGACGGTGATGTTCTGGAATCGTGATGTCAGAGTCTCGCCTGACCGATATCCAAGATTTGTCGTTCACAAGATCTTCAACATGCATGCTCAAAGAAGAGGATGATCTCGATTCCTCGATCTCGACTGCCCTGCGAGCTACTCGGCAGAGAATGCTGGAGTTCCAGGGTCCTTCGACGCCAGTCATAGATAGCAAATCTATAGCGTTGCGACGCTCGATTGGATGTCGATGTTTTAGACTTGTCAAGAAGAGCGCCTGTGCAAGACCGGGCTGTAGACGAAATGGAACGTATGAGTTTGCTGGGGCAGATTGCAAATGATCGGAAAGAACTTCACCCGCTCCTTGGACGATCTGTCGGAAGTATATTGCATAGGTGTCGTAGGTGATCTCGTACGGGCTTAGAATGGTTGAGAGGTATATCAATGTGCTCAAGCATTGAACTCGAAGTATAAGATACCAGTTGCGTGATTGTTTCAGCGCACCAGTCTCCGTCCAATTCTTGATCTCGATGTCACACTTTGCCATCCATTGTGACAAATAGGCTATGCACTTACCTTGGTCGCAGACTAGACTATTGGGATGTTCCGAAGAGTGTCGGTATTTGAAGTTAGTTGCTTGGTTTGCAACGTGATAGCAGTGATGGAGGAGGGACTGAAGGACGATCGAAGCATCTTGAAGAGAGTCCATACATGAAGGCTCTCTCAACATGTTGGGTTCGAAGGAACCGGGAAGGTCTGGCGGCCTGTGCAGGACATACCAGGCTGTCTGAAGATCAATGGATTGGGCAAAGATATGCAATCTATCCTCGGTCGTCTTCTCACAAGCGAGCTGGTTGGTGATTGACTTTGTACCAGAAGAGCCGGAATTGGCATCTGATGTAGTCGAACGACAATGATGCAGTAAAGTAAAGGCGCCTTGGAGGTGAGCTAGAGAGTCAGTATAATGTTGAAGAAGAACTTGAGCAGCGGCTAATATGACACTGGCAAAAAAAGCCGGAATCAACCCCTGAGGCCTGGCCGTTATATCGCTATTCAGAGCAGAGAGGGCGTTGATGTACTGTGCAGACGCTCGCGATAGACCATGCTGCGATCTAAGAACAAACACAGTATCGTAGATAGCGCCAAAAGCAGCTATTGCTTGTGAAACGGCACAGTTAACCACCCCAAACTGTGGAATTAGATCCAGGAAAACCGAATCTCCATTCAGAGCGAATGTGCCGTATATGTCTTGGAGAAGGACTGCATACCCAAGAGACAGAAACCTTGTTGTATGGAGATCTAATTCTGGTCTCAGAGACAGAGGAAAGGCGATCGCGGTCTTGAGATGAGTTGACGCTTTGATGCAGCCTGTTGCACGTGTCACACTCGAGTGCAAACTCCTAGGTTCAGAGCTGCCGCTTTTCGATGACGGGTATCCATCACAAGACTTTCCAGATCGCTGACAACGCGTACAGAACGGCTTGTTTTCATCGCATTTGACTCGACGCGCTCTGTAAGGTTCTTAGTTCACAGGACAAATTGACCATCTCTGGACTCGTAATCAAGATTCGCACCTGCAGGTAAAACACCCTGTCCTGGATTGGCAGACATTGACCCTTGTCCGTCTGCGAAGTGGTAATGTTACATCGGTTGTGGACGAGAGCATCGATGTTGTTTCATGAACAAATTCGTAGTCATTATTCCTGAACGATATTGAATTGTTGATTTTCCGCTCGTTGGATATAGTCCGGAATGGCTGGTGCCTGGTTCTGAGGGAGGTATCGAAAACTCAATGACCGACGGCCCGTTGATTGGTCGACCAAGGGTTTAGCAGAACACGGTCAATACTTACACATGGAGCACTGATCGACCAAGAAGGACGTAGAGGTTCGTATTACGTGGACAGCTGGAAAAGCAGACAAGGGGCAGTTATACAATTTCTTGAACTGCAAGTCGCATCAGTGCAAGATTATGGTATAAAAAAGAGAGATCCCATCTCGCTGTTGTCCATGTCTGCATTCATTCTCTGACCAATTCACCATGTTCACAATGCAGGTGCTGATTGCCTTGAGCACATTCGGTTCTCTTAAAAGCGTCACAGGTGCTTTTTCGGAAACTGGACCTTTCTCTCCCTCATATGCAACGTTCTCTTCGGGTTTTGTGCAACCAGAGATTCCAGATGTCGTCACGGACTTCCAAGGACATTTCATCCAACACAAATGGTAAGACTTTCAGTGCAGTTAGTCGAATATACTTGGTGTTGATTATGCTTCTTCGCAGGGATAACAACGTATCACATATTACCTCAGGATATTGGTACAACTCGGCTGCACAGGGAAAAGTCCGAGTAGATGAGACTTTTGAAGGGTCCTTGGCTTCCTCACTTTTCGACTATACCAATATCACTGCCGAGGGTCGCATCTTGAACAAACTGTGGGAGATTCATCCCAGTGTTGGTAGCACTCCTACATGTTTCGTGGAGCATTTGCAAAACCCTGCCTTCCCACTTGTCACGGTCGATCTGCTGAAAGTTAACCAAGCAATCTTTGGGGGTGTTGTCAACGACCCATTGGTGGGTTACACGCAAAGCGTAAGTCATTTCAAGTGAAAGAAGGTTTGGTTTCACGCAGCTGGCTGACAATCGTTGAAGTGGAATTTCATCTTCGGCGACAGTATACCAGTCATTGTTTATCTTGATGTCGACAATTTGCTTGTGGGATTCGACTTCTGGGGAGCAGAGCGTAGGACAAAGGTCTTGACCCGCTTCTTCAATAATGCTGTTCGGAGCGTCGATGCAAAGGTGTTTGAGGATTTCCCTTGTTGAAACAGAGTGCAAGTACCATCATGTATGCTCAGTGAGAGAGACAGGACAGGATTACCTTGTAGCAGAAGCGAACCGTTTGGAGTGTTATGTGGAAGAAGGGGAGGGTGGCGTAACTGGCTTCTCTTTGTAGTCAGCTGGGGAAACTCGGGCCAGAGAACGTAGAAACAGTTGATCTGGATCTTGGTACTGTTGACATGCTGATTTCCATACCAGCCAATGTAATCAAGCATGAAAAATGTCCCAGACAGAAGAGACATAGACCTGAGCTAGACCAGGAGTGATTACCATACTAAAGCTGATGGTAGCATTCTAGCAATCTCTTGAAAGAGACGCTCCACAAACCACACACCATAGAGTCACCTTGGACAGGGTATCTAATGCAATATGAATCCTCAATCTCCTGACAGCCTTCACATGAGTGATAGTATAGGCTTTCGGATTGACGGCGACGTTCAGCACTGTGTTGGTCGAAAGGTAGAGGTTGTGGAAGGGAAAAGAAGATGGAAGGCGGCCTTTTCGTTCCAGTATCACGTTGTATGGGAGCGGATGAACACGTGACAAGGCTGTAAGTGCTCCGCATTCTGGATTCTGCATTCTTGTAGATCCATCTCCATCTCCACCTCTGCGTTCAGTATCAGCCTTCATCCTCACTTCCATTATATTTCACTCTTTTGTCTGTTCCAACCCACTCAACGTCATTCAACAAGTGGCCATATCTTTCCCTTCTACGGCTTGACTGCTAGTCGAAGGTTTGACATGGCTGGCGCAATCCTCTCACAGCCTTGAGCAGGTCCTCAAGACCGTTTGTCGCATCCTTCGAGTTCATATCACTTTTACCCCTTCCAGCCTTTTCATCCACTCGACAGGACATCATCTGATCACATTCCGAACCACCTCAATTCAGAATTTTCTCAAAGCGCCATCTACTACTCCACATACTGCCGACATGGAAGAAGCCAAAACTCTTTTACGCACCGCCGTGCGCACCTTCTTTTCACATCCAAAACAAATATTACTGGTAGACGCTCTCATGGTCCACTCAGTTCTGCACATCGATGACATGGCCATCATCTGCTCCTCTCAAGCCAAAGATATTCGCGCCTTGATCAATCCTCTCAAAGCGGCCCGCCTCCTCACCACCCATTCCCGAGTTGAAGTCAGAGTTGGCACTCAGCGCGGCGTTACACGAGACTATTATTACTGCCCATTTCACCCTGCCATCGATGCCATCAAATACCGAATCGCAAAGCTACGCAAGAAGGTCAACGATCTGTACAAGGAAGACGAGACTAAACGTAAAGACTGGCGCTGCCCGCGATGCAAAGCCGAATATGAAGAACTCGAGATTCTTGACAAGATAGGCGAAGACGGATTCTTCTGCGACCGATGTGGCGCTACCCTGGTGCAGAACAAGCAAGCCGTTAAGGAAAAGGGTTCCCATGAGAAGATTTTGCGACTCAATTCGCAACTGAAAAAGTTCGATGATATTCTGCTCAAGATCGACCATAAAACCATTCCAGAAAACGACTTCATTTCTGCGTGGGAAAGAAAGAAGGATGTACCCCGCGAACGAGGCGGGCGTGAGGGTAATCAGTACATGGAATTGAAGCGGGACGACAAAAATGCGAAGCGGGGTCCTGACATGGTCAAGGTGGAAAATCTGGCCATCAACCTCACCAGCGGCGCACAGGCTGATCGCGAGGAGCAAGAAAGAAGAGAAGAGCGGAAACGCTTCCTGGCAAAACAGAATCAACTGCCGCTATGGCACACGCAAAGCGCAATTGGGGTTAACGGTAGTAATACTACTCCGACGGTCAAGTCGGAAAACACCACCGACCTTGCGGATAGTCTTGACGTTAAGAAGGAAGAACCAATCGACGAGAAGAAACCTCTAGCAGAAATCCTCTCCTCGGCCAAATCGACATCAACACCTACCCCCGCATCGTCATCAACTTCGGTCCCAGCTTCCGGAGCAACAACGATGCAAGACGAAGTTGCCGCCTACATGGCCGAAATGGAACGAGAACGTCAAGAAGCCGAACGACGTGCCCAAGCCGAGGATGCCGAGGAAGATGAAGAAGACGATCTTGAGTTTGAAGATGTCGTAGGCACGAGTGTCGTGGGCACGCCCGCGAGTTCATCACAGGGACAGCAGAACAACAATGATAGTTTCCACGATATCAAGACCGTAAACGGTCTGAAACGCGAATTCGAGGACGATTCAAGCGAAGCCAACACTCCTGCGTCGAGCTTTGTTGATCGTGGCGAGCCGAACAAGCGGGTCAAATTTGAGTATGGATCCACGAGCGGTGCTATGAATGTCAATCTCGGTAATGGAGGCTCGTCTTCTGCATTCACAGGTGACGTCAAGATGGAAGATAACGGCAATGGCAACGGCAACGGCGATAGCGACGAGGACGAGGACTTTGAGGATGCTTTATGAACTCTCATCCATCTACTTTTCGTTCATACCGTCTCTCGATCCACATGGTGAGGCGGTTGCATAGGCGGGTACCCCGGCGAGGGTACCCAAGCAAAACTGTGGCAATGAAATATGTAGCTGGGATCGAAAAAATGGTAAAATCTAGTCAATAGAATACCTATGCATTGGCTTCAAAACCCTATTCCTCAACAAATACGCAACGGCAACGCTTAGCCACATCCACAGCCTAGATGACATGACATGACATGTACGCTTGTCGCCTCAAAATCCCGCTACTACATCAGATTCTCACAGTTAAGGCACAAGACGTTGAACATCTACCTATCTACCTACCTACCTACCTACCTACCTACCTAGGTATTCATCCTCATCCTCTGTCAGGGCGATCACACGTTCCTAAACGCTAGTCACCTACCACTTAGTCAACTATATAGAACGTTGAAACCCCTTATTAGTAAATATATACAGAGGGAATCATTTCTCACCGGTCAGCTGGGTCACAGATATAGCTGAGTCTGGTTCTTGAAGATGGAGATGAAAATTTGTTGTCGATCAATTTGGTGAATTTCTTGAAAACGCCGACGCCGTGTGCTATATACATGGAATATGGAAATGTGTATAACATACATATACATACATACATCTATCCTAATCCTGTGCTGTCCTGTGCTGTCGTAGGGATCGGTTCTTCGCTTCATGGTCTGGGTCGTGCTTCATGTTCGTGGAGATGCCGTCTGCTAAGGTCTGTACTCACTTTGCCTCGCTATTTCTCGTTTTTGGGTGGGACTATTCTGCGTAGTGGTGGACAACGTCCCCTAGCCAGTGTCGTAGAGTGGTACTCACTCTCTCGAGATGGTCGGATCCTTGGCAGAGCCGGCGGGAGGAATGTGGTGGGTGCTGGATCCTTCCTTCGAGGTACGGTATGCTTGCATTCGGCTGCCATGGGTGTTCCGCTTTGCATTTTTCACTTCGCGAAGACTGAAGTCGCCCCGTTCCGTGTATTCCGATGACCTGGCACAGCCGAATCCACTGGTCACATTGAGCCATCTCCCTCTTCTTATCGGACCATCTCCCTCAGCTCGACCGAAACGTGACTTAGTTCCTAGCACCTCCAGTGTGGACGTAGCACTGCCAAACTCGCCCATATTGAAATTCGATTATTTTGATCCAAACCACTAGCCGAACAACAAGCCCCAAATCCAGCCTCCAATCCAATAGACCAACAGCAAGACGACGATGATGATGCCAGCCAACTTCAACACGGCAACCTTGTCACCCTGCTTGGCCATGCGGGTCAAGCGGCCGGCGCTGCCCTTGATGCTGGTGCTCATGTTGCTGAACACCTCGTTCGTGTTGTCGAGGGTATCCTGGCTGCGTGCATTGTCGTAGATGTCGAGCGTGATGTGTTTGAGTGCCGAGGTCTTTTGGGACAGGGAGGCGAGGAGGGCGTTGTTTTGTCTATATGGTTGGGAAGCGGCAAGGTTAGTTAGTTGGTTCGTTGATTATCTGATTAGTTTGGGAGTGGTTGTTGTAATGGCGGACGGAGAGGAAGTTGAGGAAGTGGATGGTTGATCTTGGTATCCGGGGATTTATGGATGGGACTTACTCTTCGCGCGCATAGGCGTCAGACATGGTGAGGACTATAGGAGAGGGGTGATTGATGGCCGTCGATCTGTAGGATGAAAATCAGAACAAGTGAGAGCCCGGCTTGGCCAAAGACTCCTATAGAGTGGTCTTCGAGGAGGTTGGATCTAGGTTGTCCGAGTCGACCGTCTGGAAGTCGTTCTCCGGATGGCGGCGGTGACAAAGGCCAGCTCCTAAAGCGGTTTGCAGAATCAATGGGACTGCAGTAGGATGTGGTAATCCACCGGTTACGCTCGAGCGGTAGATGGGAATGAAATAAGGACGGCGTATATAGACTGGATACGAAAGCCGTGGAGGTTTGGATCATAGAGGGCGTAAGTGGGTTTAGAAGTCCGGAGTACGCAGTACGGAGGAGTTTAGAGATGAGCACGTGGTCAACTAACTGGGTTGCCACGATTGTCAAATGTGCCACACAGCCACAGATCTCACGGAAAACTTTAAGAGCGGAAAGCTGTTCGCGGCTACCCCTATTCTTGGCTCATGTCATCGCGGTCATCAACAGTCAACTTGGTCATCTCAGTACCGGGTATTTATCGTAGACATATGTGTTTGGGTATGTAGTTGATGCTCTTTACAGAGGTACTTTAGATGCCTCGATACTAACATGGTTGAATTGGCTCCATATATTGGTCTGCTAGTTATTCTCATTACTTTAACCCCGTCCAAGATCCTGACCGGGCATCTCTCTGACCCTACCCTCACACCTTTCCTTACCACTGAGCGATAAGCTATATACAGATAAAAAAAGAAAGTAGATCAATTAGGGCTCCTGCAGTCTCCAATGCTCGTATAACTGCGTCACTCACTTCAGAAAGTGATCAAATCGTCTGCTCCCCATCCCACTGTGATACACTCATCCTCGTCTCCCCTAATCATTCAGACCAACATCTCGTCAACTTGCTGGGCTTCACTTGGAAGGGTTGCTAGCCCAGCATCTGAAAATTTCAACAGTAATCGCTTGTGTCCATGTCATGTTCGTTCCGCGTGTCATCCGCTATGCTGAAAGAAAATGAGTCAAGTCAGGGTAATAACCCTGCCTCGTTGCTGTGGATCCAGTAGCCAGATGCGACCACCTGAATCGTATTCGACAAACGGCCCATCCTGGTTCCAAAGAGATGTCGAATCTCTAACTAACGACGAGTCTTAATGAGCGCATCACCACATGTTTCCATCGTCGTCGTCCGCTTGAGTCTTATTCTGCAAGTGCTGTTGCTGATGCTGGTTATGGTAATACTGGTTACTTCCACCTGCAAATGAAGAACCCCACCGGTGCTGTTCGAATTCTTGTTGCCTCTCGAGCTTGGTCTTGGACCATTGCCATCATATTCATCAGCAGTCGTCTCCGCCTGAGCTGTACTTGATGGCTGTCCAACGCTCAACTGTTCTTGCTGCTGAACATTTGTGTCAGTGTCGTTATTGCCTCAGATGCTGGTTGAACTCACCTGTTGATAGCGTTGATATTGAGTGAACTCGTCTGGCTGCTGCTGTTGCTGCTGGTCTTTCGTGGCTTGTTGCTTGCGCTGTTGTTTCGCACTCGTCGGCAAGTTCATCTGCGGGTGCATCTGCTGTACTTTGGCCAAGTAACTGTACATAAAATTACTCAACAAAACCTGCGAATACAACGCCCGCCGCGGGTTGGCCAGTTTGATGTGTGCCATTCGATAAATCGCCCGCTCTTCCAAGATTGAGAATCGTGCCCAATTATAGTCGATATCAGGTCTTAGCTCTCGATACGGTGGTTCTGGTGAGAGTCCTTGGTCACGATACTTTCGTGTTTTGTCCTCTTTCTCCCCTTTGGATTTCTTGCCTCCAAACAATGAAGAGAAAAGACCTTCCTTTTCTTTCTTGCCATCGCTGCCTGCTGATTTGCGCTGACTTTCCTTCTTGCGTTCTTCATCGAGTCTCATGCCCTCGCGGTCCAGTACAATACTTTCGCGGCCTTTATTACTTCCCTCTATCGAAGTTTGCAGCACGTCAAGTCTTGTATTGTCATGCTGTTGAGGAGGCTTCGTGATCTTGGCTTTTGGCTTTTCAGTTTTCTCCCGATCGCTTTCCTGTTTGCCCACCAGAGAAGTCCAGCTCCAGCTCGATTTCTTCAAAGGTTCCTCCTTTTTCTTATGATCTGCGCGCTTATCCACAGTCAGTGTAGGGATAAAAGAAAGGTTACTGGTATTTGTATCATTTCCTGGTAAAGGAGATGGTTGCTCAAGACTCTGTGATGGTCGTGTTTGGGGTGGCATCGAATTTACTTTGGCCGGAGGTTTTCCTGTCATGCTCTGCATAGATTCTCGACTTGGCATTGACGGCCTTTGGGGGACGGACTCTTGTTTCGGTCTTCTCGAGATGACACTCTCTCTGGATGTCGAAGTGGTTGTTGTATAGAAATCGGAGCCACATTCTGCATAGACGACGTTCGCGGTGGCTGTACAGGAAGCACTGGTTCATCAGCAGGGGTACTTCCACAATTTGAGGAACGGGCTTTCTTTCGAATCCATTATTATTCGATGGCGGCGAGGTTGACCCGGCTTGGATCTGGCGCCCTTCTGTGTTGCCTGAGCCTCTGTTTACCCCATCTTCTCCCCAAGTATTGATTCGAAAGTTGATGACCTTGCGGAATGATGATCGATCGAAGGAGGAGATGGTTCTCGTCCACCGGGTCGGGAGAAGTTAGTCGGGATGACTTTGGGTGGAGAGCTCGAAGAACCTCCTAGTGTCTCTGACAGGTTGGATATGTCTGGCCTGCTAAAGCTTGGGATTACAGGCACAGCCGGAATGGCAGACTCGGGCGACTGGGGTCGACTATCCACTGTACCGACAGTTGCAGTTCGCCGCGCCGCTCTCTGAGCATATGTCCCACGATCAACTCCTTTTCCTTTGAGACTTCCTCCTCCGCCTCTCCGATACGTGGTCCTGGTGGACCTCTTCAAACTCGATCCTGGAACAGAGGGGAGGATGACGTCCCCAACCTCGTTCTCAGCTGGACTCGGAGGCACGTCTGCCGCCGTGAGAGCAGGCGTGTTTGCAACCAGGTTTTCCAGCTCTTGCAAATTTGGATCTCCTGGACCTATCCGACGAGATTGTGACCGTTTTCGTTCCAAGCGATCGGCACCGTCTTGGTATCCTACTGAGCTATTAATCTGGCGTGAAAGCATGGATTTCTTGCGACGAAGGCCACCGGCAGAGCTATCGACGCTTAATGAGCTTGAGCGGGAGGAATTAAGACTGGAGAAGGTTGATAGCTCGCCCGAGCGCCTCCTGATCTGCTCTGCTTTACTATCCAAGAATGATTTGAATTCCTTCGGTGCAAGTTCCGGATGCAACCGGGCAGGAACCCAGAAAAGCCTCGACGAGTCGTCTTCACTCGATGATGAAGATGGCATGCCGGGCATACCTGCGGCGTTTAATTGTGGGAGATCAGGATCGTCCGTGGCACCAACGCTCATGGACATTCTCCTCAACGCTTGTAAATTACTCAATTCTTGTGCCACAGCGGCTGGACTTGATTCATATTCGATATCGTTAAGAGGGAAGTGTGAGGTAGCGGTTTCGGAAGGGGATCGTTCTCGGGATGGGGAGAGGGTCGAGGACATGGCGGTGGAAGATTCCCATGATGGATTCTCAGGAGGAGAGGAGTGAGAGAGGCCATTTGGATTGCCGATAGACATATCGTGGGAGGTATCTTGAGAAGGTAATTGTCTCCGAGGAATAGAGCGTCTCCTTTGATTGCCCTCTTGGTTCAACTGGTTACCATTGACAGTGGTATCGGATTGTACGACCGCATGGTACTCGGAGTAGGGAGAAGATTGGTGGTGAATGTTGGGGTAATCCTGCTGCTTCTGTAATTGCTGCTGCTGCAGGTGTTGGTGAGGATGGTTTCTCGCATCTATTTCGTTATCGTCGCCGTACATATAACCAATCGCCTCGGTGACATGGTGATTATCGTCACTGATGGATAGTTGAGGAAGATGACCTCTCCGCGCAGCGAAGCTTGCGCCCTGATCCCGGGGTCGGGTTGAAGTCTACAGGGAGGAATAAAAGGTCAGCGAGTGTCAGGAGCGTATATGGAAGCCAAGTTAAGGAGACAGAATGCAAAGACTTGAAGTGCAGTGGACTGAAGTGGATAACGACAAGGTCCGCTGCCCAGACTTGGATCCCCGACTGTCCGTCCACAATGTCTCACGTCTCTTGACACTGGAAAGATGAACTGAGATGTATAGGTTGACCAACCTGCATCGGACAGATGTGGGCTCACAATGTCCCACAAGCAACGAGAGTGACAGCAGTACCCAGCGAGTGTAACATCAAGCGCCAGCCCTTTGCCTCGTCGTGATCGGCCTGGCGAAGGCAGTGGCCAACACTGGCAGGAAACTGCTCCCGGTGAGCAGTCTTGTAATCATCGGACTAGGAGTCGATCGGCGGGAGTGAGGGAAAGTGGATGGAGGCTTATGCTAGGAGTTTGCAGGTCACTTGTGCGATGGGACGATTGCGAAAAGATAGGGCTCGTGAGTTGTTCGGGTCGGTGGACGGTGGTCGGTGTCGAGCGACCAGCTGTTGGGAGAATGGATCGAATACGGACAGTGAAGAGTGCGGCAGCAGAGGTCAAGTGTAGGTAGATTCAAGGCGAGATGGAGATCGTGGGGATAAATGCAGAGGCGTCTTTGGACGATCGACGTGTGCCAAAGACATACAGCAAGAGACGCGGACGTGGAGTTTAGCTTAACGCACCACAATGCATCGTACGGCACACGGCGGACAGAATCGACATATCGAGACGGAGATCCGCCGGCTAGAAGACTAAATCATCCAACTAACCAGTTAAGAGTGTATACTAGCACAACTGTTGGGTGACTGGCACGCCCGGATAAAGTTGCTTGCTATGCTACTTTGGCAGGGATAGAGCCTCTTAGGCTTGTGGATGTGCGAGATGGTCCCTAGAGACTCGAAACTAGGTGACACTGGGAGAAAAAGGTGGTAACTAATTAAAGGTGTTTGTTTGACCTGCCTAAAAGTTTGTTGGCCTAGCACGCCTAGTTAGTGTACTGTAGTCCGCACGGGTTGGTCTACTTGCCTAAGACTACAAACTGGTGCCCGAATGGGTAGGGGTAATTAGCTAAGCTCTAGGTTCGGGCATTAACTAATAACTAAGTCTCTGCTCGGGACCACCCTAAAACTAGTTAGTAGGTCCTTAGGTGCCTAGGTAGACGGATACTTATTCGGACCCCTTTTGAGGCCCAGTGTTTATTCATAATTGCTCACTTCAGGCCATTCATTTTTATGTTCTATCGATGGTCGTCTCAGGGTTATGGATGATTTCCAAACGCTCGTGAAAATGCCCGTTACGCCTGAGGAGACTGGCAATAAGGTAGGAAAAGTCGACTTCTCGTGCAGCTCACCTTTTGGCATTGATTGACCTGGACAAGCCTACCCATGTTTGACATAAAAAGATCCAATCGAGACACCCCTTAGCCCCTGGACTCCGTGCCTATTCCTTTTCGTCCAAGGTTTTTTGATGGTGGTTTGTTCACGCCTACTTTCGTCACATTCTCTCCCAATCTCTTGCCGCTGAGACGACCCCCATAATTTGCCAACGCCTCTGCTCCTTATCTACCTATCATCAACGCCAAGGAGTGCCTTCCTTGATTTGTTCCATTGCTACGGCGGGACATATTGTGCATACTTGTTGGATCATGGAATGGTCAACATGTGTATATTGCTTGATTCCGACATATGGCCTGCATGTTCTAGCGTACGCAGGACAAGAGAAAATACGCCACTCGATTTGCGCAGCAGAGACGTAGAGACACTCAGACTCCATGTTATTGGTTTTCAATGTGTGCTTCTCATTTTTCTATCAAGTCATCTCGTGTCGATGTTTTCATCTTCAATGCATACTAAGTAAATGAGCTATAGCTTGCTCTCCATCCAACGGACAACTCGGAGTGATCTCATCTTGTCGTTCTCTGCCGAAAAGCTCATCATCTGCTCATGATCGTTCAACCCCATGGGTTGTCAAAAGGGTCACTTCCACCGCCAAAGCCACTGGCACCTTTTGAAGGCCCACTCACTGGTGTCTGTGTTGTCGATGCTGACGTCCAGCCTCCAAAATCCTCGTCTGCAGTCACCGTAGGTTGTGCTGGAGTCTTAGGGTTGGCGGCTGAAGATATTGGCTCTCCCCATCCACCAGATATATCATTTGGAGTAATGCGTGCTGGGGGCGACCCAATTCAACAGCAGGTGCAGCAGGTTTTGTCGGAACCGGATCCGGTGCACCCCATGCACTACTATCATTCCCTGTAGATCCCCACGGGTCAAAGAGTGCCGAGTTTTGAGGCACAGCTGAGATCTTACTCGGTGCCAGGGGAGTTTGGGACGATAAGTTAAAAGCCGAATTAAAACTAGTATTTGTAGGTGGTGGGGATGTCACTTTCGACGCCACCGGCTTTGGAGGCGATGCTGGAGTAGAACTTGCGAAACCACCAAAGTCATCGTTGGCGAAAAGATCCACTGGTACCGCAGGCGTCGGCTTGGCTACAGGCTTTGCTGCTGGAGGGGACGCCGTCTTTGCGGTAAAAGAGAAGTCCAACCCGTTCGAATTTCCAGGAGAGGCGACAGTCTGTTTTTGGACCGGTGGATTCGATGAGTAGCTGTCGAAGAATCCTCCGCCGCTCAATGGCGGAGGCGATGTGATCTGTGGTGCAGATGGTGTGGCTTTAGTCGGTACGGAAGTCGCGAAGCTACCGAAATGAGAGAAAGCAGATGAAGCTTGGGGCTGTGGTGGGGGAGCAGACTTGGTCGTTGTGGTAGAGCTAGGAAAGCTGAGCCCACCAAAAGCGTCAGCAAGCCCTCCAAAGGCATCCTGCTTCACCGGAGGAGCAGTCGAGGTCGCTTGTCCAAAGGATGGCTCACGTGCATGTTGAGGTTGAGCAGCCGGTTGAGGTTTTGGAGCACTTGCGTACAAAGATAAGATAGAACTCTTGAGGTCTCCTCGCGCGTTAGATCCTCCCAGAGTATTGGAGGCGGCACTTGATGGCCGTGCAGGACCAGACGAAGTATTGCCGAAGAAGTCCAGGCCAAGTAAAGAGTCTTGTGGCCTCGCGGCAGGTTTAGGAGCTGGAGGTGCGGTTTGTGTTGGTCGCGTGCTAGGGATGTCTGCGGTGCTCGGTCGCACTGGTGGAGGAGTTGGACCAAAATCATCGAAAAGATTGACATTTGCCGCAGGTACGGGTGCACGAAGAGGTTGCGTCCGTCCAGAGACGGGAGCATCCACTACACCCTGTCTCTGCGAGGCTGATCTCTCAATCTTGGCTTTTTCTTGCACGATAGATAGAGGAACATTATCGTCCCCTTCGACATCCAAGGTAGAAGGATCAGGCATTGGGCCATCCATGACCCATCGCTTGGAATCATATTTGGTCCTAATAAAGTTCTCGATTTTGGCCTCGGATGGCTGATGGCCAGCAGCCAGTTTGGCTTCCCAGTATTTGTTGGCTCTTGTATTCCCCCATTTCAAGATGCTTTGCAGTTGCTCATCGGTCCAAGCATCAAGGTCAACAGATTTGACTCTACTGATATGTGTTCCCATACCGCGGTGAATGCCTGAACAGCGAATGCAGATGAAAACACCAAGATTCCAGCTCGCCCATCGTGGATGTTTGTTGCGTTTGCAATCCGCGCACACCTTGTTTCCTTCGAGTTTGACCAGTGCTTTCAGGGTTTGTGCATTCTGTGCGGCTCGATCGGCGCCTGCAGGTGGCCGTCGAGACATGATATGGTGGGTTCCTCAAAGATGAAGGGGGCGGCAAGTTACGAGCCGGTTGTCGGTGTGGCGGTGGGAAACCAAGTGATCAAGGTGGCTCCAAAGGAGTGCTAGGCAAGTTGTTGGTTCTAAGTATCGGTAGAAGGCCTCAATCAAGGACAAAGGTCAGAAATAGTTTGAAATGTAAATGAGAGGGAGTTGTGAATATTCCAGAGATTATCGAGATTGGGCTGCGATGTCAACCGCGAAAAGGCACCAAGCCAATGTAGTCTAGACAAGACACGTCAATGACAATCGTGCGTGCTGTGCTTGCTTTGCCTTCTGTCATGGCCATATGGTTAATTATGTAATTCTCGACAGCCCCTCTGATTACCCCTAATAACCTAGTGCCCGCGTCGTGACTCGTGCCCCGTCCATTCATTGTGTCTATGCTTCACCGTGAACAAATAGCGTAGAGTACAGTGCACCTTGGCGCTCAACAGCCTCGCAGCCTCGCAGCCTCGGAATGTTGGGGACTTTCGTCTTATTCCTGCCATCAATGCGAGCTAGATATCGTTTTATGCACTTGTTCTACCTCTTCACAGGAGAAGATGGGTTTGACGAGTCCGGACTCGCTTAGCTGCTGCGCTTCCTTTTGGATACGGAGATTCTTCTGCCCTAAAAACTCTCGATCTCGCTGGCGAAATGTGCCCATGTTCGTATACGCCCGTTTATCGCACCTTACTCATCGCCTCAAGATTGGCTCGGTGATTCGAACCATGCCGTTGTGAGATGCGGCACCGTTCGTGGACGCTCTATGATGACTATGACCTGCAAGGGAAACTCCACATTACTGGATCCGAATCGTGCACCATGCGTTGCAAGATCGATGAAACTCAGAGCTGCGGTTGGAACGCATTCCGCTGATGCCCCAGTTTCTTCTCTTCTCATCGTGTCAAGCAGGGCCCCTAACATGCTCTGTGGACAATTTCTACGACAAGCCTCTGAACTTTGTCCTCGGCAGCATCTCAATTCATTTGGCTCCTCAGATGACGGGGGCCAGAATCGTTCCGGCACCTTCTGTTATAGACGGCATTCCGCGAGCAGCAGCCGGAAGCATATCTATGCAACATTAGGTAACGTCAAGGTCTTACAAGCTCCAAATACGCGAAGCTCTCTATTTGCAGCTATGTAATTGATGTCTGTTGATTGGTGAGTTCGATCGTCTGGTTGCTGGGCTGGCTCCAGCGTACCTGAATTCGATTTCCTCTTTAGGAAGAATTCGACGAGCTTAGATTACGTGGAATTCCTGGGGCTACAAACCATTTGCAAAATACTACAAACATGGTCGGCCATTGCATACAAACTCATCCTGTGCGTTTTAGGATTGAGCTTCTGGTTGTCATGAGCCCCTGTCCCTTAGATCGGACCCTGCAGGAAGCTTCAAGATGTCAAATGCACCGTTCAGGCGAGTTATTGGCATTCTGGTTTAAAAGTCTCGAATCCCACCGCACAGTCCTTGTTCCTCTTCCACAATACAGACCTGCCTCGAACCTCCAGAATCTTGACTCGGTTTCTCATCTTCCAACCTTGGGCAACTATGCTTCTCGAAGTCCTCACCGTCGTTGCGGCCCTGGGCGCGGCCAACGCTGCACGTCCTGAGAACATCACGATTTGTGACTACTACACTCCTTTGCTCCTTGGAGAACCTAACACCGCAACCAGTCAACTGAAGTTGATGCAGACACTGACTCATACCTTCATCCTGGGAAATTATACAACCCCCAATGTTGGCATCAAAGTCGCTGGTATTGCCGGACCAGCAAACTTCTCTGGCCATGAAGTCAACATCCTGAACTATTTCACCGGTGCCTACTATTCGTCAAATGGGTATGACGGAGGCAAGGTTGGAATTGCTAAGAACTTCTTGGACGACGGTGGTGCCACGGCTTTGTTGGCAAACATACCTGCAAATACAAATACATCTAACCAATAGTGAGTATTGTTGAGGAGATGAGCTTACAACACTTACTGACTTTGTGTTAGCAACCTGCTCACCCATGTCTATCAATATTTCGGCGAATTCTATGGCTGTAGCGAGCAGGGTAAGGAAGGCTTCCCCAAGTACAAGGGTGTAGCCAGCATGTATGAGGTTCACAAGTATGCAAGACCGAAAATGCCTCGTTGATCATTCTTCTCTAACATGGTATGCAGATTCATGTACTCGGATCCCTGGGAGGTGGGCTATTTCAATGAACAAATCGTCTTGGCCGGGCAATCACTGGGATTTGAAGACGCGGACGCGGACTTCACTGCGAAGGCACTTGCCGCAACGTTTGGATTCAAATGTTCGCCGCCGGCGCCTGTGATCCCTGCCGCTGCTGGACCTCAATTGCAAGCCATCTGTGTCTCCGACGCCTGTCCCTTGCATGAAAATGCCACTTGCTCGGCCTATCCCGACAACGGGGAGGGCGTGTTCCCCGAGATCGCCAACGCAACCATCGCTGGTGCTGTTGTGAAAGAAAATACCACCGATGCGACACCATCGAACTCTTCGACTTCAGGTACAAGCTCTGCGACTGGAAGCAGCACTGGCACTGGCCCAGTTGCATCTGCCACAGGTGCTGCCTCGATGCTCGAGCTGTCGCCTGCCATGAGAGTCGCAAGTCTCATTGCTATCGTTGCAGGCGGACTTTATGTCAGCTTGTAGAGTCATACAACTCCAGGCGTCCCCATTACGGTCGACTTGAGCCAGGACAACTCGATTGATTCTGCTGAAATTACGGGTTGTAGCGATTGTTGATCAAAGTGTGCATGCCTGTCAAAAAATATGTTGGCTTGGGAAGTACGAATGCTCACCAGGACCCATTCCGGTGATGTTGTTGGCGTGAACAGTGTAATTAGGCAAGGAAGAATGGAAGAGTGGGAAGAGATAGGGGTCTGGAGAGAGAAAAGTGATGGGTTGATTTCCATATGGTCTAGCTTGCTATTCTACTCAATTAATGACATGTGGACCAAATTCTGATGCTGTGAACGGTTGTAATCTCAAATACTCGTTGTCGCTTAGGATAAGTGCCACAAGTGCGTAGCTCTGGCCCCCACAAAATGATTCCCTCATCATGAGCCACACCAATGCCAGGCACTTCCAGGCGTCAGGATAGTTCCACCAATCACAGCCTCGATCTCAAGAGCTCGTTCTATTCTCTCATCCATGACATCATTGCACGCAGGTCAATGCGTCAGTAACCCTTGCAATTAGAGAAAGGCTCCCCTCGTGCCTCCTAGTTACAGGCAAACCTTAGCACCTACTGGTTGGCCGTCGGTACCTGAGTTCCTCCACAACTAGGTACCCAAGCACTCAATTTGCTGCTGTCAGGTACCTCCCAGTCGAACTCCCTCGTATTCCATTCCACCTGCGCCTCGAAGCCATCCCTCCCGTGCCCGCCCAAACACCCAAGGTATCTCAAATCATTTCCTTCGACACCATTCCAAACACAAACAACACATCCCCTACACCAGACTTTCTTCTTCACCAGTCTATTCCCTTGCACACATCTGTACACGTATATAACACCCACACAAACCCTTGTAATCCTCAAAAACCACACCACACCACAATCTCCATCTATGCGCATCCGCCACATCCTCCGCACCTTGTACACATTTAGCGCCGCGACATCAGCATTCCGCTCCTCGACACATCATCTCCTGCGGGGTACCACCAACCCACTACTGCACAACCGCAACACAGTCTTGAAATCCATGCCATCCATCCCTTTCCTGAGCTCCTTCTTCGGCACATCGACCTCAGCATCGGAAAAGATGTCGTACCCAGACCAGCGATCCGACGATGAATGGCGCACCGTTTTGAATAAAGGTAAGCCTTGCCACCCCGCCCAGAAAACACAACCGCCCCTCTCTTCTTTCCACAACCATAGCCTTTCTTCCCTTCTGTCTTTCTAGCCACCACAAACCCCTCCGCTAACACAAGCCATTTCCTCTCGTTGCACAGAGCAATTCCGAATCCTCCGAGAAAAAGGCACCGAATCACCATTCACAGGCACATACGACAAGCACTACCCTTCAGAAGGAGTGTACGCGTGCGCCGGGTGCGCGGCACCGCTATACAAAGCGAACCACAAATTCAAGTCCGGGTGCGGATGGCCGGCGTACTTCGACAGCCTGCCCGGTGCGGTGACGCGGCACACGGACCGCACGTTCGGCATGGAGCGCACCGAGATCGTGTGCTCCAACTGCGGCGGCCATCTGGGCCATGTCTTCAAGGGCGAGGGTTATCCGACCCCCACTGATGAGCGCCATTGTGTCAATTCCGTCAGTTTGAAGTTTCATGAGAAGGAGGACGATGCGGGCGCGGCGGCGAAGAAGCCAGCGGCGGGCGACGAGGCCAAGTAGATTGAGTTTGAGGGAATGTCTGGACTTGGGAGGATCTGAGATCTTGTCTCTACCACTGCATAACCCGTATCGTGAACCGGGAGTGGATTTCGTGGGAGATGGCTTCTGTTCAGATCTGCAGTGGCTGGCAAAAATACCCCTAGTCTGCTTGTAATCTATCAATCATATGCTATCATATGCAATCATATCGGAAAACCCGAGCTCCAGCTCTAGCTGTGGTCCCTTCAGTTGTTCAGTTCTCATCTTCTCATCATCTCATCATATCACATGTTCTCATGTTGCCTTCTTGCGGGCCTTGCCTGTAACAACCAGTTCTCCATGACCTATCTCAACCTTCCACCCTTCTTGAAGTAACATCTTGCTCACCGCAGGACCAATTCTTGGAGCATGGTTTTTACTATGACTGCCAATACCAGTCACAATCTTGAATCCTGCTCTAGCGGGACCTCCACCACCGGAGGCATATTTAGCATCCCCAAGATCATGCCACCATGCTTGGGTCCTTTCCCTCGTGATTCGAAGTGCGTCTGCCACGCTCACTCCGTGAAGATCAAGAACATTTGCGGATGACTGACCACGCACAAGCAAGTCGGCCTCTGCAGCTTGAATCTCCTTGGCCGCTTTCATTCGCTCATGGCCAACCTGAGAATAATATGCCGCCGCTCCACCCATCAGGCGATCGGATTTTCCTCTTTTGAACGCTGCGCTTGCCTGTCCAAAACTGTGAGATGCTGCAGCTCTGTGAACAGCAGCGGACTCTCGGTTCCGAGGACGAACCGAGTTCCACGTTGACGTCGACGATGAGCTGTAGAAATCACTATCACTTTCGTCAATGTTGATAGGTACATACTGCGTGGCAAGTGTCAAATTCTGAGAGTCTGAGCGGTGATCCGGAGTCATCATTGCCTCAAGTAATTCGCGTGCTGCAGAGGGAATATTTCGGGCAATTCTAAGCAGGCCGATCATTTGGTCTCTGGGCACATGCTCAAAGTCGCCCTGAATTTCCATGATTTGAATGTCGAGGGCCGACGAATCTTCCAGATTTTGAACGGTTGCTGCTGCTCCTTCTTTGACAGCAAGAGCGCGTATGGTCGAACTTCGCCGAGCACCATTCAGGTGATAAGCTGATCTGACGACTTGTGGTTGGAGCATGGTCCTTGAGCAGATGAAATTAACATCCTCCGACATGGTGGACCAAACATTGAAAGTCGTCAAGTCATTCGCTTGCGAGTAAGAGGCTGTTGAGCTTGCCCTAGATGACTCTGTTCTTTGGTTCCTTCGTTTCTTTCTTCCTTTACGGGGTACCAGGTTTTCTTCCGCAAAGGCTTCGATGCCTTTTGGCCTTGATTCTTCTTCTGAGATGTGTGCCTCTCTTCCCTGATTCAGAAATGAAAGGTTGAGCAGCTCATCTGTTGCTTTGTCAAGTGATCCGCCATGACTTTCGAGCACTTCAGCAAGGTCCTTCTTTGGAATATCAGGAAACACATTCAGGAGCCACAGCGTTTTCTCTTCGTTGGACGCATGTTCCAGGTTTGATCCAAGACTATCCGTATCTGCGATTAACAATTCCGAAAGGCCTGTAGTTATAGTCGTCACTCCATTAAAGAGACTATCGTCGGGACTTGATCTGGACACCCCTGTGGTATCATGTAGAATAGAACGTCCACCCGTACCGGAAGGGTCAAAGTCTGCTTCTTCTTGCTCTAATGCACCTGCTTTGAGGTTGTCTAAAACACTGGACAGAGTATCTCGATCTTTGGGAAGTTCATATTCGGATGCGATCGCATAAAAAAGGGCTTCATCTAGAGGAGGACAGTAACTAGATCTTAGAGCCTATGCCTGGTTAGTTTCCAAATATTTCATGATTGAACATAGTATGTAGAGGATCAACATACATCGAGCTCTAAGGTCGAGGTGTCCATTATATCAAACCAGGCCTACAAAGACATAGTGGGTTGTCGGTTTTTTGTCTGAATTTGGGAAATGTTATGGGGCTCCGTGAATCTCGAAACGACGGTCGATCTGATAGCATGGTGGAATCGAGCAGTTGTGTAGTACTGGGAGTTGGTATAACATAGGAAGTCATGATGCTGGGTTCATGATGAGACCCAAATGCGGAGCGAACTTTGACAATTAATTTGGGCAGGCAACGTCATGGGGGGAAAAGTCGCCAAGACTCTCAGCCTTGCCTGGGGCGTGGGACAACTTTCGAGACGGACAAGGCTCCAAGGGTCAAGTTAAAGGCCCCGCCTCCTAGTCAAGCGCCATTAAACTCAGAGGTTACCAAAGGAGAGTTTGCCCTGGAGAGACGCCATACAGACTACAGTAGTTGAGTTGAGCGTAACTCCAGTCCTCGGTACAACTACTGCGCACAGCGAACACGTACGCAGGGTCAATTCTCGCACTGCTCAACGTGGTACATAGATGCGTGGCAGTCTTTGCATCAGTCTCGATTACAGCTTCCGTAATTACTCAGCAGGCGTGCATGACAGTGACAATGGCGACGTCAGCTCTAGATCAAGAACAGTTCAGAATCAGAAGAGACAAGTCCATCGTTCCTCACTTTACGAATGTGGTAGGTGATTAGCAGAAGGATCTAAAGATGTTGCCTTACCCGATCTGCTATATCTAAATTGAGCAGAGCGAACATACAGTACACGGCCACAGAAAGGACAAGAATGGAAGAGAGTCTAGACCTATCGCACGATAATAACGGTGAGTCTCGAGTCGCGAGACATGACCTCCACAAATAGGACTGCCCGGAATCCCTCCCCCAAAATTGAATGATTGGATGGCAAAAGACAACCAGCCCAAAGGCTGACAGTCAGCTGAGCATATCGATTGTGTTGATTTAGCCTTTCGCTTACGCCACTGCAGGGGGTCTAGCCGAACCCCGTGTGCTTTCAAAATCACTATTCAAGTTAAGCATGGTCGAAGCCTATTTGGTGCCACGGAAGCCCCGAGACAGGTACTTGCCAATCTTCATGAAACGTCTAGACTCCAATGTAGTCTGCTCGTAAATCCCTCCATAGCCTAATCATAATCACGAAGGAGCGTAAAGACACAATTACTTGGAATTTGCAACCTCGGTCTTCCGAAATCGACGTTCATAATATTCGTAGCATCATTATCGTACTGAGCAATAGGCACCAAAAATGCGAGACCTGTTGCATCACCTCTGACCTCATGCAAATCCCCTGTGAAATCTCAATCTCAGGTACTCAAATCCTCCCTCTCAATGTCAGACTTCCCGCCATGAATATCCTCCTCTCCTCCCTGCAGCCTCGGGATCAGGAGTCTTCATAGCGTTTTTATCGGCAAAAGGATCATCAGGGTCCTCATCGTCGAAATCGCTTTCACTCTCACTTTCGGGCTCGGGCTGTTTTGTCCTGGTGTTTCTCGGACTAAGAGCAGCTGGTCTGGGAGGAGGAAGGGTAATTTTTGTGGGTGGCTGAACCGGTCGAGGTGGTTTTGGTGGACCTGAAATGCTGAGATTTGCAACAAGCCTTTCCGCTTCTCGCGCTGCAGCTTGCTCACTTTTGGCTTGTTGCCTGCTCAGATGTTGTGCTTCTTCAAGCTCGCTGTCCGAGTCGTCGTCGATAGACTTATCCATGATCTCGAAAGCCATGAGAGCATTGACCAGTTCTTCGTTGGCATGGATAAGACCACCGAGAAATTCCTCTGTTTCGACCAACTGGATATACCGCAGAATCTGACGTCGTAGTTGCTTGCATGTTTCGAAACGCTTCATGACCTCTGCATTGCTTGAAACCCGTTCCGTTTCTCGATTGACAATCTTCAAAGCGTTACTCAGTCCAGTAGACGCAACAGACGATGCTGCAATGGATTGTAGGATCTGAGGCTTTTCACGTTCGAGGTTGAAGGCTTTGACCTTATTCTTCTTGTCCTTCTTGACCTTCTTCGAAGCAAAGGTGGAGGAGGAGCCCAGGGATATCGGTGTGCTCTGCTTGCGCAGAGTCGTGGGACTTGATGGTTCTCCTGCTCTTGGTAGGCTGTCAGATCGTTCTCTCGACAGCTCCACGTCCTGCTCGCGTTGAGCGTCCTCCTCGGTCTCCCGAAGAACTCTGCTTTGTTCTCGTCTTTGCTGGACGGGTTTGTGGGACTTTGGCAACTGGTTATACAGAGACTTGGCTCCCTCTAAGCCTGGATTGGTTGTAGAGCTCGCGACCTAATTTTTGTGGTTAGATGGGTCGAGAATGTTCCTAGGATTCGATCTGGCATCATGGAAGTGCTATTAGGAGTTGCGATCTCCACTAACCCATTGGCCAAAAAGGTCCTTGCACTTGGCGCGCACGTCTTGGTCGGAAAGGGGGTCAACAGCAGCTATTCGGAGACGCTCGAGAAGAGGGCCGTCAGACAAGAGTGCCCGCTGGACTCTAGACCCACCATTCTGCAACAAGCCGTCCAGAATAGTAAGAGCCCTTAGTTGCCGGTGAACACTCCCGTATTTCAGCTTCTTTCTCAGCGCCCGAGCCACCTCTTGTGAGCCAGTGCCTTGGAGTTTGACCACTTCGAGCAAATCGGGGATGCCGGCAAGATCGTCCTCTTCGTACGTCTCTGAGGTCAACTGCTCGACATGAACCGAGATTGCGGAGAAAGGTTTTTTCTGTTTATAGTATTGGTAACGAGTCATTAACTGATATCTCCTTCGTGATCGATAACAACAAGCAATGTGTAACAATTCAATCAACAAGCGTTTGGATCCTCGCACTTCTGGGGGTGGACGTCTTCGAGGCATGACCTGTGGCTGTGTATGTTCTGGATATGCTTCAAAGGTTCGTTTGACCTTCCGGCCACATTCGTTACATTCTGGAATTATGCCTGGTGTCTCTGCCGCACCAAGCAGGCCTTCAAGCTCATGCAAGCCGGCTTTCTCGTCGGTGTCTCGGTGAATCAGGTCGACCACACCAGCATCCGGGGTGCAAGCGGCAGCATGGACGAAGAATACAGACAGGCTAGGCATGGTGTCGTTGGAATGAGTGTTGATTGATATGGCGGGGTAATCGACGTTGATATAGAACGATGGGGTGTTGCTCACGACATGGCAAGTATAGACTGGTAGAGCATAGACTAGAAAGGAGGAAGAAGACTTACCGAAGAGGCGAACATGGCTATGAGGGCCCTATGTAGTCAGGAGATGGGCGAATGTTGGTGGTAGGGTTGGGAAGAGGTGGTAGGGGTATTGACTCGAGCGTCGTGGTGCACGGAAGGAAAGCAAGTTGGCTGCGGAGCGGAAGCTGCAGGTGACTTCGCAACCGTGAAAGGATGGAACCCACGGGACCACAGACGAGCGACCACGGACCATGTGAGGGCAAACGCCAAAAGCCCACCAGGACGACCAAATAACCAGACGACCAGACTACCAAAGCCCGCTCCACTCTCCAAGCTAATCTCACCGAGCCTTTAGAGTGGCTGTGGGCCTTAAAGGGCCATCAGGCCAGGGGCCCTTCGGTCCATCAGAGCGAGCCCACCACCCACTTTTTGGCACCTAGAGCGCCCGAACTCGCCTGGACTTCCAGGCACGAACAGCCCGAAAAGTTGTTAGACGCACGCCACCAACATGCCAAGAATATCTTTAGGCCCACGCACACCATTCCGAATTGTCCAGGCACCAAATACACCCGGCGCCCCCTATACGGATGTCACAATTCATGCCCGTTACTCGTCTGCAAGGCAAATTGCACCTCTCTTTCCAGCTGGCCAGACTAACGCATTAGGAATCCGAAATTTCCTTGGTCGAGTTGCAAGTTCGCTTCTGGTTTGTTTGTGCAGATGACGGGCTGCCCCATGGCTGCATGGCGATATGGCCGCCACTCTGACTCTCGAAGCTGACATGCCCGTGTTGCCTTCCAAATCGAAACAAGTCGTTCAGCCATGACCATCTCAGTGCTGACCCAAAATCACGAATGGGCCTCAAGGGTGACAATGCTGTTGGTGGACGCGTGTGTTTGTTTCTGACGACATCGCGGTTTTGTTGAACTACGGTGTCAGCGTCAACTACCACTTCCAGCCTACGACATCGAAAAAGACACAGAGGAATCAAGATGAACGACTCTAGGTCTGGGCTTCGACGCAAGTGCCACGAGGTGAGCATCAGTGGATCATGGACCATCGCATGCCCCGTCCATGGCGCGGGAAAAAGAAACTGGATCAACACCGCCTTGTCAATAACGGGGCACGCCGAAAACGGACTCGTAAACAAGGTTCTTGCATCAATCTAGCTAGATTTGAGGCACCTAGTCTCCCGCACTCTCATTTTTTCAACGCTGGTTCGTCCATCTCAGACCTCACCGCTGGCCTCCTCTACTCGTCCTGGTCAGAGTACCAAGTTCTCCTTGTTGGCGCCTCGAATCTCCCCTCGAAGTCTGCTCAAATAATCATGATTCTACTGCGTATGCCGTCAATAAGTAACTGGACTACAACCAGTTGGTAAATACAGTCTACAGGAGCATTTCCCCGGATTCTCAACAAAATACCAAGCACTTTTCCCGGCCTTCTTTTTCCTTTTGCGAGAGACAGGCATAGCGAGAGGTGGTCAGAAAAGGCGTCACGGGCGTTCCGTGTGGGATTTAGCGCCTTCGTATTCAGATTACTGAAAACTACTCCTTAAACAGAATCACTGATGATGGCATGTATGCAGTGAACTTATTACCACTCGTCAGTCTAGTGTGAGATGCAATTGCCAGAGATGGAGCTGTCATCCATACATCTGGGGGTACGTTTGAAGGTGGTCAGCTTTCAGTTCTGGCACTACCATGGCTGTTCTCTCAATGGAAAACCTCATAGTCAATGGGGACCATCCACGGACGCTTCGCGCGCACAGCTACCGTTGTGAAATCCTTTGAGACCCGTCACATTGTTTATTGTCGTCACTGTTGACTGTCGATCTGTTTTGTCTGTGGACCCCGTCACTATGAATCGTCAGCGCACGAACAGAGACCGTGCATAGTCAACAGAGACACGTCCCGCAGAATGATCACACACAAGGCTTTTGCCAACAGCATTGCTGATGGATTGAAGGAAGTTGGTCTGTCAGGCACTTTAATGGTCAGCGTGCTGGTCGCCGCTCGTGTTCTGCATCGCCCGTAGAGATCAGCTCCGAGTCTTTGGGAACCAGTGACAAAATTAGTGACATGCAGGAATGCGGCGAGCCGTCGAAATGCTCTTCTGTGGCTTACTAAGTTTGAGTATACGGAGGTACAAGGGATAATTTTCGTTAGTTCGATTATTTTGCGTCAACAGCGCTAGTATTAATCAAGACTAGTGCGTAACCCCGAGGTCCTTACATAACAGGACAGTACAAGACTTTACTGAGGGACAGGTACCTAATAGCCAGCCCTTACCTATAAGCTAACGTACCTAGACTTAGGTATACCTTATAGGTATATATACCTAAAACTTAAGGAGTATCTTAAGTAGAATATAGGGGATCCTAGCCTATAGCTTAACTATCTTATATAGCTAATTGATAACTTTACTTCCTAAAGTATATGGGTAGAATATTAGGAGAGGCACCCTAAAGAGGGTACCTAAGTTATAGGCTAATTAGGGAGGCTTTACAGGACTCTGTAATCTTGAGTACCTGTGGTTACATACCCCATAGATACCGACCTACTACTTTAGTACTAGTGCGCTTGGCAGCCGAAAATCGAACTAACGAAAATTATCCCTTGTACCTCCGTACATACTAGTAGAAAGCCATTGAAGAGGAGGGGCACAGAGTAGACTGTAGTACAGTACTCATTTTGTCATCAGGACTTGCAACTTACTCAAGGCCACGAAGATTTGAATGGCGTGCTTGAGAACATAATAGGGGAACGCCTCTAATAACATCAGCCTCGAAATTCGGTGGACCAATTTTGACGACGGCGGAATCGTCGCGGCACGCCGTGATCTTATGCGGGACGAATCTCCCTATTATGCAAAATATTCAGGTCCGACTTTGTTCAAATTCTTATACAAGTATGTTCTCTCTCCGTCTCATTTAGCTGCCGAGTCCTATGCCATACCTACAGTAACTTTAGGAGTATGGGTAGTTGATTGAGCCAAATCCGGGGTCGGACAGCCATGACCGTGCCAAGACCGAAGCAGGAAAGCTTCGTACCCTGACTTCAGAATTGCGTACAATGAACCCACAATGGGCTGGTGTTTGAACGTCAAAGTCCATCAACGTACCACAGTCTTTCGGTGAGTTGCCAGTCTTCATTTAAAGTTTCTTCTATGAGAATTCTATCAAAACCGTTCGTAGCCAGTACTGTTCTGATCCTCATCGTCGCTCTCATCCTGGCAATCCCGAGCCGACTCACATTCCCGATATTTGGTCATCTGAGTACTAGACTATTTTCATCTTCTCCTCCCACTCTACTATCAAGCCTTGGCAACCGGTTGTTTTTCTCAACGAGCAAGGCAAACCAAGGCCGATTGGTCATGGCGTACGAAAAGGAGCTTCATGTCGCACAGTTGGCGGTTGCTCGTGCCGCGATTCTGACAAAGTCCGTCTTCCACGAAAAGGCCAAAGGCACAGTATCCAAGGATGACAAGTCACCCGTGACGATTGGAGATTTCGGTGCCCAGGCACTGATCATTGCCGCCATCAAGCACAACTTCCCGCAAGACGAGGTCGTTGGCGAGGAAGAAGCGTCTTCGCTCCGCGAGGAGAAGGAGTTGTCGTCCAAGATCTGGAATCTGGTCAAAACAGCCAAGTTGTCAGATCCGGAATCTGATGCTCTTCTGGGTGGTCCGATCAAATCTGAGGCCGACATGCTCGATGCCATCGACCAGGGAGACAGTGCTGGTGGTTCCAAGGGAGGATCTGGGCGCTCGACCCAATCGACGGCACCAAAGGCTTTCTCCGAGGTGGACAATACGCCGTGTGCCTGGCGCTGATGGTCGACGGGGACGTCAAAGTTGGAGTTCTCGGTTGCCCAAACCTACCCGTCAACGACTCCGAAGCCTTGACAGAAGACATCGGTTCGGCGGCCACAGACACGGAAGGCAAGGGTGTTCTGTTCTCCGCCGTTCAAGGACAGGGCGCAACATCGCAACCTCTGACGGTGGGGCCGTGACACGAGGCCAGCCAATCCATGTGAGCAAAATCGACAATGTCAGTCAGGCCGTGCTCTGCGAGTCGGTCGAACCGGGCCACTCATCGAAAGGAGACAATGCGGCGATTGCCGAAAAACTCGGCATCACGGGCAAGCCCGTGCAGATGGACAGTCAGGCCAAGTATGGCAGCGTTGCACGCGGCGCTGGTGATCTCTACCTACGCTTACCCGTTCGTAAGGATTATGTTGAAAAGATCTGGGATCATGCAGCGGGAGATCTAATTGTCAGAGAGGCCGGCGGCCAGGTCACGGATGTCAAGGGCAACAGACTTGATTTTAGCAAAGGGCGCACGCTTACGGATAACAAGGGCGTCATTGCAAGTCCGGCGAATGTGCATGATCAGGTTCTGAAGGTTGTACAAGAAGTGTTGGCTGCAAAATTATGAGATACACGGAGTCGGCTAATGCAAACTCTGTTGAGGTTCAGGTATATCACTGCCAGGTGAAGATATCCAACTAGAACATAGCCTTCCTAATGCTGCCGCTATCTGGCGCGATTGTATTGATACAGACACTTCAACCCCAGACTATAAAAGGTAGTACTCACAGGGTGGTGTACAAGTTTGCTTCACGCACCATCATCTATTTCGCTTTCTTGCCCTTCAGCTTGATTGTCTCATCATTGACAAATATTCCCTTGCCCTTGTACGGCTCTGGTTTTCTCCACCGGCGGATCTCCGCTGCAAATTGAGTGACGACTTGTTTGTCACATCCTTCCAGTAATATCCTTGTTGGTTGTGGTGTGCTCGCTTTGACTCCCAATGGTATAGGCATTTCCACCGGGTGTGCGAATCCGAGTTTCAGATTCACGAATTTTTGACCTGGGTATTCAGGCCGTTTCGTAGTAGCACTTTCTTCCACCGTAGCACGGTAACCGACTCCGACGAGACGCAGGATGCATATGTGACCCTCAGACACTCCAGATATTGTGTTTTGAATTAAGGCTCGCATCGTACCTTAGCAAGAGAATTAGTCCAAGTTCAAGCCTGGATTAGAGGTGTGGACGATGAAACTCACCCCACATGGATTTTTGATGTTTCTCCTCAATCTCTCGTACACTCAGATTGAGCTTTTTCGCTTCTGTGTCTTCTTGGGTCAAGAGATATGGAGGTATGGGTACGATGAGTTGTCCTGCAAGCCTTTGCATCAGCAAACGTAATTCTGCTTCCCATCAAGATTACAGATATCTTACCCAACGGTCCCTTGACTTCGAGTGCAGAGGTTGCCGTATCTGGATTTCTACTTCGCGAGTTCCCTTTTGGTAGATCAAAGAACCGGAGTGAAACATCGGGTGGAATTGTGATGGCAGCTTTTCCAATTCGAGACCGTTGAGCTATCGTGGTAGAGAAGCACCTTGAGGATGATATCGCGGGCGCAAGGAAAGAGTGTATCTCGCGGGTTCGACCGGCCTCGTAGACGAGTCGCCGGAGAGATGGCTGAAGCCCAGTACAGGACATTGTGTTTAAAGACGGGGAGGGAGAAGATGCGGTGGATTAAACTGTGAAGCTGTGTACACTTGATCGAAGCAGCTGTGCGCAGGTCTTCGAGGAGACACGATGCTTGCTTTGCTGCTTGTACTTGCAGCGAGTGCGATGTTTCTGATCACTCAGAGTGTGGCATGCTGTGCATTTAAAAAGATGGTTGCTCGAATAGGAAAGCTGCACGCACGGATAGCCAAAACCTAGGTCACGTGAGTAGCTTGACCAACACTCACGAGCACTCCGCCCAAATAATCCTCCGACGTCCAAGATCTCGGCCCTGGACTTCGAACCGCATCCCAGACTTAAGTGGCAGGGCGGCGGTAGTTGACAAGGTGAATGAAGGATTGTCTTCATTGTTTGTGGTAACCTCCTACAAAGCCTATTCAATTTATCCATTTATCAGCATCTCAGGTAAACCTGCGTCAACATGATTTCAAGTTCATACTCTTCGGCCAATTTGTCTCGATCAACCAAACCGAAGTCGCAAGTAGCCGACACAAAATGCACGTTCAAGTCGGCAGAACGGCCATGAACGAGGTTCCACGTGGCAGTAAGACTTGGAGGAGCACATATTCGAGCCAGTCGTTATCGCGCCCTCCTTGAGACATGTACCATGAGCGTGCCAATCTCTCACCCAAGACACCATTGTCCCATGCTCCCAGGTATGAAGCAGCGCGCTGTTTCGACTCTGTTGCCGAATAGGCTCCTTTGCAGGTTCTCGTGTTGTCACTTCCCCACCAGAGGAATATGTGGATGACTATAACGTACTTATTCCAGATAGCAGTGTTACATTCACAATCGCGACAGTGACGGCAACGTCAACGGTCAACTCCCAGAGTCATATACCCACAGCCGCACAGGCAGGAGCCGATGCTACTGACGCCAACAACGGGTTTAAGTCGACCACGCTGGCAGCCGGTCGGTTTAGGAGTTGGGCTTCATCTCCGATTTCTGCTATGTATTTGTGGCTGGTTTTGAGTGGAGGTGAGGAAGTTTACAGAAGAGATGAGAACCAGATTGACACAGATTCAACCGCAAGTATCTCTCATGGCCTGAACTCGCGTGACATTTTACAAGAGCCCAGGAAGTTGTATCCTCCACAGTGGCCTACCAAGAAGTCGGTTCGTATGTGCCAAGGCATGTATTAAAGAAGAGGGTCAACCAATGAGGCTGCTTGAATGTTTTTGGTACTTCGGTATTCGAGCTGACATCAACAGCTTGGTTGGGAAGTTGATCTTCTAGTTCTTCTCGATACTCTACGAGAACAGCGGTGATCTTTGACTTCGAAGGCCAGGAGTATGCATGTCCCTCCATTCCATATGTTTGAACTCTTGTCAATGTTGTCGTGTTATTCTTTGAAGATCGGCCTTTTTGAATGACATGGGATACGCACCCTCCCAAAATACTCGCTTCTCAAAACCATGGATCTCGGAAATGGTATGTAGGAGCTTAGGAGAGCATCTGATTGATTATATCATGGCTACTGTGAGATACGGACAGATGTTCACTGATCTAAAAGTCTGGTGAAGTACGCTCTTACCAATGATCCGTGTTAGCAGGAGCGTGGTGTTCCAATCTCCATCGGTCGCTCCTTCCTTCACTTTACCCACAAACTATTGCTCGACATATCGCACAAAACTCGTCTCTTCCTCCAATCTACACACAATCTTGGATTTTTCACATTCCCATCACCAAAGACTTGCCCCACGATTCAGAAGGCATCTTATCATGTCAACTCCACCGGTGAGCGCGGGTTTTAGGCAATTCCAACCCTCGATATCATTCATTTCGCTATTAATTCCCAAGAGATTGATTGCATGACCTCGTTCTCTTCAAACCCTTCTGGCACTCTCATTTATTCCCCTCATTCACATCAGCATTCATCTCATCGACTTTCGCACGTTGTTCCTCTCGAATTTTCCGCATTTTCCGCATTCTCGTGGTCAACTTTACAATGTTCTGGTTTGTATCATCTCGAAGGCAGTATCTCTCGTCCGCTATCATTTTTGTCTTTTTGCTGCACGTGGGTTCTTGTCATGGCTCATTTCTCAAAGGTATGGTCGCCGTCATCTCATCTAGGACATTTTGTAACCAAAACGGCAGATCTGAAATGGACAAGGGTCGAGGATGCGGTTCTGCACAATAGCAAACCGGATCTGAACCACCAGCTCGCCGATCTACTCGTCTTGCGTGATGTGGACGAAGATCCACTCTTCGAAAAAGCTATGAAGCTTATCAACAGTGTCGCAGGGCAGTCTACATGTCATCAGGCTGCAACCGGTCAACTGCTTGTTACCTGCAAAGCAGTGGGCAATGTGATTCCTGCCGATGAAGGCAAGCATGAATTAATGGAGCGTGCTAAATCGGTGTATGCCGTAAGGTTAGCTGTCTGTGAGACTGGTGAAGGCCGGGCGGCCATTCCCGAGACATGCAGACCCATCCTATCGATACCCAAGCAACTGACCACCGAGTTCGAGGTTGTCAATAGCAAATACTTGCCGCCGTGTCTGGAAGCTTTGATGGAAGAGCATTACTACTGGACCAGTTACAGTAACAGCAGACAAGACGCGACCACACTGTGCCAGGCTGTGACTGTGGAAGCCACCAAATTGGAGGCATTGCAGTCCTATCAAAAGCTCGCGGAGTTGATCCCAGAATTCCGAAATGATCTACTTGCAAGCCAAGCTCAATTGCTTGAGTTCATGAAGCTGCAAGAGCAAAAGTCTCGAGAGATCAACAATCTCCAGCAAAGGAACCATGATGATTTCTCAAAGCAACACAGGGACCGACTTTCACTTTTGGCTTCCACCATGCAAGTCGCTCAAGAACAGGTGGAACTCGTCTCTGCAGCTGTGCGAGACTCTTTGGTTCATACTTCTTCAAATGTTGACCACACTCAAGAGGTAACCAATTTCCGGGTGGTGCTTAAACATTGTTCTGACCAGATACAGGCACTTGGGCACATTGTAGCTCATTTCAACAATCTTCGTGCGATGATGGATGACACATCAAAGTCAGTCATCAGAATCAATGCCGACAATGCGCAGAAACAGGCTAAGGAAATGGCAAGGATTCATGAGTTGGCAGTTTTCACTACAGATGCCCTTGAGGAGATCAGGGCAGATGCACTCGTGATGGTAGGCGATTGCATATCTATGGCCATGTGGACCATAGTTTCTAACAGCATACAGGACATCAACTCGATATTTAGCCACTTGAGAGAGGAGATGAACCAGCTCATTTCACTCCAATCGACGCAGCTATCAAATGTGGGCCAACAGTTACAGTCTTCTGAAGAGCTTTCAAAGACCCAGCAGATGAATCTTGCCATGGCCAACCGCCTAAGGGACAGCTCGGCCCATATTGCGACAGAGCTCGACACAGCAGACCAGGTGGCCAATCGAATGGTATTTAGGCTTCAAAACGTCAATGTCGCCCTAGAGCGTGTGGAGAAGGCATCATCTATCCTAGATACACTTTTCTCAATACTTGCTCTTCCATGTCGACTCACACAGCTCTTGCATCTGAGATTACTGGGATTGTTCAGCTTGCCTACAGTGTGGCTGTACATCGCTGGTCTGAAAAACAACTCGTGTTTGCTGATTGCGATCTATGGTAAGTGCGATATCCTTTTAGCACTGACATGACTGACACAATGGAAGTATTTATCGAGTGCTTTGGTTCACTGATGGCAGAACATACGGATAGCATCATTGACTTTAGCCAGAAAATCAAGCACTGGCATATCAATTCGTGTTTATGGGCATTTGAAGCTATCAAGAAAGACCAGATTCGCCTTGGATTGCTTGTCATATTGTTGGCATTATGCGGTGCAGTTTTGGTATTTTATAAACGGCACAGAAATTCTGATAAAGACAGCTCCATCGTGGGACCAGGCGTTCTGCATTTGAGGGAGCATGACCATGTGTCGCGGCGACTACGGACAGGGAAGCGATACAAACCTGTTGCAGATCGGTTTCGGCGTGCAGCTACAGTTTGTTAATTGGCTACTGCCACAATTCAAGAAAAGGAGCAAAGGATTTGCGGATTAATCGAGAATACGAACTATTAGGGAGGGATTTTGGGCAAATTCGAAGTTTATGTGAGTGGGTCTTGGTCAATGTCGCTTCAGTGCAGGCTCCAGAAGAGAAACGGCTTGAAGGATGCAAGATTGAGGAGACAGATTTGTGGGGAGGGCCTCAGAAATGCGAAATGCAAAATGCTTTGATGACTTCTATGGCCTTTCAACAATAGTTTATTTTGTTAAGTTTTGGCTTTGCTGGCGAAAATGATAATACCCAAAGATCTTGGAGGCCTGACGTTGATGACGCACTGCACAGACTCCAGACGATTGCTGCCGCTTCCTTGTGAAGGCCTTCCTTGTGGAGGCCTTTGGTCAGCTCGCCGCCTCATAGAGATCTTCAAGCTACATTGACTTGCTCGGTGCAGAAGAAGATCCTGAATACATGATCTATGCAAAAGTGCCATATTTTTAAGGCCGCGCGGCCTCGTTCTAGCTTGGCAGGGATTCTCGTGATAATTCTATGTACTGGAACCGTAGTATTTACTTGGATCCAGGGGTCAGGTGTAGTTGATAAGAAGTCAGAACCTTTGATACAGAAGGACCTTTAGGAAAATTGTCCGAACCGTATGCCTGATTGGCTTTTAGATGTTGGTTGCCTGATGGCCCCAAGAATGGGTGAGTAAGTAAGGTGCAGGGTTATAGGAATGGGTACTGAGCTGAACCTCAGAAAAGATTCAGCCCTGTCCACGCCCTGTCGTACCTTGCCCACTAACAGCCTAGCAATCGCTTAAGAGTCGTCAATGTACCCTCAACATACCTCTAGTCATGCATCTTGAGCGGGCAATATCGGCCTATCAGTGCTTCGATGTTGATCGCGAGCGGTGTGAGGATTGATTCCAAAATTGGGGTCGTGCTTCCTTCCATCGGGATAGGAAACTTGCACACCATCTTGAGCATGGTCTAGTTTGACCAAGCGGCCGACCGACCGACCGACCAGCTGTGCATTCTCCCTTCACAGTTAGTGGACCGTTTATACGCCTGTGCCATGACTCAGTGTCCTACAGGCGACCCCGACAAACCTCGAGAAAACAACTAACTAATCCAAAAGCTATATCGCATGTCGGCCAATATGATTTCGTCGTGGACTGCACAGGGGTTTTACGAGTGTGGCAATGCTTGTCTGGCACCTAATGCACGCTCAGGGGAGTTCCCATGGGCTGTGCTCCTTGTATACACCGGTTCGTTTGTGCACGCTTGTTCTCACCCTTGAGTCTTCTCTCCAATCCGCGACAAGAATCAATACGAGGCTCTCAAGACATCTTCACATGGGTTTCATTGTTTCAAATGGTTCATAGTAAGCTTAGATTGCTTTGAATATCCTTATATAATAACCAGGACTATCTTCACGGAGATGATCCGATTCCTTCCCACGCCGCATCAGACTGAGAGTTCTTCATCTTTGACCAAAGCGAGCTCTTTCTTCACACAGACTATCAACAGAGTTGAGTACTAAGTTTCACGACATTTCATTTTCAGGTCCGTCCAAGGACGAAAAGATGGCGACCATCACGTTGTCAAGGGTTTTGTTGGCATCGCTACTGTTGCTACCATCCATCGCCGCCAGCCAGAGCACAAGCAATGCCCAACAACCAGTCCCCGACATCTTCATTGACGGTCCCGTCGATCAGGACAAGATCGCCCGCTTCAAAGACATATTGGAAAACCAAATCCAACAACCACCCACCGAAATTCTCCTCGACAATGAGGACCAGTGGACCAGTCTAATCAATGGCTCACTGAAATGGGGAAATGTAACACACGGCGGCCACAATCCCATGTCATGCCCCAAGAGTTGCAGGGCTTGTTCCGCCGATTGTTCAGTTACATGCTGCATTCTCGGCGGCGGACTGTCTACTATCAGGTTGAAGCCGGAGAAGGATGACAAGAACGGAAAAGTCCCTTCAGACTCGCCTTCGGATCCGCCGACGGACGAGCCACCATCACCACCGCCAGTCCATCCGCTCCCACCACCGGGACAGTCTAATCCATTCCCCAGACCCATCCCGCCTCTCTCATGCCCGTGTCACTGCCAGGCAAGCTGTCCCGCTGCGATCCAGGCCATCTGCTGCGTGACCGCGGATTTTGCACCGGACGTCGAGTCCATTGTCGATGGTGGGGCCCACGTTGCTGACGCCCAGCGCGTCATCTCGGCGACCGCACCAACTGATCCAGACCCAAGAACTCCAGTCCCTGCTCCAGCTTCATCTACACCATCTACGAAGATTCCATGGGAGAAGGACTCATGCCCGTGTCACTGCGAAGGTACTTGTCCCGCATACATCCAAGCGATCTGCTGCCAGCCACCCGGGACAATCGGCGACCGCAAACCTCCCGGTGGCGAAGACGATAGCGGTGATGACAACAAGGACAAAGACCCAGACACTCCAGCACCAGCACCAGCACCCAACCCGCACGCTCTAACCATCGTCACACAATCCGCCAACGGCACACCGCTATCGGTCCTCGCCATCGCCGACCTCACCTCATACTACTCGTATATCACGATGGACATCGTGACCGGTCTGCAACGCAGCTCCGAAATCACTGTCAACTCCGCCACAGGCACAGCCGAGATCGTGCTCCCAATTCTGATCGGCGACAAAGACAACAAGAAATCATGCGAGCAGAGCTTCTCCGTCGTCGACGGGACGAATCTCGCCGAGCAACAGGGCGTCTTGTTGGGGTACGGCTTTCTCGCGCGCATCGGCGCCCTGGATCTCAAGGCTGGATGGGGCGGGCAGGGCCTCGAGCCTGGCGTGCCCCTCTTGACCGGCACCAAAGTCTTACCTGGTGAGGATGGATCTGCGCCTGCACCGTCGTCTTCGCCTTCTGGTCAGCCGGCTAGGGATGAGCTGTGAGCTATCCTGGCGCCAACTAGGAGAGAGAGAAACGCGGAGCGAGGCACGAAATGGTGATGATTTGTCATGAGCATGGTCTCCCCCTTCGCTGGTTTACACGTCTAAATTTCCACCTTGTAACTAGTTAGTTAGCTAGCTAAGTCAGGATTCTTAACACATTTTGAGTAATTCTCCTATTTCTCTCTAATAGCGAGCTGTGAACTGAAAATTGCGGATTTTGAATTCGATCAGCCAAATTTAGCCATCACGGGCACGGGTTCTGAGTTGATCCGTAAGTTGTAACGCATAGAGAAGAGAAGAGAAGACGAAGAAGCAGTACGCATAGTTGATTAGTTAGTTACTTAGTCAGTCACAGTAGGTAGTGTGGTAGTCAATAATTAATAATAAATCGGAAAATCCCCCCTCCCTCTTTTCTCGGCAGTCCGCACCCAGTCCGGTAGCTAGTCCTTCAGCCTCCTCGTGGCGCACATGAATACTCCGTACATACGGAGTACATGAAGATTTCACTGACTGGTTAAATAGAATCCACACCGCTCCGCTAACCAACTAGTTAGTTAGTTGGTTAGTCAGGTCTCCGTGTGGTAGTGGTGGCGGTGGGCGGGCGCTCCGGCGTAGATACTGTAGATACATGCAATGGTTTTCTATGGAAGGGAGGAGGGAGGGAGGGAGGGAGGGAGGGTGGTTATTACTTACCCAGTGAGTATACTTACTTTGAATTGAATGCTTGCACTCGCTTACGGGGTGCTCAGGTATGCATAGTATGTGTAATAAATGGTTAGTTGACTGGGTGGTTGGATGGTTGGCTCCATCTGTTTGTTCGCCTCCTCGTGTCGGCGCAATGGCAATAGCAATGGTAATGGCGGGCTTACATCAGCGGTAAAAACCTTGACACTATGCCGTATCCAGTGTGAGGTTCACGGTGGCACGCTAGTTTGGAGTTCTATATGTGATCTTGAGATGGGTTGGAGGAAGTGAGATGGGAGTCGCTTATTTGTTCGCCATTTAATTTGCGTTGACTTGGAGGATGATGGGTGGTCTTGGTGTTTATCTAGTTTAGTGGATTGTTGGATCACTAGGATTCCAAATCTCGTTCTTGAAACTCATTGATTCGTAATATCTATAGGTATTTGTACAATCTATCTATGCATGGAGAAGATGTTACACTAAACTCTTCAAGTTAAAGCCATTCTGTGTATCGCCTTCGACCGCCACCCGCATCGTCTCACCCCTGATGCGTGTCTCGTCAAAGACAGCATGGCAATCTGGGCCGGCCAGCATTGCCGATGCATCAGTGGCTTTGTCACGGAAGGCATGAAGGGCCAGTGCAGGAAGACTGAATCGAAATGCCAGATCCCTGACGTCCAATGTGTTGAGTGCTTTGTACGCGCGGGCTGCAGCAGCAATACCAAAGAGGACATAAGCAAGACAGCATGCGACCAGAAATGCGAGGGGTATCTTGGGGACCTTGGCCACTAGTAAAACGGTGCGTGTCTGCTCTTGGATGTTTTCGCGTTGTGATAGGAATGGCCCTATGACGCCCATGACGCGACTTGAGTAGTCGTTGGCAAAGGTCTCGGCCAATTCCTGCGAATTCTGCGACAAAACGGCTTTCAGGAATAGATCTTGTAGGTCATTATCGAATGCACTGAAACTGCCAGTCAGGGCATATCCATGAAAGATCTCGGCTATCGTTCCATTTGGGGATGGAGTCATGGTATTGATGTAGGCCTTTGAGTCAACCCAATTGTAGTCAACTGCATAAGTTGTATATTGACATTGTAGGACAACATCCAGGGTTGCTGTTAAGCCTTTGTGAACGCCTGGATCTAAGGTCATATTGACACCTGCTTTTTGAGATACGCTGGCGAAACGGGCGGCGAATCCAAAGTAGACAGGATTAATCAACTCGGAATCACTCAAGACGGGCTGAAGGTCTCCAACACTGTCGTAAGGGATAGACAAGTCTGCGTCTTTAAAGTAGGCATATTGCATTCCGGAGCTTGGTTTGAACCCGAGGACAGGTACGTCCGGATCCGCGAGTGCCGTACCTGTGTCATCGATCACCATCTTCTTTCCGAGGATGCCCAGAAATTGTCACTGCAGTTGAATTGACTGTAATTCTCCAGAGGATTACCATCGATCCATCGACATTTGGTATTTGTGATGGGTGTACATGTCGTGACAACACCAGCAGTTTCCGCTCGGAAATCGCGCAGTGGGTTTAGACCGGTATGCTGAGGGATCAGGAGTGCCACCTTAGCAGCGTTCTGTGAGGCAGGAGGATCCACCAGGCGGATCTCGGAAATGTTGCTCTCAGCGTGGTTGAGGATGAAGATTTCATTCTGCCCGGTAACGTAAGCATTATAGTCTTCGACTGCAACGACGCCGTTGCGGGAGCAGGGAAGACCATAATTTTCGGAACGATTCAGGGTTAGACATGCTTCTGATAGACCGCGGCCGTAAGCCTGTCGTGTTGACGAGATAGAGATCTCATCGAATGCGATGGTAGATGTTGTATAGTGGACAGCTGAATCGGCAGCGAAGACGACGCAAGCCAGGAAGAGCGTCAGAGAGAGCGTACGAGCTGTGCGACGCAAAACAGGTGGGATAACCACATCCTTTTCTCCCGAATAAGAAAAATAACGTCTCAATCTCCCAATGGATGCCAGGCACAGACCCACGAGAAGACTGTACTGATAGGGGGTGGGTAGATCATGCTGTCCGATTCCAGCAGATGACCGGATCATGAGCAACGCAGCGTAGAAGCTATCAAGGTTCATGACGAAGCCAGCCAACAGTGGAGCCAACGTTGACGCCCAGGATGCGACAAAGACAATGCGAGTGGCGGAATAGTTGACCAGAAATACTCCACGGTTCTCAAGTAGGTCCGTATTGGAGATCTGCGAGAACAGGCTGTCGTCTGATTTGACCCTGTAACCAAAGATGAGACCAAGCAATGCCGCAATAAGCAAAGTCATGGGAACCACGACAATAATGGTGGGGAGGATGATGGCTCTGAGTAATTGACGGGTATGACATGGTTCATCCTGGTGGGGAGAAAGGCTCTTGTCCGTCAGAGGCCAGCTTGAGAACTCATATTGAGGAGGAATTGATCGAGGGGCTTTTGAACTGCTCCGGCTCGTGGAGTTGGATGTCTTGTGGGCGAAGATTGAGGGTGGAGGTGAACTGGTGAGATCTGGGCGTTGAGCCAAAAAGGCCTCATTCTGGGAATCATCTCCTGAAGAGAGTAACACTTGATCGCGTTGAGAGACCCTGTCGCCTACATGATAGGAGAAATTGCGACCCCTGGGCTTCTGAGGAACTGTGATGCTCGGAATGGGGGTGAGATATTCCCAGAAGGGATTGGGAGATGGAACGTTGGACGCCATAGAAGGCAGCTCTCAACGAACAAATCAAGCTATCACAGAAGCAACGCAAGGAGGACTGAGTAACATGATGAGAGACTGTAAACTTAGCAGATCTTGTATTGAAGCACCGATGTTCTGATATGAGATTTGTACGCTGCGGATGGCGCGTGAGTTCCAGGGATCCTACAATGGTAGCCTGAGACGACGAGACCCACACCGGTTTGGCATGATGACTCTAGTGATGATATGTCATGCATGGTTCTGGTGGTTCTGGTGGCTCTGGCGCGATCGATGGATGAAGAACAAGGATGGAGGGTTCTAAATTCTGGAGTGGCCGACAAGCGACGATTCAGCCTCGAATATGGATCCCTGGCCAGACGGAGAGTTTCTTTGTAAAGAGGACGGAAGTGGGTGGAGGAAGTCCGTATTTGCTGATACGAGCTGGACTTTTGGACACGGCAAGTACCGACGCCTGCTCCGTACTGTGGATCTATTGGTCGTATTCAAGAACACTTGCCGCCTGAACTGGCCATACGAAGTTGATCCTGCCACTTGAGTTTCGAAGAGTTAGGATCGACTATCCTTGCCGCGGTAATCTTCTTACCAGAAATGGACTAGATCTTAGGTCCAATGGTTTGGTAATGTGTTAACTGATCTCACCTATGATTTAGCAGAACTTTAGGTGACATGGGTGGGTATATTTCAGACCATAGGTACCTTTGTGTGCAGAGCCTTTAACTGGCCACCCGTACTTTTCAGCCCACAGCCCCAATCGGCAACCAAATGGACCCCCAAGCACTCCAAGCACTCCAACGTGGCACCGCTCCCCATGCTTCAGCCACCACTTCTGCTCTCACCGACTCAAGTCAGTATCATGGCGTTCTGTTGGTCTACGGGTTCAGTCTTTTGTTATCCTAGTTGCGTATTCAGTCGTTCCTCTCCGCCAGTGGGAAGGCTCACACCTCGTCATAACTTTGAAACTTTCATTCACCGTGTTCGTAGTCTGTGGACTGATACGCGACAACATCACAAACTGGCTTGACACGCATAACTGGTCGATGTGATGGCTTACAAGGATGTTCGTGTATCATCATACTCGCTGATCTCACCAATAACACTCTTCAATATCTCGGGCACAATAACCGCTGCATCTCCTTGGAAAAACCAATCGTCTTTGGTAAGAGACGTGGCATCAGCCTTGTCCATATTGATCACTGCCACGCGTGCCCCCTTGCTCCTGGCAATTTCGGTATAGCCTGCTGCAGGGTAGACTTTCGAACTCGTGCCGATAACCAGCATGAGATCGATTTTCTCCGGCTGATCGAACCAAGCTGATACACTTCTCATGACTTCGGAGGGTAGGGCCTCTCCAAACCACACCACCCCTGGTCGTAGAAGGTTCTTCTTACATTGAGGACACTGCGGCAGGTCATCAGTGTCGATCTTGGGGATGGGAATGCTGACGTCCGAGATATCAGCCCCTTTCACGAGTGCATGCTTTTGTTTCGCAGCAGCTTTCAATTGTGCATCTGGGGCTTGGTCTTGATCAGCCGGAAGAGCCAAAGCAGGAACAATAGGATCTGTGAAATCGTTTTGTGTATGATATCCACAACCTTCCTCATCCCAGCATTTGACATCAAAGAGATTTCCATGGAGCAGTTTCAGCTGTTCTGCAGGATGACCAGCACGTGGACTCAATCCATCAACGTTTTGACTGAGAGTGATAAAGTCTGCATTCCGTCGAGCCAGTTCGGCTAGAGCGAGATGAGCGCGATTGGGTTTGGCATTCAAAGCCATATGTCTCCTGTAGCTGTAGAATTGCCATGACAAAGCTGGGTCGCGCTCAAACGCTTCGGGCGTAGCTAATTCAGTCGCTACAAAAGTACGCCATAAACCGCCGGCTCCACGAAAGGTGGGCAAACCACTCGACGCAGAAAGCCCAGCACCCAGAAGGGCACAGATTCGCTTGGATGATTGGAGATGCTTCACAAATGAAGCAACATCCGAGGACGGCATCTTGTGAGAAGAGTTCAGGCTCATGTTGCTGCTAAAGCACTGGCTGGATTCTGATTGTAAGTGGTCGCCACGAGACCGCTTGAGAAAAGTTGAAAAGAGATCGTTTTCAAGCTTCAAGTACCGTATTTTTGTTCATGTTCTTGAGTGACTGGAACTGTCCCTCGATCAGAATGTGACACGCTGTTGCCTGTGTGGGAGGTAGTCATCTGCCCGTTGGTAACCTGTGCGGCACCTTAGGGGACTGACCAATCGTAAGAAAATAACTACCTAGGTAGGTATGAGACCACAGATTGATAATGAGTCTGTAAAAGAGGTCAAGTCTTGTCTTGGCTTGCTCCGGGGAAAACTACTCCATAGAGGAGATTGAGAGAGTCGTGCGAATCTTGGACGGAGTGAGTCGTGTCACCGTACGTGAAAAGTGAGAGGAGAGGATATCCGGCCAATCGGATAACGCACCGTCAAAAGGTGACGAGAGACGTTGAACTGAGTGGCCGAGGGGCTGCCACATGGACCCTCAAAGACCCTCAAGATCCTTTCAAGGACCACAACGTCAAAACGTCTTCCTTTGCATTCTCCTCAGTTTCCTCGAATATCCAGACCTCAAACGCCGTTGACATTCGTCCAAAATCACCTTGGAGGTAGCCTGCGAGTCGAGTCGGATCCTACAACCCGGCCTTGTCACACCACTACACCCTCCGTCTTGACTCTCGTCTCACTTCTCCGCGATAACGATAACGACTCTCGTCGCCACCAATGTCCCCTCCGACTGCTTCTCGCACCCGACTTTGTCATTTCCCTTGATTGTCTCCGACAACGTCTCCACTGCATGGCAGAATCAACTCTCTTCCTCCACGTCTAACAACGACCACAACCACCATGGCATTAGTCCTCTCAGGCAATGCTCGGCCTGGACGCCGGCGCATCAATCTCCTCCTCTATCTCACCGACAAAATCGGTCCAGAAGTCCTACCTTATCTACTCCAAAATCCCGACATCAACCTGCGAGTCGTTTCGGAAAGCTCAAAGCTCGAATTTCAGCCCTACATGAACCCCATGGTCAACCTAGATGATGTGCAGTGGTACGAAAATACTCCTCAAGACCCTTACCGCAATCAAGTAAAGATGCTGGGACATCGACTGGCAAGATGGGCAGACCTACTCTGTGTGGTCATGGATGCAGGCATGATTTCCTTGATGCTCAGCGGCTTCACCACCGATGTCATTCTCCATGTGCTCCGCTGCTGGGACGTCTCGAAAAGAATTACTTTACTCCCCGAATTAAGTCTTGATCAATGGAATCATCCTCTGTGGAAGAAACAACTGTCTAAACTCCACCGGAAGTGGGAATGGGTTCATGTTCTCACTCCTGCCCTCTGGAACTATGCTGAAGATCCGTATAATCACTCCCAACCCGGTCCCAATCCTCTTGGCCAAGACGCCGACCCAGAAATCGAATGGCAATGGGACGGTCCCGAAGAGATTCTCGAATCTATCCAAGCCGAAGTCCAAACCGTTCTCAGATCATCAAGACCAAAGCCTTTCTCACTCGTACCACATCTCTCCCCAATCCATCCGCAATCCTCCAAACCACGTCTTCCTCTCGAGATCTGGACCTTGATATTAGACCATCTTGGTGACTGGGAACTCGCTTCTGCACTCGGCATTTTCACTCACATCCCGGTTCCTCACGACTGGCGGCCTTTGGTGCCATCGCCACTCTCCGCCCGTCGCTCTCTTGAATACACCATTCTCACCCAACCCATTACCCATATCAAAGGCTGGTTCACCGCAAACACCACCACCCAACCGCCAACGACCCTTTCACAAACCGCCACCAAACTCATTTTCCGCTTCAGCATGACTGATCTCCTCACCTACTTAGCACTTCACCAGAAAGACATATTTTGGACGAGTTTCGGTGTTGCCTTGCTTCCACACAAAGCCTCACTCATCTACAATTCCTCGACCATCCTTCAATGGTGGCGCGACTGTCCCGCTGTCATCAAGAAAGAATATGGCCCTGAAGCCATGGATGGAGCGTCGCGCGCTGGCTTCGTCGAGGTTCTAGACTGGTGGCTCAACTCCGGCTTGAAACTCACCTACACCGAGAAAGCACTCGAGTCCGCCAGTGCCAAAGGCCATGTCGAAGTCTTGGAATGGTGGCGAGTCAACTCGCTCAAGCTGGCCGGTACACCGTCAGAACTGCCTCTCAAGGTCGGCAAGTCCATCCTCCTAGCCGCCCAATCCGGCCGCACCAACAGCATCGAATGGTGGGAGAACAGTGGCATCCCATACGCACACGAGGACGGCGTCGCACGTCTAGCCTCTCAGCACGGCCACGTTCCCGTCCTAGAACTCTGGCACAGTTTCAAGGGCAGCAAGATGATTTTTGACAACCAAGTCTTGGTCGGCGCCACCAAGAACGGCCATGCCGGCGTCTTGCAGTGGTGGAAGGACGTCAGCCGCAGGAGCGGACTGAGAGTCGAATACAAAACCTGCGACATCGAAGAAGCCATGGAAGATGCCGTTGGCGGCGGCGGCGAAGGCGAGGTGCGAGAGTGGTGGGGCCGCAACGGTCTCAACCTCGGTGTCGGCACCGGCGAGTGGATGCGCGTGAAGACCTTGTGATGTTGACCATCATCATCGTGGTTTTACCGTATCAAAATATCAACCCCCCCCTCTTCTTCCCAGTCTGTGCATGAATTCACGCAAATCATGCTCATCGACTACGCGCCCCATGAAAATCAACAATCAACGTCCATATTTAGCGTGGCGAAATGCGAAATGCGAAACACGAATAGGAACGAGAAACCCTCTTTTTCTTACAAGTCGAATGGTTATGAAACGATGGCAAGCCCTTTTTTCTCCTCTTCAGATCTACCGTGGCGTCGGCTTTGTGTCTTAAAAAAATACGTACTACATAGCAGGTGTGTGCTGTTAGCAAAGGAGAGCCATGTAATGTATCAAATCAACCAATCAATGAATAGTCTTTCCATGAACCTACAAGTAGCAGTAGCAGTAGTTTGTGGTAGCCGTGTTGAGAATGCATCAGCTGAACGACTAAAAGGAAAGTTTTACGTTTTGATAGTCGGGGGATAGAAAACGTTTGGAAATTGGAAACCACATCTCATTATGGTAGCCACCGTTATGCCGTTGATGTCTTGATAGTTGCCTATTGGTACTGCTTCTCGGGAAGCATTGATTCAACGATACACCTTAAAGCTTCCCCTCCGAAGGTCAATCCACACCAGGTCTTTTAGTACCCTGTCTATGCACCCTTGAATTATGTTGAATCCTTGGACCGGTGATTACCTATCTCGACACCAGAAGCTACCGTAAGCTACTTGGCCATCTTCGACCATTGAATTCTATTGATATCGAAAGAAAGCCCTAAAACCCTCCTTCCCGATGTATGTCTCCATATCATTCTTCATTCATAAGCATCATTGATCCTCAGCACATTTCGTGCATTCTCACGCTTCCCATTAATTCATACACGTTTCTCATTCGTAGTATCAGCTCTTTGCTTCGCTCGGTCTGGGCCTCAAGAAGACCTCATCAAGTCTTGATGACTTGTCAAGCCCGTCAAGTTCCCGATCTGAGCGCCATGCTCCAATTTGACTCCCGCTCCAAAAAATCGACTCAAAAACTTCTCGAGTGCCTCCGCTAAGGGCTATTCGAAACATAGTCATCCTCTGCACTGACTTCGGCCAAATCACTACTGTTCTCCTGCCAATCAGTGGCACTCAATGTCTCCACAGAACTCTCGGCTTTGTTCCTAAGCGCCGCCATGACCTGGTTGAATTCTGCCAACTTTTCCTCATCCGCAGCATTGTCTATGCTGAAGTACGCATAGCATATTTCCACAATGTCAATCATTTGATTGACCTGTCCCGGTTGGAGGCTTTGATTATCCCTACTTCGGTTCGTCAGGAACGTATTCTGGACAAAAGTACTGCAACCAATCGCAAGTTCTCGAGCTAGAGATCGCAGCCGTCTGTACTCTTGCGGATCATCAACCTCTGCTCGTTGTAGGGGAGTGAATAGATGTCGCCTTAATAAGTGCGCTGTAGTAGCGCGGACATTAATCTGTGAATCATTTGGTGCCACAAGAAATGTTGGGGCCCAGAGATGGACGTTATCCATAATCGATCGAGTCATGAATCCTCGATTACCATTGACATTGACATTCTCAACACGAAACAAAGCTTCCACGAACTCGTAGTATTCCCGGCTGTATTCCACTCCAACTGTAGAGATGCCATCTAGTGCCGCTTGGACAAAGTCAATGATCTGGTTTTCCGAAGGACAGTTTTCGACGAATACCAAGGCTGGCCTGAGGAAGCTCACGGCTGTACTGATGATCTTATCGTTGAGACCGGTGAGAATAACTTCAGCAACGCAGCCTGCGAGACGTCGGTCGGCCGAAAGACATTCAACAATAGCATCAATGGCCGTAAAATTACTACGTCCGGCAATAAGGCGCCTGAGCCATTCTAACTGTGGCGGTATCTTGAGAAAACCAAGAGTCTCAAGTTCCGTTGCTGTCAGACCAAGTTTCTTATCAAATGCACGGATTCCTCCATGAGGCAGCAAGTTGAAGTCAACTCCGAGTAAGAGGTTGACGAAGAATCGCACAAAGATTGAGTGATTGAAGGTTCGATTTTTGTCTCGAGCATTCAGGTACGCCGTATACCGAATCTTGTATTTCTTTGGAATTGGAAATTCTGCAGGGTTGTTGAGATGGACCATGATCAATTCAAAGCATTTTTCAATCAGACCTTCATTGAGAACGATGCTCAACTCCTCGTCTCCGAGCTTCTGAATGGCATTAAGAACGGAGAAGTACTCGCTCCAGCAACGACCATTCTTAGTGACCACGTCCCAGAGTTTTGCTAAGTTAGCAACGCAATTTTCAAGCCACTGGAGATACACTTGGGAGAAAGTGTCGTTGCCATCGCTGTCGTCCTCGGCGTCATTATCGCCGTTGTCCTCTTCCTCAAATCTGATGCTGTTTCGAAGTTCATGCAAGCGAATTAAGACGGCGACAAGGAGACCGCTGAAAGCCTTCCTCACTGCCTGATATGGGCTTCGTACGATCACATCTTCGAGTACACGAGGACTGGTAAACCATTGTGCAACGCTTTGAGCACACCTAGAACACTGCTCAATGCGTGCCTGGATGGCCTTTATGGTGTCTTCAACAAACGGCAAGTCTTTCCATCGTGAGGAGACTTCTCGTACATACTCCAAAACCATTTCTAACATGCTCGTCTCCAGAACGTGGTCTGTGGAATTGCATTCTTCGTTATTCCCTCTTACACGTTCGAGCAGGAGCAAAAGGAACTTGGCATGTGATGCATCCTGAGTACAATATGAACGGAGGTACAATTCATTACTCTGAGAAATGTGGCGATCCATCGAGAGAGGTAGAGGAAGCCGGACGGGATTGACAAGGTCATGCGTGCAATATTGTTGCGTTACCTTGCTGATGCTCGTCGCTCTTTGGTAGAAAAGCATGTAGGCACTGAAGAATTTCGGCAAGTTGTAGTAGGATTCCGAAACGCCACCGAAGCATTGCTCGCGCATCTGCGTTACATCAAAAGTCGTCACGTCCTGGTCGTTGAACTGGACCCAGGACCCTGAGACTTCTTTGACGGATGGTCGTTGTCGGATATAGGAATAATAATGACCAGAATCTGCAGTTCCCGAATGTACAATGACACCAGTAAGCTGGAACTGATCTTCCACTTCTGACTGCTCATCCCGCTGAGTCGGGCCAACGTATAGGGTGCGATGTCAAGCGTGTCGGGAAACTGGAATTCATCATTCACTTTGGTTCTCAAGCCGGTCATGATGTCGTAATCGAAACGTTTGAGGTTGAAGATCAGATGATCCGGAACGTCTTTCAGACATGATCGCTTGACCGCGTCTACGTGGCGCCCACATGATGTGCAGGAATATTTGTTCTCTCCCTGTAGCACCTCGCCCTCAACATAAGCTCGCAGACTCTGCTCTAGGGTTGCTTTGCCTTTGATTTCCACTTGAACTGCAGAGAATGGTTCGAGTCTTTCAGAAATATGTTCACATTCCTTGGATTTGATCTGTTGAACCAACTGGCCACCGTAGATAGATTTGAAAACCTCTCGTGCAGGCCCATCGATTTGACCCTCGAGACGGTCGAAAAGCAAATTAAAAAACTCGTCAACATCCATTTGTACAGAGACGTCGATCTGTTCACCATCGTAGGTTGTGATGGCTTCAACGGCACCAGTGGGATCAACAAACTTTTCATACGAGTTCTGCATGAATGCGAAGACTTTTGCAAGCTCAGGAACGAGACCTTGTCTCGAATGGTCAAGAATGCGTGCATTCAAGAAGATCTCTCGAAATTGAATGTTCATGAACAGTTGTGCGAAGAGGGAATTGAGATAACAAGTGTTTGAAAGATTTCGTAGTCCTGCGTAGCCGACCTCGGTTCGCAGATTCTGTCGATCATGACTCCAAAGAGGTTCAAAGAAGTCTCGTGGGAGAAGGTCATCACTGAGTTTAGAAATCACGACCGCAAAGTCCGCGGGCTGCTGGCACAGTGCTAGTACAAGAGCGTAAAGGCTTTCCCTAACGTTGCTGTCAAGTATTGGCAGGGTCACAGACGTCTCACCGGCTCTGCCAAGGACTGAGAGTGGAGGGAACAGTAGCTGCGTGATGATGTCTTCTACCATCTGGGGCTTCGAGGGTAAGTTGTTGGCCGCTTTTAGCAGTTTGCAACATTCAAGGAGAAGCTTTGTTAAGCCTGCCACAACGAAATCTGCGAGAGGCTGGCCGACAACCTCGAAATGTTTGTGACTCAGCAGTAGAGAGCTCCAAGATTTGAAATATTGACGCAAGGCTTCAACGGTAAACGACTTGCCCAATCTTCTGATGATTGAAAGCATCGTCTCACAAACTTCTCCACAGTTCTGAGGCTGAAGGCAAGCAACGGGGAGAACCTCAACCAGGGCATTCCAAAGATGAGAAAGGCATCCCTCAATCGACGTGGTGGAGAATCGAGATCGTGGAGCGCGAGGATTATTGACCTTGAGGAGTACCTTTGTGCCAACGGCGCCTGTCAAAAGAATAACCACATCGAGTAATGTATGTCGGACTTCGTGCCGTACATCATTCACAAAAGCCATCAACAGGATCTCCTGCAGGCTGCCCTCAGCATCGACACAGTCCCAAATGCGGTCGTCGTGCAAGCTGGCCTCGATGAAAGTCTCAAGAACCAGTTTCACCATTATCGATGCCGACAAGTCATCCTCGAAGCCATTGTTGCTGATTGCAAAAGAAAAAAGCCGTGAAATCTGGTCCGCAAAGTCCTTATGGTTTTCAATGTACTGTAGCGAGACTTCGAGTGGGACTTTGGCACGGAAAGCCAACAGGAGTGCTTCCATAAGGCCATGCACAATGGAGGTCTGAAGCGAGTCGTGGGAACTGCTCAGATCCAAACCAGGAAGGGTGCCAATGATGACTCGAGTGCCATAAACAAGGAATTTAGTATCGGGTTCGGAGCTGAAAGACTCATATTCAATGCAGGATCTGAGCGCACGTGCGCAGTAAAGCAGTTTGAAGGGCTTTCCGGGTGGTAGGAGGTCCAAGGATGATTTTTCCATTGATCGGACCAATGTTACAACCTCAGTCTGCGCGGAGAATAGGCTGAGGAAGCTATAGACTTCTCTGGAAAGTCTTTCTTCGGATTCCAGAAGGTCATACAATTCGTCAAAATGATGCATGATCTTGGTATCAACTGGTGAGGATGCGCGTATGGAACGAGTCGGAACATTTTCCAAAGAATTGGGATTCTTCTTGACCATGATGAGGCCATTCCAGAGTTTGAGATCGTCCAATGTGACACTAGACCCTTCCAGCGTTGCCTTTTGGCCACTGTGAAAAACGGAAAACTGTGAGAATCCAGTAGAGTCTGCCAAATATTTGTGGAGCTCGTCTCCAGTGTTCTCGCGGCCTGTAGAGAGCTTTTGCATCTTTTCTGAGACATATTTGCTCCCAAAAACTTGCACAGTGAGTTCGATCCTATCACCTTTCCTGTCAGGGAATTCTGGTAAGCTTGGAACTGGGCTGGATGTCATGCCATAGCGGGGATGGAGTTTCATAGCCTCAAGGAATTTTCGAAGAAACAGAAGAGATCGATCGAAGCGAAGCTCCTCGGCTCGGATCTCATCTTCTGATGCGATGATGACCATAGGTTCATCTTCCCCACTCATGGTGCCGTCAGTGAATGACTTGAGCCTGGATGCAGAAGCAATGACCTGTTGCACACAACGGTCAACAAGCGAAGCGTGAGTCGCATCGATAGCCTCCTTCGATTCTCTGATTATCAAGTGGTGGTCGAGGTACTGCTGAATGATGTAATCGGTTGCCGCATTCTCAACGGTGCCTTGTGGCGCTTCAAGCATAACCTTCCACAAGCTATCCATGCCGGGAATGACGACCACACCTTCGCGGAAGCCTATTGGCTCGGGCGCAAAATTTCGAGATTTATGCAACATGGACAACTTCATGAACTCCAATAATTGCTCACAGTAGTCCTGAGGTTTCAGGTGCTGCATGTGTTCATTGATGATCATGTCTAGCACAATATTGTGATCGTCAGCGGGTTTGTCTCGTAAAGTGTTGCATAGTGTAATCCACGATCTGGCTCGAACGACAGATGGGATCCGAGGCGATGTGAAAAAGGAAGACCAAAGAGTTGCAACCAGTTCCGGGTGAATGTATTGGGTAAACAGAGTATGAAATAGTACAGGGCGTTTGTCCGAGTCTCGTAAACGATCTCGGCGATTGCAGACGAGCAAGCATGATCTTGATCGTTGGCCAGATGCACGAATTCGGCAACCAAGGCGGCTGAAAGGTCCAATTCCTGCGCGTATGCCAGAAGGATATCCTTCGGCAGGAGAGGGATCAAAGTGCTTAGAACGAGCAGATCTCCGCCAGCGAACTTATTGTGTTCTTTGATGTTCACACCAATCTCATTCATAATTCCGTGCAACTCTTCATCATCTATAGACAAAAGTGAGTTTCCTGGTTGCCCCAAGGTCAGAAGGGAACCCAGTTGCTGAGGAATCTCACGGCGGATGACGATAGCAGACTCAAGAAGAAGATTCTCTTCGATGGCCGCCTCTCTCAAAAGTCGAATGCAAACCTCTCGTGTCACTGAAGTGCTTGGAGAGTTCAATTGCAAAGGTCTGAAGGCGAGGTTGGTCCTGATGCTGTCAAACAGTTGGATGATGAAAGTCACAATAAAGGCGTCGTAGCGTTGAAAAGGAAACTCAAGCAACTTTCGGCAGATGTAGTACTCTGCCGGCAGGCTATACACTGAGAAGCATGTCCGTAGGAGACTGAAGATTTCCTGGACTGTCCGGATGTCTTGGCCTTCGGCAATCCGCTTCCAGATCTCGTCCGTGGTCGACTCTGAATAGGTGCCTGAGACACATAGAAACCCCACAACGTTGTGGGCACGCCGGATTATCTGTGGATGAGAATCGACGCCGACGATGTATTCGACCAAATGATTCTCCTTGATGAAATTTGCCAGAAATCGAACCAAAGGATTTGTTGTCGCGTTCGCCGGGTTGAGTTTGCCATCAATGTTGTGGGTAAAGACTTGAATAAGGTCAGCCGACATTACATCCACACCATATACGCGCAGCTCCATTCGCCCGTTGGTAATGAACTTTCTCAGAGTCTTGAATTTCCACGCATATGGCATCGTGCTGGGCAGATCAGTAAGATCAGCGTCAACAAAGCCGACACCTGCCAGAGAAATGATATCTTGGCCAATCTGTGGAACTTCGACTGCAATTGCAGCGATCATGGGATTCAAGACCTCGATGATCTTGGGAGCAGTATCGAGGTTTAACCACGATAACTGCTTCACAATTGCATTCTGGAGTTCAGCGTCGGCATTTAGTAAGATCTGCGCAGAGATTTTGCGAATGTGCTCGAGCTGCTCGAGCTGCGGATACTGTCCGTCTAGAGGTTGAGTGGTGATGCCGTTCATTGTTCTCATCATGTGCCAAACCACATTAAGGAGATTCAAATAGACTCTGAAGAGGTCAGGGCGCTTGTTAAGTTTCGATGACACAGCCGATAATAGGTTAGAGGTGGTAGTAAACAAGTCGATACTCTCTGGCTCAGCGACGCGGTCGACAAAGTTCGCATGAAACCGAGCAATATCAAAGACATGGACACGGCGAATGGCATCGTAGAAGGGTATTTGGTTCTGTAGTATCCAAATAAGAGGCTGCAGATATTGTGCGGAGATGAGATTGTACGTGCGTAGGCGAGGAAGTTCCCCCTCATCGGCCAGGTCCTGCAGAGATCGAGCATCGTGATCCATAAGCAAGTTTGTGAGACCACCATAGGCGACGAAGAAGTCTACCAAGTCGTCGATGCGAGCCTTTGCAGGCGGACCAGTCTGTCTCCTGAGAAGTCCTTCAACTAGGCCTGGCACCCTGTTCCAAAATTCTCTATCGTCTTCGATCAGTCTTTCCGGAAAGCGTGAACATTGAGAAACGAAGTCTGTCAGCCAGTTCTTGACCTGAATGAAAATTTCACCATCCTGAGTGCCCGCATGTTGGAAATTCTCCTGAATTCGAAGGACAGTGCGACTTGTATTACCAGGCGTGAATTCGGTTGCAAAGGGAAAAGTTCGGTAAACATGGCCAGCTTGAATGACTCTGGGGAACACGGGGCTGGAGGTACTGGCACCAATACGGCTGGTCCATCTAGTCTGAGCCGGATCTTGGTCGTAATCTTCGACCTCTGCCACTTCGATCTCGGGACTCTTGCTTGGAGAGGAAGAAATCGAAATTGTTTCTGGGATCTCTGAAGGTGTTGGAATTGTGGCTAGAAGAGGTTCTGTCTCCGGGGACGTATCGCAGGGGGTGGCGAGACGTTCGAATGGAGGTGAGGCTTGAGTCGCCGGCATGTCACCGCTTCCTGACGCCGGTGCCGCTTTTGTGAGGGATAGTGCGGATAAAGGGCGGGTGTTGATGGTGACTTTGCTGGTTGGTGAGATTACTGATGCCGGGGTTGCGGTCTGGTCTGGGAGCGGCGGGGTGCTCGGGTTGGAAGATGGCTGTCCGTTTGTGGGATTGACTTGGGACGGGGAAGGTGCAACCGTGGCGGTTGACTTTTGATGCAGATCCGACATGAGGTGCGTCCCATCAGGTTTTGAGTCACTCAGCCTTGGGCGTTTGTGTTCATGCTCAGGCAATTCGGAGTCTTCAGTGGAATCACTTCGATTCCGCACAGAAGAATCGGAAAGTGAGTTTGACATGTTAGATGAATGACATCTGGAAATTTGCCAGACAGACAAAGTGTCAAGGAAGACTGCAGGTAGAGACCGGGTGAGATCAGGGTGAGGTCGTGGAAGCCCGTGATGGAAATCGGTCAGGCAGTGCGATGTCTTGGCGCGGAAGTCTCAACAAAGGTGAAGTGAGGCAAACAGGCTGAGTCGCAGAAGACGTTGAGGTTGCCTGATTAAGACGGAGATAGGATTTGGCGACCAAAGTCAGGAATGCAGCATAACAGCCTCCACGCAAGTCGACGAATCCAAGTTAGAAGGCGATGGCCAGGCTGAATGAAAGAATATGACAATCCACATCCTAGGCCATGATTCTAGTGGGGATGGATATGAAGGGGGTGGAATGATAGCAGGAGGGGCAGCCGAGCGGACGGACGTCACAAGAAGCGTGCCAGGCCACAAGGCAGACTGTGAAGATGCAGGTGAGTATTAGACGTTGAATCAGGTTATGGTAGAATGAAGATATACAGTCGGGTTGAGGAAGTGATGAAATGAATTGTTTGTGAGTCGGGCAAGCGTCAACTGTTGACCAGGCTGCAGTTGACCTTGGATCTTTTCCCACACGAAGAAAGCAAGCGAAGCGGATAAGTTAGAGTTCCAAAGTTGCAGGACAAGTACGGAGTACGGAGTACCTAGTAGGTGCCTAGTACGTATCCGTAGTCCTATGCGTACTAACTTGTAACTAGGCGACTGGTTAGGTACTTGTTAGACGTCCAGCTAGCCACTTTGGGTCTGGTGTGCTGCCTAAGGAGCCTACCACTAACTACTCCCTATGTAGTTAAGTCGCTCAGTTCCAGCAGTCAAAGGTGAGTGGCTGATAAATAATAATGATTGCGCGTTGTCGGTCACCGTCATCGCGCGATTTCCGGCCACGTTGAGTCGCGCTACACGCG